>CM028136.1:515742500-516342500 GCA_016271365.2 Neoceratodus forsteri | reverse complement strand
CAGAGTGATACACAGTCCCCTATTTTTTGTAATATATAGATCCAAAGAATTTATACATATTCACCAAAATGTGCTGCAGATATCTTATTCGGGGTGCTGAAATGTCTCTGCAAAAAATCTCTAATGCCAGTGATTTAGGACCACAGATGGTAAATCCAGAAAATATTTTCTTGATTTTTAAGTCGTTCTTTTGTGGTATCTTTTTTTTTTTTTTGGCAGAGCAGATCTTATTCTATTTAAAGAAAAAAAAAATATAGAAACATAGAAGTTGACGGCAGATAAGGACGCAAGGCCCATCCAGTCTGCCCATTTGTTTTTCTACCTTATAAATGTGCCATCGGCCTTTGCTCTGTCAGTGGCCTATCTATTCATACTCATTTGTATTGCTCCCTTATGCCTATCCCATGCCTGTTTGAAGCCCTGCACTGTATTCATAGCCACCACTTTGTGGCAAGCCATTCCATGCATCCACCACCCTTTCTGTGAAAAAGAATTTCCTCACATTCCCCTTAATCGGACCCCCTCTAATCTCATGCTGTGTCCTCTTATCCTGCTATTTTTCTTATATTTAAACATGTTAGACTCTTTCACCTTGTTAATGCCCTTAAGGTGCTTGAATGCCTCGATCATATCATATCACCTCTCCCTCCTTTGCTCAAGGGTATACATATTGAGCTCTGTTAATCTGTCCTCATATGTCTTCTGATGCAGTCCCTGCACCATTTTGGTTGCCCTTCTCTGAACTGCCTCAATTTGGCTAATGTCCTTGTGAAGGTGTGGCCTCCAATACTGCACGCAGTACTCCAGATGGAGCCTAACCAGTGTCTTGTAAAGAGGATTATTACCTCCTCACGACTTGATACCCCTACTAATACACCCTAACACCCCTAGCCTTACCTACTGCTTTAGAGGTCTGCTTGGATGATTTCAGGTCATCAGTGATGATGATACCCAAGTCTCTTTCTTCCTTTGTGACTGCTAGCAACTCCTCCCAGCCTGTAGGTGGCTTCAGGGTTCTCTTCCTATGTGCATGATTTTGCACTTCTTGCATTAAATCCCAGTTGCCACTCTTCTGACCATTTTGTCAGTTTATCTAGATCTCTTCTCATTCTGCCCACCCCATCTGGATGATCTACTTGTTGCAGATCTTGGTGTCATCTGCAAACAGACAAGCCTTACCCTCTAGTCCATCTGCAAGGTCACTAATGAAGATGTTGAAGAGGACTTGCCCCAGGACTGATCCCTGAGGTACCTTCCACTTGTGACTTGCATCTCTGACTGTATACCATTTACCACCACTCTCTGTTTTCTGCCCGTCAACCAGTTTGCCACCCAGTTGACCAACTTTGACCCACCCCGAGCCTACCCAGCTTATTTATCAATCTTCTATGTGGAACAGTGTCAAAAGCTTTGCTGAAGTCAAGGTAGGTGACATCAACTGCTCCCCTTGTCCACCACTCTGGTTACCCAGTCAAAGAAATCTATGAGATTAGTTTGACAGGACCTTCCTTTTGTAAACCCATGCTGTCTTGGATCCTGTGCCCCTATGGATTCCAGGTGTTGCACTATTCTTTCCTTAAGGAGTGTCTCCATAATCTTGCCCAACACTGAGGTAAGACTGACTGGTCTGTAGTTTCCCGCCTCCTCCCTGCTACCACTCTTGTGGAGCGGGATCACATGAGCCCTTCTCCAGTCTTCTGGGACCTCTCCTGTGCTCAGAGACTCACTAAACAGTTCTGCTAGTTCCACCTTTAGCTCCTTAAGTACCCTGGGATGTATGCCATCAGGTCCCATTGCCTTATCCACCCTGAGCTTAGCAAGCTCTTATAGGACCCTTTCTTTTGTGAAGGAGTAGTGCTCACCTCCCTCCCCTGTGTCCATGATGCTGAGCTTGGGCCTGCCTATCTTCTCTTCAGTAAATACTGAGCAAAGTATCTATTTAGGATAGATGCCTTACAGGGTCCTCCTCCTCCTCACATGCTCCCTTTTCTCCATTGCTTAGCAATACCCCTCTGGACTTTCTCCTTTTCACTAATGTATCTATAGAAAGTCTTGTCACCTTCTTTTACTGTTCGTGCTAGTGTTTCCTCAGTTTGGGACTTTGCCTGCTTTACTGCCTTCCCTGCTTCCCTTAGGTCAGTTTGGTATGCCTCCCTATCTTCATCCTGCTGTGTTCCCTTATATTTTCTGAAGGCCAGCCTTTTGGCTCTAACCTTTTCTGCTACTGTATTTGAGAACCAAAGTGGTTTCCTTCTTCTTTTGCACTTCCTTTTCTAGCTAACACAATGGGATGTTGCTTCAAGTATTGCATCCTTAATGCTTGCCCACTTTGCCTGTACCCCCTCACCTGTGTTTCTTTTTGCCAGGGCTAGCTTAACTCTGTTGGCCATCTTATCAATGTCAGCTCTCTGAAGTCCCATATTTTTGCCTTGGAATGGGATGATTTAGATGTAGTAGCCAAATTGAACCATACCATGTGATGGTCACTGGCCCCAGGTGACCTTCTACCTGGAGATCTGTATCCCTTCCTTGTTAGTCAGTACTAGATCTAGGATAGCCCTGTCTCTTGTGGGTTGCTGTACCAATTGTTTGAGGCCCTCCCCTGCAGGAATCCACTATGTGTCTAGTTCTGGCAGATGTTCCTGCTGGTATTGACCAATCTGTATCCGGCATGTTGAAGTCTCCCATTATCAGAACCTCCCCTTTAGCTGTCATGTTTTGTATATCTTCTAACAGTAATGTGTCTATGTCCTCCTGGTCTGGGGCCTGTAGACAACCCCAGTTCTTATGGCTGTCCCATTTCCTGTTTCCAGGGCGACCCACAGTTCTTCTGGCTCCTTATGTGTATTCTGAATTTCTGTAGCTTTGATATTTTCATTAACATACAGGGCCACTCCTCCCCTTTGCACCTCGGTCTCTTCTGAACAATACATAGCCAGGCACTGAAGTCTCCCAAGTGTGGTTACTGGTAAACCACGCCTCACTAATTGCTACTATGTCCAGTTTAGCCTCTGACATTATTGCCTGTAGGTCTGGGATCTTATTTCCCAGGCTGTGAGCATTTGTGTACATGATTTTCCATTGGCCAGTTTTGGTGTGTTAGTTGTTGGGTGAGGTTTGGCATTACCCTGGCTGCGTCGAATGGGGAGACAAACCTTTTTCTTACCTGGTGATACAAATGAACTGCAAACATGCTGAATCCCTGTTTGACCACTAGCTGAGGGGTGTTCTTCTCTATTCGACGATGGGCGCTGCACCTCTCCCCATTTGCTAGTTTAAATATTCTGCAAAGACGCTACACTTCTGCCCCAATGCACTGACTCTCCTCCTTAGTCAGATGCAGTCCATCAAATTTAAAGAACTTCGCTCCCAGAACTGTTGCCAGTTCCTCACAAATCTGTGTCCTTTTTCCTGGCACCAGCCCTTGAGCTACTGTGTTTAGCTCCCCTATCTCCCTTCTCTGACCTTCCGTCCATCTGCTCCCTCTTCCAGACTGGCAGGATCTCAGAGAAGGAGATGCCAGAGAAATAGATGATAGTTTGTCACCCAGCCTGGTCAGGTGTTCCTTGGTCTCCACAACTGACCGCTGCGAGATCATTAGTCCCTATGTGTACTAGGACATCAATGTTTTCTCCTGCTTTGTGAACAATTTTAGCAATGCGGTCAGTGTCTCTCCATGCTGATGTACCTGGGAGACATCTGACCATTACCCCTGGCTGGAGATGGGTATCAACTCCCTGAATCATGGAGTCTCCTATGATCAGAAGTTTTTTTGATTTCCTTTTTGCTTTTTTTGTTTTGGTTCCTGATTTGGGTGAGTTTTGTTGTGCTAGCTCCTGTGCTGCAGTGTCCTGCTCTGCAGTGTCTTCTGCCTCTTTGTTTGATTTCAGAGATAGAGGCAGATACCTGTTTGTAGTGTTTATATGGTTTTTGGAGGTAATATGTTGGAGAGCAGAGTGTGATGGGGCACCCGATTGTTCTTCTAACCACCTGCCAACCTCCTGGACCAACTACCTCTGCGGTCGAGGTTTTTCTGTTGGATGCTGGGGAAATGGCGGTGGTTCTTATAATGTATTTCCTCTGGATATGAAATTTGGAGGCGCAATCTCTGCCCATGCTGCCCGGAGCTGAGCCCTAAGATCTCCAAAGGCCCAGCACGTAGGACAGCGTCCTAAATCCTGTAAGACTGTCCTTCTGAAAATTGTTCCACAGTACCTGCAGTTAATGATATCCATTCCAGATAAGTTGCTGGGTTTATAACCTAGTCAGAGTAATTAGAAGGAAAAAAAATGCAATTAATGGTTTGATTGTGTTTTGTTTAACTTGTTATTACAAGTTAAATTACTAGTGCACCTGTAAATGAGCTCACCTTGTGGAGGCCCCACTGATCCACCCCTTCCTGCTGTGCCACAGGAAATGTCACAACTGTGGTACCCTATAAAAGGAGTGTAGTGTGGGGTGGCTGGGGATGGGGGTGGGTGGATGGGCCCTTCCCCTGCCAAAAAAGAACAACCACGGACGAAAGAACAAGGAGGTAAGAGCAGAAACAATCAGTCAACAACAAATGCAGTAACCCTGAAAGCTTATCCTAATGTTAGATAAAACTGTAAAACCTGTAAAACACCACCTGTAATAATTTCAGAGAAGATATATGCTGTAAGAAACACTTTGCTACAGAGAAAAATAAAACAATGAAATGTTAGCAACAAACAGTAGCAATCCCTGTGAGTAAAAAATAAAAACACCACCACACAGTAAATCTGCTTAGCCAAAATAAGTCTTAATCCTTTTCCCTTGCTCTGGTAAGTTTCTCTACTCTGCCTTTCAAGCAGTCTTAGAAGGAAAGAGCTCAGGTGAAGCTAGGTGCCCTGGCCAGCAAACCAAGTCTTCTTCCAAATACAACTAACAGCTTAATCTGGTTCAATGTCAGTTGGCATCCATCTATACTACCTCCCCCGGGACGAGGCTGAAAATAGGCAGAACTGTGTAGTCCTCCTTTCCTGATCAACAAAACTACATAAAAATAAATAATAATCAGGGTGCTGAAATGTCTCTGCAAATCTCTTATGCCAGTGATTTAGGACAAGTGGTAAATCCAGAAAAAATTTTCTTGGTTTTTAAGTCTTTCTTTTGTGGTAACTTTTCTTTTTTTTTGGTAGAGCTGTTTTTACCATGTTTGTAGTCAGCAGTGAGTCGACTTTCACTTCATACAGTAGATCTTACTTTGAGGGGGCTCTTGCAGTAGGCAACACTGGTAGGACTGAAGCTGCCAGGTGCCAGGACCACATGGAAAACTTCTAGCTAGCAGTCTATCACGGGAGGCCGCCCAATCGAAGTCAGCACGCTGACGCCCGCCTAACCTATAAAGAGTGTGATCCCTCAGACCTACCTCAGTTCTTTTCCTGCCGTTGACCCATGCACGTCGGACGCCTACTTCAGTTGACCGCCATTTTGTCCATGTTTAACCCATGCTTTTCTTTCTTTTCTAACATCAATTTTCAGTGTTTCCTCCATCTAGTTTGTCTTGTTCTTAAGCCTAGTCTTCCGACTGGCCAAAGAAGTGTGCCTGCGGCAAGCAGATACCCGCCAAAGACAGTCATTCTTCCTGTTTGCTCTGCTTAGGCTCCAACCATGACGCAGGGGTCTGCCAGCAGTGCCAGGACTTCAACCAGGCCACTCAGAGACACCACTTGAAGACTCATGAAAGCTACCTGCTGAAACAGAAACTAGCCGCAATGGAGGAGCTTCAGGCCAAGAGCTCTTCTGCTTCCCCAGCTCAGTGTTCTGAGGCATCTTCTTCTTCCCAGAAAGAGAAGACTTCTTCTTCCCAGAAAGAGAAATCATCAAGTTGGAAGCATAAGCACCAGGACAAGCACTGGGACTGTCCTCAGTTAGGTTGTCTCATGGTTGCCACATAAACTGGCTTCTGCCTCTGGGTCTTCCTCCCGTGGTGAGGGTCACCTCTCCTTCCTTGGCATCTCTCACTCCCTCTGGGCTATCGGTGGTGCCACCATCTGCGCTGATCTGCATATCCGCCGGCGGCTCTTAGAGGCAGCAGACTTCGTCCCCTGCCTCCCAGCCTCTGGTGCTCAGGCCTTTAGCTCCCATGGGTCCTCAGCCAGGTGGCTTGACCGGGGTTGGAACCTCCAATGATGGGTCTTTGCCTGTCACCCCCCCCCCCGGGGTCAAGGCATTGCCTTCATTGGTCCCAGACTCCAGACTGGGCTAGCCCTTCCAGGTATTGCCCGGAGCAAGCACTCGCCTCTTCTACGCAGGCGATGCCTCTGCCCCTGCCTTTGGGACCAATGTCGGCTATTTCGCCAGACTGACGCCAGCCTTCGCCTCACAGGCCTGCACTGGCTACACCAACTCCTTAGCCGTCATCACCTTAGCCTGCGTCACAGCAGATGCCTGCTGGCCATCCTAGGGATCCTCTGCCAGCGCCTGATGGGCCTATGCCAGGGTACCGTAAAAGCCGACCCCTCCACTGACTTATCTGTTCCCTCCTCCTCAATGTCCCTATCCACCTTATACTCCTCCTCCACTGGTGGATTACAGTGCCTTGTTTACTGCTTGGTGGTCATTCCTGCAGAACAAGGATGCTCCCAGGTGACCCTCTCCTCCTCGGGGACCCCCCCCAGGACCCAGACCATGCAGGACCTAGAAACCCCTATACCACAAAGGCTGCTGGGGGATGCATGGGGAGCTCCGACCAGCATTTGGATGAACGTTGTCCTCAAACACCGGCCCTGGACAGTGATCAGTCAGGAGACGACTCTTCCTCTTCCTCCTTGGAATCGTCAGAGAACTCAAAGGGCTCCTCTTGTCAGAAGCTCCTAAGTCTTCCTGATGATCCTTCTTTCCTTGATGTGATGTGCCGGATCCAATGCCTCATGTGGTGGGAAACTGAGGAGCTTGACCCGGAGCTCTGTCATCTGGCTGTATATCTCCAGAAAAAGACCCTCTATTTGGTGGTGCCTCTTATTGATTCTTATGATGATTTATTTATTTTATTTATATATTGAAAAGTTTCACCAGGAAAGGCACACGGAACAATATAAAACTGCTCATCTCATGGAGCGTCCTGGGGGAAGGGGAACATGGGAGTACAGTAATCAAAAGCACATTTCCATGCAGTATTATACAAAAGTATATGTACAATGCTCAACAAGTAGTAGTAAGTAGTAAAAACCTTTATTTTTAGACAGGAAAGTAGATGGAATAACACATCATTAGGACAAAGTCCTATTTACAAGATGGTCCTGTTTAAAGTTTAAAACAATTAGGACTTAATACAATAACAAGACAGCGGAATATACAGTACTAATCCATTCTATATAAAAATAAATTTCCAAAGATAATATAAAACGGAGAAGCAACAGAGTGAAAAAACAATACATCAGTAGAATTAGATAAACATTGGGATTTGATGTGAGAGGAGCAAATTAACAGCACTGCAGACTAATACATACAATGCGGACAAGGAAGTGCAATAAAGTACATTGGTTTCTCCTCACGTTCAGTGCTAGGCTGGGAGGATGGGGAAGCCAGAGGGGAAATTAGGAGGAATGAGGAGCAGAGGGGAAATTAGGAGCAGCTACAGGATGGAGAGAGGAAGTTGAGCAGGGAGGTAGAGATGGACCCCAGGGTGGAAGAGGAGTGCCTGATTTGATGAGGCATTGAGTTCCAGAGCTTAGGGAACCTATGGGAGAACGACGATTGGCCTATAGAGGTGGTGCGTCATCATGATGTTACTAAGATGGCATGGAACCACCCCGGCTTTGGCCAACAAGGTGAATCACCTTTATCACACGCCATTGGGCAAGCCCTTCTTCGGTAAACACCCCACGGCAGACTCAGTGGTCATGAACGCTGCCCGTGACCATACTAAGAAACCCAAACATCGCCGCACCCACCCCCTTGACAAGAAGTCCCGCCAGCTAGACCAGCTGGGCAAGAGGATGTTTGCATTGGCCACGCTGGCCATTCGGGCACTTAACTACCTGGCCCATATGGTGCAGTACCAGAATGCCCCCTAAGATCAGGCAAGGGATCTGGTCCAAACCCCTGCCTGAGGACTCTACTAAAACACAGTTGGCCCAACTCCTTAAATCTGGGTTGGATGTGGGCAACCACATTTTCAGGGTGGTATATGACACTGCTGATGCCACTGGGCATGGGGCAGCAGCAGGGATCTGCCTTCGCCGCCATTCATGGCTTAGGGTGTCTGACTTTGCGCCTGATGTTCAGGCCAAAATAATGGATGCCCCTTTTCCAGGTTTTGTCTTTTCTGGGGGAGATGCCAAGGATGATATCTCCCACGTCCAAGGATCAGGTAAGGCCTTATGGTCGGTGTATTCCCTCTACCGATCCCAGCCTCTGTCTTCCCAATGCCAGTCCTTTCATCAGCCCTCCAAGGGCCGGCAGCTGAAAGGACCCTTTAAGCGCAAGGCAAACACCCCCCCCCCCAGCAGGAGCGGCTGCTCCTAAGTGCCCCAGAGCACCCACAGCCATACTGCACGCCCCTGAATTCCACTGCATGACTCCTTGCCCGACCCCTTCCCTCCAGCAGAGTCCATGGGGGAGGCGGTCCGGGGTTGAGTCTTCCTATACCTCAGCGGGTGGTAGAGTGACCTCAGATCAATGGGTGCTGCAGATTATTGAGCAGGGTCACACCCTCCAATTTCTGGAACTTCCTCTGGAAAGCCCTATCTCGCTCTCCCATTACCCTCAGGCTCACATCTCCCTCATCTGGGAAGAGATTCAGGCTCTCCTGCACAAAAGAAAAAATTACTCACCTTAGTAATGTTGTTTCTTCTAATGGAGTCTTGCTATATTATGACAATTGCAGTTTGTCCCACCATTAGAACTGCTCCGGAGGTGAAAGAGTTAACTCTCATTCTAAGAATGGAACTTGGAGCGTGAGCTCGGTTAGAGAAGCTCTGTCTGGGTTATTTCAAACCCAAACAGTCAGATCTTTACGAGCAAAACTCACTAAGGTCTGTGTGGAAGCTGTAACCTACACTAGTCAACTGGCTACCTGACTATTAACACATATTCCTGGTCCCAACACAAAGACTCAAGTCAGGGGACCAGAAGTAATAATATAATATAAGCAATAATATAAGATAAAATAAAAACACCACACCCCAAAACCCCAAGAAGGGGTGAAAACATATAATGGGCATAACTAGCGCCACAAGGCTGCCCACCCATACCCAAGTAGAAGTTCTGAGAGGGGCAGGCTGGGGGGGAGGTCATAATATAGCAAGACTCCATTAGAAGAAACAACATTACTAAGGTGAGTAATTTTTTCTTCAAACAACATGAAGTCTTGCTATATTATGACAATTGCAGACTACACAGCAGTACCTCCATGGAGGAGGGACAGAACCTACTTAGGGAATAGGCTCTGAAGCACAGCTGTGCCAAACTGAGCATCTCTCCTGGCCTGGACATCCAGGGAGTAATGCTTGTGAAGTGTGTACCATTTTCCAGGTAGCTGCTTGACACATCTCTAAGATAGGATGTCTCTGGCAGCAGCTAGAGACGCGGCTGTACCTCTGGTAGAATGAGCTCTCAGGCCAGAGGGGAGCTTTCCCCAGTTTCTGATAACAAAATTGGATACAAGAGACAATCCACCTGGCAATTGATCTCTTAGTGGCAGGTCTCCCTTTTCCGACCTCACCATAAGTGAGAAAAAGTTGGAGGGATTCGAACCTGTGACCCTTGGTACGTTCTATATAGTAACTTAAGGCCCTCTTAACATCTAAACTGTGCAATCTCCTCTCGCCAGAGGAGGAATGTTCAGTGAAAAACACTGGAAGGGAGATAGATTGATTAAGATGGAAATCTGAAACCACCTTAGGCAAAAGCTTCCTGTTAGTCCTCGGGAGCTACCTTATCCCTGTGGAAGAATAGTCAGTTTCTGCTGACAGGGCCTGTCACTTATGCGCCTGGCAGAAGTGATAGCCACTTAGGAAAACAGTTTTCCAAGTTAAGTACTTAAGCTCTGCAGAAGACAGAGGTTCAAAAGGGGTTGCATTAACTGGGCAATGCAAACATTAAGGTCCCAGGCAGGGGCCGGATCCCTAAAAGGTGGATTAGTATGAAGTAATCCTTTAAAAAACTTGGAAAATACAGGGTGAGCGGAAAGAGAGGAGGGCTTTCCTGCTGACACAAAAGCAGAGAAAGCTGCCAAATGTACTTTCAGGGTAGCTGGTCTCAGGCCCAAAGAATTAAGATGGACCATATAGTCCAAAACAATGGGCAAATCAGCAGATTCCGGGGAAATATGTTTCCCAGAACACCAAATGGAAAACCTTTTCCACTTAGAATTATAAGTAGCCTCTAGTGGAAGGCTTCCTAGAAGCCTTTAGGATTTCAAGAACACCCTGAGAAAGGTGTAGGTCAGCAATTCTAACTCCTCAAGAGCCAGGCTTTGAGGTTGAGGGATTTGAGGTTCGATACCAAACTCTCCTGGGCACAGGTTAACAGGTTGTGATTCCTGGGAGACACAGGGAAGATGGACTGCTAGAGACAGAAGGAGTGGGTACCAGGGCTGCCTGGCTCAATCTGGGGCAATCAGAATCACCCTGCAAGGCTGGGATTTGATTTTGACTAGCACCTTGAATAGGAGAGGGAAGGGGGAAAGGCATAAAGAAACTCTTCCCAATCTAGGAGAAAGGCATCCAGGGGACTGAGCCCAACACTGGGGCCTGCAACAGAACAGTGGAAGTTGGTGATTGTCTGGGCTGCAAAAGATCTATCTGAGGGGTGCCCCATCTGGCAAAAACTATCCCTAGTACTTGAGGATCCAGAGACCATTCGTGATGGCCCTGGGAAATCCTGCTGAGAGCATCTGCTAGGACATTGTCCTTTCCTGGAAGGTGAACTGCTATGAGGGAAGTGTTCAGGAATAGGCCAGAGACCACAACTTCATTGCCTCGGTGCACAAGGTCACGACCGAGTGCCCCCTGCTTGTTGATGTACCACATTGTTGTGGTGTTGTCTGTTCTGACTTGTACCACTTTGTTCTGAACAGACGCAGAAAACTTGAAGTGCTAAAAGACAGCTCTGAGTTCCAGCAAATTGATGTGGAGCAGAGATTCCTGAGGGGACCACACTCCTCAGTGGAGAGGTCGCCATGTGGGCCTCACCCCAGGAGGGAAGCATCCGTAGTGAGGGTCAAGGAGGAGACAGAGGAATGAAGGGGACCCCAGTCTTAAATTGCTCTGATCCTGCCACCACTGGAGGGCCTGGATCAGGGTTCGGTCACTGGGACCAACTTGGAAAGGGGTCTCTTCTGAGACCAAAGGCTCTCAAGTGAAACTGAATGTCCCTCATCTGAAATCTTGCTCCTTGCACTACAGCTGTGGACGCAGCCATGTGCCCCAGGAGCTGCAAAAAGTGTCTTGCTGGTCGAGACCTGCAGAGTGAGGAGGAGGCCAGAGCACCAAGTTCCTTACCTCTCTAGGGTAGGAAGGCTTTGCCTGCTTTTAGGTCCAGTTCTGCACCTATGAATGTGAGCACCTGAACTGGTTCCAGAACTGACTTTGGAAGATTGAGCAAGAAGCCCAGGGAGGTGAGCAGCTGCTGGGTAACTTGCAGGTGAGATTTTACCTGTTCTGGGGACTGGCCTACAATGAGCCAGTCGTCCAGATAGGGAAAGACAGCGATCCTTTGCCTTCTTAAATGAGCAACTGCTACTGCCAGACATTTTGTGAACACCCTTGGGGCAGAGGTGAGGCCGAAGGGCATTGCTCTGAACTGGTAGTGACCTGAGGGCAGTTCGAATCTGAGGTACTTTCCGTGGGAGCTTCTGATTAGGATGTGAAAATAGGCATCCTTGAGGTCCAGGGAGCCTAGCCAGTCCCCTGGCCTTAGAGAGGGTAAAATCATTGCCAGAGTTACCATTCTGAACTTTGGTTTCAAAAGGTGTTTGTTCAGATATCTCGGGTCTAAAATGGGCCGCCATTCTCCTGTCTTTTTGGGGTAAGGAAATATCTGGAGTACAGACCCGTTGCCTGGTGTAGGGGAGAAACCCTTTCTACATCTCTGAGAGCCAGGAGGGTTGAGACTTCTGTTTCTAAAGTAAAGGTCTCTAAAGAGTTTGCAGGTGGGAAAGATCTGATTCTCATCTTTGGGAACTTTTGAAGCTGAGAACCAGACCCTGGCTCACTACTTCCAGGACCCACTTGTCTGAAGTTAGAGACACCCAGTTCTGAGCAGTAAGCCAACCTGCCCCTCACAAGTAAAGGAGAATCGCCCTGGGCACCCCATCAGGGTGTCTGTTTGGCAGGTGCTTTAGGCTGAGGGGTGAGCAGGCCTGCCCACACCCGTCTGCATCTCCTCTGAAGAACCCCTCTGAACATAAGCAGAGGAGGCCTGGGTTTGGTAAAAGGCCTGTGAAAGGCCTGTAGGCCCTACCTCTACCCCTGGGGCCTGCCTCTGAGGAGTGACTTGCCGCTCCTTAGCCTGAGCACTCTTATAGGTAGTCCATATTCATCCATTTTCTTCATATAATTCTCTGTCTGCTCCCCAAACAGAGAATTTCCAACCACAGGAAAATCCATAACCTTAGTCTGAGTATCCTGTGACAAGCTAGTACACCTGAGCCAGGCCAACCTACGAAAAGCTACAGACGTAGCCATGACTCTAGAGGATACATCATTAAAATCCACAGCAAAATGAAACTGCACCTTAGATGCCTCAATGCCATCAGCAGCCACCTGTTCCAGCTCATTAGCAAGCTGGCCAGAGGCCTGTTTGGCCAAAGCCATGACAGTGTCCCATCTAGATTTTGATACCTTGCTACATAAGCCATGTAATTTGCTTGCCTGAGTCCCAAGGACGCTGCCATGTATTGTTTTAGCCATGGCATCAATCTTCCTGGAATCCTTGTGAGGAGGATGTAGCCAAGGAATATTAGCTTTATCACAGGCTGCAGCCTGAACCACACCAACGTGACTGCATTGCTGTGAAAGGAATTCTGTATCAGGACCTGACAGAGTGTACCTCCTGTCCATCTTTTTGTCCACAGGAGGCACAGAATTAGGAGTTTTTAAAATTTTTATTGTTTGTTTCCTAAATGATTTATGCAAGGGAATAGACAATCTCCTAGACTCTGGAATATCCATCATTTCTACAAAATCAGGTTCCTCTTGCTCATCCACAGCTTCCTCCAATGGGAGCTGGAGGGTTTCAGCAACTTTTTTGTAAAACATAAAGTGAGAGGGGGACTCAGAAAGCTAAGGGGAGATTCAAAGGTCTGTCTGGGGAGATGTCCGGTTCAATGGGCACACCCAGACCCTCCAAGTCACATTCATACTGTTCATAATCATCCTCCCCCTCCTCTGGTTCATAAAACTCTTCAACATCATATTCCTGAACCAGTGGAACCGACCGAACCGACCTTTTACTAGACAGTGGCGTTCGACGGAACCGGAGAAAGTGACTGGACAATCTGAATAGCTCTTCATATCTCTGCAGCAGTTGGAGAAGAATTTTGGGCTCCACACCTGCTGATTTTCTTGTTTCTTTACTGGAACTAGCCCTCCGGAGCCAGCTTTATGTTTGCCGGGAAGTCTAAGCCCTGGTCAGAGGAGCACTCCTCAGTTCAGTTGGCACAGACCGGGCTGTCCATCTGGGTCAGTGGACTTTTGGCCCTCGTTCCCTGAGCCTGCCAACTCTCTTATCCAGGGTGGCTGCAGGGAAATTTTTACAAATCTGGCAGTCTGAACTGAGGTGGTCAAACCCCAGACAATATACACATGTGGTGTGTGGGTCAGCCTTGGCAAAGACTTCCTCACAGACATCACAGTGTTGAAACCCAGTGGGCCCGGTTTTCTCTTGGGTTTCTCAGACATAATGCCAGCTAACAAAACTTGCCTTTTAATGACGGTACGAACAGGAACACCCTTATCGGTTCCAATAACCGTGTCACTGGTCTTGGAAAAAACGTACTGAAATCTGCTTTTTTGAACCTATAAGAACCGGGAACCGCACTCTAAAACCTTAAGTTTCAAGTTTTAAATAAGCTGATCGGTTCAAAACCGAACCGATAACATTTACAAGTTCCACACAGAAAATAAACTGTAATTACTTACGTATACCACAGACAGAGCTTGAACCGATCGGTTTTATGGTTAAAATAATAATATTCTCTGTTGATTTGAACCGAGAAACACTGTTTAAACCGAGAAATGAACCGAGCAGTAGGAGAAATCTCCGGAGCGACTGTTCAGTGAGGTGGAGTAAAGAATCTGACAGTTTGGGTTTGAAATAACCCAGACAGAGCTTCTCTAACCGAGCTCGCGCTCCAAGTTCCATTCTTAGAATGGGAGTTACTCTTTCACCTCCGGAGCAGTTCTAATGGTGGGACAAACTGCAGTTGTCATAATATAGCAAGACTTCATGTTGTTTGAAAGGCCATAAAGCCCGTCGTCCTGGCCGAAAGGGGTTCTACTACCATTTTTCCTTGTCCCCAAGATAATGTGATCTGTGGCAGATCGTGGACCTCTACATAGAGTACAAGCGCTTCAGGATGGTTACCCTCCAGGGACTGCTGCCCCTCCATCAGGGGGACTGGCTCTGTTCCCTGGACATGCAGGATGCCTGTCTTCACATCCTGGTTTTCCTTTCCCACCATCACTTCCTCCACTTCTGCTTCCAGAGGGATCACTTTCAGTTCAAATACCTCCCCTTTGGCCTTTCCTCAGTACCCCTGGTCTTTACCAGGTGCCCAGCCATGGTTGCTTTAGGTCTGAGGAGACAGGGTTTTTACGAGTTCCCTTACCTGGACAATTGGCTGCTGACAGCCCCCTCCAGGAACCTTTTGCTGCAAACCTTGGAAGGCACCTTTCAACTTTTCTAGGCTCTTGGGATAACGATAACCCTACTAAAGTCTTGTTTCTCCCTGGGCCAGTGCCTTTGGTTCACTGGGGCAGCCCTGGACTCGTCGCAGGGCAGAGCCTTTCTGTCGATGGACAGAGCAGAGTGCCTGATCGCGCAGGCATGGCTAGTCTCCTCCAGTCTTCAAATACTAGCCAGAGCGTTCCTTCAACTGTTGGGGCATATGGCCTGTCTGCATATGAGGGTTCCCAAATGGACTCTTCAGACCCAATGGGACACACACACACACACACACACACACACACACACACACACACACACACACACACACACAATCTGGGTCAGCTGTGATGGTTTCCGACTTAGTAAGGAGAACCTTAGAGTGGTGAAGGAACCCTGTGAATCTCTTGTGAGGGATTCCCCTCGAGGTTGTGTCCCCTCAGCAGATTCTCACTATGGATGCCTCAGGTCTGGGCTGGGGTGCTCACCTTGCTGACCAGCAAACCCAGGGTATCTGATCTGAGTCGGAGCAGCACTTCCACATCAGTGTACTGGAGATGCGGGCAGTTCTTTATGCTCTGCAGGCCTTCCAGACCCACATTCTTCTGGCCCGCTACTGGAACAGACAGACATGTCTGTAGTATACTACATCAACAAGTGGGGGGCACTCATTCTTACCTCCTTTACCGGGAGGCAGTGAGAGTCTGGTACTGGGCCATCAAGCATGATCTGGAGCTCTCAGCTGATCACGTTCCAGGTGACCAAAATGCCTTAGCCGATAGTTTAAGCCAGTCTAGGTCGAAGACTCACAAGTGGGAACTCTTGTCCTCAGTGGTCGAAGACCCTCGACCTGTGGGGCCATCTGGAATTGGACCCTTTTGTGTCCCCGATCAATGCAAAACTGCCACATTTCTGCACACTCGATCCAGGGCCTGGACTTTTTTTGGTGCAACACATTGTCCCTCTTCTGGAAAGGGAGGTCCCTGTACACCTTCCTTCCCTTCCCAGTACTACAGAGGGTTCTCTTCAAGCTCCAGTCGGAGGGAGTAGAGATGATCTTCATAGCCCCCTATTGGCTGTGTCAGATTTGGTTCCCCCTGCTGCAACAGCTAGCAGTGGAATCTCCAGTACCCCTGCCCCTGTGCACCGGCTTACTCTCCCAGGAGCAGGGCACCCTGGTCCATCTCTGCATCTACATGCATGACTCCTGCAGACTTGGCTATCACCCACTTTGGGGTTTCTTCCAGGGTCGCTGATGCTCTGGTGGCTGCTAGAAAACTTTCCACTAGAGCCACCTCTGCCATGAAGTGGAAACACTTCTCTGTGGGCCCGCTGCTCACCACCTGAATACATTCACCTATCTGGTTAATCTGATTTTAGAGTACCTCCTATCACTTTCAGATTCTGGCCTGGGGTACTTCTATCTGAAGGTGCACCTTTCCACCATCTCTGCATACCATGCACCTATTGAGGGCAAAGCTGTTGCCCAGCTGGAGGTATCTCGCACTTTCTCGTGGGGTATCCTACATTTGAAACCTCCCATTTAGGACCCCGTCCTTCCATGAGACCTTTTCATATTGGAAAAGCTCACTCTGCCTACCTTTGAGCCAGCCACGAGTTGCGAGCTACACTTTCTGTTGTGGAAAGTGTTGTTTTTAGTTGCTGTTGCTTCTGTTTGGAGGCTCTGATGTGTAAAGAGTCTTACCTAATTTTTCACAGAGACTGGGTGTCTTTACATACTAATCCTAAGTTTCTGCCTAAGGTGGTGTCTGAGTTCACGCTAAACCAGTCCATCCACCTGCCTGTTTATTTCCCTGAATATCGTTATCAGGGAGAGGCGTTACTGCATACCTTGGACATTCCTCGGGTGCTCCGGTATTACACAAATCCCACCCAACCGGTTAGAAAGACCGATTTAGTTGTTTCGATTGCCCCCAAAAGAGAAGGTGCACCTGTTTCGAAACAGTGTTTTGTCAAAATGGTTGGCAAATCACATTGAAACATAGACGCATAGACTTTGACGGCACATAAGGACCGCTCAGCCCACCTAGTCTGCCCATTTCCCTACCTACAGATAAACTGTAGATCCTAGTTAACCAACAGCCTATTTCTTCTTACCCCCAAAAGAATTGCCTTATGTCTGTACCATGCATTCTTGAATTCTCCCACAGTTTAGACCCCACAACTTCCTTAGGAAGGCTGTTCCATGCGTCCACCACCCTCTCTGTGAAAAAATACTTCCTCACATTTCCCCTGAACTGCTGCCCTCCCATCTTTAAATAGTGTCCCCTGGTTCTTGCACATCTTTTTCTGTAAGATGCTATCCTCTTGAACTTTGTTGATTCCACTGAGGTACTTAAGTTTCTATCATGTCCTCCCTCTCCCTCCTTTTTTCAAGGGTATACATATTAAGCTCCTTTAGTCTCTCCTCGTATGGCTTCTCTTGCAGACCCTGCTCCATTTTAGTTGCCCTCCTCTGGACTGCCTCTATCCTGTCTATGTCCTTGTGGAGATGGGGTCTCCAGAACTGGATGCAGTACTCCAGATGGGGTCTCACCAACTGTCTGTACAGAGGGATAACAACTTCCTGTTTTCTGCTGGTGATGCCTCTCCCTATACATCCCAGTATACCACCAGCCCTCCCTACTGCCTTCTCACATTGCTTGCTAACCTTAAGGTCATCTGATATGATTATCCCCAGGTCCCTTTTCATTTTTGTTGTTGTTACTACCCCCTCCCCCATTGTGTGATCTTCCCCTGGGTTTTTGTTTCCCAGGTGCACTATTTTGCACTTCTTTGAATTGAACCAAGCTGCCATACTTCTGACCATTCCTACAACCTTGCCAAGTCCCTTCTCATCCTTTCCACACCTCCTTGTGTATCAATCCTGTTGCAGATCTTTGTGTCATCTGCAAACAGGCATACTTTTCCTTCCAGTCCCTCTGCAATGTCACTTATAAAGACATTAAAAAGGACTGGACCCAGTACTGAACCCTGTGGTACCCCACTAGTAACCCCTCTTTCTTCAGAGTGGACTCCATTTACAATTACTTTCTGTGTCCTCTTGTCCAGCCAATGTTTTACCCAGGCTACCACCCTGGGACCCACTCCCAGGCTGGTTAATTTGACAATCTTTTGTGTGGGACTGTGTCAAATGCCTTGCTAAAGTCTAGGTAGGCCATGTCCACAGCCCCTCCCTGGTCTACTACTTTGGTCACCCAGTCAAAGAAATCAATTAGATTTGTCTGAAATGACCTTCCCGCTGTCAACTCATGCTGCCTTAAGTCCTGTGCCCCACTGGCCACTAGGTACTCAACAGTTCTTTTCTTTAGAAGTGATTCCATCACTTTCCCTACCACAGAGGTCAAACTGACAGGTCTGTAGTTTCCAGCCTCTGTCTTGCTCCCACTTTTGTGAAGGGGAATCACATCCACCTTCCTCCAGTCCTCTAGTACCACACCATCCTCCCATGATTTGTTAAAAAGGGTAGTCCATGTTTTCACTAGTTCTCCCCTTAATTCTTTTAGAATTCTGGGGTGAATTCCATCAGACCCCATTGCTTTGTCCACCTTCAGTTTTACGAGTTCTTTCAGAACCCTTTCTTCTATGAAAGGACTGGGATCGACCCTCCCCTTATCAAGAGTGTTTCTGTTAATTGGATTAGGCACCTCCCCCTCCTCCTCTTTTGTGAATACTGAGCAGAAACATTTAAGTATCCCTGCTTTTTCACTGTCTCTCTGCCCACCCACCGTCCATTCCATTCAGCCTCACTATCCCTCCCTTTGTCTTTCTACGCTCTCTGATGTACCTATAAACATCTGGAGTACTGTGTGCAGTTTTGGAGACCTCATCTACGCAAGGACATAGACAGGATGGAAGCAGTCCAGAGGAGGGCAACTAAAATGGTGCAGGGTCTACATCAGAAACCATATGAAGAGAGACACAGAGAGCTTAATATGTATACCCTTGATGAAAGGAGGGACAGGGGGGACATGATAGAAACCTTTAAGTACCTCAAGGGAATCAACAAAGTCCAGGAGGGTAGCATCTTTCAAAAAAAGATGTAAGAACAAGGGGCACAAATTAAAGTTAGAGGGGGACGCTCAGGGGTAATGTGGAGAAATTCTTTTCACGGAGAGAGTGATGGACGCATGGAACCACCTTCCTGGAGAGGTTGTGGGGTCTAAAACAGTGGAGGAATTCAAACATGCATGGGACAGACATAAGGCAATTATAGTGGGGGGTTGCAGGAAATAGGCTGTTGGTTAACTAGAATCTGCAGCTTATCCAGTAGGTAGGGAAATGGGCAGACTGGGTGGGCCAAGTGGTCCTTCTCTGCCGTCAAAGTCTATGTTTATCCCTGTTCTTAACCGAGTTGACTATCTTTTCCTCAGTTTGGGTCTTTGCTATTCTGACTTCCCTCCCTGCTTCCTTCTGCCTTAGCTGGTACAGCTGTGTGTCCTGCTCCTTCCGTGTCTCCTTGTACTTCCTGAATGCTATCTTTTTCTCCCTGACTTTCCCCTCCACCTCTTTTGAGAACCATAGTGACTTTTTCTTTCATTTTGATTTATTTGCTTCACACAAGGGCTTGTTGCCTCTGTGATGGCAGTTTTGATGTTTCCTCATTGTTGCTCCACCCCTCCTTCTAGCCTGTTTGCTAGTGCTTTTCTAAGGCACTCTCCCATCTTGCCAAAGTCAGCCCTCCTGAAGTCCAGTACCTTCACTTTTGTATGGCTTGACTCTGTAGCTGAGTTTATCGTGAACCACACTGTTTGTGGTCACTTGTTCCCAAATGGCAACCCACTTCTAGATCTGAGATCCTCTCACTGTCCCCATTTGAGAGTACGAGGTCTAAGAATGCTCCCTCATGAGTGGGTTCCGAAACTAGCTGTCTGAGGCATGTCACCTGTAGGGCATCGAGAATGGCCCTGCTCTTGGATGTGGCTGCAGCAAATGTGCTCCAGTTAACTTCTGGCATATTCAAGTCTCCCATCAACAGTATCTCCCCTTTCTCTGCCATCCTAAGAATGCCTTCTATCATATCCTTGTCCATTCCCTCCCCCTGACATGGGGGTCTGTATACAACCCCTGTGCGGACTGTGGTGCCATTTTCAGTCTCTAAGGTGACCCACAGTGCCTCCTCTCCTCCCTGTTTACTCTTTTGTTCAGTTGCTTTTATCACTTCCTTTACATAGAGAGCTACTCCTCCCCCCTCTTCTCCCCTCCATCTCTCCTGTAGGTTAACATCCCAGTCATGGTTCTTTGTGTACCATGTTTCTGTGACTGCTACGATATCCAGGCATCCTGTTCCATCAGGGCCACCAGTTCAGGGAGCTTGTTGCCCAGACTATGGCCATTGGTACTCATTACCCTCCATTTCCTGATGGCCTTACTCCTTTTTGCCCCATCCCTGTACTTATTGCCTTTGTCACTTTCTCCATTTACACCTGCCCTTCTCCCTATCAACATCTCTATCTTGGTGTTTACCTCACTTACTACCCTGACTTTTTTTTGGGGGGGGGGCTAGGATTTCCCTTTTCCTTTCCAGTGCCTCCCCCCTTGGCTAGTTTAAATGCTTGCCAATGAAGCATTTAAACCTATCACCTAGGATCCTGGTTCCCTTCCTTGACGGATGCAGCCCATCATGCCAGTATAGGCCTGCATTACTCCAGGTGGACCCCAGTCCCCAATGAAGCCAAATCCCTGAGCTCTGCACCAGTTTTTCAACCGCTGATTGAATCTCATGGTGTGGAGCACCCTAGCCTCACCTACGCCATAGGCAGGCAGCACCTCCGAGAAGGTTACCGTGCATGCTACTTGTCTAAGGCCCCTCCCCAACTCCACAAACTCTTCCTGCACTGCTCTGATCCCTTTCTTAGCCAGGTCATGTGTCCCTAGGTGGACAGTGACATCCAGCTCCTTCCCCTGTGCAGCTGCTCCAGTGATCCTGAGGATTTGCTCCCTGTCCCTCCAAGCCATGGCACCAGGCAGGCACCTTACCTCTCTCTCCCCCCTTCCTCCCCCAGTTCTACCTTCCTAACAATGGAGTCCCCCACCAGGAGTTGTTTCCTTCCCCTGTGGGTCTCCCTTGTGGAGGTTCCCAGCATCCTCCTTGGTCTCCACTGCGGGTGCCTCCATAGAGGAGCCACATTTTGCCAAAATGGCATAGAAATTGTGGAGAGGTACAACTGGAGGGATGCACCTCTGGTCCACCACCCTCATCCTCCCTGAGCCCACTGTGGTCCAACTGCTCCTCTTTCTTGGCAACCTTTGAGGCAACAACAGTGGCCCTAGTGGTCCCTGGATGAAAGAGGAGGTCCCACAAATCCTGGCCAACTCAGCCTGGAGATGAGCAACCTCCTCCCTCAGCCCAGAGAAGTGCCTGCAGATGGGACAACACAGCATCCTCCAGAACGTCTCCTGGAAGACTGCTGCTCCACAGCCACTGCACTGCACCACTCCCATCATGTCTTACTTCTGGCTCCTTCATTGTTGTTAGGAATCCTTACTCTTTCCTCTGTTTTTTTTTTTTTTTTTTTCTTCTCTCCCTACTTACTACCTCTGTGCCCTTTAAGCTCCTGAGCGTCCTGTTCTGAGACAAGAAGATCCTATATTTCTCAGTAGACCCCTTACTTGCTCAGAGGCAGACCTCCAGCAGCTAGGGGGGCCGGAGAGCTACTCTTGCCCTTCTAGGATGGTGAGTCTTTGGTGGCTCTGTGATCACTCACTTCCTGCTCCCAAACAGGAAGTTCCAGTTGTCGGTCTATCCTGTGCCTATAAAAGTAAAACTAGCTGAGGGTGGAGGGGAGGAAAGGAAGGCAATATAGTCCCAGTAGAGAAGTCCAGTAACACCGCACTCCTTCCTCCTGGTGTTCTCTGCCAAGCCTCTGGCAGAATCGATCTAGGGCAATATTTAAATCTAGCTTCCTTCTAGCTAGGCCACTCCCCCTACTTAATAGATCTGTCTACATGTAATTTAATTGCACAGACAACAATCCCCTTCAGCTACCTGAGATTTACACCTAGATAACTGTTCAGTTATCTGAGATAACTACTCAGATAACCACTCCCTTCAGCTAACTCAAACACACTAACTTTTTTTTTTTTTTTGGCCTAAATTGAAGGTCCCAGTAGAAGAGTTCTACTTCTTTACTGTTAGCATAAGTACAACAAACCCTTGCCTGGGGCGGTCAAGAGTCATTCCACCAGAGGTATGGCTGCCTCTACCGTATGTTTCAGGAATGTTTCTGCTGTGGACATCCGTGCAGCTGCCACTTGGAGTTCTATTCACACTTTTGTCCGTCACTATAGTCTGGAGATTGCCTCCAGACACAGCCAATTTTAGACTTGCTGTCCTTTAGGGCCTACTTTCCTGGATTTTTCTGCTTACATCTCGTCTCCTTATGGCTGCCCTATGGGTATAGTTCTGGTACTGCTTGGGACTCGGTCCTACCAGTGTTGTCTGCTGCAAGAACCCCCTCAAAGTAATATAGTACAGTTACATAAAATAATAATATAATAGTAATCTTTATAAAGCGCCTTTCAAATGTCAAGGTGCTGAACAATAAAAACAATAAAATTCACAATAATTAGAAGATAAATACAAAGCTAAAAATCAGTTTGGGTATGCTTTTAACCATAAGCGTGTTTTTAGGGCATTCTTAAAGCCCTCCACGGTCGTGCACTTCCGTATCTGACGGGGTAGAGAATTCCACTGGGCTGGGGCCACATACATAAATGCACGGGCCCCTGATGTCTTCAGACACCCTGGGAATCTTTAGCAACCCCACATCAGCTGAGCGGAGCAGTCCCCTGGGGTAGTATGGAGATTGGAGCTCTTGCATATAGTCCAGTAACAGTAGATTTTTGAGAGGAGCTCTTGCAGCAGGCGCTGTTTTCCCTCCCTACTTCCCCCTAATAGCTGCTTTTCCTTCGACGTTCATCTTCTTTTTCTCGGCTCTGAGAAACCTCCTTAGTTCTCCATTTTCTCCTTTTTGTTCCAGAGTCTCTGGCTGGAGAACTGAGGTAGGTCTGAGGGACTGCCCCCTTTAATAGGATAGGTGGACTTCAGTGTGCTGACATAGGCATGGGTGGTCCCCCATGATAGACTGCTAGCTAGAAGTTTTCCGTGTGCTTTCCTGAATTCCTTGTGCCTGGTGGCTTCAATCCTACTGGTGTTGCCTGCTGCCAGAGCTCCTCTTGAAGATCTACTGTTACAGTAAATTCTTACGTAACTGTACTTTACAGTATAAGCCAGCTCACACTGACTGCAAGGATTTGTATTGCTTTTGTTTGTGACAGTTTTGTGTCAAGTGGGAATGGGATCAAATGAGAAAGCTGTGCTGAGGAAAAAAAAGGCAACAGTGCTAGCTTGGAGTGTCGTTCACGTTGCACCAGGAAGTTCTACTGGCATGGCCATTAAAATGAAAAAGGTCAACAGGAAGCAGGAGAGAAGTCCATTTAAACCCCTCAGGTGCTGGACAGCTTTTACTGTATTAGATGGTTATAGTAAAAGTCTGCTCACGTGCAGCTGTGCTAAGTGTGTGCAACGTGAGGAAAGTTCTGATCTCATAACACTATTGTAGAAAATGCCACCGATGGTATTACGAGATCTCGTAATACTATAATTGAACATCCAACAGTAATATCACGAGATCTCTTAATACTGTCAATGGATTTGTACGATAGCATTGAGTTTTTTCTGATGGTATTATTAGAGATATCAATATATTGCAAAATAAAAATAGATAAATGTAATATACTTGCACAATAATTCCATTTCTAGGGCCAAATGTCATAAGCCATGAGCCTGAGGTTTGAGTGGTTTATTATATCATTAGTATTGTATCATTGGTTTCTTGATGGAATTTTCTTGTATACCGCACAGACGTTTAGTTTATTCTATATGAATTTCTGCCTTAAAGTCTTGAGTTTTTAATGTGAGACAGCACCTTTGCCTTGTGGAAACCACCTTTTCCATTTGGGATAGGAACAACTCTGTGGGTCAAAATAAGGGGAGGACCTCATAATATGGAACATTTAAGAGGTATACATGGAGAACACCATTGCAGCTGGGGTGGGGGGTGACGGGCAGTGTAAGTGGCTGGTAGAGGAAGTTCTTCTCAGTGTTTTAGTTCATCTCTAGAGGCTCTCCCTCCTAGAGAGCTTGTGTCCACCATGTTTCTGAGCTGCAGAATCTTTATGCTTCTCCATCTTCCTCTAGCCATCTCGAACTCAACTTCCGGACAGTGCTGTCACTGTCATAAACAAGCACAAGCTCCCCAGGCCAAGTTTAATTGCACAATCAGTCTGCCCAAGCCTGACTTGAACTCTAGTGTGGCAATCTGCCCCTTTCCCAGCATCCACCTCAAACCAGCTGTGAAAATGTGATGTTCATATGGAAATGTCTGACCCTTGTTTTTTTTTTTTTTTCTTTTCAATTGTAGTTTATCCTCCTGTCTGAGGCAGGCAGGGGCTTCCCTCAGCCCTTCCCTTACCAACCCCCCAACCAACTCCTGCCTCCCCAGGCTTACCAGTGCATGGTATTGGTTAACCACCATGGATTACCCCCCCCATGGTGGGGGTCAGGAGGGGGAGGGCCGTAAACTACCCCCGTAAGATACAATCCACCGCCCCTATTTGTCATGTCTCCTGGTGGCTAAGCAGGTGGGGGATCGGTGTGCAGGGTGTCATGCATGTCTGCCTTGCCACCATTTTCCTTCATTTTCTCCCTGATCCCATGCTGGGGCATGCACTTCAGCAGATGTGTGGAGGCATACGCACTTGCAGTGTCCCACAGCACCCACCCTTCTGCTGCTGCAGACCTGCACAACCATCAGGCCACCACTTGGTGGCAGTCATTCAGCAGAAATGGCAGCCCTCCCCCCCAGGAGAGAACAGTCCTGTGGATGCTCAGTCCTCCTGCCCCACCCCCCGACCGCTGTCCAGCAACAGAGATCACTTCCAATCTCGGATCTCCAGTGTGGTGGACAGTAGCGCTACTGCCACCCCATCGGGCCAGCATTGTCACTTTTTTTTTTTTTATTGGTACTTTTTTCATGCCTTCAGAGACCCGACTGGGGCTACGACCCCCTTCTGAGGGTATGTCCTCTGGCCCCGATCGCTGTGCTCGGCCACCCTGGAATTCCCCTGATCCCCCATGACAGGGCTAGGCAGGAGTGCCGGTGTCTCCCCACACCGAACAGAAATCCAGAATCGGGGCAGCCTCACAGGAGTGATCGGGCCATCACAGGTCCTGCTGGGTCCTGGTTTTCCTCCATTTTCTCCCACACCCTACGCCCGTGCAATGGGCGAGGAGGCTGTCTCCACCTCCACAGAGGCAGCCTATCACCTTAGACGTAGGCCAACCCCTTACGTGGCTGTGCCAACACTTGACCACGACTGGGTGTCAGTTGACAGCGCACAATGCTATTGCCCCTCCCCAAGGAAGGAGAGCAGTCCTCCAGATGCTCAATCCTTCCTCCCCCAGCCAACCCCCGAGCAAACAGTCCATTCCCAAACCCGGGTCTCCGGCGTGGCATGAGGTGTAGCGTCCAGCGCCTCAACCCTCAGCGCCACCGGACGGCACTATTTTTTTTAATTGCACAGTCTTCTCTTTGCCACTGCAGTAGGGCTTTTTCTTTAATTTCTGTAACTGGAACATAAATCAAATGTCAGTATTTTATTATTACACAAGTTGCTTGATAATAAGATTAAGAGGTGATCACTGGATTCCTGCTTCCCAGCTGCCTGCCAGTTGCTGAAGCATAAACTCAATATTTTTTATGTTGCATAATGCACAGTCACTCCCATAGAATAAGCTCTCTTTTAAATTAATGCCAGAAAAAACTTCAGGTGGAACTTTAAAGCATCACGACTCCTCCAGCTTCTGGTGAAGTGACTCCCAAACCACCTGCTTGTTACAGAACCTTATAGCCACCCACACTAATAGCTGTTGCATGATGCCTCGTTTGTTTTGGATTTTAAACCATGTGAAATAAACCATCAGTAAATAAAGTAGCAGACGTGAGTAAAATATTTTAATTTAATAGCTTGTTACCGTATGTAAGGCACAACTGGATCTAAAAATCTGATGTCATCTGCATTACACTTTTACAGTGTTTTTCTTTGTTTTCTTTAGAACCGAAAGAATGCAGCTTCCCTTTTGATGGATTGTGATCACCTTATTAGCAGTCTTCCTGGAGTAAAATGGGCAGAAAAGGCATTAGCTTTTGCATCAGAACTACAAGAAGAGTGCATATCTTACATTGTAACACATTTGTCTGATACAATAAAAAGTGATGGCTTTCATCATCTACTCCAGGTACTACTCCTGCATCCAGATTAAAAATCTTTAATTTACAAAAAAATAAATTAAAATGTTGGCTTTTCTTTGTAAGCTGGTTACTGCAATTTTATTTTAACAAGTACACTCAATCAGAACGTGTTTTTGAAGTTTTTAAGATAGTGTGGTCCAGTTTGTAAAGCCCAAATATGCAAACAAGGAGAACCCCCATTGCCATGGATTTATTTTGTGACCTTGAACAAGTGGTTTGACCTTCCTTTGTCTTCTCAACTGTAATATTCCATATAAGCAGAAAATGTGATGTTGAGAAATACATTTCTAAGGGCGTGGATACAGTTCACTATCCACACTCTAGCAGTTCCACTGGAACAGTCTGGTTCACTGGACATCTTCCATCTAACCTTCTCCCACCACGGAGGCAGTATATCCTCTGGCTCTGCTCGATGACGTAAGCGCCTTCTTTCCACTGGAAGGGACAGGTCTCTTCCTTTACAGCTCCGCAGCATTCAAGGATTTTCTGGAGAGTTTGTGCCTTACTGAAAACTTCTACCTCTTCAAAATTATTTATTTGTTCTTCCACTCATTTTGACTCTCCCTTTGATGTAGAAGAGATTTCGCAAGAAAAGGGGTAGCTGTCATGCAGTTTCAAGTTCTGCGTGATTTATTGACAGAAAATGTCAAAAATCAGCTAGTCTGTTGGCATAGCAGTAGCACTACTGCTTGTGATGCCTGCGGCTTGTGTTTGTAAGCATGCCAGAGTCATTGCGGACCAGCCGGGGGTTGGGTGGAGGGAGGATCGAGCATCCCAAAGGATGCTCTCCTACTTCGAGGAGGTCAGTCACTGTGCTCTGCTGCAGTATTGCCACCTGGGTGACCACAGGTGGTACTGCAAATGGAGCCGCAATGGATGGATGGGTGGGTGCCTGCTGACGTCTGCACGTTAGCATGCAGACGTCGGCTCCATTCCCAGCCCAAGAGGCTCCTGGGGGAAGGAGAACAGAAAAAAGGGAAAAACCCCAGCCTGCAGAATGAAGCTTCCTCTTTGCAGGTCCCGCACCCCCTCACAAGGCTCCCAGCCCACACCCAAGCTAAAACTCCTCCTGGGCTTGAGGAACCTGTGGGTAGGACCAATGATTTTCCATTTTCAAGAGAAAACATTAGAAAAAATGGAACTTGCCATTTTTAAACCAGTGCTTTTGAGTGAGTTTTTCATAGAAAACCCCACTTTGCCCCACCTTTTTAGACAAACCCGCTCATTTTGAGGCAATTTTTTGTACAAATCATGCTGATTTTCCCATAGTTCTGGGTTAAAAATGGAAAAAAACAGATTTTAAGATTTTGCCAGATGGAATTTGGAAAACTTGTCGCTTGTGAAAATGGGCAATATACCCATCTTACTTACAAATATAAAAAAATAAATGAAATTAAATAAAATTTACCATTTTTTTGAAAACTGAAAATAATTGGCTCTACACGGGACAAACTGCAAGGCACTAAGTCCTAGGGCAACGGGTGATGTGACTGGCGGAGAGAGGCTGCTAGGGCAGTGTGGGTGTCAAAGGGCCATAAAACATAGTAAATTAACAAAAACAAAGAAAATGTGGAAGACCAACCCCCATGTGTTCTCCTGTACTGCTTGGGAGAGCAGCGCAATGTGGAGGGCTGTGGCCTTTGTCAGGAGATGCATGGAATTGTAGGATCAGATGTTTCCTGCATTGCTGGAGGATTGCAAGGCCAGACTGCTGCTTTGTATACTGGGACTGTGATCCTAAGGACCGACCCAGAAGTTGCAGGAAGGCCTCAACGACTGCCAGGTCCACTGCTCAGAGGCAGTGGCTGCCACAGTGAGTGCCTCAGTGGCCTCATAGAAACAGAATTTGACAGCAGATGAGGACTGCTTGGCCCACCTAGTCTGCCCATTTTCCTACCTATTAGATAAGCTGCAGAATCTAGTTACCCAACTACCTACTTTCTCCTACCCCTCATTATATATGCCTAATGTCTGTGCCATGCATTCTTGAATTCCCCCACTGTTTTGGCCTAAGCACTGCTCCTGGCTGGGGCCAGCGTTGGATGGTCTTTCATGGAGGATTTCCGTGAAATATGTCTGGCCCTTTTGGGAGAGCCCTTCTCACAAGGGCAGGAAGCACAAGTGCTGCAATCCTCCCATTCCCTTGACTCTGGTGGAGTACTCTACTACAGTCAAGCTGCCTTCAGTTGAGGACATGGTAAATAATTCTTTGGTGCCCCCATTGGGTTTATCGACCATAATGCTAGTCGAGCAGGCTGTCGAGATTTTTCTCAAGCATCTCAACCAGCTGTCAGGGGAGCCACGGGCAAGGAAAGGCACTGTCCTAGGATGAGATGGTGCTACTAGGAGTTCTTTTGACAGTAATGAACCATCGCGGAGTGGGGTGGTGCAGCCACCAGTCATGCATTCACCAGTACATCCTCAGCAGATGCCCCTGACATCTGCTTCTCCACCCCTGAGGGTGGAACCACCTCCACCACAGCCTTTGGTGGGAGCTCCAAACTAAGGACACCCATGCTGCAGCTGGCTTGCCATGCTGGCTGTTGGAGCACCCAGTCTGAGGACACTAAGATGGTCCAAGGTGGCAAGCGGTTGAGAGTAATTTTTGAGGTATTCTTGGATGACTCTGAGGGGTGGTCCATGTTATCTTCAAGGACCCACACTTTCAGCCGTGCTTCGGTTGAAGAGATGAAAATCAACCATGGGCCAGTGTCTGGGGCTCTCCTTTTGCCCTATATCAGAGTCCATGAATGTGCCCTTGGAGCCAGTGCAGAAGAGGGTTACGTACCCTTCACTGATATCCTGGATGGGGACAAATCCTCAGGAGTTGCCTTTCGCACGGCTGAGATCATCTTGGGACAGGCCCTAGAGCTTTGGCAGTGTCCAGCATCCTGCCCTGTACCCTTCACCTGTACAATCTGCAAGTACACAGTCCCTGCATGGTCCCTTTTGGGGTTCATTGACCATCCTTTGGCTGATGGGTTCTTCCAGAAATCCAGTTGCCAAGGGGATATGGACAAGCCCCCTGATAAGGAGTCTTAAGAAGCTGGACCACTTGACCAAGAAGGTCTGCATCATGTCATCTCTTGCTCTAGACCAGGTGAGTTTCGCCATCTTGATGGCCAACCTTGGTCACTCCATATTGGGAGTGCTGGATGAACTCCTCCCTCAACTCCCCACTGATATCATCCCCCCCCGCCTGTCCAGTCCCTGACCCAGTTCCCTGTTGGGGTTGGCCACACCATTTCTGGCCACATTTGTTCATCATTACTGTGAACAAGTGGGTACTAGAGGTGGTAGGCAGTGGGTTGCCTCTAGACTTTGAGGCTCTCCTGGCTTACTGACTCCACGCTCCTCAGGAGATCTTGGTGTCACAGGACACATTGTCCACCCTAAGGGAGGACATTGCTCAACTGTTTGAGAAAGGAGTTATAGCCTGTGTCCCAGATGCCATGGCAAATCAGGGGTACATGTCCAGGTACTTCCTGGTCCCAAAATGGATGGGTGGGGCTGATGCCTTATACTGGATCTGCATGACCCGCGAATCAGTTCATGCAGAAGTGCATGTTATGGATGGTCACTATGAGCCAGATTATACCATCTCTGGTGCGGAGCATGTGGTTTTGCTCCTCAGGCCGTTTTTTTCCACATTACGTTCCATCCATCCCACTGGTGATACCTCCAGTTCTGTGCAGAGGGGGTTCGCTGTCAGATCAAGGTTATGCCTTTCATCCATGCCCAAGGTCTTCACTAAGTTCATGGCAGGGGTGGTGGCCTTCCTGAGGCGGAGGGACATCAGAGTGTATCCCTGTCGGGACGACTGACTTATAGCTGAGCCATCCAAGGAGGGTCAGGTCATGCAAGTCCAGATGGACAATACCACAATCATGTTTTACCTGAACAGGCAGGGAAGAATGCATTCCCTTCCACTGTGTTAGGAAGCCCTCTGAACCTAGACTCTTGTGTGCAACCTAGTTGAAGATCTCCTGGCGATTCATGTTGGGGGGAATTCGCAGTCAGCTGGCAGATGCTCTGTCGGGTGGGAGTTGTCACACAAGTGGTCCCTGCATCAGGAGGTGGTGCGCCACCTGTTCCCCCAGTGGGCACCCCTCTGGTGGACCGGTTTGCCTCCTGGGAGAACAGAAAGCTGAGGCTGTTCTGTGCCTGACCCCACTGTGCGGGACATCTTCATTCTACCCCAGGCCTCATGTACACCTTCCCGCCCTCCTCCTTTGTCAACTTTTATTTACCTGTCCTCTCTTTCCAGTTCCAGATTCCCTCCAGTGAGGTCGCTCAGAGACATGTTCCCCCGCCTGTCTGAAGTCCATCCTCTGCCACTCTGGAGGCCCACCTCTGCTTTCCACCTCGTCTGCCCGACCCCCGAGCTCTGAGTCCCCCAGGGTGGGACCACCTACTCCCTGGTGCTCTATCTTGAATCTGTTGGGACAGCCAGGATCGGCAGAGCACCAGAGACGGCATGGGGACCCAACATGGGCATGGGTGCATCACCCTTGGACCCATCTTCGCTTACCAGAGATGAAGCAGTTTTTCCCTTGTTCTGGTTCCCGGGGGCGCGGGCGTACAATGACGTCCAGCGCACAGTGGGTGTGCTCCTACACCCACCCGCAGGACGTCTGCCGCAGCCCCCATACCCCTTTTGCTAGGTCACCATGGTTGCAGCAGCCCCTCATCTCCACCAGGAGCCGCTAAACCACAGGAAACGGGGCCCACCCACCCCCTGAAGAGAAGAGCAGTCCTCTGGATGCTTGATCCTCTCCTGCCCCTGCCAACCCCCGATGACCTGGGATTGTTCCTGAACCGGGTCGCTGGCATAGTGCAAGGTTTGGCGTCCAACACCTCAACCCTCTGCGCCACTGGGCTGACCCCTCCCTTCTCCTTGATCCACAAAGTGGTGGGCAAGGCCCGGATGGACAAGGCATGGATGACCCTGGTAGCTCCAGACTAACTCGGACAGTTCTGATACCCGGATCTCCTCAGCATCAGCAGGCCTTCGTAGTGGTTGATTCTTCATCCGGACCTGCTGACCAGACAACAAGGGAAGGTCCTGCACACAGATCTTTAGTCCCTGCACCTCCTGGCCTGGTTCCTGAGCAGCTAGAGTTCCAGGCCTTGGGTCTCTTAGGAGATGTGTTCCTTGTTGTGGAGGCCTCTCAAAGAGTCTACTCAGTGGTGCTATGCCTTTAAATGGAAGAGGGTCTCCATTTGGTGCCTGGGCAAGGAGCTTGATCCCCTTGTCTGTCTCATGGTGAGCATCCTGGTATACTTCTGGTCCTTCTCTCAGTTAGGACTGTGAGCGATGACCCTTAAGGTGTGTCTGGCAGCCATCTGTGGAAACTGGGTGTGGGCTGGTATGCTGACTGTGGCCCAGGAGAGGCTGGTTGGGTGCCTTTTTAAGGGCCTTGATCACATCCCCTCCAGTGTATGAGCCACCGCCACATTGGGAACTACTGCTGGTGCTGGCTGTATTCATGGGCAAGCCATTTGAACCTCTGCACAGGTGTGAGATGTGGCACCTGTCATGGAAGATGGCCTTCTTGGTGACCATCTCATCAGTCAGAAAGATTAGTGAGCTTCAGGCGCTCTTGGTGGAATCTCTCTGCCTCGACTTGCACAAGGACAAGGGTCATCCTTTACCTCACCCAAAGTTCCTCCTGATGGTCGTATAGGAGTTTCACCTTAACCAGGTGATCAACCTTCTGGTATATTTTAATAAACAAATCTTTGGAGGCCAAATGCAGGCTCCATACTTTGGACCTGTGGAGGATGCCCTTATTATAAGGTGTGCATGACTGGAGTTCAGGGTGAAGCTCGCCAGCTGTTTGTAACATATGCTGACGCCACGCCTGGCAGACCAGTAGCAAAGCGGATACATTGGCAGGTGGATAAGATCCTGCATCGACCTCTGCTATAGGTTAACCAGTAGGTAGTCTCCCAGAAGGCTTAAGGTTCATTCCACCAGACATACTGCTGCCTCAGTGGCTGCCTCCAAAGACATCCCCATATAGGAGATCTGTAGAGCTGCTACCTAGAGGAAAGCATACACTTTCATCTCCCATTACAGCACTGACATCATGTCATGTCGGGATGCTGCCTTTGGGGCTTCCGTTTTCCAGACTGTTCGACAAATAGGCGTGAGCACCTTACGTTCTACTCCAGAAAACTTCTAGGAGTCTGCCAGCGTGTGGATAGTGAACTGTATCCATACCCTTAGAAATATAGGTTACTCACCTTTAACTGGAGAGGTATATAGTTCACATCCATACAACCCACCCGGCCTCCTCTGGCAGGTGGCACATGGATCTCTGCTTCCAGCTTGCAAAGATTTATTGTCATGGGTTGCACCCAGAGGCTAAACTGCCCAGGTGGTGGGAGGAGCTTAGTTTTTAAGATGCCCTATGAATCCGTGCATTCCAGTAGAACTGCCAGAGCATGGATGCGAACTATATACCACTCACAGAACTATGGTTACAGGTGAGTATCCTATATTTTTTTTGGTAATAAAATTTTTTTCTACCAATAACCACAAGCACAAGTGACTTACAAATGTATCCGTCTTGTTTTTGATGCACATTGGGCATTGTCAACTCCCCATTTGGTTGTGAAAATATTTTTAAATGTAGCCATATAACACTATTCGTTGTCCTCAAAGCTGCCTTGGATAGTTGATTCTATTTCCTTGTTATAAATAAGTTAGATACTTTACAATGCCAAATTCAAATATAAATCAGAATTTAGCAATGGAACATTATGTGGCAAGGGTACATTTGGTAATATATTTAAATATGTTTTATTAAATTTATAGTTGCCATTTCAGATTGTAAATTTATAAAGCTGATTTGTTTGATTACTGTCTGTGCTAGGCACAAGGGATGAGCAGCACACCATATCTTCTAGAAAGGCTAATTACAGCCATTGAGAAAAGTCTGACCATTGAAAACTGCTGTTCTCACTTCATAGCTGTGGACGCATTAAAGAGAATGGTGTTGGCAGAGAACCTGGTAAGAGTCTGGAACCCAGTAGTACATTGTATGTACTCTTGATTCATATAAAAATGTGTTTTGTACTGAGAGAGAAATAATGGTTTGTATGCATGAATATTAAATCCAGCGTTAACATCATTTTATGAAATGTGCTCAATATTTTGAGCCTTGTGATGGGTTGATACCCGTGTGCTAGAAGTGTCTAATGCACAGCTACAACTACTTCTGGCAAAGAGGATGGAATACCTATTTTCAAATCCTTGTACCTGTTCTGCTGCCTGCCTGCCCGCTCACTGGCTTTACTTCTAAACAGCCAACCAGCCAGCCGCTCGCTGTTTTCCTCCCTTGCCCCTCACTTTTTTAACTAAACCGATTAATTCCCATTTAAACAAACCTCACACCACATTAAAAAAAAAATGGCTGTCACGATCTCTCCCCACTCGGTCGCTCATTCTCTCTCTTTCTACTGCTTGCTCCTCCTGCTTAACAGCCTACTTGACTACCGATCACCAGTTCACTCTATTTTCTTTAAAAAATAAATTCTTTCTTCACCAATGATGCCAACATTCTTACCTGATGAAATTGTGGCATTTCTTAATCTACTTCCTCAACGGTTCCCCCGTGCCCCCCAACAGTGTAACAGTACCGGCATGTCTTCCGTAATGGTGCCTAATGCCATACAGAAATCATTTTAAAAAGAAGAAAAGGGCACCTTGTATAAGACAGAATTTTAGTAATATAAAGCAGTTGGCAGTGATGCAACGTTGGGGGTAGCGCCATAACAACATCAGGTAAAAAGCAACTACGAAACCTCACTGGGACAAAACTCTTTAGCTAAACACACACACACACACACACACACACACACACACACACACACACACACACACAGTAAACTGAAGGCAGAGGAACTATTTTATTTAAAACTAAGACAAAGATTTAAGTGTTTCACTACTTAACCCTGTGAATTTTAGTTTTCCCATGTATGTACAATTTACATGCCCATTTCATAAGCGTAATAAGCCACTCCAAGGTGCGTGTTAGACAGTTCTAATGCACGGCTAGGGGGCTGGACGCATTCGGCCTGTGGTCTTGTGCCTCACTACGCCCCTAGCCATGCATTAGAACTGTCTTAACGCACACCCTGTCATGGCTTATTGCTTGCTTATACTAACATGAATCAGCAGTCTCAATTTTTCTTTTTCTTCAGTTTTCTTTTTATCTCCATGTCTGGCTTCTGGGAATGTACTCCATCAGTCACTTGCTGTGGCAGCTCAGCCCCATCTCCCTGCTTTCCCCAGGAACTTACCTGCCATCCCAGGACTTGTCCTCCATGGTGTCCCACTAGCCTGGCTAATCCCAAGGGGGACTGAGATGCTAATCTGGGTAGCCTGCCCAGGATCAGCAAATGCAGGGCCTGTGGATGCCCCGGGATGCCATACTTCACAGTCATGGTGGGTTTTCTCCTTGTGTTGCTCTTCCCTTGAGGCTGGTGCTGTTGCAGTCATCATGGCAACTGTGCATACAGAGCATGCTCTGCCACGACTGGCTGCAGCCTCTCCCTCCTGCACTGCAGGCTCCGCCACCTGCACCACAACCTGTGGCCTGTTGTCCCCCAGGTGGGAGGTAGTGTAGCAGAGAATGCCAGCCAAGCAGCCCCCAACCCCCAATGAGGATAGTGTCCCCTCAGATGCTCATTCCTCTTTGCCCTGGCCAGCCCCCACCATGATCGAGGCGTTCCTTCTAACCCTGGTCACCAGCAGACAGCAGTCTCACGTGTTATTAAATGGCGACTGCTAAACTGCTTTAGTTAGGTCAACAGTCAGTGATGCTAATCCTAGAGGTCATGTTCATGTGTACAGATTCAGTAAAACCGAACGTAACCATGCCTCCCCGCAAAAAATATATTATCCATGTGCTCTGTCGGGTAATGTATATGGACAAGCTGGCTAGCCTGAGTTTCCTGCAGTCGCTGTCTTGCTCAGATTGCAGATGACGATCTAAACTGTTCCATAGTTGCAAGATTTGCAGTCCGAGAAAGATGGTGACTGTGGGAAGCGTACATTAGCCAGCTGGCCTGATAGCTTAGCTGGTTGAACGGGGAACGTTCAGTATTCTGGGACAGTATTCTGGGGTCTGGGTTCAGTTTTCCGTTGGGTCACAGTGGACCAAATTGCAATCATAATGGACTAGATGCACAATCACTAGGTGTGTGGAGTGCGAACAGGCGCCCTTTTGCAAATACGCTCTTAACTGCAATCCACAAAAGGGGTGATTTTAGTTGCAGGAGAGGAGCCCCAACTAAGTCGGAATGCAAATTAGGCATTCCAGAAGTTAGTATGGACAAACAGTTTCCACACACCAACACCTACTTAAGGACACCCACAGCTGTCTCTGGATGGCACAGCATCAGTTGCTTGATGCTGTGCCATCCACAGATGGCCATGAGTAAAGTACTACCGCCTAAGCCTTCGACCCCACTGTGCCATCCAGTACGTTAAGACCTGCTTGTGGGCTGACCTCTCAATACATTTTGGCCTTCCCTTGCCCTTCTGCTAGTCCACTGGCCCACACCCATCCCTAGCCCAATAGCAATTCCTGGCATCCAGTGACTCCCACACCAGCCCTGTTTCCTCCTGCTTTGTTCTGTCCACTGGTCCCTTCACACTAGTTCCTGTGTTCTGTCTCCTTCTTGAGTGACACCCCATAGAACTGCCTTTTTTTGCAGCACCGACAACACGTGTTTGGAAGCAAATCTGGGTTGTTGGAGGGCCTGCCGGGGGAGGAGGATCAAGCATGCGTTTTTATTTCTGTCCTCCTGGGGAGGTGGGAGGGGTGGCAGAGCCTGGTTCTTACCTGGCCCCTGGCAGAAATTGGGGGAATGGCAGCCCAGGCCAGAAGATCAGGAGGTGTGGCAGACATTGGTGCACATGGAGTGTGCCATGATGTCCTTGCATGCCATGCATCCCAGGGGACAGAAGATGGAAGGTGCCAGTGGCAGGATGCCAGTAGGTGCTCGCAGGCCCCCACATCCAGCTAGGTGGGCTCGCCGGCCTGAACTGGATCCAGACCACATCGGGGACTGAGGACCCCTGCGGGGGGACAAGCCCTGGGATGGAAGACTGCTGGCGGTTACTCCTGGCAGAGGTCAAGGCAACAGGGCTGGGGCACCTGCCCAAAGGAGGGCCGTCCAGGGAGGAGAGAAGGAAAAAAATGAAAGAACTGCTTTAAACAGTTCTACCATGGCGTGTTGCAAAAGATGAAACCAAATCTTTCGAGGGTCACCATGCTGTGTGGATGGCCATGCTGGCTAGTTCCTTCCCTCTACAGTCGCAAGGTTGTTTGTCTACATGGGAAAAACCTGTGGCTCCCTTTAAGGATACCTTGGGAGTCACAGGCAAGGGACTGGTACTAAATAACTGGCTCAAGAATTTTATTTCTTCAGTAGTTCAAACTGTAATGACTATTGTATCGTCACACTTTTCTTACAAATTATCATCACGGGTTCAAATCCAGTATAGGTTGGTAGTGGTCGAAAGCTATTATCACCTGAGGCTGTTCAGTGGTCTATGTGAAATGAGTTGTGGTGGTCTCAGTTCCGTTCCCAGTGGGCAGGTGTCCATGAAATAAAACCAACAACACAGTGGCATTAATTGGCACCCTTGTTAGCAGTCTCACTTGAGAGGCCAAAGACTGAATGGGCATGGAGTCTGAATTACCCTCTTGCATACCTGGTGGTCCCTCCCTTGTAGAGGTGAGGCACATTGGTGGGGCTGTGTGGGAAGGCGTGCACTGTGATTGCTTGTGCTGTACCTGTTGTGGATAAATAGAGGACTTCAGGTTCCAGTGCTATCAGTCTAGCACCTTTCACGAGCACTAAAATTCACACGCAGAAAAACAGAAACACTTTAAAATATTTATATTTATATATATATATATATATATATATATATATATAGTATGTCTTTGCTTATTAGTAACTTATTAGATTAGTATTGGATTTGTAGAGTAGGTGTCAGCATAGCTCAGTTGGTAGCATAACCCTGTCAGCGCTACAGAACTGTGGGTTCTGGTCCCACACAGGGATTGGTCTTATTTCATAAACACAGGCACCCAGGTGCAGTAATAGGGGGATGCTTTACTGTCTGGGTATGCCTTCCTTTGAATGAGGCATCAAACCAAGGTCCCTTCTGTCCACCTCTGGTGCTGTCTGGTGGGTGTCTAGGTGGAAGTAAAAGAACCCATGAGTACTTTTCACAAGAGCTGGTCATTTTTCCCTGTTGTTCTGGTCAACATTCCCCTTCCCATAAAACTTGTCATACAGTCGTCCAAGCCTATGCGTGGGTGTTGATGTGTGTAATGACTGCCACTACACATTTACCATCACTTCACTACCAGTCTCTCATTGCTGTTAAAGCTTTTGAGGATACAGACAGTGTATGAAAAGTGCTATATAAATCAAATTATTCTTCAGTCTAAAGTTGTTTCAGCTGAAAGCATCCAAATATTTGAACACAGGCTAGACAAGTACCTAGAAGAATAAGGAATAAATGTTTGTGCCCACTGAGTAGATGAGGAACAAACTCGATGGACCAAATTCTCTTGATTTTCCTAGTATAAGGGAATCATTTCAGAACACCTTACAAATTCTTTAGCTACAGTACAGCAGATATGTTTGAATTTGATTTTCTAGCACTCCAGTCCAGTATTTGCTCCAATAAGGGAATTATTTTTTTGAGATTTACTACACATATTCTTTAGTCAAAAGAGATGGAGGAAAAGGCTTTTTAGTTTCTTTAGGTAACCCAGTAGTAAACGGAAACTGTTTAACAGGAGAGATGAATGGTTTAATAGATGTAAAATTGCACCCTAGAGTATACCCTCTCCTCCTCAAACATACAGTAGTGTAGTGCTAATGGCTATGAGAAGGCTGCACAAACATGAAAGCATATGGCAATTTAAGATGATATTTGATCTGCAGAGCGAGTGGAATTCTTTTAAAGTTGGGTGTATTGTGCTACTGTGCCTTCATAAACAATGTCTCGTAGATGATCTTACAATCCAGCTGATGACATCATTGATCTAGCTTAGGGGAGTAAGTAGATTCTGAAAGGAATAATGATTGGTTGTCATGACAACATGGCTTTCAGCAGCTGCTGATTTGTTACTTGAATACAGGGTTGTTTTGCGTGTGAGATCCAGGCTCTGCATAATAAGCTCTGGCTCTTCCTGGTCCAGTCTTTTTATGCTGTCCGTCACACAGAAGGCTGGAAGCTGATGAACACAGACGACAGAGAGAAAATACAAGCAGGTAGGTTGCATGTTTAGGTTACTGTAAATTTATTTGCTTTATGGTATGGTTTTGATGCAAAATAGCATGGATGCAATTGGGGAATTTGTTTTCTTACAGTCTCAGTGATGAGTAAATCCGGACAAACACAGTACTGATAAGAATTAGGGCAAATGCATTGATACAAATTTAGATTTAGAATGAGCTTAAAGGGTACCTTTAATGGTTAACCATTACTCAAAGCATTTCTAACATTGCAAATTATAAACAGTGCAGTTATATTCTATTGGTGTTTTTAAAGATAATTGTAAAATATTTATCACAACATAATCATTTAATTTTAGAAAAGCACAAACCAATTATAATATACTTGGCATCGGGTATAATATTCGAATTAGACATATGATGGCTCCAATAATTATTCTGTGGTACTATCTGGTATTTTTGCTTTAGCAATTGATGCAACACAATTATGCAACAGAATTATATAAGTCTTATGTAAAAATATATTTTTAGATTGTGTATGTTTTTGCATTTTGCACTCACACCACATTCAGTATTTTATCCCTCTTATATTTTGTGAATTAATTAGGCTGTATGGTTTGGTGTGATATTAGAGAGAGAGAGAGAGAGTGAGTGTATGTGTGTGTGAGTGCGCACGCCCGCTGATGCAAGGAGCGCCCCCCCCAGGAGTACAGTAGTCCCTGAGATATAGCAGCCAGGCTCTGAATGTCAGCATTTGAAGAATGGGCCTATCATTATGAATGTTTCTCTTTGTTGCACTCTTTTGTGGGTGTGAGTCTAGATGTGGCTTCAGGGTCAAGGTAACTGAGAAGAAAAGCACACTGTTGTATTAGATAGTTGTGTTTTCCTGGTTCCAGTAAATTAAAATTATAGAACTTGTTCAGATGCTTGAGTAGTAGATTTACAAACCGCAGCACCAAAGTATGATTTTTCTCATTACCAAATTAGTGTATCTAAAAATGAGTATTTCATTCAGCAGTTTCAAATGCAAAAATAACCTAAGCATAATCGAACAGCGTGACCTGAATGATAGTCTAGTACTTTTAAATATGCGTATGGTTGTGAGAACTTTTCAGGCACGCACTATAACATGAGTAACATGGTTGCCTAGTAAATTTTGAGAAATACATTAAGAGTAGGACACCAATCCATCTCGTGATCTAAAGCATGTACCCTGTACTGCCCTTGACCAAGAAAGTGCTTCTCATTGCCTGAGAAATCTGTGCCAAGTCGTTGAAAGTACATCTGAGGATTACTACAGTTTTTGAACTTTAAATGAGGAACAACCATTCAAAAACTTGTTTTATATGTGGGGGTTAAACTTATTCCAGCTGATGTACAAGATATAAATATTTTGAGTTCTGAGACTTTATTGACCAGACATTTTTGTCTAGACGTTTGTGTATAATCACATTTGCTAACTGTTGTAAACCGATCATTTTTGGAATGAAATATTGAAACTTCTTATTGAAAAGTATCAGATTTGCAAAGTTACTTTTATACTAGACCAGTTTAATACTGGCAGTCTTACTCTGACGCCGTCATGCATGCTGAAAATTTGGCAGGACTGAAACAGAAACAGAATTTATTGGCAAATAAGGACTGTTTAATCCACCTAGTCTGCCCATTTTCCCCAGTCTATGCTGTCCCCATAAACCATACCTGATCTGCAACCAGGTCCGCAGTAATGGGGGGGAAAATTGGGGAAGTTGTCCAGGGCCCTGAGCTCAGGAGGGGCCCACCTGTGGAGTTGGCATTACCTCTGGCATTAGCTTGTTTGGGAAACGGGCCCATTTCAAGTGACTTGTCAGGGGCCCCAAAATTCATAACTGCAGCCCTGTCTGCAACCCCCGCGCGCTTTGCACTTTCCTACCAAGATTCCCTTGTGCCTATCCCATGCATGCTTGAAGCCCTCCACTGTTTTCGTCCCCACTACCTCTGCTGGAAGACTGTTCATGGCATCCACCACTCTTTCAGTAAAGAAGTACATCCTCACACCATCTCCTCTGAAAAATACTCACCTCCTGTACCTTATTTACCCTCTCCCTCCTCTCTTCCAGGCTGTACATATTGAGATCCCTCAGTCTCTTTTAGAAGGCCTTTTGATGCAGCCCCATACCATTTTAATTGTCATCCTCTGGACAGCGTCTACCCTGTCTGTGCCCTTCTTGAGATATGTCCAGAACTGGACACAATATTCCATGTGGGCTCTCACCAGTGATCTATAGAGCGGTAACACCACTTCTCTCCTTGTGCTCATGATACCCCTTCCTGTGCACGCCCAACATTCCAGTGGCCCTTCCTACTGCCTTGTTGCACTGCCTCACCACCGTGAGGTCTTCTGATATAAGATTACTTCAAGGTCCCTTTCCTGTTTAGCAATGGTCAATACCTCTTCCTCCATTTTATACTCTGCCTCTGGGTTTCTGTGCCCTAGGTGCATGATTTTGCACTTTTTCACATTGAAACCCAGCTAACGTACCCTTGACCACTTCTTGGGTGCTCTCGGGTCTCTGCACATTGTCTTCAGTCCCTCTGGACTGTCTGCCCTGTTGCAGATTTTGGTGGCATCTGCAAAGAGGCATACCTTTCCCTTCCAGCTGTTCTGCACTGTCACTTATAAAGACATCAGAGAGGATTGGTGAGCAGCATGGTATCTTCTCAGCCCTGGGCATGCCTGTTTGTATGGTGTGCTTCTTATTTCTCTGCATATGTTGCTAGCTGAGCAGCCAGTGATGCTACATATCATTTGTTTTAGTATAGTGGGGTTCAAAGACGCATTGAGTTATCAAGAAGATTCCAAGTAGTAGCATAGTGAACTACCAGGTTACAGCAGTTTTAGTAGTTTGTATGCTTTTTTTTTTTTTTTTTTTTTTTACCTAGAGCTCTCCTATCACATTAGAACTTTTAATTTTCTAGGATTCTTCAGTTTTCTACAGGCCTAAATGTTTTTTCCTCATGTTTTGTTTAATCAGATTAGTTATGACATACAGTATTATATGTTCAAGTCTTGGTGATCCGTAGTAAGAATGGGGACTGGGAGACAACCTGGGAAGACATGGGCCTCTGTAGAGGAGATGGCCTGCATCCTTCCAGGAAGGGAACCACAGTCCTTAGTTGGAGGTTTAAGTGCTACTGAGAGGAGCATTTAAACTAGATAGACAGGGAGGCTGTAGAATTAAGTGAGGCAACAATTGTCCCCTCCCCAGATGATGAAGCAGCAAGGAGGGAGGGCCCGAGGGGACTAAACTCCCCCAGAGCAGGGGCACAAGAAGATGGGGGTTGGGACAAGGCAGAGAACAAGGGGTATAAATCAGGGATGCAAGAAGGAAGGAGTAAAGGAGGTGGGTAATGGAGACGGTAACAAGGGAAGAGGTGGGTAAGGGGAGCATCAGGGAACAGCACAGGCAGCAAGGAAATGGGCATGGAGGGAATAAAGTGTGGAGAGCCATGTGCTCCAGAGTAAGGAGTCTGAGAAATACAGATTCTGGTCCTGGAGTCCATCATGGTGAAGCCAGCCTGGATTTGGTGACCATAACTGAGTCATGGTGCACTGATAGCAACAACTGGGACATGGCCATACCAGGCTAATCTCTTTTCAGGAGAAACAGGGAAAGGAGATGGGGAGGAGGGGGTTGTACTGTATGGAAGAGAGGGAATCAAGGCAGTGGAAGTGCAGGAACATCTGGTGGAAAAGGAACGGCTGGAGGTGCAGTGGTCCATTATGGAGACAGATGTTGGGGCTGGTATACAGACCTCCAGTATAGGGAGAGGAGTTGGATAAGTCCCTTGGGATAGCCATCATCAGGGTGGCAAGTGAGGGAGAGGTGCTGCATTTGGTGACTTCAGTCTTCCAGATGTGGATTGGAGCCTTCCAGCTGTAGCTTTGGCAAGGAGCAGAGCCATCCTTGCATGCACAAATTTATTGCAGTCTGTACTCACTGTATTCAAACACAGTAAATATTTTATCTATTCTGCCTGTGCCATTGCACCTGGGTATTGCCAGAAAAAGACGTCTGTTGCCAGTGCACTTACCCAGTTAAAGTTGAAATAAATAAATCCTTGCCTCCACACAAGGGGCTTTTCCCAGCCATCTAGTCAGTGAACCCACTAGGGATGGGAACGTGCTGGACCTGGTGCTTATGAAAAAGGAAGGCATTGCAAACATCACAGTGGAGGAACCCCCAAGGTAGCAGTGATCACTTTAACATTAAGATGGGAACAGAGGTGCAAACCACATGAGGACGAAGGACCTGGACTTAAGGAGGATGGAGTGTAAAGAAAACAGAGACTGCCTCAGAAACTGCTTCACTGGGTGGGGGGGGGTTAGCCAGAAAGGGTAGAGGTACAGTGGGGAAAATAAGGGTGGACATAGTAAGGCGGCCATTGCCTGCATACAGAAAGTGAGTAAAAGCAGAAGGAAAAAGAGATCATAACGTTCTGTAGGGAAGTGGCCAAGGTGGTGAAGGAAAATAGGGTGAATTGGGTGGCATTCAGGAGATATATGGAAACGCAGAAAGAGGAAGACAGGGAGGTGTACCAGGTAAAATGGAGGAAAGCAGGAAAGGCATTGAGAGGAGCAAAGGCACAGACAGAGGAAAGGATAGCCAAAGGGGTAACTAAAGAGGATAAGACTTTCTTCAGGTACTAAGTAAGAAGTGAAAGGCATGGAGAGGGATAGTGAGGGTAAGGAGGATTAGCAGGGGGAAGAGCACAGAAGAGGACCAAGGAAAAGCATACATCCTGAACAGGTAGTTCTGCTCACCCATCACAGTGGAGAGGAGGGGACAGACCACCAGGGAGCAGCAGGAACAAAGTGTTGGGGGTTAGACACAAATTCATTTTCAGAGGAAAGAATTCTAAAGGGACTTGCAACTCTGAAAGTGAAGAAGACTATGGGACTGGACAGGGTACACCCAAGGTTACTAAAGGAACTCGGGGAAGGTGCTAGCTGCCCCACTGACAGCCTTATTCAACAGCTGTGGAAACAGACTTGGTTCTGGAGGAGACCAGATGTGGTCCCTCTACATAAGAGTGGCAGCAGGAAGTAGACTATTAGCTATAGGTCAGTAAGGCTCACCTCAGTGGTGAGGGAAATCGATGGAAACCTTATGAAAGGAAAGGTTGGTAGAGTATCTTGAATTCAGTGGGCTGCAGGACCACAGGCAGCATAGCTTCATGGGTGGAGGTCATGCCAGACGTATCTAATTGATTTCTTCAATTATGTGACTAAGGAAACTGATCGGGGGAGGGCAGTGAATGTGGTCTGTCTGGACTTTAGCAATTCATTCAACACTGTGCCACACAGGAGACTGATAAATTGAGCAGCTTGGGGTGGGATCGAAAGTGGTGACATGGGGTAGCACTTGATTAACAGATAGGAGACAGAGGGTGGTTGTTAAAGAGCAGCTTCTTACTATATTAATAACTGCTGCCCCCCAGCGTAGTTCATAACTGACCTGTCCAGGAGTTGTTTGCAGAAATCAGGGGCTGCTTGGGCCAGCGTGGGGGCATGGCTTTTGTATCGGGAAGTAGGTCTGTTTTTCCTGGCACAGTCCAAAACTAAAATTACGGAGGATATAACTTTTTAAAAGTGGAGCATTTCACGGAATGATTTCTGCAGACAACTCCTGGCCAGGTCAGTTATGAACTATGGTTGGGGGGGGGGAGCAGCTACTAGGAAGCTGCTCTTTAATGGTATTCACTCTAATGATGGGAGAGTGACCGGGGTACCGCCGGGCTCAGTACTGGAACTGGTCCTCTTCAGTGCCTTCATAAATGGCATTGCAGAAGAACTGGAAGGGAATGTATATGTTTTTGCAGATGGCATCAAAATCTGTAATAGGGTGGACTATTCTGAACTACCCACTCACCTACTTGGTGGTCACTCCATGGCAGGGTTAAGGCACATTGGCTAGGCAGTGTTGGGAAGATTGTACTGTGATTGTCTATGCTGTTCTGTCATGTGGCTAAATAGAGGACTTAGGTTCCAGTGCTGGCAATCCAGCACCTTTCACAAGCACTAAATTTACATAGATAAAAACAAAACAATCTTTAGAAAAAAGGTTGGACACTCAGGAGGGAGTGGAGAAAATGTGCAGGGATCTTTGGAAGCTCGAGGAGTAGTCAGGAGCACGGCAGTTGGTGTTCAAGGCCAAAAAGTGCAAAATCATGCATCTAGGGTTCAGGAGCAGAGTAAAGGATGGGGGAGGTACTGACAGTCACTAAACAGGAAAGGGACATTCGGCATTATATCTGATAACATCAAAGTGGCAGGGCAGTGTGACAAAGCAGTGGGTAGGGCCAGTGGGATGCATAGGGGCAGGTATCCCCAGTAGGATTACAGAGGTGGTGTTGCCACTGTATTGTTCGCTGGTGAGACCTCCCATGGAGCTTTGTGTCCATTTCTGGAAGTTGCACCTCAGCAAGGACATTGACAGGGTGGAGACAGTTCAAAGGAGGGCAACTAAAATGGCAAAGTGGTTGCACCACAAGCCCTATGGGGAGAGAGAGAGTAATGGATCTCAACATGAGGGAGTGAGATACAACTGAATTTGCTTGATTGTTCGGGTTGAGACCTAGGATTTGAAAGGATATTTCTGCAACATTTTAAGTGTCCTGCTGGCTGAGGAGTGAGTTAATTTTTATCCCTGGACTCAGTAGAGTGGTTTGTGCAGGAACCGTGGTCTAGTAAATTGTGGTGTTAGTTGAATTACTATAAAGGGCAATACTCACCAGGGTGGTGGAGCAGTTGTGTTTTTGATTGTTTCTAACAGTCACCAGTGGCTGTGGACTACTAACCCACCCACCCTACCCCACACCCCGCTGCCCCCAGGCGTGGCATTTCCTTTATAGCCACAGTTCTGACATCACTTCCTCAACAGGTCTTGGGACAGAACTGTCATATCCTTAATAACCCAGCACAGTGCAAAAAGGGTAGGTACACACCACAAATAATAATATATATATATATATATATATATTACATATTACATATTACATATTACATATTGTATATTATAAGGGAGAGGGACATGTGGGGAGTGGTGCAATGCACTGGCTGTGGGGCAGCAGTTTTCCAGGAGACATTCTGGAAACTGCGTTGCTGTCCTATTTGCAGGCAACTGTCAGCTCTGAGAGAGGAGGTTGCCCACCTCCAGGCTGAACTAGCAAGGACTAAGGAGGCCTCCCCCTTCCAAAGAGCACCACTACCACAACCACTGCCTCAGAGGTTGCCAAGAATGAAGAGTAGTTGGACCACAGTGGGTTCTGGGAGGGTGCGGGTGGTGGACCAGAGGCGAAGCCCATTAGTTATATTATACCTCTACACAAATCATATGCCATTCTGGCAGAGCAAGGTTCCTCTATGATGGCACCCTCAGTGGAGACCCAGAAGAATGCTGAGGACATCCACAAGGGAGACCCACAAAAGGGTGGCAAGGGACACCACAGGAGAAGGAAACAGCTTCTGATAGGGGACTCTATTGTTAGGAGGGTAAAACTGGGAGAGGGAGAGGAGAAGGAAGTAAGGTGCCTGCCTGGTGACATGTCTTGGAGGGACAGGAAGCAAATCCTCAGGCTTGCAGAAGCAGCATCACAGGAGAGGGAACTAGATATCATAGTCCACCTTGGGACAAATGACCTAGCTAGGCATGGGATCAGTGCAGTGCAGAATGAATTTGTGGAGTTGGGGAGGAGCCTCAGACGGGTAGCAAGCACGGTAATCTTCTCAGAGGTGCTACCAGTCCATGGCAGGAGTGAGGCTAGGGTACTGAACACCTTGCAGTTTAATGAATGGTTACAAAACTGGTGCAGAGCATAGGGCTTTGGCTTCATTGGGGACTGGGGGGGGCCACCTGGAGAGATAAAGGTCTATACTGGCATGATGGTCTGCATCTGTCCATGAAGGGAACCAAGCTCCTAGGTGATAGGTTTAAATGCTTCCATGGCAAGCTTTTAAACTAGCCAAGGGGGGAGGCACTGATAAAAGGCAGGAAATTTCAAGCCTCCCCCCACAAAACATGGCAGGTAGTAAGGTAAACACTGAGGTACAGAGCTCAACACAGGGCAGGACAGGGGTAAATAGAAAAATAGACAAGGACAATAAGAGCAGGGATGGGGGGAAAAAAGGATAAAGCTAACATTAAATGGAGGGCAATGAGTACCAATGCCCGTAGTCTGGGAAACAAGCTTCCTGAGCTAGTAGCCCTGATGGAAGATGAACAATTGGATATTGTGGCAGTCACGGAAACATGGTACAACGAGAACCATGACTGGGATGTCAACATACCAGGGCACACAATCTACAGAAGGGACAGGGGAAGGTAAAAGAGGAGGTGGAGTAGCTCTATACATAAGGAAAGGGATCAAAGCTACAGAACTGAAAAGTAAAGGGGGAGGACAAGAGGCACTCTGGGTCACCTTGGAGACAATGAATGGCATCACAATCCGCACAGGAGTTGAATACAGACCCCAGTCTCAAGGGGAGGAAATGGACAACAAAATGATAGAGGACATTCTCAAAATGGCTGAAAAAGAGGGGAGATACTGTTGATGGGGGACCTGAATATGCCAGATGTTAACTGGATAACATGTACTGCAGCCACATCCAAGAGCAGGGTCATTCTCGATGCCCTGCAGCGGGCAGGCCTTAGACAGCTAGTGTTGGAACCCACTCGGGAGGGAGCAGTACTAGACCTGGTACTCTCAAATGGAGAGAGGATCACAAATTTAGAAGTCAGTAGACATCTGGGAACAAGCGACCACTGCACAGTGTGCTTCACAATGAGCACAACCATGGAGATAAGCCATACAAAAACAAGGATACTGGACTTTAGAAGGGCTGACTTTGGCAAAATGGGTGAATACCTGAAAAATGCACTAGCAAATGACCAAAAAGGAGGGGTGGAAGAACAATGGAGAAAAATCAAAACTGCCATTTTAGAGGCAACAAGCCTTTGTGTGAAACAAATAAAGAAAACAAAGCAGAGTAAAAAAACACTATGGTTCTCAAAAGAGGTGGCAGGGAAGGTTAAGGAGAAGGCTGCATTCAAAAAGTATAAGGAATCACAGAAGGAGCACGCCAGGGAACTGTATCAATTAAAGCAGAAAGAAGTGGGGGAAGGCAGTCAGACTAGCAAAGGCCCAAACCGAGGAAAAAAATAGCCAACTCAGTTAAGAAGGGGGATAAAACCTTTTATAGGTACATTAGGGATCATAGAAAGGTTAAGGGAGGAATAGTGAAGATTAATAAAGGAGAGGGGAGGTGGGCAGAGGGAGACAGTGAAAAGGCAGAGATACTGAATGAATACTTTTGCTCAGTATTCACAAAAGAAGATGAGGAGGAGTTACCTAAACCAGACAATAGAAGCACTCTGGGTAGGGGGGTTGACACTAGTCCATTCACATAAGAGTCCTGAAGGAACTCCTAAAACTCAAGTTGGACAAAGCAATGGGGTCTGACGGGATTCACCCCAGAATCCTAAAAGAACTAAGGGAGGACCTACTGACACCACTGACCACGCTTTTTAACAGATCATGGCAGGATGGGGCGGTACCTGAGGACTGGAGGAGGGCAGATGTGATTCCCCTTCACAAAAGTGGGAGCGAGGCAGAAGCAGGAAACTACAGACCTGTAAGTTTGACCTCAGTGGTAGAGAAAATGATGGAATCACTTATGAAAGAAAGAATTGTTGAGTACCTAGAGGCCAGCGGGGCACAGGACCCAAAGCAGCATGGATTTACAGCAGGAAGGTCATGTCAGACGAATCTAATTGATTTCTTTGACTGGGTGACCAAAGTAATAGACCAGGGAGAGGCTGTGGATATGGCCTACCTAGACTTTAGCAAGGCATTTGACACAGTCCAGCACAAAAGATTAATAATCAAGTTAGCCAGCCTGGGACTGGGTCCCAGGGTAGTAGCCTGGATAGCAAACTGGCTGCACAACAGGACACAGAAGGTAATAGTGAATGGAACATATTCAAAAGAAAGGGGGGTTACTAGTGGAGTACCTCAGGGCTCAGTACTGGGTCCAGTCATCTTTAACATATTTATAGGTGACATTGCAGAGGGTCTGGAAGGAAAGGTATGCCTCTTTGCAGATGACACAAAGATCTGTAACAGAGTTAATACACAAGGGGGTAGAAAAGATGAGAAGGGACTTGGCAAGGTTGGAGGAATGGTCAGACATATGGCAACTTAGATTCAATGCAAAGAAGTGCAAAGTAATGCACCTGGGAAACAAAACCCAGGAGAAGAGTACACGATAGCAGGGGAGGTACTAACAACAACAAAAATGGAAAGGAACCTGGGGTAGTCATATCAGATGACCTAAAGGTGGGTAAGCAATGTGAAAAGTCGGTAAGGAGAGCCAGGGGGATACTGGGATGCATAGGATGGGGCATCACAAGTAGAAAAAGGAAGTGGTTATCCCTCTGTACAGACAGTTGGTGAGACCCCATCTGAGTACTGTGTGCAGTTTGGAGACCTCATCTACACAAGGACATAGACAGGATGGAAGCAGTCCAGAGGAGGGCAACTAAAATGGTGCAGGGTCTGCAGCAGAAACCATATGAAGAGAGACTGAGAGAGCTTAATATGTATACCTTGATGAAAGGAGGACGGGGGACATGATAGAAACGTTCAAGTACCTCAAGGGAATCAACAAAGTCCAGGAGGGTAGCATCTTTCAGAAAAAGAGATGTGTAAGAACAAGGGGGCACAATTTAAAGATAGAGGGGGGATGGCTCAGGGGTAATGTGAGGACATTTTTTTTTTCACGGAGAGAGTGGTGGATACATGGAACAGCCTTCCTGAGGAGGTGTTGGGTCTAAAACAGTGGGGGAATTCAAACATGCATGGGAAAGACATAAGGCAATTATAGTGGGGGGTTGCAGGAAGTAGGCTGTTGGTTAACTAGAATCTGCAGCTTATCCAGTAGGTAGGGAAATGGGCAGACTGGGTGGGCCAAGTGGTCCTTATCTGCCGTCAAAGTCTATGTTTATATATGCACCCTGGAAGAGAAGAGAGCAAGGGGGATGTGATAGAGACCTACAAGTACCTCACAAGGGTAAACAGGGTGCAGGAAGGGAGTTGCTTTTAAATGAGAATGAGCACCAGGATCAGAGGGCATGCAATGAAGCTGGAAGGGGAACGTTTGCAAGTGATGTGAGGCAGTACTACTTCACTGAAAGAGTTTTAGTTGCCTGGAGCAGATTACCAGTGGAAGTGGTGGAGGCAAAAACAGTAAGGAGCTTCAAGCATGCATGAGATGCACATAGGGAATATTAGTAAATAGGCAGGAAGGAGGGAAGGGTCACTGCAGACCAGTTCAGGTCTCGGATACCAGCTGTGCAGACTGGATGAGGCAAGAGGTCATTTTCTGCCGGCATTGTATGTTTTTATTTGATCATATTAATTATTGAACTGGATAGGTTATTTTTTCTTTCTTTCTTGGTAACCTTGTAGTTGAACCTGTTTTAAGTGTAAAGAGGAATTGTATAAATCAAAGTATTGACACAGGAATAGCTGCTCATAGTGATGAGATACTATAGCACGCGCAGTGTTTACCTTCGTGAAGGAATAGAATTCCATAGTTTAGAAGAGTTTCAAAACGGGCATATAGCAAAGCTGTGTTTTCTGGAGGCTAAACTCATGCATGTTGTGATCAAGGTTAAAAACTGGAAATTTTAATAATTCTTAAGATAGAAGTTTAAGAAATTTCTGAATTTCTTGACTTGGCTTTGATGTTTTGCTATTTTAAAATATTCCACAAATACTGAAGTTATTTTGTGCATTTCTTGTAGCTGCTTTTGATAAGGGTGATGATCGAAGACTTGGCAAAAAACCAACATTCAGTAGCTCTCAGGTAAAGCCTGTAATAAATCATACAAAAGAAATATGTAATTCATCATCATGCATTCTAGAAACCAGCTATAAAACAGTTCTCTGTTAAATCCTAATAACATGTTTTAAATTTGTTTCAGCTTTGAATGTCTATTTGATTTTGTAGGAAAGCGTAGGCATGCTATGTGGTTTCATGGTTAGAGCATGGAACTAAAGGAAAAGATCTTGTTCAAATCCTAGCATAGCCACTGGCTTTCTATGCAACCTTGAACAAGTCACTTGACACCCCCCATACATCCCACTTGTGACCTCCCTATGAAAATATGAAAATCACTGGAATCAGAAGTTTCTTTATTAAATGTGGCCACCCTAGATAAATGAACAAAATAAAAGCAGATTGACTTTTCTGTTTGAAAGAGTATAGTGACCAAAAATTATATATGGGGAGGCTAAATTATTGCAGGGATCCCTATAGTTTCTTCTTGTTCCAGTGCTGTGAGCAGTGCCTTGGGCAACGCTGGAGATGTGGCTTACTAGTTTAGGACTCTGATGTAGCAATTTACTATGCCAACGTCATCATTATTGTTCAGCTACTGTTAAGCCATGGCTTGCTATTTACATTGCAATTGCTGCATAGCTGATCCAGTGTGTCAAACATCCAAGAATGCCTCCTGTGCTGCTGTATGGCAGACAATTATGGGGTCGAAATTGGCACCTGCCCGCTAGCCAAATGCTGGTACAGTTTACATCGGGCTAGTAAGATTTTCATTTAACTAGCCCTGCGGACTTGTACTGGAAAACGCAGCACTTCAGTATGTACACCAACTGAGCCAGTGGAAAAGTCTGTGGGGCCAGTGGATTTTCCCAGTCACTAGCCCTGCTGGCTAGTGGCTGCAAAACTTTATTTCAACCCTGCAATAGCACTGGTAGGTATATGAATTCTGTGAAAGCATATAGGCTTCATGCTTGGAAGAATATACTGTCCAAAAATTATATATTGGCAGTCGATATTAATGCAGGGCTAGATATTCAGGGCTCTTTTTGTGGACATTACATCTTAATTAAGATAAGATTTTCACCTAAAATATTCTAAAAGTTTTTCAGTGCATAGGCATAATCTTGCAGGAATAAAATGGAGTGAGTTTTAGCCAAGTTTTTCGTCCGTTTAAATGTGGTCCCTATCCACAAAAGTGGAAGCAGGGAAGAGTCAGACAACTATAGACCAATCAGCCTGATCTCGGTGGTGGTAAAATTGACGGAGGCACTGTTAAAGGAGAGGATTGTGTTATTTCTTGAATCTAGCGAAGCACAGGATCCAAGGGAGCATGGATTCACAGTGGGAAGCTCATGTCCAACAAATCTAATAAATTTCTTTGACTTGGTGACCAGGGAGGTAGATCAGGGAAGGGGAGTGAATTTGGCCTACTTAGACTTCAGCAAGGCCTTCAACACTGTCCCACATAGAAGGTTGGCAAACAAGTTAGACATCATGGGGGTAGGCCCCCAGGTGGTAAACTGGGCCAGAAATTGGTTGGGGGGCAGGACACGGGGTACTGGTGAATGGGGTTCAATCTGAGGAGAAGGAGGTGACCAGCGGGGTGCCACAGGGATCAGTATTGGGGCCAATCCTCTTCAGTGTCTTCATAAGTGACATTGCAGAGGGGCTGGAGGGCAAAGTATGTCTTTTTGTAAACACAAAGATCTGCAACAGGGTTGACGCGCAGAGGGGGTAGAAAAAATGAGAAAATACCTAAGCAGGTTGGAGGAGTGGTCTGAAGTGTGGCAGCTAGGATTTAATGCAGACAAGCGCAAAGTCATGCTCTTGGGGAGTAGAAACCCAAGGGAGCAGTACAAGATGGGGGGAGGGGGTACTGGCAGCCACAAAGCAGGAAAACGACCTGGGGATACTCATATTGGATGACCTGTAGATGAGCAAACAATGTGGAAAGGCTATAGGGAAAGCCAGTGGGATACTGGGGTGCATAGGGAGTGGTATCACCAGCAGAAAAAAGGAGGTGGTTATGCCACCTTACAAGTCACTGGTGAGACCTCAGCTAGAGTACTGTGTCCAGTTCTGGAGACCATACCTCCGGAAGGACATAGACAGAGTGGAGACAGTCCAGAGGAGGACTACAAAGATGATGCAGGGTCTACATGAAAAGCTGTATGAGGAGAGGCTAAGAGAACTCAGTATACATTCCTGGAGGAGAGGAGAGAGGGAGAAAATGATAGAAACATTCACGTGCCTCAGGGATATAAACAAGGTACAAGAGGGTAGCATCTTTCAAAACGGAAGATGTGCAAGAATAAGGGGGCACAAAATAAAGTTAGAGGGAGGGAGGTTCTGGGGCAACATGAGGAAGTTCTTTTTCACTGAAAGAGTGGTGGATGCTTGGAACGGCCTCTCTAAGGAGGTGGTGGGGGCAAATACAGTTAGGGAATTCAAGAATGCATGGGATAGACATAAGGATACCATACAGACCAGAAAGAAAGGGTGAGCTGCAGGTCAACTAGAATCTGTTGTTGTTTGAAATAGATAGGCACAATTAGCAGACTTGGTGGGCCACACGGTCCTTACCTGCCATCAATTTCTGCATTTCTATGTATAAAAAAAAAAAAGTATATAATGCAATTAACAAATGACATTGGTACAGTCTTAACAAACTTTCCTGAAGGCTACTTTTGAGTGCTGTCAGGAAGTATTGAGAATGGAGAGAGCAAAATTGCTCTCTGGGATCATTGCAGATGATATAAAAAGGTCAGTCACACTTTTCTGCACTGTACACTGTTCTCCATCTGGTCTGTCAGCAGAGCAGGGATATTGGCTTCCTAGAGAAGTGTGAAAGTTTAATTTGTGGTTTTCTGCATCCAGGACCATGTTCCTTCTGCTGCCCACACTGTGGTTGGCAGTAATGCAAGCCAGGTGAATACACAGACTTTGGTGGCATGGCGTGAGTTCCACTAGCTGGGTGTTTAAGAAGTGATTCTGGTGCTTGCAGGTATGCATTGCATCACCTTAGGACTCAATGCCCTAACTCAGTGCATGCTGAAGTAGAGTCTTGGGCTCTGGGTTTTGAGATGCATCTTTTAGGAGCGTGGATATGTTGTTCATCCACGCTGTTTGGCATGTCCCTTTCCCCTTTAAATCTTGCCGGAAGTCTCCAAGCTGGCTCCTCCCACCCACCTGGGTGGTATAAACCTTGGCTCCGCCCCATGATGCCAGATCTTCCTTTCCACTGGAAGATGCAGGTTCCCTTCCCTCGTGCTTCACAGCAATTCATAGGCCCTGGATTTAAAACGTCAGTTTTTACCGCAACTTACCTAAAACTCATTCAAGTTGTCGACTCTGATAGTAGTGCATCAGACATGGAGGATAAATCTGCTCCTGGATTTCGCCGGTGCTCCTGCGGCCAGAAGATATCACGCACCGATCCCCACCTAACGTGAGTCTACTGCCTTGGTGTCTGACATAGCGCCTCCACCTGCACGTTCTGCCTGGCCTTCCATCCCAATATCCTGGGAGACCAGAAAAAAGGAACCCGCTGGTGAAATTGAAGGAGGCGAGGTGGGCAGTTTCCGCGGGTGCGGGATCCACAGAACACTTGGAGCAAATGAAGGCTTTCGAGGAGGAAGTGGCTTAAGCTTCCGCCACTGGAGCTTTTTGTTCCTCTGAACCTCGGTTCCACCTTTTCGGGCTCCTTCAAGGAGTCGTGCCAGTCTCTCCCCACCAGGGGTGAGGCGCCCTCGGGCTTGCACTCCTCCCGCCCTCGGAAGAGGGAGAAAAGGACCCTAAGTCTTCGTCTAACTGGAGACATTCTTGGGACCGAGAAAGGTCCAAGTCCCAGGAACACGCGGTCTCGACCTCGATCGAGATCACATCCTCGGCTGCCGGCTTCACGGATCTTCCATCTGGCAAAGAGATCGAGGAAGTGGCCGATGAAGTTGAGATCTCTTGACCTGATCGACCCTATTTCGCCGACTCCAGACAATGATTCTTTAGAAAGGACTCTGATCCTTGTCTTTCCCGATGAAGGGACCCAGCCCACTGGTGTCACCATCAAGGAAACTGTTCCAGACCCTCGGTTTTCACCGACCCCAGTTGTTTCCCGATCAACCGAGTTGGCCAGCCTGATCTCGAACGAGATCCAGAACCCCCTCGGTTGAACGACCAAAAGAGTCACAAGCACTCTAAAAAGAGGCATCGCCGAAGATCCTCATCCGACGGAGGCTTTGACGAAACTCCGTCGATGCTAGAGGATCTTATGTGGCAACAGCTGATTTTGACCGGGCAGAACGCTCCGCCCGTCCACCCCTGCCACATCACTTGCTACCACCTCCTGGGCTGACCTAAGCCCTCCGGAACCAAAGCCTTCAGTTCCCCTACCCGCAGGGCCGGCCCGTATCCTGGCTTGACCCATCTCGGTCTCTCCACCGATTCTGGTGGAACCTCTGCCTAAGCAGCCTCAGGGAGGGGCTCCCTTGAAAGAGAACCATACAGATACTGGGCTTCCCCGATGTCAGTCCATCATGGTTAGCCCTGACCGCCCCTGGTGGATCGAAGGGGACGTAGGCAGGAGACCGTTGTACCACGACTCCTCAGACTCTGATGTCACAGGATTGCACATGCTGGGGATGATGAGTCCTCCGTGGCAAGTTTAGAGGAGGGTCCTTCCTCCTTTCAAGGCATTTTCCGCCTGATCTCCAAATCCATCGGAATGCCCCTGGAGTCTATCCAGAAAAAGGCAGAGTACCCCCTTATGGACATCCTTAAAAGGGGGGATACCCCGACAGAGGCCTTTCCAGTGGCCGAAGCCTTCACTGGCCCGGCCCTTGAGCTCTGGCAGTGTCCAGCTTCCTGCCCAGCACAATCTGCCCACATGGCCCGTAAATATGCGGTGCCCATGGGGTCCCTGCTGGGATTCACAGAACATCCTTTGGCCGAGAGCCTGGTGACCGCTTCTATGTTTAGATGTACTGGTAGCTCAGCTGACACAGACCAATCCCGGACAGGGAGTCCAGAAATATAGATCACTCTGCCTGCAAGGTCTACACAGCCTCTTCCTTAGACCTTCATTAGGCCAGTTCGGCTCTCATTATGGCACACTTCTCTCATGCCCTCCTTGGGTCATTAGATAAAGTCCTCCCTCATCTCCTGGCAGACATGCAGACCACGGTCAAGCAAGTCTGTGATCAGGACTGTGCTGTTGCAAAACAGCAGCTCCAGACGGCCCTAGACATCGGAGATTCTTGTGCCCGCTCTTTAGCAGCCGCAGTGGCCACTCGCCGCAGGGCCTGGCTGAGGTGATCCTCCTTCCCGGTGGATACCCAGCACAAGTTAGCTGACGTTCCTTTCTTGGTACCGACTTGTTCGGTCCAGGAGTGGCCGGTCATCTTCAGTGTATCGAGCAGTCCAGTGCCACCTTGGATGCTTCCTCTGCAAAAGGTTCTTCGGGCAAGAACCAGCAGAAAAGAAAGAAGCCATTTCAGCATTCTTCCCCTGCGGTCAGGCAGTCCTCCTATCAAGGAGGCCAGCAGCAGGCTCTAGCTTAGCGCCCACAGCCCAAGCAGGGTCCTCAACAGCCCCGTAAAGGAGGCTGAGGCACAGGTCCAGGTTCCTCCTCTTCCTCTAAACCTGTTCAGTGACGGTTTGGGGGTTGCCACCCCCTACACCCGTCACGCCAGCTCTGGGTCCTCCCGTGGGGGGGCCGGCTCTGCCACTTTCATTCCGCCTGGTCCGATATCACTCCGGACATGTAGGTTCTTGAAGTGGTGAGTCAGGGACTGCCTTAGAGTTCGAGCAGTACCCTCCCAGCTGAGCTCACGCCCCTCGGGAGTAAAGGATCTCAGCTTGCACTCAGTCAGCTCTTCGAGACGACATAGCTCAGCTCCTCCATAGGGAGGTGGTAGCTCCATTGCTGGATCATCCTACAGACCCAGGCTTCATGTCCAGGTACTTCCTGGTGCCCAAGCAGACAGGGGGTTGGCGCCCCATCCTAGATCTCCACGACCTGAATCAATATCTCGGGTCTCGCACCTTCCGGATGGTAACTCTGAACCAGATCGTACCATCCCTGGAGCGAAACATGTGGTTCTGTTCACTGGATCTGCAAGACGCGTTCTTTCACGTCCCAATCAGTCTGTCCCATCAACGGTTTCTCTGCTTAAGGGTTGAAGGGACCCTGTACAAGTTTTGAGCCATGCCGTTCAGCCTGTCATCGGTCCCTCGGGTCTTCACCAAGTGCATTGCAGTGGTAGCAGCCTATCTTTGGCATCGAGGAGTACGTATCTACCCTTACCTCGACGATTGGCTTTTGCCAGGATCCTCCCTTCAGGAGGTGGAGAGGTCCAAGGATCTGGCTTTTCAAACCTGCTCCCAACTTGGCCTCCTGATCAACGAGGCCAAGTCGGAACTCATGCCTGCTCAGGTGATGGGCTTCATCGGGGCAGAGCTCGACTCTTGTCAAGCCAGAGCTTGTCTCCTGGTGGACAGGGCGGAGGTTCTCTTCTCCTTTGCCTGATCATATCTGGTTGGGCACTTGCCCAGGACTTTCTGTGCCTTGTGGGTTGCATGGTGGCATGCACCTCAGTGGTCCACTGGGCCAGGTGGTACATGCGCCTCTCCAGTGGGAGCTGGACGCCCAGAGGACTCATCACCACGGTCATTTCGACCAGCTGATCACTGTAACCCAGAAGATGTGGGATGCACTCCAATGGTGGACCGCCCCAGAATGGTTGCAGGATGGGATCCCATTTGTCCACCCCGAGCCGATGGCTGGCCTTACGACTGATGCCTCTCTCATGGGCTGGGGAGCCCATATGGGGGACAACAGGGCCCATGGGTTCTGGACCCCCGAGGAGTCCCGATGCCACATCAGCCTGTTGGAGCTCACAGCAGTCAGACTGGCACGGTTAGCTTTCACTCCTCAGCTCTGGGGTCAAGTGGTTCAAGTCCAGATGGACAATACCACAACTGTGTACTACCTCAACAAACAGGGCAGCATGCACTCCCGTCTGTTGTGCAAGGAGGCACTCCGCATCTGGACCATCATAAGTTGGCTGGAGGCAGATCTCCTAGCCATTCATGTGGCAGGAGTCTCAAACCAGCTGGCCAGACATCCCACGAGTGGTCACTCCATCCAGAGGTAGCTTACAGTCTGTTCTCCCGCTGGGGCAAACCGCTGGTGGACTGATTTGCCTCCAGGAAAACAACAAGCTGAGGCTGTACCATTTCCCCCAGCAGGGCTCGCTGCAGGGGATGCCTTCTCAACGCCGTGGACCCCAGGCCTCTTCTATGCCTTCCCTCCATTTCCCTTTGATCCACAAGGTGCTACTCAAGGTGAGGAGGGACAAGGCGAAGGTGATCCTGGTAGCCCCAGATTGGCCATGCCAGTTCTGGTATCTAGATCTCCTCAGCCTCAGCTGCAGGCCCCCAGAGCGGCTTTGTACACGCCCAGACCTGATATCACTGAACCAGGGGAAGGTGTTCCTTCCGGACCTTCAATCCCTGCACCTCACAGCCTGGTACCTGAGTGGCTAGAGTTCCAGGCTCTGGGTCTTTCCGAGGATGTCTACACTGTGGTGGAGGCATCTCGTAAGGAATCGACCAGGAAATGTTATGCCTTCAAATGGAAGAGATTTTCCATTTGGTGTCAGGGTAAGAGTCTGGACCCCTTATCCTGCTCTGTGGCTAACATTCTCTACTACTTTTGGTCCCTCTCCAAAGGGGATCTGTGGTCATCGACCCTTAGGGTGCTCCTGGCAGCCATTTCTGCTTACCAGGCGCAGGCCGGTCAGCCGACATTGGTGCAGAAGACAGTGGTCAGGCGCTTCTTCAAAGGCCTGGATCACATATCCCCTCTGGTGCGTGAGCCTCCACCTCTGTGGGATCTGTTGCTGGTTCTGACGAAGCTCGTGGGCAAGCCATTCAAACCTATGCACAAGTGTGCACTCTCACACTTGTCATGGAAGACTGCCTTCCTGGTGGCTATCATGTCAGCCAGAAGGACAGGGGAGCTCCAGGTGCTTTTGGTGGACCTCCCCCTTATCTGGTCTTTCACAGGGACAAAGTTTTCCTGTGCCCCCAACCGAAATTCCTTCTGAAGGTGGTATCAGAGTTTCACCTTAACCAGGTCTTGACTCTGCCGGTATACTACCCTAACTACACCTCGGACGCCGAGTACAGGCTCCATACCTTGGATCTGAGATGTGCTCTCTCCTACTATAAGGAGTGAATGGCAGAAACTCATGGAGAAGTTCTCCAGCTGTTTGTTCCCTACGCTGAAGCCGCTTCTGGCAGACCTGCAGCCAAATGGACTATTGCTAGATGGATTACATCATGCATAGGTCTGTGCTATGAGTTGGCGGGCAAGGAGCCTCCCAGAGGGATAAGAGTGCATTCTACCTGCCACACTGCTGCACTGGTGGCTGCTTCCAGGGACATCCCTATCCAGGAAATCTGTCTGGCTGCTACCTGGAAGTCAGCAAACACCTTCATTACCCACTACCACATCGACCTTGAGACATGCCGGGATGCTGGTTTTGAGGCCTCAGTTCTCCAATCTCTATTTCCCAAGAAGGGGCTGTGCACCTTGCCTCCCTCCTCCCAGAGAACTGCTTGGAATCTGCCAAACAGTGTGGATGAACAACATATCCATGCTCCTAGAAGAACAGGTTACTCACCTGTACCAGTAGTTCTAGGAGTGGTATATGTTCATCCACACGCACCCACCCGACCTCCCCTGCTTTAGGCGCACAACCTGGCTTCCAGTGGGCTAAGATCTGGCATCATGGGGTGGAGCCGAGGTTTATACCACCCGGGTGGGTTGGAGGAGCCAGCTTGAAGACTTCCAGCAAGATTTAAAGGGGAACGGGACATTCCAAACAGTGTGGATGAACAACATATACCACTCCTACAACTACTGTTACAGGTGAGTAACCTGTTCTTTCGGTTCAGATCTCCTTCCCACATTTCTAAAGGGGGCTGTGATGAGACATTTGCTCAAAAACCCTTTTTTAGATCCAGATAGCAATGCAAACTCTTAGATCAACCTCTAATTACCATTTTTGGCCATGGTTATTGAGAAGGTGGTTGTGATGCAGCTATGCCAGGATCATTAGTCAAATAACATCTACAGATCATTTAAATCTAGTTTCAGATAGTGCTACAGCACTAAGACAACACTGCTCAAAGTTTTTATTGACCTACTTCTAGCAAGGGATCCATTTTGGTACTTCTTGACCTGATCATCTTTAGACACAGTGAATTATTTCATGAGTTCACAGCACTTTTCAGTCATTTGTTTTATATAATAAATGTGGTTAGCTGACAAATTGCCTTACTTTAACTTTTAGTTAGTGATGTGAAAAACTGTTCCGCAGTGTAGGAGTTAACCTTGGCAAGCTTGGGGGGGGGGGTGGAGACAGCAAAACGGTCACTAAACTGATTGCTAACTGAAGGAGACACAATTAGTCATCTGACTTGCACAGCATGTGAGCGTAAAGCACTGCAAAATGGCTGCAGTCAGATTCTCTGCGCTGTAAGGGCTCACTGTTTGAAGCATCAGGAGAGGGACCAGCAGTGAGGCCGTTGTCTGCACTGTTGCCAGTTTGGATGTGGTCACTGTCCGTGGTGTTGCTAGCGACACTGAGGAAGGTGACGATTCTGGACATGGAGGCAGCAGCGGCCATTGTGCCGGTCCTGAGTCTGGCTCCGAAGAGGTGCTACGGACTGTGTCATCCCAGAGGTTGTCCCCAACTCTGGTGTCATCCATGACACCCAGGAGGGTGATGGCTTCTGGCATGGCATCAAAGTCAGCACTGAGTACGGTGTCAAGGGTGGTACCAGCCATGATGACAGCGATGACCCTGTCTCTGAGGCTGTTTGTTGGATGTCCCCTCTGCTGATGAGGACCAGGATCACCCTGTGGGACCTGTATGGCTTCACTCTTCTTATGTAGGGATTCCCCACATGGGCACCAATTGGGTCACTCCTTGGGTGTAGGAGGACACCTTTCTGGTGACTCTAAGTCCGTTCCTCAGGCGAGACCCCCTACACAGTTCCACAGCACAGAACAATCCCCCAGAGACCAGGAGTCTCAACCCTTTCTAGAGGAGCCTCACGGATTCCCCGAAAGGATGCCCTCGTTGATAGGCCCCCAAAGGGCCTCTAACATATGAGTAACATGGTGCATGGGTGAGTGCTTTAGATAATTGGTAGAGGGAGTCAGACAGAGCCCTTTTCTCCCGTACCGATGATCGACATCCTCCAGTGAGGACAACAAATATGTCCACCTCCCTTCTGCTGCTGAGTATATCTTGTATCAGTGATTCTTGGTGGAGAAGATCCAGGCACTTGAGCTATAACCCCATACAGGCCACTACCCGGTAGCCCTGCCATTGGGATATCTTGGAATTCCCAACATTGATGCTGTAGTCATTCCTCCTTGGCTTAGGGCCATGGAGGAGGCATCTAGGGCAGTGTGAACGTGTCCTTTTTCCAGTCCAGTCACCCCAGCAACATTCCGGTTTGCTGCACTGCCTCCAAGTGACAGTCGCGCAGGTCATTGACTTTTTCAGGGCCTGAAGGTAACACTGCACCCAATTGAGGGCATCTTACGACCCCAGTGAGGTGGCCTCCAGGCTGGCTGGAACCCTAGTCTGCATTAGGCAGATGGCATGGTTTCCCCTCTTCCTCCTGTCACCTTTGGCTCGGTGTAAGGTGCTTAACTCGCACTTCCAAAGGGCTCACGTCTTCTCCCCAAGGGTCAGGAAAGAACCATCAGTGAACCATCCTGCTACTGTGCCAAAGGAGTGGCCCCCGTGACCCTGACCAGTCTCAGGTCTCACCAGACCTGTAAGGAGCACCTTCCCTCGGGTGTTCTCCCCTACTCAGAGGGCTGAGGGTATCTGTTACCCACAGGGTGAGCTCTTCCTTCAGATAGGAAGTGAAGCTCGGTTACTTGAACTGATAAGTGAGAATCAATGGTGAAGACTGATTCTTGGAAGATATGAAAGTTACCTACTGACCGTAACTGTTGATCTTCCGGAATATCTCCACCATTGATTACCACACCCATCCACCATCCCCTACTCTAGCAGAGCCTGGGCCTTTGGGCAGCTCACCCTGATAGTGCTGGCCGTCACCATCTAGTACTATGTCATCTCTTCAGTTGTACTCCTGTGGTATTTGTTTAAAAAAAAAAAAAAAAGGGGGGTTGGGGCCCCGTGCTGAGTTCCCCCACCAAAAAACCTAAACTGAAGTGGAGTTCCTTTTAGGGCACTCGTGCTAATAAATTAAAAAAATAAATAAATAAAAGAATAAGGCAGCTCCTTTCTTCCCCTTTTTTTTTCTTGTCCTCCTTCTCCCTGCCCAAGGTATATCCCTTTCCTGGGATATATCCTTGTTAGTCGCAGATTGTGCTCTGTGCCTCTGAGCACTATGCAGTCTTAACTCCACGTGCCAGTTACACTGTCTGTGGAAGAGTGCTGTGCACTGGAATGGATCAAGTACACTAGCTCTTACACAGTGTATATCCCTGTGTTGCAGGATAATCGGGTCCTTTTCACTGATGTTTTTTTTTTTTTCTTCTGACTGTGCTAGACTATCCTCTTTGGTTGGTATGCCATTCTTCTTTTCTTACACTAGCTGGGCTTTTAGCCCACTACCCTAAGGGGTGCCTGGGGAGATTAACACATCTTGACTCCTTTGGGCTTTGAGAAAAGGGACATATTTTTACTAGCTAGTCAGTCAGTCCTCTATCAAGTTGTATAGGGTTTGGCTTTTCCAGGAGTCTGTGCTTCATTCATATTTTGGTACAATATGCCATCTTAACTACAATGGGTCCTAATTTGGGGCACCTGCTCTTCCTTTATGCCAGAGTTACATGCTTTTGTGCTGCTGTCTTTTAGATCACAATCCATCTCCTGTCTGGCTAGTGGTGTGAGGCTCTAGTTCCGTACCCAACTACCCCTTTAGGCCACCTAGTGTGCTCCTTTTTCTTTTATTCAAGTTTGGTAGTCCGGTTTTATTTTGTTTGTGCTCCTATATTCTTTCCCTATCCCTTTGGGCTAGAATAATTCTTAACCCTCTCTTATTTTTTCCCCACTTGTTTCTTCCCTGGCGAACAGAACTGAAGTTTGTGAGGAAGCCAGCAACAGTTATTGGCTGGCGTGCAGCAGTGTTTGGGGGGGGAGGGGAGGCACCATGCCCAGTTGCTGTGACAAGCCCCCTGGCAAAGCGTTGCTCCTGCAGAGTCCTGTTGCATTCATCACAGACCCATAAGTAGTAATCAATGATGAAGATACTCTGGAAGAGATAAACAGTTACAGTAGGTGTGTAACTGATTTTTTCCTTAAAAAAAAAAAAAGCACTTGAAGAATCAACCTTACACCCATACACACTGTCAACCACACACGTTTCAGACAACAGCTCCAAGCATTTTATTTGTTTTTGATTCAGTTTTCTTTTACCCTTTTTTGTGGTGCTATGACCCCAAAAAGAAGTCTTCTATTACAAAAATGGATTTCTACTCACAAAATAATGAAACTACTTTTGTCACAAAAAACATATTTTGAAAAATTAATGAGAAAATGAACTGCATATGCACAAAACGTAAGTTTTTTTTTTTTTTTGGTATAATTTCTTACTTCCGAGGATCTCTCTCCATCTGCCCCATGTCCTCTGCTCTACCTCCCATGTCTGAGACACGCTGTTTCAAGCCAACCCAGCCCAGCGGATCTCCCAGCTCTGAGCCCCCTGAGGTGGGGCCGCCTTGCTATGTCTACAATTTAATGAGCCGGGCTGGAGTCGGGAGGGGCTCCTGGACAGCCAGGCTCAACTGCTGGGGTGGGGCAGAGACACAGGAAGCGCCCGCTATCCACGAGGCGGTTTTTATCTGTTTTCTTTGTTTCCCGGGAGCTTGGACATGCTGGTGATATCCAGTGCATGACGGTGCGCGCCACAGGGCGTCCACCGATGCTCCCTTACATTATAGTCTCCGCGGTGCACGAACCCGACATCCACCAGAGGTGGCTCCGAGCTACAGAGCGATGCCTCTCTGCCCCAACCGCCAAGGAAAGGAGAGGCAGTCCTACAGGCGCTCAGTCCTCCTGCCCTTGCCAGCCCCTGGCGGCCCGAGGTCATTCCCGAACCCGGGTCACCGGCGTGGTGCGAGATGTGGTGTCCAGCGCCTCAATCCTCAGCGCCATCGGGCTGACAGAAAACAGTTTCATTAATGATCTAAGATATGTGAAGTTGTTAGTTAAGCTACATAGCAAAGAATCATTCTTGGGCCAAACTCTAGGGTTTGAACTCAGTGACGTTTTCTGTAGAGCTCCACGTTGTCACTGGGAAGTCATAATGTACTGGTTATATGCACCCCTACTAGGGACACTGATACAGCTCAAAGCTGTGACATTAGGACTTCCAGTGATGTCATGCTGGAAGTAGCAGGATGAACACAGAGATCCATGCAGGTAACATCCAGTTTGTTCAGTATCTGACTTTTATTGTTGATAGTAGTATAATTGTATGTTTCTGTTCTCTCCAGCAGAACAAATGTCCTCTAAGTCATGGTAAAGCAGCTGAAGCTTCCAAACCATCCTATTTGGAGGTAAAGAATAAACTAAGTTCTAGAAGTTATTCACATACCAACCAGAAGAAAATGAAATCTGATGGATTAGGAGCATCTGGGCCTACTGCCGGTGCTAGCAGAAGCACAGTTAATAAATTATCTTTAAAAACGGAGGATCTCAAAGGAAAAGACAGTAAACGAGTGGCCACCAAGACAACAAAAGATGTAAAACCTGGGGAAAGGGAAAAAAATGGCTCCCCAAAACCCAAGTCTGCCACAAAGCCTAAAACTGCCAACAATGGAAATACAAAAGTAGAAAGTTCGGCTTCTAAGCAAGGTAGTGAAATGACATTTCCTTCAAATGGACAAAAACATGTGACGAATGCAAAAGGAGTTATGAACCAGGATGGAAAAAATACAGGTGCTAGACCCAAAGCTTCTGCAGGGAGTTCTGTTTCACATTCAAAATCGCTCACATCCGTTAAGAAAACTGTAGGGAAGGAAATTTCCCACTCAGATCTAGCCAAGTGTCACAATTCTATCAAGTCTGCAAGTCTGGACAAAGATCTCTCTGCTTCAAGGAAGAGTCCCAGAGAGACATGTGAAGAAAAAGATGCAGATGGAAAAAATGGGGCATCTGGTACTGAGTCTGCTTATGACATGTTGCAGTCAAAAAAGAGCACAGAACGTTAACTTGGAGAGCCAGAAAGATCCACCCAAAGGTTGGTCAAGATAAAATTGTATTACAAACAACATTTTTTTTTTTTTTTTTGGCAAGTCATGCTTTTGTAAATTGAATATTTTTTTAAGCCTTGTTTATTATTTTCTGTTATGCAGTGAACATATCCTTGTACAAAGCAATAGAAAATGAAGCAGTGACATAGCACACTACATTAATTACATAGTTGATATACAGAGATTTAGCTTTGTAGTCATATACAATAGGAGGTGGGGGGATCCCAACTAATATTAGGAGCTAAGGTACAGTAAATGCTAGCCTCTTCAATGGCTTAGGTAAATATCGTTGGGTAGAACTAGAAGGGAGCAATACTCAGCTCTCCAGTAGCTATTGTTGTATACTACGGAATTGTTATCACATTTAAAATGGCTTCTAATCCTTGTACTCCCCACTGACATCTTCAGAAACTGATGTGTTAGGCTGGCCAGGTGGCACCAAGGGTTGAAGCACTGGGCGCCTTACCTCATACACGCCAGCGACCTGTGTTCAGGAATTACCTTGGGTCATCGGGGAGCCGGCATGAGGGGGTGGAATTGAGCAACTGAAAAGCAGCTCTCCCCTCCTGGGCTGGTTGTCTGCCCTTCCTGTAGTTCTGCTCCCATCGGGTGGAGGTGGGAGGGGGCGATGGCGATTGCCAGGGGTGGGGTGGATGGGGCCGAGCCGGTACCCGGCATGCGTGTGCACCTCCACGCACACACGTGTCTGCCAGGGTCAGGGTGAAAATGTTGGGGAAAAAAATCACATAAAAATCTAAATAAAAAAGAAACTGGTATATTACAATAAACGGGGACTACTTTGTAAAGCCTCAGACAATATTTAGCAAACAGTAATAATAACTTGTAGAAGGTAAAGGAGGTACTAGAAAAAAGGATTTACGCTTGCCCATGTTCAACAATAACTGTGATTAGCCGTTTTTTCTAGCATGTGCAAATATCTAAGTGAAACACGCTACCAATAGTACCAACCATGCGGTCAGTATTAAGACAATAGAAGGGAATGCTCCTGCACAATGCTGCTAACACTTTATAAATGTAATAAGCATGGCCTCTGAATTATGAGCTTTTTAAACATAAATTGATAAACTTAATCAATTGCTAAACATTGAAAAGAACTAACACATTAGTCAGGGAGCTTAGGCAGAAATCACATGGGCAAAGAAAAGTATTACACAGTAGTCAGAGATCATTATAGAGTTCAGTCTTCCCCAGACTCTGTTTCCCGTAGGACTGCACTTTCATCTTGCCTGGCTGAGAATTCTTTTTTGTAGCGCTCTAACCATCTGCCAACATCCTTTGGATCAGTATATTGCCTTATTTTCCCGCCATAGACAATGTGAAAGCGAGCAGGCAGCGAAAAGGAATGAATCACTCCCAGGGCCCAGAGACTATGCTGGATGAAGTCAGACTTCTTTCTCTGGGCCTTGGTCTGAAAGGATGTCCGGATACATTTTTATATCTGCGCCTGTATTAACAATGGATAAGCTGCATGAGCAGCGGTTAGTATGATGTCTCATATTTCGACCCCAGAAGTGCAGAGTAAAACAGTCCGGTGTTGGGTAGGGGTTTGTGCAGCTACCTGATGATTGACTCTGTATTCTCATCTGAGAGTCGCCGGATCAAAGTCCTCCAGTAAGTTGAGACACTTAAGAATCCAAGTCTTAACAAAAAGCATTAGGTTTGATCCCTCGACCCCCTCAGGTACTCCCACTAGCTGTAAATTTCCTGCACACACTTCATTTTCCGGGGCTTCCAGGCATCCCCGGAGCTAAGAGTTTTCCGGAGTCAGTGTGACCACTGTTGAGAGTGTTGAGGCCAACTGGGTCTCGATATCAGCCATTTTAGATGAAAGAGCCTTAATCTGGGTGTTGTGTGTATCTAGTTTTTGTAGCAACCATTCCAAGTTAGAGTCCATCACCCGCATTGATTCTAGTAATGTCTGCCAAGGAGGTTCCATGGTTCCCTTCAAGCTGCCAGGCCCGACGTTGTTCTGGTTTGGAGGGGCCCTGTTATACATTATTCGGATGTCCCATTATAATTTTTGTATGGTTCTGTTGAAGAATCTCTGGTTTAGGACAGATATATATATATATATATATATATATATCTCAATTTCTGTATGTCAGGTTGGAGAGCCAAAGTAGAGCACGGCCAGCCTGGAAGATGGCTCTTTAGCACCCCTCGTAAATTATATATTTTATAGTGGTACAGGATACTAATTACAGGGGAACAGAATAGATTGAGAAAATGAAAAGAACAGCCTTTGTGTATGTTCGTCTTGATCTGAAAACATGCTATAATATTTGTTACTGTTAATTTATGCCCACTAAAGCTTTGATGTAGTTTATTTGTACAGTCTTCAAGAATCTGTCTTCTCCATTCAGTCCCACTTTTTGGGCCTGGAGCCAGAGATTACAGAACACTGTAGAAACCAAAACATTTGAGGCTTTCGGCATCAGTGAACACAGCAATTCCGATGCGTGTGTGCCCATTGATGTGTAGCAGCAATGACCCCCAACTGCCTCTGCTCCTTTTCTCCAGCCATTGAAATGCAGAATTTCTCGCTTTTCTCATTGAGGACCAGAACTTTCACTTTTGCATTCAAATAGCATTCTAGTTTAGTTTGTTGTGTTAATACTTACTCTCTTAAGCTGTTTTTTTATTTTTAACAGTTAGCTGTGTTTTAGTGCGATTTTCATTATGTAAAGGTTTCCTCACCGCCCTACCATGTTTGACTGTTATGGCAGGTAGGGCACTTGAACAGGGGAGTTGCTCTGACAGCAAGGCTGTGTCTGAGCACCACTCCTCTCTGGGCATGACCAGGAGGGAAGGCAGTCCTTTCAGAGCTGGAAAAAAATAAATAAATAAATAATGCTCCTGGCTTTGCTCACGATTGACGTTGGGTTCTAGGGACCATTTGGTGTTGGTCTTTTTCTTTTTTGTTTGTTTCTTGTTTTTCTCTTTGTATTTTGAATTTATTTACTTAGCCTATTTACATGGCTGACCAGAAATACAGTACATAAAAAACAATGCAAAACTAACGAAAACTAAGTACAACAAATGCAATCTGAATTAGAAAAAATAATACTTTTTAAAAATTCCTTTAAAATGTGATAAGGTTTTTGAGTAAACAGTTGGGGCAAAGCATTAAAGGCTACCTAAACATAATTCTTATGGGGTACACTGTTCCAGAAATCCTCCCATGGAAGCAGAGCAGACACAGAGAGGCTTTGAATAATATAAGCAGTTACCTTAAATTCTGAAGTTTAATACATTTTTGTTGATTTTTTTCTTATTGCCAAAACCAGGAAACATTTTTCATAACTCCACGACAATCGAAGGTTAAGGCTGCTGGGAACATGCAGCATGATGATGTCATCTTAGAGAGTTAGGTCATCCCCGGTATTCAGTCCCTATGGAGCCTTATGTACTATGTGTAACATTACTGGTATATGTGCACCTTGTCATCTTTATTGTTGTTTAACATATACAGTACACTCCCCTCCTTTTTCCTGCTGTCAGTACACCTTCAGATAGACCCCAGCATCATTTTAGCCCTACTGTAAGCCTTATTACACTGGCTTGATTGTTTGAGGGAGTCCATAATGATGACTCCCTTTCCTCTAGTTTAACAATTCTCATCTAGTATTCTTCCCTGTTTTTCCCCCAGGTGAATTTCAGCTGACAAACCTTAGACCATGTCTCTAGCTTTTGTGTAGATCCCTCTGCATCTCCTAGATCCCTTTGTTGCTATCTACCCTACCCATGCCAGAGAGCTTTGTTATCTTGGAAGAGACCCAACTTGCCCCAGAAGCCCTCTTCAATGTCGCTGATGAGAGGACAGGACCCAAGACACATCCCTGCAGTGCCCCACTCATGACCCCCTTCTCTTTTGATTTGACCCCATTTACCACCACCCTCTGCTGTCCCTTCTTCGAGTTTCCTACCCATCTAACTGTCCCTAGCTGCACCAAGGTCTTCCAGTTTCTTCAGCAACCTTCTGTGTGCACTGGGTTGAAAGCCTTGCTGAAATTGAAGTACAGAGTAAATCCACAGCATGGCCTTATCTATTACCTTTGTTACCCAGTTAAAGAAGAAGAAGAATCAGCATTTATATAGCACTTTTCATACACAGTATCCCAAAGCGCTTTACAAGCAATGCTAGACTGGAAGTGAAGTGGCGGCCATATCGCACATCTTCACCCATACACAGCCTGGATAATTGCATGAACCGGTTTATGGGAAGGGAAATGTTGGCCAGGACACTGGGAATGCTCCCTGCTCTTTGCGAAGAGTGCCCTGGGCTCTTTTACTTCCACCTGGACACCCACCAGGACAACACCAGGATGGGCAGAAGGGACTTCGGTTTAATGTCTCATCTGAAGGACTTGTTCAAGAAAATTGTCAAGCTGGTCTGACAAGGCCTCTCTGCCACAAACTCATGCTGTTTACTGTCCTGTAGACCATTGCTGTCTAGGTAGTCCACAAGATCCTCTTTCATCAGTGTCTCCATTAGTTTGCCCACTACAGAGTTAAGGCTGACAGGTCTGTAATTCCCCAGTTGCTTCTTGTTTCCCCATGTAGTGGGACTACATCCACTACCCTCCAGTCTTTTAGAACTACCAGTGTCTGAATTGAGCTGTTGAATTGCCCCACTAGGGGTTCAGCCTGTTCTGCAGCCAATTCCTTAAGCACCCTTGGGTGCATCCCATCTGGTCTTGGGGCTTTAGCTACCTTTAGGGCTTCAGGGACCTTCTGGACACTTTATCTGGTAAATACTGGCTGCCTCATTTCAGGAATGCTCCAGATAGCCACTTTGATGCCACTTTCAGACAGGGGTCACTATCTTCCCTTCTGAAGACGGACCAGAAGTAATCATTAAGGATGGCTGCTTTTTGTTCATCTTCCTCTAGTACTCCCCTCCCCCTTCTAACCTAACAATACCCCCAACCCTGCTTCCTTTTTTCCATAAAATATCTGAATAATTGCTTTTCCCTATCAGTGACTGCCTCCGTAAGACGCAGCTCTGTCTCCCCTTGACTCCCTGACCTTCCTCTTTGCGTCTCTAGTTTTTAGTTGGTACTCTACCCATTCCTCCTCCCCCTGCTTTTATTGTACGTGGTGCATGCCCTATTTTTGGTCCTCACTGCTTCTCTGACCCTTTCCAAGAACCATATTGGTTTCTTGTATCTTTTTGTTTGTAACAATTCTTGTGCATGACTTCATTGCCTTGAGAATGGTCCCCTTAATTGCCTCCCATCTTTCCTCTACTTCTCCAATGCTGACCACTCTGCTCATTTTATCTCAGACCAGCTCCCTCATCCAGTTGAAGTCTGCTCTTCTGAACTAGGACTTCAGTTTTTGATAGGGGCATTCCAGTCCTGAGGGCCAGCCTGAACCAAATGGAGTTATGGTTGCTGGACCCCAGTCACTCCCTTACCCTCACTCCACTCACCGTCTCTGAGTTGGTGACCACCAAATTGAGAATGGCCTCCTGTCTAGTGGTTTTCTTGACCAATAGCACCAGCAGGCAGTCCTGCAGTGTATCGAGCAGGGCCTGAATTTTGGAGCACTTGGATACTGGAATGTCCTAGTCAGTATCCAGCGGGTTCAGATCACCCACCACCACCACCACCACCACCTCCTTCTTCACTCCTCTTGCCAGCTCTTCCCCGCGCTCTCTGTGTCTCTCTTCCCTTTGTCTTGGTAGTCTATAGATCACCCCACATGTATTTTCTTGCCTGGGGGCACCATGTAGTGAACCCACAGTGACTGAGTTTCTCCCCTTACTTCTGTTTGATATGCCTGTCCTCCATAGCCTGTATACCCTCCCTGACTTATAGGCCTACACCCCTTCCCTTGCCTTTTCCTCTGTCCTGTCTAAACATTATGTAACCGAGGACTGACAAGTCCCAGTCATTTTTTCTCTGTGGCCCAAGTTTCTGTGATGGCTACAAGGTACATCTAAGTGTTCGCCACCAGTACCTGGTGCTCACTGATTTTATTACCCAAACTACTGGCAGCAAGACAGACTCCCTTCCAATTAGCTCTGTATCCTCTTTGGCTGTTTTGTGATCCTACACCTGCATTCCTTCCCATTCTCTTTATCTTCTAGTTTTATCTACTGCTTGAAGACCGTGAGAGCCTTCCCTCCATTGCCACTTCCACTGCTCATTTTTGAACCTCAGCCTTACTTTTACCCACCTTACTGCTGCCAATCCCCAGTATACGGGGAGCACTAGCTAGGTTCCCCTCCCTCACTTTCTTTACCATGGTTCCCCCTAGCCTCAGTGTCCCCTGTGGTCAGTTTAACTGGCTAATGTAGATGTCGAACTTCTCCCCAGCACACTGGTCCCCTCTAGTCATGTGAACCGTCACTTTTGTAGAGCCTCCTGTTCAAGAAGTCCCCCACAAAGTGATACCCTTTCTTCTGACATTATCCCTTTAACCACCCAATTATTTCCTTTGTCACTTCCCTCCATACTCTGTCGCCCCCCCCTTCCCCACTCCACACAGGGAGAACCCGGAAAATGCTGGGAGGCTGTGTGTCTGCAATTTGTTCCCAGCCTCTGAGTTCAGTTCCTCACCCCAGGAATCCTTCAGTATGCTTGTACTAATGCAATATGCTAGCTGGGTTCAGCTGCCCCGGAGGTGGAATCATTGCTAATGACTGCAGGAATTAGCCATTCAGAATGCAGAGAGAGGTTTGCTTGCCTGTAGGTTGTGCAGGAGGTCAGTCAGATTCATTTCTCCACGGACTGGATCAACTCTGCCCTAGAGCTTTCTCCTCAAATTTTGGTTGAAGAAGTTAATTTCTTTCTAAGTCAGTAGTTTTCAGTTATTTGTGCTGCCTTTAGGATTTTTTAAGGTATTTTTTCTAGTTTTTAGTATTATTAGCAGTTCCTGTTGGTTCCTTGGAACCGCAACTTCATTCCTCTTAGTGGTTCCAACTGTGGTTCTCACTCTTTTTCTGAGGCAAAACTTCAAGCGCTTGCCGGGCCGGTGACACTGAGGGTTAAAGCGCTGGACACCTTATCTCATACCATGTTGGCGACCCGGGTTCAGGAACGGACTTGGGTCACTCGGGAGTTGGACAGGGTGAGGAAGGATTGAGCATCCACCGACAGTTCTCCTTCCTCGGTGGTGGGGGTACTCGGCATCATGCTGTAGACTGACACCCAGCAAAGGCTGGGGGTCAGCACAGGCATGATGCTAGAAAGGGTGGACCCATGCACAGGGCGTAAAACTGCCTCTGCAGAGGTGGAGATAGTCACCTGCCCGTTGCACATGCGTGGGTCCGGGGAGAAAATGGAAAAAGGATTGGAACTGGCAGGCTCTATGATGGCAGGCTACACTTGTGTCTCCCCCTGGCAATCTAGATGTTTGCTTGTAGGGGTGGGGGGGCGGCACCCCTCTCCACCGGTCCTGTCATGGGGATAGCCGGTTGGGGTGGGTGCAGGAAAAGCCTCACCGGAGAGAAGAGTCCCCTCCGAGGGAGGGTCCGGAGCCACCTGCCAACGCCAAAGAAGTAAAAATGCATATTGGAAAAAAAAAATTCAAGGGCTTGTACTATAAAACAAACACACTCTTTATTCTTTATATTTTAGCAGTTTCCTATATTTCACAGGAACCAAGTTTCATGTACTTTAATTTGCTATTTGGAGTTTTTTGGGAACAGTTTCTTCACGGTTCCATAGTGCTTGGGAACCAACCGATTTCTTCTTTTTCCCTGTTGGGAAAAGTACTTTTTCATGTCTTCTCATGAACTGGCATGTCAAATAGACCCAAGACGAAAACTGGACCTACAGGTTTTAAAAATTACATTAAGTGTTTCAGAATAGTGGCCAAGGCAAACGACCACGATATCTGCTTAAGCTGCTTAGATCCAGTCATAACTGTGAGCTTTGTTCTAAATTCTGCTCTAAAACAGTAAAGAAAGGGGCTAAAAGATTGGAAATTATGGTCTGTCTGCTTCGCCCCTAACAAGATCCCTGAAAAGGGGTATTTTTCTCTGCATAAATATAAAGACAGGTCCAGTAAGGACCACCTAGAAAATAAGTGATAAAAATAATTCTGACCAAGCCAGAAAAAGACAAAATTAACAAGTTCCTGATTCAGTGCCTGCAAAAAAGGAGCAAAAAGAAAAACATATCACTGCCCCTTCCACTGAAAAACAGGGAGACGCCAGTGACACATAAAGATACACCCTCTGCAGAAAAAAAGGCTAAGGCTTGGCAGTTGTACCAAATTATTCAGGTGATGGGCAACCTCTTTAATGCCCATCCTGATCCTAACACCCCTCATCCCTCAGACTCTGGATTTGGACAGGGCTTTTATTATGAGGGTGATGAAGAGGAAGAAGAGGGTGAGCCTTTAGAACCAGACATATCCACTGACTGAGTCTGGCTGTCCCTCTAATGACCACGAGGATTTTTCCCTCTCATTTTACTTTTGTTCAACATATGATGGACACTCTGGATCTCACTATCCAAGAGACCACTGACCAAGATGAGGAGGAAGACTTTTTTTTTTTTTTTTTTAGTATTTATTTATCCTCCTGTGGCCACCTTACTGCTCCCCCTTAGACTCGCATCCATGCTATTGGGGATCCGGCTGCCATCCGTCTCGCCCGGGATCGCTGGCACCCAGTAATCCCTCGGCTTGCCCCCGCAGCTGGGTGGCAGGGGCCCCTATCTCCCACCCCATACGGATCTAATTTGGGTACCAGCGCCTGGCGAACACTGCGCAGATGGCCATCAAGCCCGCAGTAAGTGCCACATTTCCCTGTTCTTGATTCCCTGAGTTGGAGGGCGTGCAGTGACGCCAGCGGCTGTGAGCACACACGTGTCCCCATCCAGGTGTCTGCCCCTCCGACTCCTCTCCAGTGTACGGTGTGTGTGTGTGTGTGTGTGTGTGTGTGTGTGTGTGTGTGTGTGTGTGTGTGTGTGTGTCCCTGACCCCCAGACTCCGCCAGGGGGCAGTCGGACGCTGACTGTTGCGGACCTCCCTCCCCGGAGAGGAAGAGCAGTCCATCGGACGCTCAATCCATCTCCTCCCCTGCCAACCGTCTGCGACTCGTGCTCGCTCCCGAACCCGGGTTGCCAGCATGGCGTGAGGTGCAGCATCCAGCACCTCCGCCCTCAGTGCCACTGGGCAGGCCGAGAAGGAAGACTTTTTGTACATGTTGGGTCTCCCTCCTCCTAAAAAGCTGCTCCTGCCTAGATGCAAGTCCCTTCACAGGGCAACTTTTAAATTGCTCCAGAATCTCACTACTACTCCTGGGGTAGATAAGAAAAAAAAAAGTATCGGCTCATAAAATAAAAATGCTGAATTTCTTTATATGCACCCTGACCATGAAGGAGTGGTGCAGGCTGCTGCATATGTGACAAAGCTAAGGTACCTCTGTCTTCTCAGCCTCCTGAAAGAGAATCTAGGAAGCCGGATTCTATGGGTAAACATCTTACACTATAGCTTGTCTGCTGCTTCGCCTGTCTACCTACATGGCCTAAGCAACTCAGTATTAAAAGGCTCTCTGGAACTCTGTGCTAGCTGTCAGCCAACAGGCCCCATATAGGGTGGCTCAGGACTAGGCAGAAACTGTAAAGACTGCCTCAGAAGCCACAAAATATCAGTTTCACATGTCAATGGACACTGATGACACTGCCTCCAGAGCCACGGCCCAGTCCATTTCCCTTAGGCGCTATGCCTGGCTGAGAACAACCAATTTCTCACCAGACACTCGGACTAAGGCTATGGATTTCCCCTGTAAGAATAATTCTCTATTTGGGGACGAAACAGAAACTTATATGATAAAGGTAGAAGAGTACAAAACCACCTATCAAAGCAATGCTGCAGAAGAAAAAGCCTCTACTTCCCAACGATGCCAAGGTAAGGGGAACAGAGGCAGCGGATATTATCTGAGGGCCTTCTACCTTATGCTAGTGCCCATGCCCTTGGACTACTCTGATGACTTTTTTTTTTTTTTTGAGGAAGAAGGAGGACTCTGAGATGAGCTGATTTGTCACCTCCCTCAAAAGCTCAGTCTTAAAAAAAATCTCCTAACTGCAACAGCCAGGTCGCCTCCCCTTCCCCAGTAGGAGGAAGGCTGACCCACTACCTCCACCACTTGCACCTCATTGCCACAGACAAGTGGGTACTGGGGTGGTGGGCAAGGACTATCCCTACAGTTCAAAAGGTTTCCCACTCTGCAGTGTCACAAGTCATTAATATCTCTAACTTCAACAGAAAAACTATTGTTGGAGTTAGACGTAAAGTCACTTCTGTCTGCAAGGGCAGTGGAGAGTTCCTTTCCACCAATGGGGAAAAGACCTCTACTTCAGGTATTTTCTCACGCAAGAAAAATGGGGATTGCTGACCCATTTTGGATCTCAAGTACCTGAACAAACACCTACTCGATCCCAAATTCCAGATGGTCACCCTGGCTGTGGTGATTCCATCCTTGCAAAATGGGGACTGGCTGGCCTTCCTAGACCTCGGGGGATGCCTATTTCCACATTCCAATTGTACCATCCCACAGAAAATTCCTCTGATTCAAACTATCTACAGGCCATTATCAGTTTGCAGCCCTTCGGCCTTTCTTCAGCTCCCAGAGTCTTCACAAAGTGCCTGGCAATAGTAGCAGCTTACCTCAGGAGACAGCATGTGTGTCTTTCCTTATCTGGATAACTGGCTAGTAGTGGACAAGTCTCCACAGAAGGTCAGAGACTCCCTCAGCCTAACGCATTTTCTCCTGGAGTCCTGGGGCTTTCTTATCAGTCCTCAGAAGTCCCACTTTGAACCAGTTCAGTTGCTTTAATTCACTGGGACTGAACTGGACACACAGTGGGGAAAAGCCCTGCTCCCTTGCAGCAGGGCCCACAACCTTCAAAACCTAGCAAACTCCTTCATCCTGGGCCAGCCAAGACCAGCCAGACACTTCCTGAGACTTCTGGGCCACATGGCCTCCACTACAGCTGTAGTACCAGGCACCAGATTTCAGATGAGGAACATTCAGTATCACCTTAAGGGCTCACTGGTCCCAGGAAAAAAGACTCCATGTCAAAGTTTATACCAGCCACAAGGATTATACTTAAAGTCCTGGACTGGTGGAAGAATATAGAAAATCTAAGGGTGGGGGTCCCCTTCCAACAAAGGGAGCCATCCGGAGTGCTCACTACAGATTCTTCCCTCCCCCAGGATGGGGCGCTCACCTGGCAGACCAGTCCATAAGCGGAGCGTGGTCCCACCCAAGGAGTCCAGTTGCCACATAAACCTTCTCGAACTCAGAGCTGTGTACTTGGCAGTCAAAGCCTTTGCTCCACAGCTAAAATGTCTGACTGTCCAAATCAGAACAGACAACTACATAATTTGGATGTGAAAAGGGCATTGACTTACTACCTGGAGCTCACTAAACAGCTAAGGGCTTCACATACTCAGCTCTTCCTCACCTATGGAGAAGTAGGCAAGAGCAGGCCAGCCTCTAAGAGGATTGTCTCTCGCTGGATAGTCTCTTGCATTCAGTTCTGTTACAGTAAGGCTGTCAAGTAGCCACCTCAAGGCCTCAGGGCTCACTCCACTAGGGGCACTGCAGCTTCAGTGGCAGCCGCAAGGGACATCCCCTTAATAGATATCTGCAAAGCGGCTACCTGTAAGACTGTACACACCTTCACAAAGCACTATTGCTTGGATGTGCAGTCCAGGTCAGATGCCAGATTTGGCACAGCAGTCCTGCAGAACCTATTTCCAAAGCAGGTTCTGTATCCTCCTCCCAACTGCACTGCTTTGTAGTCTGCATTAGTACACGCATACTGAAGGATTTCTGGAGTGAGAAGAAAAAACTACTTACCATAGTAATATTGTTTAGAAACATAGAATGTGACGGCAGATAAGAACCGCTTGGCCCACCTAGTCTGCCCATTTTCCTACCTAACAGATAAGTTGCAGATCCTAGTTAACCAACAGCTTACTTCCTCCTACCCCCCACTAGGACTGCCTTATGTCAGTCCCATGCATTCTTGAATTCCCCCACTGTTCTTGACTCCACAACCTCCTCAGGGAGGCTGTTCCATGCATCCACAACCCTCTCTGTGAAAAAATACTTCCTCACATTACCTCTGAGCCGTCCCCCCTCTATCTTCAGATTGTGCCCCCTTGTTCTTGCACATCTCTTTTTCTGAAAGATGCTACCCTCTTGGACTTTGTTGATTCCCTTGAGGTACTTGAAAGTTTCTATCATGTCCCCTCTCTCCCTTCTTTCCTCAAGGGTATACATATTAAGCTCCTTTAGTCTTTCTTCATATGTCTTCTGGTGCAGACCCTGCACCATTTTGGTTGCCCTCCTCTGGACAGCCTCTACTTTGTCTGTCTTTGCGGAGATGGGGTCTCCAGAACTGCACACAGTACTCCAGATGGGGTCTTACCAACTGTCTATACAGAGGGATAACAACTTTGTGTTTTCTACTACTGATGCCTCTCCCTGTGCATTCCAGTATCCCCCCAGCCTTCCTTACTGCCTTCTCACATTGCTTACCCACCTTTAGGTCATCTGATATAATTACCCCCAGGTCCCTTTCCATTTTTACTGTTGTCAATATCTCACCCCCATTGTGTACTCTTCCCTGGGTTTTGTTTCCCAGGTGCATTACGTGAACTTCTTTGCATTGAATCTGAGCTGCCATACATCTGACCATTCCTCCAACCTTGCCAAGACCCTTCTCATCCTTTCCACTCCATCTTGTGTATCAACCCTGTTGCAGATCTTCGTGTCATCTGCAAAGAGACATACTTTTCCTTCCAGTTCCTCTGCAATGTCACTTATAAAGACATTAAAAAGGACCGGTCCTAGTACTGAACCCTGTAGTACCCCGCTAGTAACCCTCCTTTCTTCACTGTGGACTCCATTTACTACTACCCTTTGCGTCCTGTTGTCTAGCCAAATTTTTATCCAGGCTACCACATTGGGACCCACTCCAAGGCTGGCTAACTTGTGTACTAATCTTTTGTGTGGGACTGTATCAAATGCCTTGCTAAAATCTAGGCAGGCCATGTCCACAGCCCCTCCCTGGTCTGCTACTTTGGTCACCCAGTCAAAGAAATCTATTAGATTCGTCTGACATGACCTTCCCATCGTGAATCCATGCTGCCTTGAGTCCTGTGCCCCACTGGCCTCTAAGTACTCAACAATTCTTTCCTTCAGAGTATTCAAGGTATCTTCCAAGGTATCTTTCAGTATGCCTGACCTCCCACCCATCCTCCCCTTACATAACTTTACTGAGAGTAGTTCTGCAGTCCATGCTTTCAGGTTCTACTGTTTAGACTTCATGTCTATAAGGTTTCACAGATATGTATATTCTATAGTTTTGGGTATTTGTTCCTTGTTTTGGTACTTGTATTGTTTTTTGAATAGGTTTAAACCTGTGGCCTTTTGCCCTTTAGCTTCAAAATAAATCTGACTGACCTCCAGCAAAACCTACATGCAGCAAACCTCTCTCTGCATTCTTGATTGGCTAATTCCTGCAATAATTAGCATTGACTCCACCTCCGGGGTAGCTGAACCCAGCGGGCATACTGCATTAGTACAAGCATACTGAAGGATACCTTGGAAGGAACAAAATTACTATGGTAAGTAATTTTTTCTTCTCTTGTTCCACAGGCTGGTTTGCCAGCTTGTTAGTACCCAAGTGTACCAGCATCCCCAGCTGCCCACCCCCTTATATCCTCACTGTTGCCCCAGGAAGGCACCTGACCATTCTCTACTCTCTCCATTTCCCTGGTCATAGAATCCTAGACCACTAAGACTCTCCTAGCTGCCTTCTTCTTACTGTCACATCAGGTGCTACCAGGTCATCACTCCCATTTCCCGTGACTGACCCAGAGTCCCCACCACCCCACCTGGTGGAGTCAGGTACCAGTCTCTCCTCCAAGGGGGCAAAGTGATTTGCTGTCGGGATGGTGTGGAGTTGGTTGACCTCCTTGTGGCTACTTCTGCCACCCTTCCCCCTCCCTATCACTGTTCTTCCTCACCACTCTTCACCCCTTGGATCAGTGGGTCTCTGGGGGAGTGGGGGGGTGAGCTGTGGGCTGCAGCTGAGCTGGTGTTACAGAGAGAGATCTCTTCCCTCACTGCAACCAACTGAGCATGGAATGCTGTAAAGATCCTGCATAAAGGGCAGTGAACCTCTCCTCTAGAGTGTAACTCAGTTATCCCTGGTTCTCCCATAATCTTCTTTGACACCAATGTCCTGAGGCCCCAAGTGTAAATGCCTCCTTCTCTGATTCTGTGCCTGCCTGCAGAAGAGCTTTAGGATGAGAAATCTGGTCATTGGGCTGCACTTATGGAGTAGTAAATTCAGGTCACTTTGGAGTTGGCAGTTCTGTTGGCAGTGCCAATTTTGGTTCCATCGACTCCTTTCTTGTGAGGATCAGGCTTCATCCTACATTAGTGCTGAGGCCTTTGAAGGTGACAACTCCAGTACCATCATCACTGTCATTGCTTGTCTTTGTATGGTGACAGTGCCACCCTCAGTGCTGATCCAGGTATCTGTGCCACCTTCGGTGCTGAGGTCAATGTCAACTGTGGTGTCGAGGTTGATGTCTTCCACATCACATTTTGAGCTACTGTTTCCTGCTCGTCCCCTAGAGGATGAGGAATACAATCCAGATCTCTTTATAGATCATTGTGTCTGATCCTGGTGAGGATTATCCCCTGGATCCAGCAGAGTCTGCACCATTTCAGTAGACCAGGGCCCTTGAGAAGAATCTTACTTTTAAGCTTTGCTCCAAAATTTGTGTAAGATCTCGAACTTTTAAGCAGTAGCTATCAGTGAGACTAAGGCTTGAATATTTGAATGTGCCTACTATACCTGTGTCTCTTAATACTTTCAGTCCAGCCTGTTCTAGAGAGACCCTCACTGAGGCTACTGAGAAGTAAACCAGTGTACCTGCTACTGTACAGCAGATGCTGTTGTGATTATGACAATGACAAGTCATTCATCCTTAAAGGGATTACTGCTCAGCCTCCTGACAAGGAGTCCCACAGGACTGACATTATGGGTAAATGTTATTTGCTTCAGCTACACTGGGCTTATGTATTGCAAGCAACCAGGCCCATATTTCAAGGTACAGGTACTCCTTGTGAAACAAACTCTGTGATACTGTGGCACGCTTGCAGGAGTTACCTATAAGTTTTAATCTCATAACCACTGGATTAGGGCTGATGTGGATTCCTCCGATGCAGCGGCACAAACTGCGGCTGCAGTAATTTGTAACTGGAGGTATTTGTGGATGCTTACTACTGGTTTCGCTTCCGATGCCCAAAAGCAGATAAGTGATCTTCCAAGAATCGATCTTCACAGTTCATTCCCACTTATGGGTCTAGGGCTGAAGGCAATAGGACCCCTTGCAGGAGCAAAGTCTTTTGCAGCCTAAGGGACCGACATTGGTGCTGGTGCCACCCATGAGACAGACATAATAAGGTCGTACTCATAGGTTGGCCAGTAACCAACACTGGCCCCCATACCTTCCTCAGTTCTGTTTTTCCTGCCATCAAGTGCACATCATTCGAGCTTTGTGATCGCATCTGCGTCATAAACCTTTCCTCAGTTCACTGCCATTAGTTCTACTTCATACACCCGGACACTGAATCGAGGTGCCTTTTTTTTTTTTTTTTTTTTTTTTAAATTGTTTATTGTGGCGACAAACTTTTCCTTTCCTTTTCGTTGTTTTATTTTGTTTGTTTGTTTTTTAATCCACAGCGCCATGTCTGGTCTTGAAGAGCATGAAGGCAAGAAGTCCATCAGAAAAAAGAAGCAACATGGCGGCCTCTCTGTGTCGGTGCACTTGTGGTGGGCACATTGCCATTCAAGCCCAGCATGGTGTCTGTTTGACCAGCCTTGGCGCTGGCCATAACATGGATAGGTATGAGGCCTGCTTCTCAATCGACTACCACACCCTCAAACTCTGTGTGTTTAAGGTGGGGCCGTGATCTACCCACCTACCAAGGCAGACATCACACCAGGGACACCAAGGTAAGGTCCCTGGACTCTTTGCCTGAGCCCCTTACCAGAACTATATGTACTGAGGAAGACCAGGGCCCTCCATGCACTTTTCTCACCTAGACATTGGAGGCCCTGGGGGAGGGATCTGGTGGATATTCGGTCTTCACCCGGGGGGGGGGGCTGGCTGAGCACCCTTCTCAATCTGTTGGCCCTTCGGGGCAGTGAACACCCCTGGTGGTGAGGCCAAAGCCATATGCGGAGTCTACACCAGTGGGTACCTCGGCATTGCAGCCCAGCGCTTCTTTGGTTTCTGGTACTAAGGCTGGTACCAATGAGCGAGGTGGTGCCGAATGCAAGGTCAGGCCCCCCCATGGACACAGTTCATGGTGCCAGAGGAGGGAAGGGCGCTGGAGCCAGTCCTTCACTTGCCCTTGAGGTTGTGGTGATTTCTTCTTCCGAGCAGGAAATGATCTTATGTGGACCTCGGGCCTGTGGTTGGGACCGGCAAGGATGGAGACCTTCCTGGGTCTGGTTTTGGCCTGGCTAAGGATCAGGAGCTTCCTTGGGGGGTTGTCTTTGTAGTCGGTACCAGGAACAGTGCCAGGTCCCCTTCTGGCACTGCTCATGGTGCCATTTTGTGTCCCTGTAACAAACCTGGTACTGGCACTGTCCGGTGTGGAGGACGATGCCATTCATGGTGCCGACTTTGAGACGCACTTTCCTGGGGACTCCAGCCTAGTGTCTGGGCCTGGCCTGAAGGGCAGGACTGGCATTAGTAAGAAGAGCTTGGGTTCTGGACTTGTGGCTCATCCCTTGTCTGGGGTTGGTGGAAGCTGTGGCAGGAGTCGCAGCACTAGTTTGGGACCCAGTTTCTCTCCAGAACTGGTTAGCCCTATCACTGGTGGGGATCGAGTCTGCCCCATGTGACACAAATGGCTCTGCCCTCCCCAGGGGTTTTCTCCCCAAGGGCACTGTCTGGACTGGTCCGCAGATGTTGATTTTTCGCAGACAAGTGAGTTTGCTAGGCCCCTCCGCCAGGTGAAGTCCCCTGAGCATTGTTGGAGCCTTGGTAGATGACGTGGCCTGGTCTCTCATGACCCCACCCCCCTTCCAGGTATTTTCATTTCTCTTGTGCCAGTGACCTAAGACCAGTTCAGTACAGCAGCTGGTGTATTCCAAAAATACCACCTTAGAACTGACCAGGCTATTTTCAAGCCTGAGGCCTCTGCTTCTTGAATCCAGTCAGTCATCTCTCACTTCCTCCTCTGAGGAAGCAGATCTCCCTCTCCATATCTGCTGTGATGCTGAGTAGTCTAGTTACCAGCAATTCCTAGCAGAGATGATGGAGCGGAGTTCTCAACACTTCACAGGTCACAGTACTGTTACCGTAGCACTGTCATTTCTTGGGGAATAGAGAACCCACAGTCATTCCTTCATGGCCCTGGCCATCCTCGGCGACATCCAGGAATGTCTGGCTCTGTCCTTTTGCTCCCTCTCCAGTTCCTAGGGATGTCCAATGCTTGTATTGTGCTCATACAGGGTCTCCAGGGTCCATGCCTCATCCCTTTTCTAGGAATTTGGTACCGCAGACCCCTCTGGGCCTAGGTGCCTGTTGCATGACAGACCCTGACTCAGATTCTGCAGTGTTTGATGCCTGGGGCTGATGAATATTTGCAGTGGCACGCACCATGATGTACATCTCTGCACATCAGGCACACCAAGCAGCTTATGGCAAGCACATGTAGATGACACTGAGTAAGCCCTTAGCATCCATGCTAGATTGTGAGGCAACCAGACAGGCAATTCGCCTTTATACTAAAGGCCTGGAGCTGACAAGACACCAAGCGAAGAGCGCCTTATGACACCAGCAAGGTAGCTTCCAGGCTGGTGGGAACCGCAGTGTGCATTCAGCGGATGGCATGGCTTCACCTTTAATGGCTGACACCACTGTCCTGACATAGGGTGCTCAGTTTGCACTTCCAAGGGACTGATTTCTTCTCCCACAGGGTCAGGTGTGAGTTGTCGGGGCACCCTCCTGCTCCGAGGCCTCTGGAGCCTCTGCCTGCCCCTCACCAGTCTCCGGTCCCTACAGACTTGTAAGGAGTCTCTTCCCTGCTATGGTTATTACCCATAAGGGTCTGAGGGAAGAACGTTTTCCCCTCAGGGTGAGCCAACATCTCCCTATTGTTTGTGAAAGCTTTGTACTCTGTCCCATAAGTGGTAATGAATGGTGAAGATTGATTCTTGGAAGATATGAAAATGATACTCGTCATAGTTGTTGACCTTCCAGAATATCTTCATCATTCATTCACATGTCTGCCTGCCCACCATACTCTGCTCAGGTAAGAGCCAGGGCCTCTGGGCAGCTAACAGTTTATTTTTCTTTGGAGCACATATCCTCTTGCTACTCCCTTACGGCTTTTCCCCTCAAGATACCTCTGTCCTTTCCTTGGGAATGGCCCCCCTTTTTTCTGTTTTTCATCCTTTTTATTAAGAAAAAAAGGGAAAGACACCTAGAACAGGAGTTTATTCCCTTCAAAAAATATGTATAGTTAAAGAAAAGGGGGGTGACTGTAGTTCTCACTATTTTTCAAACCCCTTCGTTCCTCCCCCTCCCTCTTGGGCCTTTTTAGGTTTCACACCCAGGACTGCTGTTTTTTCCTATTTAACCGTATATTCTCCCAGCTCTGATAACTAGCAGCACAGCCTCTTTTAAGGGTGCAGCCCCCATCTCCCATCCTGGTGAGACAGATACCACGTGGGTCATCTTTTTGTTCCTTCTCATCCTTTTGAGCCACATCCAGTCCCACACATCGGTGCGGGATTCTTTTCTCTATCCTCACTCTCTTGCAGTGGCAAGAGGATATCTGTATGCTCTGAGGATGCTCTACTCTCTCCTTTTCTACCTTTATTTTGTTGAAGGTTTTGATAGTCAAAATACAAGGCCCTTCCTTTTGGCTTCTGCCTTCTTAATCTTCAGGAGACACCCCCAAATGTCTCTCGATCATAGCTCCATGCCAGACAACTGCCCTTCTAACCCCAGGAATTCTTAAGTATGATTAATTCTAGCAGTCAGCCTCCTGTGTTGAACTGCTCTGGAGATGAATGGAACTTATGCAGATGATGGAACATCTGTTGGCTCAAGTCACCATTCAAACTACTGCCCTTACCAACTGCTGCGTTCTGTAATGCTCCGATTTTATTCTCCACCTGCCTAGTTAGACGCCTCAGAGACTGCTCCTCAACATTACCGAGAAAATATTTATTTATTTTAGTTGATAATAAGTATTCATTTTTATTTCTGTATTAGTACTGCTGCCTTTACTTAGTTTTTTATAGTTAGCGCTAGTTTTTAGTTGTTTTTTTTTTTTTTATCTCAATTAGTGATTCCTCATCAGTTCTTGGCACCGGTGAGTAACCATCTATCTTGGCTTATTCCATTAGCTTTTTTGTTTAAAATGCGTTTAAAAACTTAAAGGGGAACTGTCATCAACAGGATTTCTTAATGTCTAAAAGTCCATAAAAGGCTACTTTGATTGAGCCATTGTGTATATCTGTGAGATTTTGCAGTCCAGAGTTGTTCATATGTAAATCACCCTGTAATTAAGGGCTGGTGGCAGCCATATGTTTTGGGCTCCTGACAGGAAATTATGTCACCGAGGGTCTTGGTCCTCCTTTGGCTGTATTTAATCCAACAAGTTAAATAGGAAATAGACAGACTGTTTTATTAAGGGTGTTTAAGGTCTTTACAGCACTTTCTACATCTATAATAATTGTTTTGTATGTGCATTAAAACCAGTGTGTTATTACCTTTACATTTCAAGCTGTTAGTAAAAATAATCTGTCTTCAGGATTGCTTTAAAGAGCAGCTGACAACTTCAGGAGAACTTTAACAAAACATAATATTTAGATAAAGTTCAGCTTTTATAGCACATTAGTTCTTTATTCCCCCTTCCCATTATTTATTGCTGAGGTCAGCTGCATGAAAACAGGATTTTTGTTCCCTACCTGAGGTCATAATGCACTGCTTGTGACTTCACAGTTACTCTCATGGCAACAGATTGTGATGTCACAACAGAGTATTATGACTTAAAGTACGTAGGGAGTAAGCTATACAGCCAGATTAACTTTAAAGTAACTGTAAGGCATAACAATCATGTATTCATGCACATTTCCTCAGTAGGAAATAATGAGGAGGAGAAATCTAGAATATATGGAATACAAGCAGAATTTTACCTACTTAATATGTTTTTCAAAGTTTTCTTTCCAGCGTCAGTAACTCTTTAACCTCTAGGATATACAGTACTGCCAGCTAAACATGTCTGAACAGATTTCTGGGGCTGCCACAGTACTACCTTCTGTCTTTTTCTGCTCCCTCTCTTACAGCCTTTTCTCTTACAATTTTGTGTGTGTACTCGGGTCTACAAGATGCAGATGTGGCTGCGTACCTACTGGCCTGTCATCATGGCATCCCTGTGCTCCCACAATACCCCCGGGAACAAACTGTTGCTCAGTGTGCCTTTGCTGGACAAAGACAGCAAAAACAATCTGAGCATGTGTTAGGATTCTGAAAATATGCTCTTTCAATCCAGATTTGACTTGAAAAGAGAAAAATGGGACACAATTGCTATAGATGCACAATATTGTTAAAACATGCATAATCTGAAATGCATTATTTAAGAGTATTTTACTTCTTTTGATGAAGATAAAAGTATAACAGTTTATTACTGAAATACTTTGAATGGAATGGGATTTTGTAATTACACTTTTTACATTTATAATATTTGTTTTGTATGTGCAATGAAACGATTGAGTCACCACCTTTTACATTTAAACTGTTAGTAAAAATAAGAGAAAGGGGAACTTGTTTAACCAAGAAAAGCACACTAAGCTGAAGCTTGTTTCCAGGTGCGACCTGGGAACACAAGGAAGTTAAGTGACTTGCTCAGAGTCTCACACTATGCAGGTGGGGGCTGTGGGATTTAAACCCAGGTCTCCAGGTTTGTAGCTCAGTGCTCTTAACCACTGTACTGTACTGGCTCCTAATAATCCAATAGAATTCTGGGATTGTTACGGTAGAAAATCCCATTCCATCCAAGTATTTCAGTAAGAAACCGTTATACTTTTAACTTCATCAGAAGAAGTAAAATACTCTTTAATGGTGATGATCTTTTACATACAGATAAAGACACTTTTATAAGCCGGCCCGGTGGTGCTGCGGGTTGAGGCGCTGGGCGCCACACCTCGCACCATGCCAGCGACCCGGGTTTGGGAGTGAGCTCGGATCATCGGGGGTTGGTGGGGGGGGAGACAGGCTGGAGCGTCTAGGGACAGCTCGCCTTCTCTGAGGGGAGGAAGGACTTCCATACCGGCAAGTGGTGACCCCTGGATGAGGCTGGGGGAAGTGACGGCAAGCTGGAGTCTCAGGGGCATGATTGGTTTCAGGCATAGGCTGGCAGCCAATCAGCCGCGGAGGCTGCTTCTTCGTGGAAGGGGGGGCATTGCGGATGCCAGCAGATGCCTTGACGCTCAGGCACATAGTGTCCCATGAGGAACATGGGGAGAAAAAAAAACATGGAGCCAGGATGACTGAGCGCTGAGCCAGGTCCCAATGTGCCAGCGCCTGCCTGTGACCCAGGACCCTGACAAGATTTCAAGATTCGGGGGTTGCCCGACCCCGCCGGGGGAAGTTTCCATGGCTTGATGGAGGGACCAGAGGGTGCAAGTAGGTGCTGGCAGGGGCAGGCTTCATGGGTGCTCCAGATGGAATGGCTCTGTGGAGCAGTGGGAGGAAAAAATAGAAATTTCACAAAAAAAGACACTTTTATCTCCAGTTACAACCTCCCGGTTGATATTTGTGGTTACAACCAGGAGGTTGTAATCAACATCTGTCAAACAAGCATCACTACAGAAAGCTAACTAGCATGTAGTTTCACTGTGGGTGGGCTGAACATCTTGCCCAGCATGGCAGTTCCATTACAGAGCACCAGTACCAGCACTCAAGCTTTGCCACACACTGCTAAAGCAAGTAAGATTTTAAATATCTATCTAGTTGATCCTGCCATGAAAATAAAAAATCAGTCTGGTTGATCCTGCCGCTCATACCCTTCGAGCGCATCTTACACTATGCAGCAATGCTGACAGACTGCGACTTTCCAGAATGTCATTGCCATTGTAATGTGAAAAAAACAAAAGGGAAAGACAGGGTGTGTGTGTGTGTGTGTGTGTGTGTGTGTGTGTGTGTGTGTCTGTCTCTCAGAACTGCTGAACTGTGCTAAGAAGGGAAAAAATCACCATTAAATAAAAAGTGTGTGTGTGTGTGTGTGTGTGTGTGTGTGTGTGTGTGTGTGTAAAACAGAATTTTACACACACACTCGCTGTGCGATGCTTTCATAAACCCCTCAGGGTTTATGTTGCATCCCACACCTCAGGTGTGTGTAAAAGTCTGGTTACACACACACACACCCATATATTATTCTGTATTTTAATAATTCACTTCAGGTTATGCATGTTTTTAACAATGTTGTCCATCTGTGTGTTTTTGCAATTAATAAACAAGTAATTGTGTCCTATTTTTTTCAAATCTGTGTAACCCCTAGATGGCGCTATCCCAGGGGCTACTACCCCTGCCTGATTTGCCACTAACAGGTTGAGGGGCCTGGATCCAATGGCGGGTGCCTCCACCCAGAGGTCAGGGTTTGCAATAGTTAAACTAACTTGGTCACAGCCCTCTGGGACACTGCAACCCCCTTTCTTCCCACTAGTGGCCCACACACATATATCAGAATTACCTTCACAGTATACACTTACCCCAGGTCTGGTTCCGGCACTGGGACCTCCTGTGAAATGAGATACAGTGCAACAATCACAGTACAGTACTTTAACATAGACAAATACCTCAGGCAGTATAACTTTGCTGAAACAAGCAGCTCTGATTTATTTAGGGGATATAACAAGGACAGGGAAATCAGGTTAATTAGCTTATCACTCTAATAATCTACCTATGGCTCTGTGCACAGGCCTATCCCTATCAGTTACTGTCCCTGGGTACCCAAGCCCTAGTGGCTAGTCCAAACCGTGGCAGCTGGTAGGGGCCCTTTCACACAGAGAAAGGAGAATTAAACAGTCAGCAGTACAGTAATTCCATTTGGATTTAATGTGGCAATTCAACAGGGAGCAACCCTGAATTAGTACTCCGACCTCCAAATAAGATAGGGTCCTTCAATGTCAGCAAAGGCTCACTTGAGGTACACAAACCTCTTCACACATCCATATAAAAGAAAGTACTATACCAGGCAGGCTGCATCTGTATCCCGATCGCAATTACTGCACAATACCGGGAGAACACACAGCAGATTCAGTTCCTGACAGACCGAGTGCAATTTTCAGCAATTCTTCCAGTCTTCTACAGGGTGAGCCTGGTTTCTACTCTTCAGAGATCCTTTGATTCTTTTCACAGGGCAGATTCAGTCTAACAAGCTGTTACACAAGCTGCAGACGGAACTCTGGCCTTACACGCTTTTTGACTAAAACTGCACACTGAAAAAGCACAGGGCTCCTTCCTTCTTCACTGCCAAAGCTCAACTGAAGCTCCAACCGACAAAACTGGGCACTTCCTTTGAGTTCCTCCCAGTTCTTGACTGGATTGGCTGTCACTCACAATAGACTGCTGCTGTTGGTCCAAAAAGGCACTGAAGTCTAAACTACATCTCCCAGAGTCACTGCCCATACACAATCCTCTTGTGGCTGGCTCAGATTATGAGTCCAAGTTCTGATTCGTCCAAGGCACCATTTTAGAGCTAGCTTACCCCACACTGATTGGTCCAGTTCAGCAGTTCAAAACTAGAATGGGAACTAGCAGACACAGTTCTGACTGCAAAGAAAGCAGGTTAGACAAACTGTAATTTCATTATTACTCTAAATAATTTCTGGCAAACAGTTACATCTTTCAGATAGGTTCCTTTGCACTCCTAGTGACTGCAAAAATGAAGTGAATTGGCAGCAGCTCAAGTGGTACTCAGAGAAGCACACAGTCCCCATACAAACTAATTATGTCTGCAAGCAGACAGCTCTTAAAGAGACAGTACCAGAGGCTCTAAAACACTCACTGATAAATGGCTTAAATGCCAAACACCATTCAGGCTTGGAGCATTCAAGCAAGCTCCTGGAAGTCTTTTGGGAACCCCCATTTGCAGGGGGGTTACATCTGGATAGAAAGAGTATAATATTTTCAGAATCTTAACACATGCTCAAAACCCATTCTGCTGGATGAAAAGAAGCTTGTTCACAGCTGTACTGCCAGCTGATAATCAGAAGTTACACATTTCAAGGCTGGCCCCATGATGCCAGGCCAGTAGGTATATAGCTACATTTGCATCTTGTAGACCTGAGTTCACACCTGAAATTGTAAGAAAAAAGGCTGCAAGAGAGGGAACAGAAAGAGACGGAAGCTGGTGCAGTGGCAGTCCCAGAAATCTGTACTGACATGAACAAAGCTAGGGTTTAGAAATCCTGATATGGGGCCCCAATACCTGTTGGCACCACAGAGCCAGCTTTGAGATGTGTAGTTTTGATTATCAGCTGGCAGTATAGCCTAGAGGTTAAAACAATCCTGAAGAGTGATTATTTTTACTAACAGTTTGAAATGTAAAGGTGATGACTCAATGCACATACAAAATTATTATAGATGTAGAAAGTGTTGTAAAAACAACTTAAAACACATTTAATAAAACAGTCAATTTCCTATTTAACCTGTTGGATTAAATACAGTCAAAGAAGGACCTAGACCCTCAGTGACATCATTTCCTGTCAGAACCCCAAAACATGTGGCTGCCACCAGCCCTTAATTACGGGGCAATTTACATATGAATAACTCTGGACTGCAAAGACTCACAGATAAAAACAATGGCTCAATCAAGTTGGCTTTTTATGGGCTTTCAGACATTAAGAAATCCTATTGATGACAGTTCCCCTTTGTTAGGATCCTCCTTGGTTTGTTTAGCGGTTTCATTTAAATTTGACAGATTTGCGTTTTTTCCCTCTGTTCAGGAACTGACCGCTTTACTCTGTGAACCGCTTACTTGGGTTTCACCTCTTTTAACCTCAGTTAGAAACCAAACTTAAGTTTATTATCTGTTGGGTTTTACAAAATAAATGGTCTATGGTTATGTCCAATGAGCCAAAGAAAAAGACAAAGAGCCTACTGGATTCAAAAACTGTACTAAGTGTAGGGGGGGCCTTTGCTAAGGCTGAAAAACATGATTTGTGTTTATTTTGCCTTGGGTTTTCGCATTTCCAGGCTGACTGTGAGGTCTGTAAAACTTTCCCAGAAAAAACTGTGGAAAAACGGCTTATGCGTTTTAAGGATAGAATGGCTTCTCCATTGGATCCTAATGATCCTACCTCAGATCAGACCAAAGAAAAAGCAAAAGATGTTGTCTACTGCCCCTGAAAACGGCAAGACATCAAAGCCAGAAAGGCCAGAGAAAGCGGTGAAAGAACCTATTCCAGTTAAGAAAAAAGATTTAAAAAAAAAAAAAAGCATAGCGAACCTCTGGCTGGAAAAGCAACAGAGCTCTCAGTTCCAAAATCAGCCATACCAATGGCAGAGGCAGTGGCTCAGGCTTTGCAAGTCCTGCAAGCCCTCCAAACTGCGGCTAACCATGGGTTACTGCCAGTTTAACAGCAACCGGTGTTAGTGGAACCGTCCGTTCCACTAACTATTCCGAGCACAACTCACCCTACGGTTCAGAGCTCAGTTCCGATGGTACAAGACCACTCGTATGAAGAGTATGATGAGGAAGAGGTTGAAGATGAGCTGGTGGAACCGGAGGTTTTTCCTGAGCAAGACTTTGAATCTCCTCCAAGGCTCCCAAAGAACTACTCCTCTCATTTCAAATTTGTTTTTTTTTTTGTTTGTTTTTTCGTTTTTCTTTTCCACAAGCACTGTCAGCCACCAGAGCCCTGCAGGCGGCTATGGCCCTATGAATAGAGGGACTCTCTCTCCAGTCCCGCTGCTGCCGTGTTAGGTAGCCCCCGGTAGTTCCACTGCAGAGTGCCCCTGCCCCGCAGCGGGGCCAGGAGGAGGTTGGCGGCTTCTCTTCTCCCCCCCCCGACCCAATCCAGAATCCGGGACTGCTTCTGGGAGCAATGGACCATCATCAAACCTACCAGGCTCGTTTTTCCTTTTTCACCCGGCCCCCTCCCTTCCAGCGTAAGGGACATCTGATCAAGCCTTCTGACCCGTACTGCCCTCCAGCCACCGCCAGAGAGCAGTCAGCAAACAGGAGAACTAGTCCCTCTCCCCCCTGCTGACCCCCAGGGCCTGGGCTCAGTCCCGAACCTGGGTCGCCGGCATGGTGCGTGCTGTGGCATCCAGTGCCACCAGGCCGGCTCCTCATTTCACATTTATGAAACAAATGGTGGATGCCCTTGACCTCACCACACGAGTCTATGGAGGATAAGAAAGAGGCAGAGTGCCTGGAGATGACTGGATTAACACCTACCAAGATGCTATTACTCCCCATTTTCCTCAAAAAGCATGACTTAAAAGTCCTGGAGGCTCCTAATTCAGTACCCGCAGTGGACAGAAAAACCTGATTAAAAAAGTATCAGCTCGACTGATCGGGGGCGAAATTCCTGTTCTCCCAAATCCTTCTGGAGCTCTGTCATGGCTATGGCAGACAAAGTATCACTTGGTTTGGCGGCTAACTTGGTGGAAACAGCCAGATGTGGCTTAGAAGACACAAACTACCAGTTCCGCATGGCAGTAGATGCCAATGACAACGCAGCCAGGTGGATGGCAGTATCTGTTGCTTTGAGATGGTTTGCCTGGCTGACAACCACAAACCTGACACAGGACACTCAGGCTAAAGCCATGGATTTCCCAGTGAAGAACAACTCTCTGTTTTGAGATGAAACAGAGGCATACATGAAAAAGGTGGATGAATACAAGACCACGTACAGAAGCAACACTACAAAAGAAAAGGCCTCAACCTCCTATAGGCCACAGGGAAGGGGAAGTAGAGGTGAGGGATACAGCAGACCCTTTTTCTAAGCCCAAGTTTCCCTTGCTTACCAGCAGCCAAGGGGCTACGTCGGGTAGGGATTAAAGGGGTTCCAGAAGAGGGGACCAGACCCCACAGGCTGCAGCCCAGGCTAAACAGAACCCCTGATGTGTCAGTCAGGGCCACCTCCCCAATGCCAGTAGGGGGCAGGCAGACTCACTACTTCCAGACTTAGAAAACCATCACCACAGACAAGTGGATGCTGGAGGTGGGGGCCTTACCCTCGCCTTCAAAACTTTATGCAGACTAAGATCAAGGTTTTTCAGACCATCAACCCCCACAGAAAGGGCACTTCTGGAAAAGAAAGTGTCCGATCTGTTGCTGGCAAAAGCAGTGGAGCCAGTTCCTCTTACCCAAAGGGGGAAAGGGTTTTACTCCAAATACTTCCTAACCTTAAAGGAAAACTGGGAGTGGCAACCTATTTTAGACCTAGGAGCTCTAAACAAGCATTTGGCAAAGCCAACGTTATGGATAATGACCTTGGCAATGATTCTTCCCACGCTTCAAGGAGACTGACTTGCATCACTGTATCCAAAGGATGCCTATTTCCACATACCCATCAGGGAATTACACAGAGTACTCTGGTTCAGACTACCTTCAGGACATTACCAGTTCTCAGCCATGCCATTCGGCGAATCCTCAGCTCCCAGGGCATTCACAAAGTGCTTGGCAGTAGTGGTGGCACACTTAAAAAGGCAGGGCATCATGGTGTTTCCCTACTTGGATGACTGGCTAGTCATGGGCTAATCACCACAACAGGTGAAGGAGGCTCTCAGGCTTACTCGGGACACACTGGAGTCTCTAGTGTTCTTAATCCCAGAAAATCTGTATTCAAACAACATGAAATCTTGCTGTATTCTTACTATTGCAGTTAGCTCCAGCCTTCAAACTGCCCCGGAGAACAAAGGGATAACTTTCTATGCAGAGCATAGAATGCTGAGCTCGAGCTCGGTTGAGGTCTCTGTCTGGAGCCCTTTGATATCCAACCATCAGATTCTTTACTCCGCCTGACTGAACAGTCGCTTCGGACATTTCTCCTTCAGCTCGGTTCGAAAGTCTGTTAAAGTCTCAGTTAAGTTGTCGGTTTTTACTGAATTTATTTCCGCATAGTCTGTTCAGTCTCTGTGGTACCGTGAGTACTAGATAGGTTTTGTTTTGATTTCTTTGTGGAAATTGTAAAGTGTTAGATCGGTTTGGCTGAACTGATCATTTGTATTGAATCCTTGTGTTTTACTTTAGAGTGTGGTTACGGTCCTTATTGGTTCTAAAAAAAAAAAAAAAAGTGTTTTGAGCGTTCCCCCCCCAGCACCCGTGACACGGTTAGGAACCGATATGGGAGTCTTGTCTGGCGGTTGCCATAAAAAGGGTAAGTTTGGTTAGATTGGCCATGTCTGAGAAACCCAAGAAAAAAAATGGGCCCACTGGGTTTCAACACTGCAGTGAGTGTGGGGAGGTCTTTGCTAAGGCCGACCCCCGCACCACCTGTGTTTGTCTGGGGTTGAACACCTCGATACAGACCTGCCAAATTTGCAAAACTTTTCCTAAATCTACCCTTGAAAAGAGATTAGGTAGACTGAGGGAAAAGGAGGCCGAGAAGTCCACTGACCCAGATGGCCAGCCTGGTTCGGTTTCGACCGAACCAGAAGGAGTTCCCTCTGACCAGGGCGATACTTCTTCGGGTAAGAGGAGAGCCGATCCTGAGGGGTCGGTTCCTGCAAAAAGGAAACACAAAGAAAAATCAACTGGTTTGGATCCAGAGGTTCATGTTCCGACCGACGAGGAAATAGCCAGAGCGATTCAAATTGTGGAATCGCTTCGCCCAGTTCCAACCGATCCGACACCTTTTCGCAGGGGTTCAGTTCAGTCTTTTTCCCTGGTTCAAGATTATACCCCTGAAGATTTTTATGAACCGGAGTTTGAGGAGGAGGGGGAGTTTGAAGATGATGGTGATGATGGTGAAAGTCTGAATGTGCCTGTGGAACCGGACATCTCCCCAGACAGACTTTCTGGTGTATCCCCTCCTAGGCTTTGAGTCCCCTTCCCATTTTTTGTTTTACAGGAAAGTGGCTGAAACCCCCCCAGCTTCCTATGGAGGAGGCAGTGGAGGATCAGGAGGAGCCTGATTATGTAGAAATGATGGACATCCCAGAGTCCAGGAGACTGTCTATTCCCTTTCACAGATCCTTTGGGAAATGGACACAAAAAATCCTGAAGTCTCCCAATTCTGTACTCCTTGTTGACAGAAGGATAGACGAGAGGTGCACACTATCAGGCTCAGATACAGAGTTTTTATACCAGCAGTGCAGCCATGTTGGGGTAGTGCAGGCTGCTGCCTGTGATAAGGCAAACATTCCCTTGGCTTCACACACCCCCAGACAAAGACTCCAGGAAGATTGATGCCATGGCAAAAAAACAGTACATGGCATGTTCCTTGGGACTCAGGCAGGCGAATTATATGGCCTGTACAGCCAGGTACCAGAAGTCCAGGTGGGACACTGTACTGGCACTGGCTAAACAGGCCTTCCCCCAGCTAGCCAAGGAGCTGGAGGAGGTGGCTGCAGATGGGACTGAGGCATCAAAAGTACAGTTTCATGCTGCTGTGGACTCCAATGATGTGTCAAGAGTCATGGCTACATCTGTGGCTCTTCGAAGAATGGCTTGGCTCAGATGTACTAGCCTCTCACAGGACACCCAGGCTAAGGCCATGGATTTTCCTGTAGTGGGTAATTCTGTTTGGAGAGCAGACAGAGAATTACATGAAGAAAATGGATGAGTACAGGACCACTTACAGGAGTGCTCAGGCCAAGGAGAGGCAAGCAGCTCCTCAAAGGCAGCAATCTAGGGGCAGGCCTTTTCATAGGCCTTTTTACCAAGCACAGGCCTCTTCTCCCTTTTCACAGAGGGGGTTCTTCAGAGGGAGAGGCAGAAGGGGGATGAGCAGGGCTGTATCCACTCCTCAGCCTAAGGCCCCTGCCAAGCAGACACCCTGATGGGTCTGCCCGAGTCGAGACTCCTATTCCAGTAGGGGGCAGGCTGGCTTACTTTGTCCAGGACTGGATGTCTATTACCTCAGACAAGTGGGTCCTGGAAGTAGTAAGCCAGGGACTGGTTCTCAGCTTCAAAACATTTCCGAAGATGAGAGTCAGATCTTTTCCACCTGCAGGTCTCTCAGAAACCCTTGCCCTAGAGGCAGAGGTTTCATCTCTTCTGGCCTTAGGAGCCATAGAGTTCCTACCCTACATAAGGGCAAAGGTCTGTACTCCAGGTACTTCCTTACCCCAAAAAAGACAGGGGATTGGCAACCCATCCTAGACATAAGATACCTGAACAAACATCTTTTAAAACCAAAGTTCAAGATGGTAACTCTGGGAATAATTCTTCCCTGTCTAAGGCCAGGGGACTGGCTAGCCTCCCTGGACCTAAAGGATGCCTATTTTCACATTCCCATCAGGTGCTCCCACAGAAAATACCTCAGGTTCGAGTTGCCCTCAGGCCACTATCAGTTCAGAGCAATGCCCTTTGGTCTAACATCAGCCCCAAGGGTTTTCACAAAGTGCCTGGCAGTAATCGTTGCCTTTCTAAGAAGGAAAGAGTTCCATTTTTCCATATCTGGACTACTGACTCATAGTGGGCCAGTCCCCAGACGAAGTCAAGTCAGACCTGCAAGTGACCCAGCAAGTGCTCACTTCCCTAGGATTTCTTCTCAACCTTCCCAAGTCAGTTCTCAAGCCAGTGCAGCTCTTTACCTTTAAAGGGGCAGAGCTGGATACTGTCAAAGCAAGAGCCTTTATTCCCCTGGAAAGGGCAAGAGTTCTTATAGAACTGGCTTCTACCTTCAGGTGTCTCGACCAGCAAGGCATTTCCTCCAGCTCTTGGGCCACATAGCAGCTTCTATAGCAGTGGTCCAAGGGGCAAGATTCCAGATGAGGGACATTCAGTTCCATCTGAGGGCCTTTTGGTCCCAAAGGAAGAATTCCCTTACCAAACTGATACCAGTGACTCCGATCCTGATCCAAGCCCTTCAGTGGTGGCAGGATCAGGACAATTTAAGGCAAGGGGTCCCATTTGTCAATCAGCCTCATTCAGTGGTCCTTACTACGGATGCTTCCCTCCTGGGCTGGGGAGCCCATCTGGGGGCCCTCACTGCCCAGGAACTGTGGTCCCCTCAGGAATCCCTTCTCCATATCTATCTGCTAGAACTCAGGCAGTTTTTCTGGCCCTGCAAGCTTTCTCTCAGTCAGTGCAGAAAAAGGTGGTTCAAGTCAGAACAGACACCACCACCACCACCACCATGTGGTACATCAACAAGCAGGGAGGCACGTGGTCTACGGCCTTGTGCACAGAAGCCATGAAGTTGTGCCAGGGAAGGACAATGTGCTAGCAGATGCACTGAGCAGGATCTCACAGGGCCATCACGAATGGTCCTTGGACCTTCTGGTCTTGAAGGTGATTTTTTTTCAAGGTGGGGCATGCCAGAGATGGATCTCTTTGCAGCCCCAGACAATCGCCAACTTCCTCTTTTGTTGCAGACCCCCAGTCTTTGGCTTTGTCCCTCTGGATGCTCTGATTCTGAACTGGGAAGGAAAATTTCTCTATGCCTTCCCTCTCTTTCCTCTACTGTTCAAAGTTTTAGTCAAGATAAGGTCACAACCTTGCAAAGTGATTCTGATTGCTCCAGATTGGTCCAGACAGCCTTGGTACCCCCTGTTGCTGTCCCTAGCAGTCCATCTTCCCCCTGTCTCTTCCCAGGAATTACAACCTGGTAACCTCCTCTCAGGGGAGGATTTGGTACCCCAGTCTTCAGTCTCAAGGCATGGCTCTTGAAGAATTAGAGTATGCAGATTTGCATGTGTCTCAGGGGGTTCGGGACATCCTCAAGGCCTCTCAAAAGCCTGCCACTAGTAAGACCTATAACTCCAAATGGAAAAGATTCAGCATTTGGTGTTCTAAGCAGCATATTTCCCCAGGCATTGCTGAATTGCCTACAGTTCTGGATTATATGGTCCATCTTAATGGCCTAGGCCTCAGACCAGCTACTCTCAAGGTACACTTGTCAGCCGTCTCTGCTTTTCTGTCAGTGGGGAAGTCTTCCTCACTATCATCTCATCCTGTGTTCTGTACATTTTTCAAGGGATTGCTTCATACCAGTCCTCCATTTAGAAACCCTGCCCCTGCCTGGGATTTAAATGTTTGCATTGCTCAATTGATGCAACCTCCCTTTGAGCCTATGTCCTCAGTAGAGCATAAGTACTTGACTTGGAAAACCTGTGTTTTTAGTAGCCATTACCTCTGCCAAACGTATCAGTGAACTGCAAGCCCTGTAGGTGGAACCTGATTTTATCTCCTTTCATAGGGATAAAGTGGTCCTTAGAACTAACAGAAGGTTCTTGCCCAAAGTGGTTTCAGATTTCCACCTGAATCAGTCTGTCTCTTCTGGTTTTCTTCATTGATCATTCCTCTTCAGGAGAGAGGAGGCTACACAGTTCAGATATTAAAAGGGTCCTTAGCTACTATATAGAGCATACCAAGGGAAACAGTTTACATAAAAACATAGAAACATAGAAGTTGACGGCAGATAAGGACCGCAAGGCCCATCCAGTCTGCCCATTTCTTTTTCTACCTTATAAATGTGCCATCAGCCTTTGCTCTGTCAGTGGCCTATCTATTCATAGTCATTTGTATTGCTCCCTTATGCCTATCCCATGCCTGTTTGAAGCCCTGCACTGTATTCATAGCTACCACTTCTTGTGGTAAGCCATTCCATGCATCCACCACCTTTCTGTGAAAAGAATTTCCTCACATTCCCCTTAATCGGCCCCCTCTAATCTCATGCTGTGTCCTCTTGTCCTGCTATTTTTCTTATATTTAAACATGTTAGGCTCTTTCACCTTGTTTATGCCCTTAAGGTGTTTGAATGCCTCGATCATATCACCTCTCTCCCTCCTTTGCTCAAGGGTATACATATTGAGCTCCGTTAATCTGTCCTCATATGTCTTCTGATGCAGTCCCTGCACCATTTTGGTTGCCCTTCTCTGGACTGCCTCAATTTGGTTAATGTCCTTGTGAAGGTGTGGCTCCAATACTGCACGCAGTACTCCAGATGGGGCCTAACCAGTGTCTTGTACAGAGGGATTATTACCTCCCTCTTACGACTTGTGATACCCCTACTAATACACCCTAACACCCCCTAGCCTTACCTACTGCTTTAGAGGTCTGCTTGGATGATTTTAGGTCATCAGTGATGATGATGCCCAAGTCTCTTTCTTCCTTTGTGACTGCTAGCAACTCCTCCCAGCCTATAGGTGGCTTCAGGGTTTCTCTTCCTATGTGCATGATTTTGCACTTCTTTGCATTAAATCCCAGTTGCCACTCTTCTGACCATTCTGCTAGTTTATCCAGATCTCTTCTCATTCTGCCCACCCCATCTGGATCATCTACTCTGTTGCAGATCTTGGTGTCATCTGCAAACAGACAAGCCTTACCCTCTAGTCCATCTGCAAGGTCACTAATGAAGATGTTGAAGAGGACTGGCCCCAAGACTGATCCCTAGGGTACCCCTTGTGACTTGAATCTCTTCTGACTGTATACCATTTACCACCACTCTCTGTTTTCTGCCCGTCAACCAGTTTGCCACCCAGTTGACCAACTTCTGACCCACCGAGGCCTACCCAGCTTATTTATCAATCTTCTATGTGGAACAGTGTCAAAAGCTTTGCTGAAGTCAAGGTAGGCGACATCAACTGCTCCCCCTTGGTCCACCACTCTGGTTACCCAATCAGAGAAATCTATGAGATTAGTTTGACAGGACCTTCCTTTTGTAAACCCATGCTGTCTTGGATCCTGTGCCCCTATGTTTGATTCCCTCCAGTTGTTCCTCACTTATGGAGAAGTGGGAAAGGGCAAACCTACCACCAGGAGAACTATTGCCAGGTGAAGTGTCTCTTGTATACAATTCTGCTATGAGAAACTAGGAAAAATTCCACCCTCAGGCCTGAGGGCTCACTCCACCAGACGTACAGCTGCTGCCAGGGATATTCCTTTCTTAGAAATCTGTCAAGCAGCCACGTGGAAAACAGTCCATACCTTTACCAAGCATTACTCTCTGGATATCCAGGCTTGGAGTGATGCTGGTTTTGGCACAGCAGTACTTCAGAGCCTATTCCCAAAGTAGGTTCTGTCCCTCCTCTGTGGAGGTACTGCTTGGTAGTCTGCAATAGTCAGAATACAGCAAGACTTCATGTTGTTTGAAGAAAAAATTACTCACCTTAGTAATGTTTCTTCTAATGGAGTCTTGCTGTATTCTGACCTCCCTTCCTGCCTCCTCTCTCAGAACCTGTTTTTGGGAAGTGGGTGGGCAGGTGCAGTGTTGCATCTCAGGGGTGCTCCTTTTACATCCACTTCTTTTTGTTTGGGTGTTTATTATTATTCTTGTTTGGATTGGTTTTTGGTTTGGGTTTCCTGACTTGAGTTTTCCTTTGCGAAATCCAAAACTTTTTGTTGCTAGTTGGCTAGTAAAAATTTAACAATTTCCACATAGGATAGTTAGTGAGTTTTTTGCTCAAAGGGCTTCAGACAGAGACCTCTACTGAGCTCCAGCTCAGCATTCTATGTCTGCATAGAAAGTTAACCCTTTGTTCTCCGGGGCAGTTTAAAGGCTGGGGCTAACTACAATAGTCAGAATACAGCAAGACTCCATTAGAAGAAACATAATTACTAAGGTGAGTAATTTTTTCTTCCAACCTGCACAGGTACTGAATTTCTTAGGGGCAGAACTGGATACCATGCAAGGGAGGGCATTCCTCCCTCAAGACAGACTAGACAATATCCTGCAGCTGCCAGGATCTTTCAGTCTCAACAAACCAAGGCCAGCAAGGCACTTCCTGCAGTTGTTGGGGCACATGGCCACAACAACTGGAACAATGCAAGGCTGCAGATTTCAAGTGAGACATTCATTTCCACCTCAGGGCACATTGGTGCCAAAGGAGAAACTCTCTCAAATCTGATACCAGATCCAAGGACACTGTTGCACGCCCTGCAATGTTGGCAAGGCAGAACCAACCTCAGAGGAGGGGTCTTATTCAGAAAGGAATCCCCTACCCTGATGCTCACAACAGATGCCTCCCTCCTATGGTGGGGGACACATTTGGAAGAGCACACAGTACGTGGTCCCCTGCAGAGTCTCTACTGCATATAAATCTTTTCAAACTCAGGGCTGTACTCCTGGCACTGCAATCTTTTGCATCCCTGGTAAGAGACAAGGAGGTACAGGTCAGGACAGACAATACCACCACATTGTATTACATCAACAAGCAGGGAGGGACAAGATCTGACCTGCTATGCACAGAGGCAATGAAAATATGGAGTCTGGCATACTCCTTACAGGTGTCCCTGTTGACCATCCACTTTCCAAGGAAGGACAACACTTTGGCAGATGCACTCAGCAGAATCAACAACAAACACCATGAATGGTCTCTAAACAGATAAGTACAGGAGTTGGTGTTCCACAGGTGGGGTATCCCAGAGATAAACCTCTTTGCTTCACAGGAGAACCATCAGTTACCTCTACTCTGTTGCAGGCCTTCAGCAAAGGGCACAGTACCCATAGATGCTTTAGTGCTGGATTGGTCAGGGAGGAACTTGTATGCATTCCCCCCATTTCCACTGTTACTAAGGGTCCTGATCAAGCTCAGGTCTCAACCAGCTACCATGATCCTGATAGCTCCAGACTGGGCCAGGCAGTCATGGTACTCGTTACTGCTCTCCCTGTCAGTGGCCCAGCCCATACACCTCCCTCAGAGGCATAACCTTCTGACATCCTCTCCGAGCAGGATCCTGTATCCAAACCTCAGGTCTCTCAGACTCTGGCATGGCTCTTGAAGATCTAGAATACGCAGGCTTACATCTTTCTGAAGGTGTACACACGGTTCTTATCGGTTGTAGGAAACCATCCACCAAGAAAACTTATGCCTCCAAATGGAAGAGCCTGTCTGGTGTAATTCTAGTGGGATATTGCCTTTCCAAGCAGGGTTACGAGTCCTATTGGACTACCTCACCCATCTACATTCACTAGGCCTACAGCCCACTACCCTTAAGGTCCACCTGGCATCAGTCTCTGCCTATCTTTCGGCCAGGAAGGGTGCTTCTCTGGCTGCTAACCCTATTTTTAAGAAATTATTTAAGGGATTAGCTCACCTGCATCATCCCCATAGGGAACCAGTGCCTTCTTGGGACCTTAATGTTTGCATTGCCAAGCAAATGAAGCCTCCATCTGAGCCTATGATTACAACACATTTAAAGTTTGTCACTTGGAAAGCCATATTCCTAGTGGGTATCACCTCAACCAGAAGGATAAGTGAGTTACAAGCCCTGTGTATAGAACAGAACTATATCTCCTTCCACAGGGACAAAGTGGTGCTGATGACGAACACAAAATTCCTTCCAAAGGTAGTTTCTGACTTCTGCCTGAAAGTCTATCACCTTGCCAGTCTTCTTTACTGAATACTCTAGTTCAGGTAAATGCAGGCTGCATAGCCTAGATGTCAAGAGCTTGCTAATCTCCCTTCAGACTCATCTCTCTTGGTGTTCTCCAAGGATCTAACCTGGAGCCACTGCTCTTCTCACTATTCATAAATGAGCTGCCTAGCTTCTGGGATGGGGCATCCATTCAAATCTACACGGATGATGCCATCTGATACAGATCCTCTACTGATATTCTATGGCTCCACCAATATTTGGAATCTGACTTCCAGCAACTGGAAGCATGGTTCCTGGCAAATAACCTGCTCCTGAACACTAAAAAACTAAATCAATGCTCTTCCACTCTCACACCTTCAAAACTGACCCTACCCACCTACTAACAGTTACCACCCACAGCGGGGAACCCTTTGAATTGGTACACACTTTCAAATATCTCGGTATCCTGCTTGATGCAAGCCTCTCTTTTGAGACCCATGTCAACAAAACCACCACAATACTTCATAAAACCTGGGGCTCCTCTACCGACTATGCCCTCTGCTGTCAAGACTATCTTGCATAAAAATTGCCACTGCCTCTCTCCTTCCTCTACTTTCCTATGGCTCTCCCCTATTCTTATCACTAAAGACCTCTCTTATGAGCCAGTTAAAGCAACTATACCATAGGATAGGACGAGTTGCCTCTGGAACTGCCCGCCATCAGCACCACTGCACTGCACTATCATGTCATCTCTGGGTTGGCTACAACTAGAACATAGACTTCTGTTCTCTACTCTTTGCCTGATCTTTAAGCTCTCTTACCTGTACACTCCACCAAGCCTATCTCACATTGTTGTAAGAAACCCCACTAGTCAGATCCTGTGTTTGTCCTCTCTCCGCTGTTATCTGTGCCGTCGACACGCCTATCTCTCTCCACTGTTGTCTGTGCTGTCGAGGTGCCTATCTGCAGGCAGAATATCCTTTGCCTATGCAACACCCTTGCCATGGAATTCCCTCCCCCCATCTATCCTATCTTGCACTATCCTCTCTAGATTTAGACATGCTTTACATAACTACTTTTATGACCTAGGTACCTGCGCCTGCAGTACCTAAATGGTCCTGCCTGTAAGTTGCTATACTTGTGTCTGAGCATCCTGACAGACCCACTGCTGGTCTCTGCTGACGGGCAACTGTACACCACTACTTAGTCCACTTAAATTGACACCTCAAGACCTAATCTCCCTAGTTAGTATATTCACCTGTTAACCGAAGGCTCTTCCCTACTGTATATACTGTACCTGCTGTACATTACTTTGGTCTAACTTCTATGTCGTGGCTGTGTAACACAACATTTTTGTACCATTATTTATGCCATCACTTTTTGTATTGTGTATGTTGTGTAGCCCTGTTTTACTATTGCTCTTGTTTTTTTATTGTACTTATTTCAATTTTTCCTTATCTTCTGTACATTCCCCTGGGTTGCCCCTGAAAAAGGGACTGCATGGTCTCAGTGGGCTTACCCGGTTACCAAAATTCAAATAAGTAAGCAATAATACCCGACAGGGTGGGCGGTATTGTGCTATACCGGACCGCCCAGGGGCGAAATGAGGCCCGACACCGCAGGCGGAGGAGGGCCTTATAGCCCCTGGAAGGTCCGGTATTGCCCATACAGCCCACCCTGGAGGGTATTATTAGCTTTAGAAATGGATCATCTGTGGCATTTTTAGATGATATTTTTAAAAATCTCAAGAAATAAAAGAAATAGAGTAATAATAAAGTTTAAGTATTTTCCTTATAAAGTAGTCTGTCTGTGTTTCTGTGGTGTTCTGTCTGCTGTTGCCCCCCCAGGTCATTCTCTTCTACTTCCCCTCACACCACCACACGTATAAGAAGATACACAGTTTCTTGTTGAGTTTGACCCCCTCGCCCTCCTCAGCATCTATGGTGCGTTAAAAAAAAAAAAAAAAAAGACAACAGCCTGCTGCTCCTGCAATACTGGCGAACAGAACGTCTGTGAGCAGTAAAATACCGCATACTAAGCAGCTGGAGTCAGGAGTGAGACAAGGAGGTCCATAATATTCAGTATGTAAATCGAATATATTTGCCATGTTTGTTTTTACTTTAAAAAAAAAAAAAAATGAAAAACATTTTTTCAGAACTGACTGCACAGCAGAAGGGCTTACCTCTGTACAAAGATAGCGTGGGAATGATCATAAAAAAATGGAGCAGTCAGAGGAGTGTAAGCTGTATTTGAAATATAAAGCCGATTGAATAAATGACATGCCCTTGTTTTAATTTTATGGATCAGATCATTAGCAAGCAAGCAGTAAGGATGTATGACAGCAGGCGTGCTATCACAACTCGGAGGATTTTTTTTAAATTATTAAACTGCTGTCTGAGGTGAGAGGGGAGGTGGCTGACTCGCTGCAGTGATGGACTGTGGATCGCCTCCCTCACTTTTAAACAAAAGAAAGTGAAAACCTAACTTGTGCTGCATGTCCTTTCCCGGTACATTTTTCTTTTAAAATGATGCTTTTTTTTTTGTTTGGTTGTTTTGGCTTGGGATCTGTTTCAGTTGGGAAGGAGCGCGACAGCGTGAGCACGCATCAGCTGATGGATTTCAGTTTGCTGTGGTGTGCTGTGCTTGACAGTGAGCGGGACTGGTGCCAGCAACGTTCCAGTGAGAAGTTTTTTTTCACTTCTCGGTGGTTTGGCAACATTTCTGACTCCGGAGATATGAGGTACTAGGTTAAACTTTGCAGGCAGGTAGCTGGGGGTAAGGGGATGTAACGCCGTGGCTGGGAGAGTGGCACTCTTCTTGCAAATGAGCGCAGTTTCGAGGAGATGCTCAATTGCTCCCTTCCTCGCCTTACACTTGAACTGTATACTATTTATTACTGTTAGAAAATAAATCAAACAGAGAGGATTTGCCATTTTGTCTGCCACTTGGTACTCAGTGCATTGGAAGGGCTGTATCGCTCGCTAAGCGAGAGGAGAAAAAATTTTGGCATTTTAACAATGAAAGTTCTATGGGCACAATGATATTTGTGATCAGGTGGGTTGGGACTTGTACTTTTTTTTTACCCAGGCTCTGTTGTCAGATAGATGCCCACCTGCCCAGGGGTATCAGCCAATCAGAGTCCAGGAATTTCTTTGCCCATTTTCTAAAATAAATTAATTCTTGAGCAGTGCCTATGTTGTTGTATACTCTGATTACTAGGTGACCCCAGCATGACTGGCAGCTGCTCCCTCCAACATTATATGCACAGCTTTGACTACATATTTGATGTCTTTCCTCAAGTTCAGGTCTTCCCTATAGTTTTATATATTCTAGGATTATCCAGTGTTCTAAATACTATTTCGATATTTGATACATGCTTGTAATCATTGTAATTAACACAGCCCTTACCAGGCTCTTTGATGTATACCTCCAACTGTGTATTCCTCCTCCTTTATCTGTCATTGTGAATAATGTACCAGCTGTGACTGTATGTAATTAATCCTGGATTGCCCCTGAAAAAGGGACCATTGGTTCAAATAGGCTTACCTGGTTAACAAAATTAAATAAATTACTATCTTGACCATACCAAGGCTCATAGGCAGGGCAGAGACAACAACTGTTCCTGACCTATGGGGACTGGGGGGAAGATGTGGGAAAAGGAAAACCAACTTCAAAAAGGACAGTTGCACACTGGATAGTGGCATGTATCCAGTTCTGCTACAGTAAAGCTGGTAAAGAGCCCCCAGTAGGCCTGAGGGCACATTCCACAAGGGACACAGTGGCTACAATAGCAGCCACCAGAGCCATTCCCTTACTGGCAATCTGCAAAGCAGCTACATGGAGAACAGTACATACTTTTACAAAGCACTATAACTTGGATACACAATCCAGAAGTGATGCCAGGTTTGGCACAGCAGTGCTGCAGAGCTTGTTACCTAAATAGGGTTCTGTTCCCACCTCCAAAGGTGTACTGCTTTGTAGTCTTCTAGAGTTAATCATTGAATTCCTAGGGTTAGAAGAAGAAATTACTCACCAAAGTAATTTTGTTTCTTCTAAGGTATTCTTCAGTATGATTAACTCTCCCACCCTACCTCCCCTTCCAGAACCAGTTAGCCTCTGCATTACAGCTGGTGTTATCATTGTTATAAGGGTCATACTCTGGGTATGTTGAGTTTTGAAAACCAGGTGACCCTGTTTTTCCTTCTTATGGTCCTATTTGGCATTACCAGGGGACAGGTTTTGGGGGGGGGGGGTTATTGTTAAAAATGTTTTATCACTAGTCTACAATAGCTTAGTAAGGGGTATACCCCTGCAGGCTCCAGTGAATCTGAGCTTTACAGAACGCAGCAGGTGTTAAGGGCAGCAGTTTGAATGGTAGTACGAGCCAACGGATGTTCCATCATTTGCATGACTTCCATTCATCTCCAGGGCAGTTCAACACCGGGGGCTGACTGCTAGAGTTAATCATACTGAAGAATACCTCGGAAGAAACAAGATTATTTCAGTGAGTAATTTTTTTCTTCTCTGCATTACTGTCCAAGTGGCTAGTAGGCTCTGGCTCTTGTACCCACTACCCCCGTACCACTTAGGCTCATTTTGTAGTCTCTCTAAGTTGGTAGTCGGGTTTTATTATTTTTATGACTTTATATCCTATATCCATTTACAGAATTGAGGAAAGTAGGGGGCCAGCTTCGGTTACTGACCAGTCTACTAGTGTGACATCGCTACCTACGTCTGCCTCATGGGTGGCGCCAGCACCGACATTGGTCCCCTACACTGCAAAAGACTTTACTCCTACCCTAGACCCATAAGTGGTAATGAATGGTGTGGTGGGGATATTCTGGAAGATCAACAATTAAGGTTAGTATGTCATTTTCATTTCTCCTTAATGGGACTCATCTCTTTGGTCAACATATACAGTAATCACTTAAGGATTCCCATTAGAAAAAGATGATCCTTAAAATTGTGAAGTCTAACCAAGCTAACCCTCAGGGAAGTAGGATCTGAGATTACTGCTGTAAACTGCAGTCATTTCATGGTCAATCTAACCAGTGAAACGATCAGCAACTGTATAGCTTGAAGCCTTCCAGCAGTAGCAGCAACAAAAAAAAAGCTGCAACAGTAAGCACAACCTAAAAAAACTCCCAGTACAACCTTCTGCCAGGATGCTGGCTCAGTATTTACTTCAGCTGCCCGAGGTGGATTACTCCTTTCTGATGGGAGGGTGTCTGGCCCTGTGCTGTCAGCAACAGAAGACCATGAACACAGACAAGTGGTTCTTGAAAACTAGTCAGGAAGAGTAATCTCTGTTGCTGGTAGAGCCCCATCTAAATCACCTGCCAGGGAAGCAGTGCCTGCTGACAAGGCAAATGGCACACCTTCTGTCCTTGGGAGTTGCATGTCTCCTGCAGAACAAGGCAATGGAGAAAGTGCCAGAGACTGAGAAGAACAAAGGCTTTCAGGGTTTTAAATAATTGATTAGCAATTTTTTTTTCTTGGGACATTGCTAACTGTACAGAACGTATTTATATACGTTTTCTAGAAGTGTTATGTTTGTTAAACACAGTGAGGCAAGTGCTATGCATTTTCACAATGTTTTAGCACTTTTATGAGCAAAACGCTAATCAATTTTTGGAGTTAAATAAAACCCTGCTTTTACTCCCGGTACTTTCCCATTCCCAAAAAGACTGGCGGCATGTGCTCAGTTCTCAACCTCAGACAACTGAATGTGTTCATGAGGCAAAGGAAGTGAAAGATGATATCCCTTGGATCCCTGATTCCTTATTTAAAATCCCAGGATTGGCGCTGGTGCAGAGGCGGGGCATCTGTCTGAGACGCTGACAATCTGGATTCGGAAACTGACTCCGGACGTTGGAGGGCTGGCCAAGGGGAGAAAGATTGAGCATCCTAGAAACTGCTTTCCTTCTGCAGGGGGAAGGGAGGTTGAGTGTCAGGCACACCACAAACCTATAGCAGAGGCTGGGGGGGTTACCAATGTGCCCCCCATCTGTCTGGACCCACGGCCCTGCACCACTCCTAGCACCTGAGTTAGACCCCCCCCCTCCATTCCTCTCACCAGCTGCTTCATGGCAGGTACTTACCCCACCACTGCGGAAAGCAGAGGGTCCGGGTCTGGGAGGAGCTTCTCGAATTAGAGTGGTGTGGTGCAAACAGACCAGGCTTCAACAAGTTCGCTGGAGGATTTTTCAATGCTTGGTTCCCCACCCCACAGCATTGACATGCAGGGCATCAGTGACACTGCCGTGGGCACTTCCGCGCACTGCACATCTGACACTGTCCCCACAATGAACCGCCTGCTTGCATGAACCCCCAGTCACCACCAGGAGCAAGCATAGCTGAGGTAATCCCACTCCACCCTCCCCGGAGGAAGAGAGCAGACCCTGGGATGCTCAATCCTCTTCCCCCCCAGCCGACCCTAATAGACACCTGAGGTTGCTTCTGACCCTGGGTCGTCGGCGTGGCACAAGGTGTGGTGTCCAGTGCCTCAACCCTCAATGCCACCAGGCCGGCTGGTTAGTATTCCTGATATGCAGGATGTTACCAGCATATTGCCCGTCCATCCAGATCATGGCAAATAACTGATTCTGCATGGGTCTTGAGCATTATTAGTTTAGTGTCCTGCCATTTAGACTTGTATCGGAGCTGTGTGTTTTTACCAAGTGCTTCTTAATTTTAGCAGGATACCTCAGAAAGTAAGGCCTGCAAGTATTCCCATATCTGGATGACTGAAAAAAAAAAAAAAAAAACTATCTAGAAGGCAAACAGACACGTTAGTGTTAGTTCCCTCACAATTTCTGACATCCATGAGTGTCCTACTGAACCTGCAGAAATCTCAGCTAATCCCTTTGCAAAAACTGTAGTTCATAAGAACTATCCTAGATATGAATCTGGCCCTGTCCTTCCTCCACACTGCCTGCTGTGTCAGGAAACTCTCTCAAGTGACAGTGCATTCCACGCAGTGAGTACTGGTTCTCAGTGCAGCCATAGTTTTCACAGTGCCTCATGCCAGACTTCATTCTTAACCACCCCATAAAGGTGATGAAGCCCCTGCCTCACTAAATCTGTGGTGTTCTGTAACAGAGAACCTTCTTCAATGTTTCCCCTTTTCCCCACCAGAGCTGCAGGTGGCATTCACCACAGACACCTCCTCAATAGGATAGAGTGCACACAGCCGGATTCCCCAAACCTAGAGGACCTGGTTGGATTCAGAGAGCCATCTCCACATAAACATGCTAGAGAGAAGAGCCGTTCTTTACAGTCTCCAAACAGGAGAAGTGTCACATACTGCCTCAACAAGCAAGACAGACCCACTCCTACCCATTCTGTAGGGAAGCGATACAAGTTTGGGGGTGGTGTCTCAGGAATGAAACCTTGCCTCAGTTGCCTCACCTTGCAGGTATTCAGAACACCCTGGCATAGGCTCTCAGTGGAACAGTGGCAGACCCTCAAGAGTTGTCTCTGGAGGATATCATAGTTCAGTTCTTGTTTGATGAGTGACGTGTACCCTTAGGCCAATGATTTTATCTTTAATTTTCAAACCAGTATTCAGGAGCCTGTTTTTCATGAAAAAAAAAAAAACAATTTGCACCAGCTTTTCGGACAAACCCTTCCATTTTGAACCCAATTTTTGCTATTTTTTCCTCAATTTTGGTGAAAAAAAAAAGGATTTTAAGATTCTGCAAAATGGAATTGGGCATTTTTGAAAACTGAAAATCATTGTCTCTAGAGGTACACAAGTTGGACCACTCTACTCCTCTCCTCCCCCCCCCCCCAACAGTGCCAAAGTACCATGCTTCTGCTCTAAAAATCCAGAGCATGGCGTGTTCTGTCAGGATGCGTTCAGACTACAGTGGACAAGTCGCTTTCTTTACACCTTCTCTCCATTGCCTCTTCAGAGAATGCTCCTCTGGATGGAGGCCCATGGGGACAAAATTATTCTACTGCAGGGTTTTAAATAATTGATTAGCAATTTTTTTCTTGGGACAATGCTAACTGTACAGAAAGCACTTGTATAGGTTTTCTAGAAGTGTTATGTTTGTTAAACACAGTGAGGCAAGTGCAATGCATTTTCACAATGTTTTAGCACTTTTGTGAGCAAAACGCTAATCAATTTTTGGAGTTAAATAAAACCCTGCACTGTAATAGGTGTGTATTGGCCCAGGCAGATATATCAGTTGCTGACACAGCTGTTAAGCAACCACAGAGCCTGCCTTTGAATGAACCTTCTGAACACTGTACATCCCAGCCTTTGGTCTGTGCTTCTCCAAGTCTGGCTTCTGCAGAAATAGAGGTCAACAGTTTAAAGCCTCTCAAAGGGTCTGTCTCCCAGGTTCTTCTGACAGCCCGAAGCCCTCTACTACATAGAAACACAGACGGTGATGGCAGAAAAATACCAATGGTCCATCCAGTCTGCTCAAGTTCCCTATTTAGCCCTGCAGCCTACTGTCCCTCCAGGGTCCTAGCCCTCCCCATCCTCCACTATACCCTTCATTCTGTCCCAACCATGCCTGAAACCACCATTGGTTTTAGCATCCACCACCTTGGCTGGCAGACTGTTCCACAGCTCCGCCAGCCTTTCTGTAAAATACTTCCTCATATCCCCCCTTATCTTGCCTACTGTCAGTTTGTACTCATGTCCATGTGACCGCAAGCTAGTATTCAAGCTAAAAAGCTTCCCACAATTCATCTTGTTAATTCCTTTTAGGAACGTAAAGGTATCCATCATATCTCCCCTTGCTCTCCTGGTCTCTAGCTAGTATCTGTTCGGTGCCTTTAGTTGCTTCTCGTAGGACCTGCCCTGTTGGCTTTGAATAATATTTTGTTACCCTGCACTGCACTGTCTACAACCTATCCTTATCTCTCCAGAGGTGAGAACTCCAGAATTGGCTGCAGTACTCCAGGTGTGATCTCACTAAAGATGTATGTGTGTGTATATATATATATGTGTGTGTGTGTGTGTGTGTGTGTGTATATGACATTTTATAAGATAAACTACTCTGAGATGTGCGGTTGCGCTCTGATATATGCACGCCTTGGGTGGTTGACGCTGTCTGCCTGCGGCCTCATGTGTACAACTCACACCAAGGCATATGTATATCAGAGCGCGACCACACACCTCAGAGTGGTTTATCTATTACATACATATATAGATATAGATATAGAGAGAGAAAGTATTGCCTCTTCCCTTCTGCTATCAGTACTCCTCCTGATACATCCCAGCATCTTTCTTGTTTTGCTATATGCCTTATTGCACTGACTTGATTGTCTAAGAGAGCCACTGATGAGAACTCCAAGGTCCCATTCCTCGGCTGTAGTGCTAAGTCTCACCCTACTCATCAAGTACTCGGTCCTGGGGTACTTGTTCCCTAGGTGCATTACCTTGCACTTTTTTGGCATTGAATTACAAAACCTTAGACCACCCCTCTAACGTTGTAAGTCACTCAGCATTTCCCTGATTTCCTCAGCACCATCCACCCTTCCACAGAGCTTAGTGTCCTCTGTGAAGAGACACAATCTACACCAGATTCCCTCACCAGTGTTGCTAATAAACATATTGAAGAGGACCAGACCCAGGACAGATCCCTGTGGTACCCTGCTCGTTAACTCCCTGTCTTCTGATTTGACCCCGTTGACCACAACCATCTGCTGCCTCCCCTTTAACCAGTTGCCTAATTTAATCTTAGTCGCACCCATATCGTCCATCTTCTTCAGCAAGTGTCTGTGAGGCACCAAGTTGAAAGCCTTACTAAAACTGAAATAGAGCAAATCCACAGCATGGCCAATATCCAATTCCTTCATCACCCATTCAAAGAAAACTGTCAGATTATTCAGACAAGACCTCCAAGCCATGAAGCTATACTGATTACTGTCTGAGGCCATTGCTCTCTGAGTAGTCCATGAGGTCCTCTTTGATCAGTGACTCCATCAGCTTCCCTACAGTACATAAGAAGAAGCCAGCAGAAGAAGGCCATTTGGTCTATCAAGTCTACTCGTATTGCAGGGTCCACAGCTTGAGCAAATGTCCCTGCCCTCCCTTCCCACTCCTCCCATCATCCCTACCCATGATTCTTACCTTCCCCTATGCCTATCCCAGCCTCTCTTAAAACTGCCCACTATCTTAAACGAGATGACCTCTTCCGGCAGCGCATTCCAAGTGTCCACCACCCTCTCTGTGAAGAAGTACTTCCTGACCTCCCTCCTAAACCTCCCACCCTCCAGCTTAAGACTGCCCCATTGTGTTATGGTTGCCACTCAGCTTAAAGAGACTCTCCTTATCAACCTTATTTATCCCTTTCAGGTACTTGAAGGTCCCAGTCATAGAGTCAATAGAGGTGAGACTGACAGGATTGTAGTTCTCTGCTTGTTCTTTGTCTCCCCATTATGGAGCAGAAGTACATCTGCCACCCTCCAGTCCTTTGGAACTACTCCCTCCTTAGTGAGCTGTTGAAGAGACCTGCCAGGGGTCAAGCCATTTCTGCTTCCAGTTCCCTGAGTAATCTCCAGTGTAGCCCATCTAGTCCCAGGGCCTTATCTATCTTTAAGACTGTCCATCCTTTCTGGACTCTCATATGTAAATATTGACTGCCTCATCTCTGGGACCCCTTTATGGCTGCTTTGATGCCACTCTCTAGCAAAGGACTGCAACCTTTTGTCTGTCCTCCTCAATCACTGTACCCCCCCAGTTAGCCTAACAATTACCCCTCCTTTCTTCCTTTTTTCACCAATATATCAGCAGAACTGCTATTCCTCTGCTGTTGACTGTCTTACAGTGCACAGATCCATGTCTGCTTTTGCCTAACAGCCCTCTTTTCCTCTCTGTATTTCAGTAGATATTCTCTCCATTCTTCCTCCCACCTCTGATTTTCTTTATTTGTAGAAGGCCTTTTTCTTGACTCTCACCTCCTCCCTGACTCTTGCTGAGAACCATAACTGTCTCTTGAACCTGTTCCTTTTGTTGCCATTCTCGTGCATAACTTATATACCTCGAGAATGGCCTCCTAGATTGTTCCCTATCTCTCTTCCACCGTATGTTATCAGCCCTAAGTTTTGCCTGACCATCCTGTTGAATTCTGCCCTTCTAAAATCAAGGACTTCAGCTCTTGATTAGGGTTTTCCAGACCCAAGGGCCAGTTTGAACCAAATGGAGTTATGGTTGCTAGGAAGGCATACTGGACAAAATGGAAATGTTTAAATTTTGTGTTCCAAAGACTGTGCCAATTGTTTCAAATATGCTGATTCTGGTGTCATCCGTAGACTTGTACAGCCAAATGTTGTCATCACAACTCAGAGGTAACATGCAGATTAAATAGACAAGGCCCCAAAACCGACCCCTGGGGAACCCAACTACTTCTGTCCAATCTGAATAGATTCCTTGGATACCAACTGTCTGCCTCCTGTTAGTTAACTGTGCTGTGATCCAGGTAATCATTTTACAGTGTAGCCCCAGATCTGACAAAACTCTGATCAACTCATGGTAGGGAACATTATCAAAAGCATTAGAAAAGTCTAAGAAGATTATATCTACTGGTCTGCCTGATTCCAATTCCTTACTAACTTTGCTATAGCATTCTAGAAGGTTGGTTTGACAGGACCTTCCTTGGTAAAACCGTGCTGTTTTATGTCACCCTTGGTGTCATTTATATATTTACCTACTATATGTGGTCTTTTATGACTCCTTCTATAACTTTACATAGGACAGACAGACATAAGGCTGACTGGTCTATAATTCTGTGAATCTCTTTAACTACCCTTCTTGTGTATAGGTATAACATTTGCTGTCCTCTGAGTCCACCACAAACCCCTCATCTAAAGATCTTTCAAAAACTATTCTTATTGGATCTGCCAGTTCGTTTGCCAGCTCTTTTATAACTCTGGGGTGGAATCCATTGGGATCTGAGGATTTATTGGGGTCTAGGCTTGATTACGTAGCTTTAATATCCTTTCTATCCAGTGAAAATGGTCTGGAGGGTTTGTCATTTATTGGATTGCAGTTATTTATTTTGACATTGAACTCCAATGAAAAATAACTGTGTTGTGCCTTTGCCTATATGTTTAGGTTCCGTCACTAGTTTGCCCTTTGAATGTACCAGGGGTTCAACCTTAGTATTACTCTCCCTTTTATTTATAGAGCTGTAAAAAGATTTATAATTATCTTTTGCCTTTGCTACCAATCTAGTCTCGTAATCTCTTTTAGCTAACTTTTATAGCCCTTTTGGCTGCCCTGAGAGCTCTTTTGTTGTGGGCCCATCCCCCAGTATTGTTACTTACCTGGGCTGTTCTGCATGCTCTTTTTTCTTTTTAATCTGAGTCATAACTTTCTAATTCATCCATACTAGGATTTTTCCTGTTCTGTTATATTTACTTCTCACTGGTATATACTGCGCAACATGTCTATTTAACCTGTCTATCAGCATATCCCACATGGTTCCCAGTGGCTTCCCTTCAAGCTCCTCCTCCTTCCATTCCTAACCTGCAAGTGCCTGTCTCATACTGTCATAATCTGCCCTGTCAAATGGAGTATATTGGTTACCCCTGTAGCTTCGTGCTATTTTCTTGTATCGGAAACTGTATCATAGCATGGTCGCTGTTCCCTGGGTGCATGGTTACCATGCAGTCCTGTATGCTATCTCCCATGTTGCTGAGGACTAGGTCTAAAATATTCAAACCCCCTTCAAAATTGTTTTTTACAGTTTTCTGTAACTCGCAATAGCAAATTCAAGAGAAACTTGTCTGTTCCAGGCTTGCCGACTTCCTCTGTTCCTTTAACTTCCTCTTCCCCCTTCCAGTCTGGTTTCTGGAATACCATACTACCGTCTCCTGTCTGCTGCATGTTGCTGATTCCATCTTCTCTGGATGGATCGGGACCTATCACTGTGGCTGTTTTCATCAGCTTGACCAAAGTCTTTCACTCTGTTCACCATCAGCTCCTCCTGGACAAGCTGAGTTCTGTCGGCCTCTTGGCTCCTGCTGTTGAATAATTCTATTCTTACCATTTGGGCCATTAACAGTTGGTACAGGTAGGTGGTATCCTGTCACCTCAACTGCCCATCCAGGCTGGGGTCCCACAGGGTTCCATCCTCTTCTCCATTTTTCTAAATTACCTCCCCCTCTGTTTATTTATTGAATTGTGTTGACTGGGTAGGCCCACTGAGACTAGAGGTCCCTTTTTCAGGGGCAACTAGGGGGGAAGGGGATACAGATGGTAACCAGCTGAAACTGAACCAGATTGAGCTGTTGGTGGTATTTTTAGTGAATGGGGAAAATTTGGCCAGGACACCAGGGAAATTCCCCTACTCTTCTGCCAACAGGGGGCTTGACTTCCTGTGAGCAGGGATGGAGGAGCCCAGTTGGGAGCCGGACCAAGGAGGAGGAGGAAGTGCTGATGTGGCAGGGGAGATGGCCTCCTCCCCTGACCTCATATGGCAAGAGGCTGCTTTACTGGAAATAAATCAAGAATTAGTTCAAAATAAACAAGAAGAGATGTTTTTCTCGATCGAGGCCTTGAGTAATACTGATGGAAATAAGGACTGAGAGAGAACTCCAATGGAAGGAATTAAGGGCAAAAGTAAAGAACTTCTGCAGGAATTAGAGAAAGCCAAGGAGAAATATGCAGCTTTTATGGCAAGAAAACAAGATGAATTAAAGTTGCTGGATCACAGTGAAGAAATTGAAAATGGGTATGGCCTAGCTGACAGCTCCGAATATGATGCATCAACATCAAAGGACAAGGAAGGAGCAAGCCGACAGACGCTCCCGCAGGTAAATCTTCACCCTATTATTTCAACCACTGATGCAAATGTGAATAGGGATGGCAGGAAAACCAAGGGATTCAGGTGCCTAGAGCCCCAAGAGGTGAATGTTTTGAATAACCTGCGAGAGGTAGAGGGCAGTGATATTAAGGCAGAAGTTCCTACCAAAACTAGCTCTAAAACTGAGAAAAGGAGCAAGAAGGGGAACGAAGGTTTAAAAACTGCTGTACAAGATAAAGAAATGCCTAATGTAGTTTCAGGACTAGAAAACAATCCTAACTCTAGTAATACAGTCCCCCGGTTCAACACAGAGATTCAGAAAGGCCCAAATACAGAGAAAAATAAAACTGGGGAAGTCATTTTCCAAAGTAATCCCTTTGAACAGACTGATGCTGCCATTTTTTTTCTCGGCACGATCTGCTAAACCAGGGTCAAAGGAAGGGAAAAACAGAAGAGAGGCTATTATGTTGGCAAAGCAAGTCTAGATGGGCCTAATACTCATAAAGGGCCTGTAGAACGCAAGGGACAAAATATATATATATATATATATATATGCAATCCTGTCCAACAACAACAGAGGCAATTGGCAAAGCATTTTCCCTACACACTAATCTAAATCAGGGACTTGAACCCTTCTGCAGTTGGTCACCGGGAAAAGCCCTACAGGAGGCAGGATGGAAGAAATTGCCTTCAGGCCAGTGGTTGCCAGACCCACCATGGCCTGCAAACACCCCAGAATGGTGTCCCAGGGGTTTGCCTCAAATCTCTGTTGGGGAAAAGGGGAGTACAAATCCAGATTCTGCCCAAGATATGGGGGATGAAAGTATAGGAAAGGAGAATATAACTGAACTGATTATACTGGAAAAAGAGCCTTTAGAGAAAAACATACGGTAACCCTGGGGGGATCCGGCACAGGACAGGAAGAATGAAACAACCTTTGCAGGGACCCCGGATCTCAGAAGAGGAGCAGCACCTGAAGGTGAAAAAAAAAAAAAAAAAAACTGACCCCCCCCCCCCCCAGCGCCCACTACTGTCAGAACTCTTTGCTAAGTCGAAAAAAGAGGCTGCTCCTAGAAGGAACACAGTTAGGATTCGGTACAAAGGGGGCCTGGAAATCAGGCCAGATCGGCAATATGTGAGGAGAAAGCTCCTGAAGGACTCGCTACACTTTTTGCCAAAATATGTTTATGCTTTTATAAACATCTCAGGAGAGGACAACTATGACATTAGTTTCAGATCTGCATACACCCTGGATTTGTTCTGGCAACGCTTCAATCAAGTTAAATGCTGACCTCTGTGGTCCCCCTTTATGGTGATCCCCTTGACAAAACCCCTCATTAAATATGTGACAGTGATGTTTCGGAATGAAGGGGTACACATTGATGACCTTACATATGGGCTTCAACAAAAATGTGAAGTATTGAGTACACCAGAAGCACAACTGGATTCTGATATATTTTGGACTGGAGGATGGAAATATAAGTTTAAATTGAGGCAACTGGAGAGTGACATAGAGCATATACCAAACTCCTTCATGCTGGGCAGAGATAGAGGAGTGTGTTTTTATTCAGGGCAGCCACAAGCATGCTACAAGTGTGGGGCTAGGACCTACCTCTCTAGCGTATATGATTGCCCCCGCTGTGATAACTGTGGGGAGGTGGAGCACATAAGTATGCAATGTGCAAACCTGACATGATGCGAGTTATGTGAGGACACAGGTCACACATTTCTGGAGTGTCCGTGGGCTGCAAGAAATAAGGCAACAGTCATTAGCCCTGAGCTTCTTATCCAACAAGCTCTGGAGGAAGCAGCCAAAAAGGTGGTAGAGGCTGAAGCCCCTCCTGCGGAACACAACCCCCAGATAAGGCTCCAGACCCTATTCCAGGCAGAAAGGAGGAAATCGAGACTGAGGAGATAATAGATGAGAATTATCCACTCTGTCCCAGTCCTGATACACCCATCCAGTGGGGGGAACCTACTACCGGTTTGCTATACAGATGAGCAATCCACTGATGTGCAGGTGATCCCTCTTCCACCCCCAAAAAAACCCTCCCTCCAAGAAGGACAACTAGGAATACAAAATCAAACCCCCCCCCACCCCCACAAGTGAGCAAGCAGGCAAGCGGAACCTAATCCCTTTGAGGTTTTGGCTCCCACTGAGGTGGACTCGGACACAGAACAGATGGATGTAGCTCTTACACCCACACAAGCTGAAGGAGGGAAGGATGATTTGATTGAGTGCAAAGGGAAGAAAGGGCCTTGAACTCTTAAATTGAATGGTTAAGTTATCCCTCGGGTCATGTAACTGTCATAGCCTCTTACATTCCCTTAGGAGAACGGCGTTGTTTCACCTATTGATAGATCTAAAACTGGATATCTGTTTTTTGCAAGAAACATGGATGCTCACATCAGACCAACTTAGGCTGTTCCAGGCCGAATGGAGATGGGGCCATCCTATTGGTCCTTTGGGCCAGACAGGGCCGATGGAATAGGTATTGTATTTAGTACCTTTTCCTTCCAAATGACCAAGATGGTGGATTTGATTCCAGGGAGGCTGTTCATCCTAGATGGATATTGGGATAAGGTCCCATATAGATTAATAAATGTATACAGCCCTCAAACAAAAGCAGATAGAGTGGCTCTAATTTCCAAATTTCAACCTTACTTACATATGTTCACTTATGTAATCCTGGGGGGGATTTTAATTGTGACTTGCCCAACGGGGACTGAGGGGGGAAAGAGTGAAAACATACTGCGATTCAAATGCCTTCCAAAAATGTGTCGATATTGGCGAGCTGAAGAATTGTGTGCACTACCAATCCCAAAGGCCCAAATATACATACAAAAGGGGACACCTGACATCAAATATAGACCATATTTTTGTTTATAGGATTCTCCCTGACACAAACTTTCATACTATCCCTATAGAATTTTCAGACCACCTTCTCTTACAAATAACGTTTCAAACAGTCCCCTCTGAAATAAGGAGGGAGAAAAGATGGAGATTAAATGTTTCAATGCTCACAGACCCTTTTGTTAAAGAGAACATTTCATCATTACTCTAGGGCTAGGACCTCGGGAGGTGATCTCTCTGAGGTTTGGGGTATGGTGGATGGACACAAAAAAAGAGATAGCAATATGTTTCCAAAACTATGGCAAGCATAGGGCACAAAACAATTTTTTTAGCCGTTTAAAACTAAGATCAAAACTTCAGAACATGCTTTCACAGTCTGCTATGTTTAGACAAGATTATGGCCCTGACATTGAACAGATTCAGGATGAAATTAGGAAATTTCAATATGACAGGGCAAAAACTTTAAATACAGAATTGCAATTTGGAACACAAAAAAAAACATTTGGAGACCCCTTTGAAGCCTGTAAAAAAGAAGAGACTTTAGATAGTTTCAGTTAGTAGATGATAGAGGAAACATAGTGGAAGATGAGATGGGGATCCATGAAATAATCTGTGAGCTTTTGGCATTACATGAGAGTTCTCCTCCTCCTTCTACAAATTTGATTAATTCTTATTTGAAGAAAAGCCAGGTAACCTTGGACCGGGAGGATCAGGAATTTTTAACCTCTCCTTTGAAATTACAGGAAATAAAAGTTGTAATTATGAAACTAAAAAATGGATCTTCACCCGGACCTGACGGAGTGCCTTATGAGTTTTACAGATAATTTTCCAAAATAATGGCAAGGTGTTTAGTAGAACTGTTTTCAGTATTTTTTTGACAAAGGAGTGGTCCCCCCTCAATTCACAGCAGATCTCTTAATTTTCATATATAAGGGAGGGCGAAAGGTAGACATCTAAAACTGGAGACCTCTAACTCTCCTGAATGCTGATTTTAAAATGTTGTCTCAGGTTCTTAACAATAGGCTAAGGCAAATAGCTCCTTTATTAATACATCCAGCCCAGTTTTGTGGGATACCTGAAAGGAAGCTACAACATGCCTTAATGATTATCAGAGATGTAATAGAGATGTGTGGTGCTGCACAAACATCCGGTTGTATCATTACTTTAGATCAAAGGAAGGCTTTTGATAGAGTATGCCTTCCTTTCCTCTTTCAGACCTTATTACATTATGGTATTCCAAAGGAATTTGTGCATAAAATACAACTTCTATATTCTGGAGTCCATGTGCAACCTATTATTAGAGGGTTGGTAATGAAAGGTATCACCATAAATCTAGGGGTTCGACGGGGCTGCCCCCTCAGCCTACTCCTTTATAACTTTTCCCTGGACTCTCTGATTAGAGTTCTGAGCAGTACTCAGGAATGAGAAGGTTTGGGGGGGATCTCAGGCCAAATGGAACTGAAAATCCAAGCCTATGCGGATGATATATGCCTGTTTATAGCAAACCTGGGGCAATTACCAACAGTAATAAAACTGCAGGAATATTCTAGAGTATCTAATGCCACCCTCAATCTAAATAAATGTGAAGGGCTGTACTTAGGAAATACAGGGAGGGCATCTGTAACAGTAAACCATATTTATTTCTCCTCAGAGCCACAAAAAGTCTTGGGAATAATGTTTGGACAATGTAATCTACCGCTTGAGAACTGGGAAAGGGCTCTTCAGGGGGCTGAAAATAAAGTCCAGAGATGGAAGTCATGGAGGTTGTCTAAAATAAAAAGGGTACACATAATTAAAAGGTTCATTATACCCACTTTGTTGTATATAGCCATGATTTTCCCAACCCCAGTGATCTTAGAAACCAGGTTATATGCATGCTTTTTCAGATGGTTTGGGGCCAGATTGAACCCAATAAAAGGTGTTTTACATACTTGTCTAAACAACAAGGCCGGTCTGGGTATGGTGGACCCTATAATCTTTTCTATAACCTTGTCCTGTCTCACAGTAAAAATTGGGCTAGGGGAACCAACCGGTGTGACATACCATTTGTTTTGTAAAACTTGTAGTGCATATTTGGAAATTTGGACTGGAAACCTTCCCCCAAAATTGCCCACCCATATCAAAATACCAGAATACATTAAACCAGCGCTCAAAAAGCTTTGCAAATGGGAGATCACTAAAGCGGATATCTCCAGACTCTCAGGACGACAATTGTACTCGCACATGCTGAGTTAAATCCATCCGGAACAACCTGAATTTAAAAATTGTCCCCCAGATCTAAAGGGAGGGGTGTTAAAACAATTAAATAACAGAATTCCAGTGCACATGTGGGAGGTATTATGGCTTTCAGCTTATGGGAGACTGAATGTAAGAGGCAATGCAAAACACAAGGCCCAAGAGGAAAGGAATTGTCCATATAACGGTTGTATAAATATTGGAGACAATGGATCATTTCCTTTTTACCTGTTCCTATGCAAAAGCCCTATGGGGATATTGAAAGACAGAGTGGAATATAAGGTGGTTAGACAGTTTAACCTATGCGTCTTTGGTCCTTGGGCATTGTCCCAACCTCAAGATAATGTATGATTGATACTTTAATGGTATTGTTTTGCTGTTTAAAGTTTTCCCTTTGGCAGGCTCGCTGTCAGTGGACACTCCAACAGAGACTGATGTCATATACCACCTACAAGACACTGGTAGAACAAGCTATGGGGCAGTGTTTAAGAAAGATCTGCAGGCTAATCCTAAGAGCTATGTTTTAAGGAAATGGAAAGGGTTGTTTGGATTTATCAAATACAAGTAAGGAGGTAGACTAAAAACCTATTTCTAAACAAGACGTGTTTAAAAAGTACAGCTCATTTTTGCCTTAATAGTTTATTTATTTATTAAATTTTGGTGACCGGGTAGGCCCACTGAGCCCCGAAGGTACCTTTTTCAGGGGTGACCCGGGATAACAGTACAATACAGTATATATAACAGTACAACACAGGGTATAATAGAGGAGACAACATTTGATTACATAAGTTGTGGAAGCATAAGGTAGTTACAGACAGTGGTTTTCGTCATGACACAGTTCAGCCTTGATAGTATTTGGCATAGCTATTTGCATGAGGTAGCTTTGGTTCCTAGGTATCCTAAGACTACTAGGAGGTCCAGGGTAGTCTCACCTTTAGGGGGGTTTGATATAGAAAAGAGAGGGGGTGCCTTGAGAGCCGTGGCAATAGCATGCACTTGTGTCCAGCATGTGGGTCTTGAGCCTAGTACGGAAATTCCTAAGTGTGGGGGCATCCTGGACCAGGAGAGGGAGCTTGTTCCATAGGCTAGGGGCTTGCCAAGAGAAGAATCAGCCGCCAGCGTTGGTCCAAACTCTGGGGACTTCGAGCAGTGTTCGTTCTGAAGTCCTTGGGTTCCTAGAGTTGTGTTAATAGCTATGATTCCTGCTATGCTTGGAGGAGCCAGGGTTTGAGTAACTTGCAGGTCTGGGCGAGCAATGGTTGTTGTAACTGGGCGGCCAGCGTGGGCCACCGGAGCTGGGCCAGGGTGTCGCAGTGATGACATCTCTGGTGGTCTTGTGTAGCGAACCAAGCTATTTTGTTGTATAGGATTTGCATCCTGGATACTTCCTGCTTTGCCAAGCCCTGTATAATCGGGGCCGCGTAGGTCAAGGTAGGGAGCAGGACACTTGTCGCGATGGAGAGCCTGGCCTCAGGGATGAGCTGGTCTCTGAGACGGTACAAGGTTCCAAGCTTGCAGTGAAGTGACCTGGTCAACGTGGTCTTTGTAGGTGATTGACTGATCTAGAGTTAGGCTTAAGTATTTTAGGGAGGGGACTACTTTTATGCATTTGCCAGATAGTGTGGAAAGTTGTAGGTATGAGGACCTGTCAGTTCCCAAGGATCTTGGTCCAAATAGTATTGCCTTAGTTTTGTCCACGTTAAGTACCATTCTGTTCTCACACAGCCATGTCTCAAGGGATGTGAGGTCCTTTTGGAATAGGGGACTGAGAGCAGCTACATCGCCCAAGGATCGGTAGATGACAGTATCATCAGCATACTGTACAACCGAGCTCTCCCCACAGTAGGTACTTGGTTCATTTGTAAATAGGAAGAATAGGAGGGGGCCTAGTATTGAGCCTTGAGGAGCTCCCTGCTGTAGTGGTAGTGGCCCAGACATGGCCCCCTTACTCAGTAGTTGGAAAATTATTTTTGAACAATCACTTTTAACCAAATTATGAATGGAATACTTGTTTATTTGGGATTAAAATTGTATTCTTTCATGTGACTTAACACACTCGGAAGTAATTAGGTTTGAGAGCTACAACTAGCAAAATTCCTCTGCCACAATGGTATGGGGAAAGATAATAAGGAGGAGGGGGGAAGGTTTCTTTGGGGTTAAGGAGCGTTTATTGTGTGGTCTTTAACATACTGCAGCAAGTGTATGAAATGAATACCTGTTGTTCTTTCTTTCTGTATGCTTATTTTTTCTTTCCTCTTTATTTTTTGTACAATGTGTTATGATTTGTGATTATGTGATATCAATAAAAACTTCCCCTACTCTTAAGTGCCATGGCATCTTTAACATCCACCTGAACAACCACCAGAACAGGCAGATGGGACCTCGGTTTAACATCTCATCCAAGAGACGGCACCTCAGGAGTGCAGCATCTCCCTCATGCTGCACTACAGTGTCAGTATTGGGATTTAACCCAAGTACCTGGTGTGGGGCTAGAACCCACAACCTTTCGATCTTCTGGCCTCAGAGGCGAGTGTGCAACCTGCTGAGCTGCTGACACTCTAGCTGTGCCAACTTGCATCTTCACATGTGTGCAAATGACAGTCATCTTACACCTCCGGGCCTCTGCAATAGCAGTGGAAGGCTTGCTCCAGCAAGACTTTCACAGCATTCTGCACTGGTTCTACTCCAACCAACTCTGGGTCAACACTAAAAAAACAGCGTCGATTAACTTAAAAACTGACCAGACTCCCCATCCTTCCTGTCTTCTGCACCTTAGATGGCACCCCCCCTTGAAGTGGTTCAGTCCTTAAACTTACCTCAGTGTGTGGCTACATTGGAAGCTTGACTTCTCTGCCCACATTAATGCCATCCATGCTAAGTGCACCAGACTCAATGTCCTGTACCAAAACAAAGTCTGCTCATCTCCGCAGGTCCAGCGGGAGCTTGTTACCAAAATGGTGCTCCCAGTCTGACTGTGCAAACGTGGTCTACCGGCATCACCCCATCCACTTCCCTTGCCAAGCAGGACACCCTCTGTAATATCTTCTGTTGCTTTGCTACTAACTCCACCCTGTGAACTCACCACTGCTCCCTCCACTCCTCCCTATCACCCCCCATCACCAGTTCCACTGCCCTCTTTCATCTCAAATACTGTTTTGGGTCCTTCCCTCCTCTTATTCCTCAGTCCTCTCCCCCATCCCCCATGCCTCGTACTCCCTTCACTCCAGGGATCATCACACCTTCTCCACTACTCATTCTGACTCCTGTGCTAAGAAATCAGCCATCTTCTATCCCCTTCCCTCTCTCTGGAACCTGCTACCCTCCTCCCTCAACCTCTCACCCTCCCCCGGCTCCCTCAGGCACCAGCTGAAACTCCTTCCTACCCCAATCTGCTCCTGTGACCCCTCTCCTTGACCCTCCCCTGTTTTGAGCCCCTGATATCCATGATGTTGGGCCTCCTCCTGGGTTCTGCTTCAGCCTGTATCAGGCTCTCCACTAAGTTCTGCACTACTGTCATTCCCCTTCACAGGTCACTCTTTTGGTACATTATTTGCTGCTTACTGTTCCTTGCTACTTTATTTTGCATTTGTACCATGTTACGTTGTGTTTTGCACTTTATTTTGTACCAAGCAATGACACTGTGTATGTTTTTGTTGTATTTACTAATCTTACTTTGAGTGGGCTCTTGCAGCAGGTAACACCTTTAGGACTGAAGCCAGCAGGCACCAGGACCCCACGGAAAACATCTAGCTAGCAGTATACAGTGGGGGACTGCCCCCTGACGTCATCCTGACCCCAACATCACGCATGGTATAAAGGGGGAGATCCCCAAGCCCATCCCCAGTTCTTTTCCCACCATTGACCACGAAAGTCGGACCTCTGCGACATCTTCAGCTAGTCGACCACAATTTCCATCGCGCTTACCCATGTTTAGTTAATTTCTTCAATTTCTTTCAGAGATTCATAATGCATGTCTTCTTCTCCATCTTCCTCAGTCGAGAGGCGGCAATCGAAGTGTGCGTGCAGCAAGTAGATCCCTCATAAGGACTTTTACTTGGCCTGCCTTTTCTGCATAGGCTCAGACCATGACATTGAGGCCTGCTAGCACTGTCAAGACTTTAACCAATGCACTCGGCTCCACTACCAAAAGACCCTCGAAGCCTTCCTGCTTTCCAAAAAGCTATCCGGGGTCTCTACCGCCTCTCCTTCTCATAAGGAGAGGAAATTGAGTGGCAAACATAAGTACCAGGAGAAGCATAAGGAGAAACCCTGGTCGGACTCCCACTCACAGTCGGCAGCCTCCCGCAGGGGTCAACTCCTTCCACTGTGGCTGCCCGTTCTCCGTCCGGGCTCCCGGTGGCAAAACCTCCCTCCCTTATCACCACTGTGCAAGAAGGTTCTTAGGGGTGCCAAATTTCGTCCTCCACCTCTCAGCCTCTCAGGCTTAAGTTGATAGTCCCTGCGGGCTCTAAGCCAAGCGGCTCGGCCAGTGGGCTTTCGGGTGGCAGGCCTTTGCCTGTTGCTCTCCAGGCCAGGGTGTCTGCTGAATCCTCCCCAACTTCAGGGGCCAACTCCAATAGGTGACACCCGGGACCAACGCCCTCCTTCTCCAGGAAACAAGAGCCTCCATCCTGCTCGGGAGACAGCTCCCCTGTCCAGGCGACACCCCCCAGTGGCTGCCAGCGGATTCGCCAGCCCGGCCTCAGCCTGCATCGGTGCCCTCAACACCAGCTTCCCAAGTGTCACCTATGGACAACTTGTCTCCACCTAATTCTCCAAAGTCGCTGACTGGGCCTGACACCCCCCTCAGCCGAAGCTCGATGGCCGGACGTCGGGTCCAGACCATCCAACACCAGATGATTCTATTCCTCTGGGTCTGACGCCCGGTAACCTGGAACAGCCTACCCTGACGCCTGAGTTATCCCAGCCTGACAGCCAGATGCTGTGGCCCTCTAAGCCTAATCCCCCGATGCTGGACACGACAGCCAGTGCTCCTCAAGTTTTGAACAAGCTTTTTGCGGCCTGGTGGGCCTACTTTAAAAATAGAGGCCCCCAAGAACCCTTCCAGGCCTACCCCTCAGGGGCCACCACCAGACAAGCCTCTGGTTCACCCACCCACCGCTCCACTGACACCAGATGTGGTGACACCCCCCTCCCTAAGGAATAGCTGTGCAAGCATCCCCGTTGGCCCTCCCCTTCACTGAATTCAGTGGACGCTGATGGTTACTCCTCCTCCTCCTCAGGCCACAAGGACTCAGATCTCCCTTCAGAGCCTGACGGTATCAAGGACACCCCTCGCTCCCCACCTGATGACCCATCCTTAGTAGATGTAATGCGGCATATCCAGCAGTTAAATGGTTGGGATACAGAGGAGCTGGATCCAGCGTGTCACTGGCTGGCCACCTTTCTTAGGAGGAAAGACACCCAACCCATGGTAGTCCCTTCGCTGGTGGAATCCTATAAGGACGTCAACCGAACAGCCTGGAAGCGGCCCTTTTCTATGTCAGCCATCTCCAAAAAGTCAGACTGGCTTTATTGCGCTGCACGAGAGGATCCCTTCTACAAGGAACACCCAGAGGTGGACTCTGTTGTTATCAATGCTGCCCATGACCGCTCCAGGTGCCCTGGGCACCTGAGTACACAACCTCCAGACAAAGACTCCAAGCAGTTTGACCAGCTGGCCAGAAAGGTTTATTCCTCGGCCATCTGTGCTATAAGGTCTCAGAATTTTCTTGCCCACGTGGTGCAATACCAGAACACCCTGTGGGACAAGGCAGTGGAGGTGGCTCAAGACATACCTTATTGCTCGGGCAAGGCAGAGCTAATGGCCATTCTGAAGTCTGGTTCAGACATAGGTAATCACGTTCTCTGAGCCTCTTACGATACAGTGGACTCCGCGGGCAGAGTCACAGCCTCTGCTGTCTGTATCTGGCATTACTCTAGATTGTGCGTTTCAGGCTTTGCTCCGGACATGCAGTCTGTAATCATGGATGCACCTTTCAGGGGCCCAGTTCTTTTCAGTGAGGATTCACAGAATATCATAACTTGCCTGCAAGAATCAGGGAAGGCTATACGATCTGTACACGCTATGTACAAATCCCAGCCCAAGCAACATCCTAAGCAGTCCTTTTGGAGAAATGCCAGACAGCAACCCAGAGGACAGCAGCAGCAGAGAGCAGGTTTTAAGCACAAGACTTCCACTCCTGCTTCTGGAGGTTCTGCCCCTCGGGGACCCAAGAACCTCTCAGGCCACGCTGCCCCTCCCTGGTTCCTCTGGGGTCTATTTTCCTTGCACATTGAAGGATGACGCCAGATAACCACTGATCAGTGAGTCTTGCAGCTCATCAAAAAGGGGCACATTGAGTTCACAGACCCCCAGACAACCCACGGGGTCTCTTACCATTACTCTCAGGCTCACAGCACTCTCAGCGCAAAGGAGATCCAAGCCCTACTGCTAAAGCAGGCCATAGAGCCAGTTCCACCAGCATAACAGGGGAAATGGTTTTATTCCCACTTCTTCCTGGTGTCAAAGAAAACCAGGGATCTGCATCCTATCCTCGACCTCAGCCACCTGAATCAGTACATATGATTCTGAATGGTAACTCTGCTCAGACTCTACAATCAACGGGATTGGTTATGTTCCCTGGACATTCAGGATGCATACCTCCACATTCTGATCTTCAAACCCCACAGGAGGTTCCTTCACTACCACGTCCAGGGAAGTTACTGCCAGTTCAGAGCACTGCCTTTCAGCCTGTCCTCAGCCCCCAGGGTTTTCACCAAATGCCTCGCAGTTCTAGCCGTAGCTTTAAGGAGACAGGGCCACTATGTCTTCCCTTAACTGGACAATTGGCTGCTGACCACTCCCACACAGGACCAGTTTCTCCACACCGTGCAGGCCACTTTCTCCCTGTTTCAGGACTGAGGAATTACCTTAAATCTCCCCATGTCCTCTCCTTGGCCAAGCCAATGGTACAGTACATAGGTGCAATCTTGGACACGGCACAAGGCAAAACCTTCCTCCCTCAAGACAGGGCTGAGCGGCTTCAGATGCACACTTGTCAGATCTCCTCATGTCAGGTGCTGGCCAGATCTGTACTAAGACTGTTAGGACACATGGCGGCTGCCATCGCCATAGTCCCTCTGGCCAGGCTGTACATGAGGGTAATCCAGTGGAACCTGAGAGTTCAATGGGACCAATGTTCTGACGAACTGGAGCAATCTGTCTTGGTGTCAAATGCTGTGAGACGAGCATTGACATGGTGGTTAAATTCCTCCAACCTCTCCAAAGGGGTTTGCCTGCGGAAGGAATCTCCCAGTCAGATCCTAACTACAGATGCTTCAGGACAAGTCTGAAGAGCCCATTTGGGAGACCGTTCAACTCAGGGGACCTGGTCTTAGCAAGAGCTCCATCTCCACATCAGTGTCCTAGAGATGTGGGCGATTCTATATGCCCTTCAGTTCTTTCAGACAGTCTTGCTATCTGGCACCCTGTTGATCCAGACAGACATGTTGGTGTTTTTTTTTATCAACCGGGGGGGCTCGGCTCATTCTTACCCCTCTGCAGGGAAGCCATGCGAGTCTGGTCATGGGCAGTGGACCACCAACTGGACTTGACAGCAGTCCATGTTCCTGGCATGCAAAACACCCTAACCGACAGCCTAAGTCGGTCTCAGTCCAGGGCACACGAATGAGATCTTCACATTCTCAGTTGCAGAAGACCTCTTCAACAGATGGGGATGTCCAGAACTTGATCTAGTTGCCTACCCATCCAACGTAAAACTGCCCAGTTTTGCTCGCTAGATCCAGGGCCTGGTGTTTTCTGGTGAAACACATTATCCCTCTCCTGGATGGGGAGGTTCTTATACGCATTCCCTCCCTGCCCCCTTCTGCAACGAGTTCTCCTCAAGCTGCAATTGGAAGGAGCAGAGGTGATTCTGGTGGCACCTTTCTGGCCACGTCAGATTTGGTTCCTTCTGCTCCAACAACTTGCAGCAAAGCCTCCAGTCTTCCCTGCCCCTCCATTCAGACTTTCTTTCCCAGGAGCACAGAACCCTGGTCCATCTGGATCTCAAATCTCTATCTCTATGCGTGGCTCCTGCAGACCTAGCCATATCCAGATTTGGGGTATGCTCCAGGGTAGCGTATGTCCTGGGAACTGCCAGGAAGCCTTCTAGCAGGGTTACCTACACTATGAAATGGAAGTGGTTCTGCATCTGGGCCATCGCTAGGCATTTAGACCCCTTCACCTGTCTTGCGAATTTGATTCTGTAGTACCTCCTCCCTGTCAGATTCAGGTCTAAGCTGCTCCTCACTCAAAGTACATCTCTCTGCCATTTCAGCCTATCATGCACCTATTAATGGCAAAACTCTTGCCCAGCTGGATCTTCCCTGTACATTCTTATGGGGCATTCTGCATATGGAGCCTCCCATTTGAGACCCCGAGCCCACCATGGGATCTTTTGTTTGTTTTAGAAAAGCTAACCTTGCCTCCCTTTGAGCCTACTACAAGTTGCGAGCTGCGCTATCTGTCATGGAAAGTGTTATTTTTATGGCAGAAGGGAACATTGTTTAACCAGGAGTAGCACACTAAGCCGGAGCTTGTTTCCAGATGTGACTTGGGAGCACCAGGAAGTTAAGTGACTTGCTCAGGATTACACAGTATACACCTAGGCGGCTGTGGGATTCAAACCCAGGTCTCCAGATCTGCAGCTCAGAGCCTTAACCCACTGCGCTATACTACCTCCATTTTTAGTTGCCATTACTTCCGCTCGAAGGATTTCCGAGCTTCAGGCCCTGATGTGCAAGGAGCCTTATTTGGTTTTCCACAAGGACAGGGTGTCTTTGTGGACTAATCCTAAATTTCTTCCCAAGGTGGTGGCAGAGTTTACTTTGAATTAAGACATCCACCTTCCTGTCTACTATCCAGAGTACTCGAACCAAAGGGAGGCACTACTTCATACTCTGGACGTTCACATGGTGCTTCATTATTATTTGGAGCTCACCCGAGCCACTAGAAAGTTTGATCAGTTGTTTGTATCGTTTGCACCCAGAATGATGGGGGCTCCTGTTTCTAATCAGTGTTTATCCAAATGGTTGGTTAATTGCATTGTTTTCTGCTACACTAAGTATTGCAAACCCTTGCCGGGCTCGGCAAAGGGCCACTCTACCAGGCGCATGCCAGCTTCTTTTGTCTCCTTGAAAAATGTGTCGCCACAGACATTTGTGCACCTGCTACTTGGAGTTCTGTCCACACCTTTGTCAAACACTACAGTTTGGACATTGCATCTCTATGCAGAGCAGGCTTTGGATTGACAGTCCTTCAGGGACTCCTCTCCTAATTCTCTTCGGGAGACTTCTACCTTCACCCAGCTGACCAGGCTCTCTCCTTACTGCTTGGGAGTCAGTCCTAAAGAGCCCCCCTTGAAGTAAGATAGTACAGTTACGCAAGAACTTATTGTAACAGTAGATCTTCGATAGGAGCTCTTGCAGCAGGTACTATTTTTCCCACCTACCTTCCCCCTGGTAGCTGCTTCTCCATCAAGGATACCTTTACTTTCCTCAATTAGAGGAACCTCCTTGGTGCTCCATTTTTACTTACTTGCCGGGGTCTGTGGCGGGAGAACTGGGGATGGGCTGGGGGACCACCCCTTTCATACCATGCGCGACGTCAGGGGGTGGTCCCCCACTGTATACTGCTAGCTAGAAGTTTTCCATGAGGTCCTGGCACCTGCCAGTTTCAGTCTTAAAGGTGTTACCTGCTGCAAAAGAGCTCCTCTCAAAGATCTACGGTTATGGCAAATTCTTGCATAACTGTTCTTTCCCTTTCTCCTGGGTTGCACCTGGAAATGAGCCTTGGCTTAGTGTGCCTTTCCCAGTTACCAATTTTCAAATAAATATCTTTTCCTCCTTGGCTATTAACAAAAAGGAAAAAAAAAGAGGTACTGAGGTAGTTGGGCCAGCGCTGCTGGACACCAGTGGGCATGCACGCATGGCACATGCTCTTTGCTGTGTGAACAGATGTTCATGACCCCAAACATTCTTATACCTGCTGGGTCCCTCGTCTCCAGTTCTAAGACTAAAAACTGGTGCTCTGTGGAGAAGATATTCTTGAAGATCTAGAGTTATGATAAGCACTGTATCTCGTCTTTTTTTTTCCCCGGTCACTAATGTTGCCCTTCCCTAGCCCCATCTGTCACTTACCTGGTCACAGGGGTCCGCTGGAAATATTTGCTCTGAGGGCATTTCACCATATGTGGTGGACTCCCTCCAGAGTAGTTGGGAGTGATGGGATCTGAGAGGGCCAGCACCATTCTGCCATGCATTAGGATTTTCATCCCTTCCTTTCAACCACAGGGATGCTACCAGCAAGAGCTCCTAGGCACATATGCACATGTGACAGTATGCCAGAGCTAGGCTGTGTCCCTGCCTTGTCACTGTCCAGCTGCACAACCACCTGGGGTCATCCGAGTGGCAGTGTGGTAGTGGAGAGCACAACCTTCCCCTTCCCCAGCCTGCCCACCAGCATACCAGACACATTTTCAAACTCGGATCACCAGCATCATGATTGGTCATGCTACTGCCGTGCTGGCAGACTGACCTGTTTTTATGTAGTTTCAAAATACTGAATTATATAGATGAATTATAACAACTGCAAAACAATGTCTTCACATTTTCTAGCTGTAAAACCAAGAAGTGGTACGAAGACAACAGAGTCATCAACAGTAAAAAAGACAGCCAGACCTCACTCAAGCCAGGCAAACAGGTGGGTGTTGTGTTTCATATTTTCTTGACATTAGCTTTGAAGATTGCAAAACGTTTGATTTGCAGACTAGTGATTGTTGGCCAGCATTATTGAAAGGCTGAGCAGTTGGTAATTCGTGTTCAACTAATGTAGCTAAGCATTATCGGACCTGTGTCTTCCATATTTCTTTTCAGAAGGCCCACAGTGTGTTTTATAGTACTGTTGTTGGAATAGTTGCACTGTATTTACTGTATTATTTATTTACAATTTATTTAACCAAGATAGCCCAGTGGAGATGTGGAATCTCATTTTTGTTCGGGTGCCTCTTACTCATTTTCATATTTGCTTGCGCAAAGAAAATATATTGGCAGCATGCAAGCACTGTAGGATTTTAATGGTGTAAGTGTTTCAAACAACATGAAGTCTTGCTATATTATGACATATGCAGTTTGTCCCAGCCTTAGAACTGCTCCGGAGGTGAAAGAGTTAACTTCCATGCCAGGCATGGAATCTTGAGCGCGATCTCGGTTGAAAACTTGTCTGTTTGTTCTTCAAACTCAAACTGTCAGATTCTTTACTCCGCCTCACTGAACAGTCGCTCCGGAGATTTCTCCTTCTGCTCGGTTCATTTTGTCGGTTAAAAGTGTAATTTCTGTTTTTAAACGCATTTGTCTTAATTAACCGCAACGGTCGGTTCAAGCTCTGTCTGTGGTATCGTAAGTAATAGATAGGTTTTACATTTTCTCTGTGTGGAACTTGCAAACGTCATTATCGGTTCGGTTTGAACCGATCAGGTTGTTGTTAAATTTAATTAAATTGCATTTAGAGTACGGTTCCCGGTTCTTATCGGTTCTAAAAAAAAAAAAGATTTCATTATGGTTTTTTCCACGACCCGTGACACGGTTGGGAACCGATAAGGGTGTCTTGCCTGGCGATTTGCCGTAAAAGAGCAAGTTTTTGGTTAGGCTGGCATTATGTCTGAGAAACCCAAAAGAAAAACCAGGCCCACTGGGTTTCAGCACTGTGGTGTCTGTGGGGAAGCCTTTGCCAAGGCTGACCCACACACCACATGTGTTTATTGTCTGGGTTTGACCACCTCAATGCAGACTGCCAGATTTGCAAGAATTTCCTGCAGCTACCCTGGATAAGAGAGTTGGTAGTCTCGGGGCGAGAAGCCAAAAGTCCGCTGACCCGGATGGCCAGCCGGTTCGGTGCCAATCGAACGGAGGGTGCCTCTGACCGGGGCGGAGACTTCCTCGGGCAGCGAGAGCTGACTCAGAGGAGCCAGTTCCAGCAAAGAGGACTAGAAAATCAGCAAGTGTGGAGCCAAAATGTCCTTCTCCAACCGCTGCAGAGATAGCCAAGCGATCAAATTGTCAATCGCTTTCCCGGTTCCGACCGAACCGGCATCATCAGAGTAGCGGTCAGTTCGGTCGGTTCCACTGGTTCAAGAATATGATATAGAGGAATTTTATGAACCGAAGGAGGGGGAGGAGGATTATGAAGAGAGTGAATGTGATTTTGAAAGTCTGGATGTGCCCATTGAACCGGACATCTCCCCAGACAGACCTTCAGGAGTGTCTCCCCCTAGGCTTTGAGTCCCCTTCTCATTTTCTGTTTTATAAAAAAGTTGCTGAAACCCTCCAGCTCCCTTTGGAAGAAGCTGTGGATGAACAGGAGGAGCCTGACTATGTGGAAATGATGGATATCCCAGAGTCCAGGAGATTGTCTGTTCCTTTACATAAATCTTTTAGGAAACAGACAATAAAAATTTTAAAAGCTTCTAATACTATACCTCCTGTGGATAAAAAAATGGACAAGAGGTACACATTGTCAGGCTCTGATACGGAGTTCCTTTCACAACAATGCAGCCATGTTGGGGTAGTGCAGGCTGCAGCCTGTGATAAGGCAAATATTCCTTTGGCTTCGCACCCCCCTGACAAGGACTCCAGGAGGATTGATGCCATGGTAAAGAAACAATACATGGCAGCATCCTTGGGACTCAGACAGGCAAATTATATGGCCTATGTTGCAGATACAGAAATCAGATGGGATACTGTTATAGCTTTGCGAAACAGGTCCCTAGCCAGCTGCCAAGGAGCTGGAGCAGGTGGCTGCTGATGGTATTGAGGCATCAGGTGCAATTCCATGCTGCAGTGGACTCTAACGATGTATCTTCAAGAGTCATGGCTACATCTGTGGCTTTTAGCATGAATGGCTTGGCTCAGGTGTACTAGCCTGTCTAGGATACCCAGGCTAAGGCCATGGATTTTCCTGTTGTGGGTAATTCTCTGTTTGGGGAGCAGACAGAGAATGACATGAAAGAAAATGGATGAGTATAGGACCACTTATAGGAGTGCACAGGCCAAGGAGGCAAGCCACTCCTCAGAGGCAGCTTTCCAGGGGCAGGGGCAGGCCTTTTCACGGCCTTTTACCAAGCCCAGGCCTCCTCTTCAGCTTATGCCCAGAGGGGTTCTTCAGAGGAGAGGCAGACTGGTGCAGGCAGGCCTGCTCCCACCCCTCAGCCTAAAGCCCCTGCCAAGCAGGCACCCTGATGGGATGCCCAGAGCCGATTCTCCATTACCTTTAGGGGGCAGGCTGGCTTACTTCGTCCATGATTGGGAGTCTTTAACGTCAGACAAGTGGGTCCTGGAAGTAGCAAGCCAGGGACTTTTTCTCAGCTTCAAAAAATTTCCAAAGATGAGAACCAGATCCTTTCCACCTGCAAATCCATTAGAGGCTCTCGCTTTGGAAACAGAAGTCTCAACCCTCCTGGCTCTCAGAGCTGTAGTAAGGGTTCCTCCCCTACACCAGGGCAAAGGACTGTACTCCAGGTACTTCCTTACCCCAAAAAAGACAGGAGAATGGTGGCCCATCCTGGATCTGAGGTACCTAAACAAGCACCTTTTAAAACCAAAATTCAAAATGGTGACTCTGGGAATTATTTTACCCTCCCTAAGGCCAGGGGACTGGCTAGCATCCCTGGACCTCAAGGATGCCTACTTCCATGTTCTCATCAGAAGCTCCCACCGAAAGTACCTCAGATTCGAACTGCCCTCAGGCCATTACCAGTTCAGAGCAATGCCCTTCGGCCTCACCTCTGCCCCAAGGGTATTCATAAAATGCCTGGCAGTAGCTGTTGCTCACTTAAGGAGGCAAAAGATTGCCATCTTTCCTTACCTGGACGACTGGCTTATAGTGGGTCAGTCTCCAGACCAAGTCAAATTACACCTTCAGGTTACCTAGCAGCTGCTTACATCTCTAGGTTTTCTTCTCAATCTTCCAAAGTCAGTTCTAGAGCCTGTTCAGTTACTCACCTTCATAGGCGCAGAACTGGACACAAAGCAGGCCAGAGCTTTCCTTCCTCTAGAAAGAGTAAAGATCCTGGTGGCTCTGGCCTCCTCCTTCACTCTGCAGGTCTCTTGACCAGCAAGGCACTTTCTACAGCTCCTAGGGCACATGGCTGCTTCCACAGCTGTAGTGCAAGGAGCAAGATTTCAGATGAGGGACATTCAGTTCCATTTGAGAGCCTTCTGGTCTCAAAGGAGATCCTTTAACCAAATTGATCCCAGTAACTCGAACCCTGATCCAGGCCCTGCAGTGGTGGCAGGACCAGAGCAATCTGAGACAGGGGGTTCCTTTCATCCCTCAATCTCACTCCTTGACCCTTACTACAGATGCATCCCTCTTGGGATGAGAAGCTCACATGGGCGACCTGACCACCCAGGGATTGTGGTCCCCTCAGGAATCTCTGCTCCACATCAATCTGTTGGAACTCAGAGCTGTTTTTCTAGCACTTCAGGTTTTTTCTGCATCTGTTCAGAACAAAGTGGTACAGGTCAGAACAGACAACACCACTATAATGTGGTACATCAACAAGCAAGGGGGCACTCTGTCTTCGGCCTTGTGCACCGAGGCAATGAAGTTGTGGTCTCTGGCTTATTCCCTGAACACTCCTCTCACGGCAGTTCACCTCCCAGGCAAGGACAATGTCCTGGCAGATGCTCTCAGCAGGATTTCCCAGGGTCATCACGAATGGTCACTGGATCCCCTAGTACTGGAGTTAGTATTTGCCAGGTGGGGCACCCCTCAGATAGATCTTTTTGCAGCCCCAGACAATCACCAACTTCCGCTTTTTTGTTGCAGGCCCCCAGTGTTGGGCTCAGTCCCTCTGGATGCCTTCCTTCTCGACTAGGAAGGGAAGTTCCTCTATGCCCCCCCCCGCCTTGTTCAAGGTGCTAGTCAAAATCTGATCTCAACCTTGCAAGATGATTCTGATTGCTCCAGATTGGGCCAGACAGCCCTGGTATCCACTCCTTCTGTCCTTAGCAGTCCACCTTCCCCTGTGTCTTCCCAGGAATCACAATCTGTTAACCTGTGCCCAGGGGAGAGTTTGGTATCCGAATCTCAAATCCCTCAACCTCAAGGCCTGGCTCTTGAAGAGTTAGTTTGCTGACCTACACCTTTCTCAAGGCGTACTCCATATCTTGAAAGCTTCTAGGAAGCCTTCCACCAGGGCTACTTATAATTCTAAATGGAAAAGGTTTTCCATATTGTGCTCTGGAAAGCATATCTCCCCAGAATCTGCTGATTTGCTCACAGTCCTGGATTATATGGTCCATCTAAATACTTTGGGGCTGAGGCCAGCTACCCTGAAAGTGCATTTGGCAGCTGTCTCTGCTTTTATTTCAGCAGGAAAGCCCTCTTCTCTTTCTGCTCACCCTGTATTCTCCAAGTTTTTCAAGGGATTGCTTCACACCAACCTCCCATTCAGGGACCCTGCTCCTGCTTGGGATCTTAATGTTTGCATTGCTCAGCTAATGCAACCCCGCTTTGAGCCTTTGTCTTCAGCAGAGCTTAAGTACTTGACTTGGAAAACTGTGTTTTTAGTAGCCATCACTTCTGCCAGGCGCATAAGTGAATTACAAGCTTTTTCAGTGGAGCCTGATTTTATCTCCTTTCACAGAGATTAGGTAGTCCTCAGGACTAACAGGAAGTTCTTGCCTAAGGTGGTTTCAGATTTCCACCTCAATCAATCTATATCTCTTCCTGTGTACTTCACTGACCATTCCTCCTGTGGCGAGAGGAGGCTGCACAGTTTAGATGTAAAGAGAGCCCTTAGTTACTATATAGAGAGCGTACCAAGGGTCACAGCTTTGACTCCCTCCAACTGTTCCTCACTTATGGTGAGGTTGGTAAAGGGAAACCTGCCACTAAAAGATCCATTGCCAGGTGGATTGTCTCTTGTATCCAATTTTGTTATCAAAAACTGGGTAAGGTTCCCCCTTCAGGCCTGAGGGCTCACTCTACCAGAGGTACAGCTGCGTCCCTAGCTGCGGCCAGGGACATCCCTATCTTAGAGATATGTCAAGCAGCTACCTGGAAAACAGTACACACTTTCACCAAGCATTACTCCCTGGACATCCAGGCTGGAGTGATGCTCGGTTTGGCGCAGCTGTGCTTCAGAGCCTATTTCCTAAGTAGGTTCTGTCCCTCCTCCATGGAGGTACTGCTGTGTAATCTGCATATGTCATAATATAGCAAGACTTCATGTTGTTTGAAGAAAAAATTACTCACCTTAGTAATGTTTTCTTCTAATGGAGTCTTGCTATATTATGACCTCCCCCTCTGCCTGCCCCTCTCAGAACCTCTGCTCTTGGGATGTGGGTGGGCAGTGCAGTGTTGGCACTTAGTGATGCCCACCTTGTTTTTTCACCCCTCCTTTTTGAGGTGTTTGGGTGTTGTATTTTATTTTATTCTTTCTTTTGGATCCCCTGACTTAAGTCTTTGTTTTGGGACCAAAAAATGTGTTAATATTTTAGTAGCCAGTTGGCTAGTGTAGGTTTACAGCTTCCACACAGAATCTTAGTGAGTTTTGCTCGTAAAGATCTGACAGTTTGAGTTTGAAGAACAACAGACAGAGTTTTCAACCGAGCTCACGCTCAAGATTCCATGCCTGGCATGGAAGTTAACTCTTTCACCTCCGGAGCAGTTCTAAGGCTGGGACAAACTGCATATGTCATAATATAGCAAGACTCCATTAGAAAAAACGACATTACTAAGGTGAGTAATTTTTTCTTTGGGGCCAATGAAGATGAGAATTCTGGAGGCTGGGTTGTTGGTAGCCTGTTGGAAGGAGGCTGGAGATGACACTGTTCTCCCTGTTGATGGGCTGAAACTTCTTACATGTGAAAGGATGAAGCTGCTCCTATTATATGTAGTTTTTGCCAGTTAGCATGTGAAGAGGGCCTTATCGCCAGCCCCCCTGTCCCCCATCGCTGATCTAACTTTTAAAATGTAATAAGTGGCAGATGCTCATTCAACCCAGCCACTGGTATCCCCCCTTCCACCCCACTTACCCCCCCCAACATGATGTAACACTAGGGTGCCCACCCTCAGTGCTGCTTGCTAAGTTCCCAAAAAGAAGGGAAACCGTCCCTTGTCATCATTGATCCTTTGTCAATGTCTGCCCCAAATTTCCAACATAGCCCTCATGATACCCTACCTGATGAACATGACAGGTGTCATTTTTCAAATACCCTCCAACACATGTTTTCAGTCACTCCACAAAATCACGTTTGGTGTGGGATTTCAGAAATTCTGCTGGACTTTATTATAAGGTGGGGTCATAAAAAGACAGTGTTGAAAATCTGGGGATAAAATGTCAGAGCCCACTGAAAATGAGATATTGGCGCTCAGCTGGCGTATCCTGGATAAATGCATTGTAAAACTGGGTTAAACCTAGGTCCCCACTGAAGTAAGCAATAACCCACGACAGGGTGTGGGGTTACTGGGGATCAGTCAACACCCTGGGTGTGTTGTGAGGCACAAGGGCAGAGCCCAAGTGTCCTCACAGCACCCATGATGTTGCTTAATCCCCAGTAAATGTACACCCTGGGGGGGGCATGATGGAGACCTTTAAATATATCACGGGGTAAGCAAGGTATAGGAGGGAAGCATTTTTCAGAGAAAAAGGTGTTCAAAGACTGGGGGGCATGATCAGAGGCTGGAGGAGGTAGTTTCAGGAGAGATGTGAAGAAGTACTTCTTGACGGAAAGAGTGGTGGATTCCTAGAACAGTCTTCCAGCGGAGGTCGTGGCTGTGAAAACAGTGGTAGGGTTCAAGAATAGATGGAATAGCCATAGGAGGTGAATGGCACAGAGATCAAGTGGGATCTGCGGTGATACTATAGGCAGGGTAAAATGGGTAGACTTGATGGGCCTAGCGGTCCTTATTTGTCTGCAAATTCTAGATTTGTGTGTCTTTTGTCCCAGTTTTCCATGGCAAATGCAATCTGTTACCCTTTTGACCCTCATTAAACACTAAAGATTTAAGCTGAAAATAAAGTCTGTGTGATAGTATGTTTCAGATTATGAATGCCAGAATGAAGAATAGGGGTTAAAAAACAATATCTAGGAATTTTTTTCACCTGCTTCCACTGTATTTTCTGTGTATCATGGCTGTTAAAATAGCACTGTATGACTCTATAGTACAGTATAGAAAAGTTGAACAGTAATATTGGGTGGGGCTTACTATATTACAATAACCATGTATCGTGATATACAGTTGTTTTCTTTTTAGGCTGCTACCCCGACTGCTCTAAACTTTGGGAGCTGCAGGTTCCTTCCTCAGAAACCTGAACCTAATTGTCCACTCATGACATCTGGCATCATCACTCTAGTCCCCCAGTGACATCTCCCATCTTTACTTGCCTCCCCATGATGCCTTCCTTCATCACTCATCCCTTTATCCCCTTAATATCCCCCAGCATTACTCAGCAACCCTCAGCCCAATAGCATAGATTACGCTGAGGAGTCACCCCCACCACGATCGCATATGGATTCTAACATACTAAAATCATCCAAGCAGACCTCTAAAGCAGTAGGTAAGGCTGGGGGGTGTTAGGGTGTATTAGTAGGGGTATCACAAGTCGTAAGAGGGAGGTAATAATCCCTCTGTACAAGACACTGGTTAGGCCCCATCTGGAGTACTGCGTGCAGTATTGGAGGCCACACCTTCACAAGGACATTAACCAAATTGAGGCAGTCAGAGAAGGGCAACCAAATGGTGCAGGGACTGCATCAGAAGACATATGAGGACAGATTAACGGAGCTCAATATGTATACCCTTGAGCAAAGGAGGGAGAGGGTGATATGATCAGGCGTTCAAACACCATAAGGGCATAAACAAGGTGAAAGAGTCTAACATGTTTAAATATAAGAAAAATAGCAGGACAAGAGGACACAGCATGAGATTAGAGGAGCCGATTAGCGGGAATGTGGGAAATTATTTTTCACAGAAAGGGTGGTGGATGCATGGAATGGCTTACCACAAGAAGTGGTGGCTATGAATACAGTGCAGGGCTTCAAACAGGCATGGGATAGGCATAAGGGAGCAATACAAATGACTATGAATAGATAGGCCACTGACAGAGCAAAGGCCGATGGCACATTTATAAGGTAGAAAAAGAAATGGGCAGACTGGATGGGCCTTGCGGTCCTTATCTGCCGTCAACTTCTATGTTTCTATGTTTCATAAATGCCAGCAGAATAGGCCTAACGGTCTTTCGTGTCTGCTCATTTGGTCAGACTCCACCCTGGGAGCTGACCTTGCTACCCCCTCTCCCTCTCTGGCTTCTTCCTTCCCAGTCCCGGATATTCTCGCTGCACTGGTTTCTGCTTCCAGAACCCTTCCCCTGTACCTGTCCCAACCCCTCTTGAACCCCTTCACCATTGCTGCCTCCACCAGCCCCCTGGGCAGCGCATTCCATGGCTCCAGCACCCTCTCAGTGATAGCACCTCCTCCTTTATCTCCTGAATCTCCCCCCTCCAATTTCCACCCATGCCCTCTAGTTGCCCCCCCTCCTTCCTTCAGAGCACCCTGACTGCTCCTCCCCTATTTACCCCGTTCACGTACCTGAAGACCTCTATCATGTCCCCTGGTCCCTTCTCTCTTCCAATGTGTACATATTTAGCTCTTCGAGCATCTCCCCATAGGTCCTAACCCCAAGCCCCAAATAATTTTGGTTGACCACCTCTGGACTCTCTCCAGGAGTTCAATGTCCCTCTTTAAATGTGGCCTCCAAAACTGCAAGCAGTACTCGAGGTGCGGCCTCACCAAGCAGTTATACAGTAGGAGTATCACTTCCCTCCTTTTGGAGGTGATCCCCCTAGAGATGCATCCAAGCATCCTGTTGGCCTTTGCCACTGCCCTCCTACAAGTCTTCGAGTTCTTCATCTTGACATCCACCACCACACCCAGGTCCCTCTCAGCCATCGAGACCTTTAGCATTCCCCCCCAAGGGTGTACTCTTGGCCCGGGTTTCTGGCTCCCAGGTGCAGTGCCTTGCATTTCCCTGCATTGAACCTCAGCTTCTGCTTTCTAGACCACCTTTCCAGAACTTCCAGGTCCCCCTGTAAGGTCTCAGTGACTGCTGCCAGATCCACCTCTCCCTCAGTTACCATCGCCTGGAGCTCAGGCATTTTATTGCCCAAGCTCCTGGCATTTAGCAGGACTACCTTCCACCCTTTCCCTATATTTCCATTTCCCCTGCTCATGTTCCTGTGGGGATTCTGTCTTTCCCCCAGTCTGCACCTTACCAGTCGGCCTTTTCCTGCATTCCTCCAACTCCCCAGGGGGGTGGAGACAGAGTCCCTCCTTTATCGGACCCCCCGACAGCCTTTTCTCCCATCCCTCCCCCTTCACAAGTTTAAACCCCACCTTTCACCAATGAACCCCTCTATTTTCAAGTTAAGGATTTCCTTCCCCTCCGAATTGAGATGGAGCCCATCTCTTGCATATAGCCCCTTATCCTCCCAGGTCTCTCCCCCAGTCACCCATCAACCTATACCCTCTGGCCTCACACCACTCCCTGAGCCACAGGTTTATCGCCCTAATCTTCCTCTTGTGTCTCTTCCCCCAGCTCTTGGCACGGCAGAGATTTCTGAGAAGAAGTGCTTGGCGTCCTATATCATGACAGACCCTGGCAAGCTCCCTGAATCTTGTCTGTATCTCTAGCTTACTATTTCCCTCAATGTCACTGGTACCCTGGTGGACCAGTATGTCCGGGGAACCCTCCACAATCCTTTGCCAGCTGATATAGCTCATGCTTGGCCTGGGCACCATTAGTCCAGGGAAGCATTTTGTTCTAACCGGGCAGGCTTCTCCCTCCCTATCCCATTTGATTCCCCCGCTCATGGAATCACCCAACAGGAGCACTCTGGCTGCCCCTTTTCCTCCATTCCCCCCTTCCCCTTCCATGTCCCTCATCCCTTCTACCGGTCCCTCCCCCTAGCCTTCTCCTTGCTTCTCCCCCTATCTGGGTGCCACCTGCCATCCCCTCCTTATTTACCCTGGTCACCCCCTCCTCTCCGATCCTATGCTTCTCGTCCTCCTGAGTATCCTTCTGTACCTCACTACCCCCACTGTTACTGCTCGCGACTGGTCTTTCCCACCCCCAATCTGCTAAACTAGCCTGGCTCGTCCTCCCTTCCTTCCCATCTCTGTTCAGCCCCTCCTTGCTTGTCGTGCTCCCCTGGCCTAAACCCTCAGCTCCCTTTACTGTATCCTCCTTGTACTTCTGGTCCTTCTCCTTTCCTCCCAACTGGTCCTTTTCCTTGCACTTTCCTCCCCTACTACCCCTCATCCTCCTGCTCCAGTCCCTACTCCCCGTTTTCTGCATTCCAAGTTCCCCTGTTCCTCCTGCTATCCAGCCCCCACCTCCTGCCCCTAATCCCTTTCCATCTCTAACTGCCCCTGTCATGGCTACATCACCCCCTCATCCTCAAGCAGAAGAAGAGAACCGAAGTGGTTACTGAGCTTAAGGTCCAATCCACCTCCACCCATTGCTTCCTTCTGCCCAGTCCCAGCCATCTGCCTACTTCTCTGATAATGTCCTCCCTTTGGCCCCTGTCTGTAAGGGTCCACAGTTACCTGCCTGCTTCCTTCGTAGTATCCTCCTTTTGGGCCCCATCTGCCAGGGTCCCTATGTGACCCCAGAGTACTCTCCTGCACTCCTTTCCCTATGCCCCCACCCCTAGTGCTTGGTGCAACCCCGTGGGAGAGCCCCTGCCCTATTTCCCAACCATACCTCCCCCCTTCCCCTAGCTGTCTCCTAATCCCCTCAACCTCCTCCCTAAGCTGTGCCAGCTGGTAGCACACTGGGCAACCACCAAACTTCCAAGCCCAGTCCAGTATCATGGCTGCCCCACACCCTGTGCACCCCACCACCCTCCTAAAGATGCCGGCCCTAATGATATGTGGTCCCATCCCCCTCCAAGTAGGTTTCCTTGGGTGATCCACCAGGTTCCCCACTAGTCCAAGACTCTTAAACTTGCAACACTTAAGTGGCTGAACTTTACCCTACCTGACTATTAGCCTTAAGAGTTTGCTCACAGGGGAAGTTTGCAACTCCCTAAACTCCTCCCTCGCAGCTTTTAAGCTCAACCCCCAGTGGCTCTTCTGTCTTTAAGAAAGGATTTAAGGATTTGTGTCCCTCTATTCCAGAAAGTTCTTAAGGAGTTAGGCCAATTTTAAAACATAACTTACAAACAATAACAATTTACAGAAACTTATGACAAAGTTAGCTTTCCAGAACCCAACAGGTACAGGAAGCTCTAGCAAGCCAAGTATACCAGGCTTCATCCTGCAGGCCAGGATGATTTTTCTCATGGTTTCTCCCCTGGAACCTCTGCAACTAGGGCTTCAGTGCAAGCTCACACACACAGTTGTATCAGTGCATGGAACCAGCCACTCTGCCTTCAGTTCTATCTGTGATTACCTAGGTGGCAGTGTTACAGTAGAGCTCAGTGTTGGCCCTCTTCAGAGAAAGTGAACAACCTCTAGGACACAGTCCTTTTCACCACTCAGCTGACCACCCAGGCTTGCTTCCAAACCCAGGTCATGTTGGCGTGAGGGGCAGCATTGTGCCAATGGACTGGCTCACATAGATTTAGTTTATTAATTACGGGGTGCAGTTTCTCATGGGCACCTGGCCACCTTGTGACATCTATTATTGCCACTTTGACAAACTGCATCATCACCTGTTTACCCCGTGACCTCTTACATCACCCTCTACCACCCCATAACTCTCATAGCACCACTGTGATATCTGTCATCACTCAACACCCAGTTACTCTACCATACATCTGGCATCATTCCTCCTTACATCTCCCATCGTCATTTATAAAATAATCTTTAAAGGTTTTTCAAAATCAGTAAATGTAACAAAAAATCTTCGAGGATATCTCCTGCATGAGGCCACACCTGTGGAACTATAGCAGCCTTTTCTTAATTTTATTTTATTTTATTTAGTTTTGTTGACTGGGTAAGTGCACTAGACAAATTATGCCTATTTTCATGCACGACCTGGGGAAGGGGGATACAGATAAATTTATTTATTTAGTTTTTGTTTACCGGGTAAGTACACTAGACAAGTTTTATGCCTATTTTCAGGAACGACCCGGGAGAGTACAAAAGGGTACAACAGGTACATTGATACAGTAATTGGTTCAGACGAATACATTCAGGTACAAAAACAGGAGAAAAGACAATTTTTACAGTTTTTACATTTACGTGGAAGGTACACCCAGATACAGTGCTGGAGCAAGGTATAAGTTAGAGATAAATTCAATGACCAACAGGGCTGGTGAGGATTATGAGCATAGTAACATCATAGCGTCGGTCAAGCAAGGGAGGGGGGATTTGGGCGAGGACATAGCGCAAAGTGGTGGCCAGAGCAGGACAGAAGAAGCCGGCACCAGTGGACACCGGGGAGGCTAAGAGGCTTAGGACATTCACAGCGAAACCACCTTAAGATGATCCCACAGGAGGTCCGGAAACTCTTGTGAGAGGAGGCAGTACGGACTCTTTCAGGAAAGGAGTTAAAGAGCCTGGGGCCATGGACAGCAAAACTCCGGTCCCCATGTTGAGTCGCGGGAAGTAGGTACACTTAGTAGGCAGGGCCTTGGGATCTAAGCAGGTAGGGGAGAGGTCAGCAGGAGCAAGAAACCGGGCCAGTTCCGGAGGGTGCGAACTCGTACTTTACTCACGAGGCACCCAGTGCTAAAGTTAAGGTGATTGGCCAGGGATAGCCAGCCAAGCTTCTCGTAGAGCTACTTGCAGTGATGGGTGGGGAGGCGACAGGAGCAAAGCGACAGATGTTGTTGTCGTTGTGCTCCACTTGCTTAGGAGGGTCTTAGAAGTATGAGCAAATATGAGGAGCAGTAGCTGAGGGAGTAGTAGTACTCCCCAGGCAAGAGCTAAGCGAGCCGCTGGAGTGAGGTTGTACCGAGCCCTGTAGGCCATCCCAGTTTGCAGTTTACCCACTGCAGGCATTATGGATATGACTACCAAGGTCCAATTGGGGATCAAGCGTCACTCCAAGATATTTGAGGAGGTCACGGTAGGGAGAGGAGCCATCTTCGTGGTTGCTATGTGGGGAGTTGAAGAGGCTCGTATTTTGGCAGAGGAACGAAGAGCATAGCCTGGGTTTTGTTTTGATTTAAGACCAATTTATGGTTGGAAGGCCATGCCTGGATGTTCCAGAGGTCTTCAGATAAGTGACGGTTTAGTGTGGTTGTATCACAGGAGTGGGCCAGGAGAACCAGGTCATCCGCATACATGATGACCACGGCAGCTGGAGACCACATCAGGGAGATTGTTGATGAACAGGGAAAAGAGTAGGGGACCCAGCACGGAGCCCTGAGGACACCAGAGGTGACAGGCGGGGGGCAGAGGACTTTATTGAATTTAGTTAGTTGTTTTCTGCCATATAGGTAGTCAGAGACCCAGTTTAGGGCGGTGGGGGACAAACAAGGGACCTCATCTGCAGGGCAAGCAGGTCGTGGTCAGCGAATCCGAACTGTGGATAAGTCAATAGATACCACACCTGAGAGTTTTCCCTGATCCATAGCAGCTCTGGTGCTGGAAGAGACTGAGATGAGAGCCATGGAAGTGCTGTGCCTTTCACGAAAGCGTGTTGGGCGGGGTCAGCAGACCATGGGAGTGGATATACTCCGAGATTTGTTTGGCGACCACCTTTTCCAGGAGCTTGCTGACAGCAGAGAGGATAGCTATGGGACGGTAGTTGTCCAGGATTTTGGGGTCGCCCTGCTTAGGGACAGGGACGACCTTGGCAACTTCCAGATATCCGGGATCAGTCCCTGGGTAAGGGATAGGTTGAAAATGTGGGCCACTGGGGAGGCTATAAGGGGAGCACCTAGTTTGAGAAGCTTTGGCTCCAGATCATCAGGACCAGGGCTAGCATTCTGGGAGAGATCAAGAAGGAGAGACCGCACCTCGCTTACCGATATCGCCCTTAGGTAAAATGGAGAGCGGGGTCAGACCAGACTCCCATTGGGACGGGAGGCAGGGCAGTTTGAGTTTTGGCTGAGGACCCTAGCGGGAGAGCAGAAGGAGGTCTGTGAAATGAGAGTTTAGAGCATTAGCAATCACGTGAGGATTGTTGCAGGAGACTCCTTTGATGAGCATGTCAGTGACCCGGAGTAGGAGGCGACCACCAACCAGTGATTGGACGGTTCTCCAGAACCGTCTGAGATCTTCAGCAGAGCTGAGAGGCGGCCTTGCAGAAGTCGCTTTTCCCCCCTGATCATTTTCTTGCACTCATTTCTGAGTTTTCTGTATTGCTGCAACAGGGCAGTGTGGGTAGCGTTTACCTGACACCAGCATTTGTCTCTCGCTCGCATGTGGAGAGGAGACCCCCTTTAGCCACTGGGTGGCTGTCCCACAGGACCCTACGCCTAGTGATAGGGGCATGCCTATCTTGTAGATCCATAAAGATGTTGTGGAGCGCTGACGGCCGATGAGGATCCAGTGCTCTGTAGACTGTTGACCAGTCCGTAGCCTGAGTTCCTCCAAGAACAGGTCAGGGTTTAATCTGGCAAAGTTTCGAACCTGGATGATTTTGTGGGGAACCTTAGGGGAGTGGATATTCTATATACACAGAACCAGAGAGTGGTCCGATATGGCATCGGGTAGGGCCCCTACTGAGGAGATCCTCTCGGGACGGTTTGACATAATCCAGTCCAAGAGGGAGCGAGAAGTGCCGTTTGGCCTTTGACGGGTGGGCTCCCTTACCAGTTGTGTTAGGGATTTGGTGGCAAGCAGGGCCTCAAACTGCTTGACGTTTTCCCCATCCCAGTTTAGGGTTAATGTCCCCAAGATAAGAGTTCATTTACCCCATTACTGGAACAGACAGTATCCAGGAGATGGAGAGGCCCTGCAGCCCGCCCTTAGGTGGGTTGTAGGAGCATACCACATGCAGTTTCTTGGTGTTGCCAAGCAGCAGCACGGTGTGGAGGAGCTCACAGGTTGACGGCAGCACGGAGGTGTGGTTTATAAGGGATACGTTGAGGTGGGCCCTGTAGTAAATCAGGATACCTCCTCCCCTTTTGCTCCCTATTCTGTCCTGCCGTTTTAGCTCATAGCCAGGGAGCCTGCAGACTGAGTCGGGAATCTGGGGTTTAAGCCAGGTCTCGGTTATCCCCAGGATGTCAGGCTTGTAGAGAGTGACCCATGCAGTGAGCTCGTCAAGGTTGGGAAGAAGACTCCGAATGTTGATGTGAGCAACTTTCAGGCCTTTCCCTCCACCATTCTGAGGAGAGTCAAGGGTGGTGGGGCCAGGATTGACTTCAATGTCGCCAGATAGGGCAATGGACAGTAAGATTAGCCACAGAAGGGGTCCTCTCGGGGACCTTTTGATTTCTGGCCTCTAGACACGGATACGCTTAATGTTGATTTGGGGCAGGACGAGTCTAGACAGCAGTCCGCTAGGAGGATAGCGGGACAGGCATTGGCCATAAGGTTTGAGAACGTAAAATCGGTCGAAGCGGTGGTGGATGGACCTGCCACTGCCACTGTCCTGTACAGGGTCAGTGTCAAGAGGAGGGATGAGTCCCAGGATAAGGGTAGCCAGGAGAGCGAAGTGGAGGCGGAGGCGGATTCTTAACAGAGATCATGCCGAGAGGCCGATCTTGGATAGAACAGAGGGTACATGGGGACCTGGGAGCAGTGAGGTGACAGAGAGCAGGGTCATACAGGAGCCGAGCAAGTTCAGGGGTAGGCTACTGACCAGGAGTGATAACGAGCACCAGTGGTGTGGCTACAGACCTGGTGTGATGATAAACTAGCACTATCTGAGGTCCAAAGACACTTAGCAGTGACAGTACAATTTGGTTAAATAATAGTTTCAGGATACTGCTTAACAGTCAATAACAGAATAAATTAATTAACAAAAGCTGTAGTAATGACATTTTGAGAGTGCTGAGGTGGCCCTGCTTATATACACACACTGAAAACTAAATGGCAGTTAATGCTCTAATGCTTTAAAACAGTTATGAACAATCTTATTTGCTAATATTAAGATTTTCCAGAATTAAACAGTAAATTTTGAATGAGAGAAGTTCGTACTGTAGAGCCACGGCATTTCAAAAGAAACTGGCCAATAGGAGCACACAGTCAGGGAGACCAACCAATCAGGTTGCAGAAGTAAGAAAGCACTGCTTTCCGGCTGGTCAAAAAGTCACCGTACTGTCATTGTTGCTATCTGGAGAGGGTGGCGTGGGTGGCGGCTTTGAAGGTGCCGGTCGCCCCACTAAAAGGTCTTGGAGGGCTGTGGTTGCTTGCAGGCTTTTGTGGTCTCCGGTTTTGGAGTTGCCAGTCGGGCTGCTGGCAGAGGCACAGTTAGGAGGAACCTGGAGGGCTTGTATGGCGGGAGCGCCGCTCAGGGGATCCTCAATGAGAAAGCAGCAAATGAAATAAAAGATAGATCCAGTGGAAATGATGAACTGAGAGGACCAGAGTCACAGAAAGTGTTAAATTCCTTCAATGTGATGAACTTTGACCTGGGCATATGCAGGATGTGAAAACCTGTGTCTGTCTGTTTCCTTTGTTTTCAAAGTGGTTGTAGAGCAGCCCTTTAGAGACAAGTACATTTAAAGTTGATTTAAAATGAAAATGCTGTTACCTGGTAGTAAATTTCATCCAGTGGAAACGATGAACTGCTGAAACCCAGGGTCACAGAATGTGTTAAAATTCCTGAAAGGTGATAAACTGTGCCCTGGGCATATGCAGGATATGAAAATCCTTTTGTCTGTATGTTTCCTTTGTTCTTAAAAATGGTTGTTGAAATAGCCCAAGTAAAATTCCTTTTGGAGCAGGTCAGATGAAAATATTGATTCAATCGCAGGGCCCAGCATCACCGAGTTTGTCAGACTTAGTTGCTAGAGTTATTTTTCCTCGGGGTGACTTCCAAAAAGTTGATTTAAAATGAAAAAGCTGATACCTGGTGAAGATATTTTGCAGAAATTCAGTCCAGGAGACATTCACAGACGTTGTGTGTAAGAATGGCGAAGTTACTCCAAGCAGAAAAACATGTAAATCCACAAAAACTAACCTACAGACAGACAAACACAAACATCCACCCACACAGCACTCCACAGTCATCACCAAATGCCAACTGACCTTGAACCAGATTAAGCTGTTGGCGGTATTTTTAGTGAATGGGGGGAAATTTGGCCAGGGCACCGGGGAAGTTCCCCTACTCTTTCGGTAGGTGGTGCTGTGAGGCCGAAAGACGGGAGTCCCAGATGGACAGGGACAGTGTAGGAGGACGGTTGAGCGGCAGTCCGCAGCGAAAATCTCTGGCGAAGGGGAAGGTACGGCTGGGATGCACCCTGGCAGTGGCCAGCAGAGCGTAGCCATACCCTCACCTCAGGACTCTGCATCGGTAGGTGTTGTTTACTCCGACAGAAGGACTTATGAGCCTGGACCAGGGAGTAGGACTTGACATCAGCCGCATGGTGGATGCTGCTAGAGTGGATGGAGGTATTGAGTGTTGCACAGCAGGTGCATACTGGATCAAGATCCCTGCTAAAGGAGAAGCACCGCATTTTGGAAGTGGCAGCGGCTGACTTCAAGTTGGCTCAGATCCTTGCTGATGAAGAGCTGTGCAAAAGGAAACTCCCTGACTTAGATTCACCCTCAACAACTCAAGGTAGTGGCGTTAAGGTTTTTATTAGTTCTACGTTGCAAGAGGAAGGGGAAGATGAATTTCCACCTTGGACCCCGGTTTCCCACTCTGATATTCTATCGACATGGTCCCCCAAAATAGCACTAGAAGGTGCGGGTTGGGTACTGTTGGAGACAGGGCAGTGGATTGCGGATCCAACCCTACCAATTCCAGGGGTCTTGGCTCTGAAGGGACAGGGTTTGGGGATGGTGGATGTAGCATCAGGGCAATGCTTCCAGACTGTGGCTTCCGCAAGTCCAGAGAAGGTCCCCTCCTCCCCGAGGGCCCCTCTGGGTGATGCATTTCACTTCCAACAAGAAAAAATTCACAAAACCTTGTCACTACAAGGACAAATGAATGAGGAATATTTTTCTATTTCTTTCTCGCCACGAGAAGGTCTTTCTCAAATGGATGTCCCTGATATCCCCCTAACAGAAGATCCCACACCCTTGGTAGTAGACCCGGTTCAGGACCTGGCACCTGACATAGGGGAGGTTGCTCCTGGCCTACATAATCCTGCTTCTACGTATGCAAGTCTATTCAAAAAACCTGTGGCACTAGCAAAACGACAGAATGCGGTGAGACTGTGTTTTCTGGGGCCTAACAACACAATGCCAGACAGGTTTTATATGGCAGAGTACTCATTAAACAAATGCTGGGCGTTTCTCCCAATCAAGTGTATGCCCTGATTCATACCCCTGGGGACAATACCTTTGATATCAGCTTTTGAACCCCAGACTTACTTAACCAATTCTGGATGAAGTATGCCTTATTGAAAACTAATCCGGCTTGGACTCATTTCCATGCCATCCCCCTCATGAAACAAACTTTTAAAGTCATCACAGTTCTCTTTCGCAGTGAGGGGGTGAACGTGGAGGACATTTCTTATTGGTTGGAATGCAGATACAAATTTCAAGGTAATCTAAAACCCATTCTTGATTCAGAGTGGTTCTGGAATGGAGGTTGGAGATACAAAAGGAAAAACTACTCACCTTAATAATGTTGTTTCTTCTAATGGAGTCTTGCTGTATTGACAATAGCAGTGAGTCCCAACCTTCGAACTGCCCCGGAGATGAAAGAGTTAACTTTCCATGCCAGGCATGGAACGCTGAGCTCGAGCTCGGTTGAGACTCTGTTGCTGTTTGAACACAAACCGTCAGATCTTTACGAGCTAAACTCACTGAGGTCCTGTGTGGAAGCTGTAAACCTACACTAGCCAACTGGCTACTAACACAAAAACAGATTTTTTGGTCCCAAAACAGACTCAAGTCAGGAGACCCAAAAAATGAAATAAACACAACACCCACTCACCCAAAGAAAGGGTGATAAAAAAGGATGGGGCACCTCCTGAGTGCCAACACTGCCACTGCCCACCCACATCCCAAAAACAGAGGTTCTGAGAGGGGAAGGCAGGGGGAGGTCAGAATCAGAAAGACTCCATTAGAAGAAACATTACTAAGGTGAGTAATTTTCTTCAAACAACTTGAAGTCTTGCTGTATTCTGACAATAACGAACTACCAAGCAGTACCTCCATGGAGGAGGGACAGAACCTACTTAGGAAATGGCTCGAGCACAGCTGTGCCGACTGAGCATCCTCCTAGCCTGGATATCCAGGGAGTAATGCTTGGTAAAAGTGTGAATTGTTTTCAGGTAGCTGCTTGACATATCTCTAAGATAGGAATATCCTGGCAGCAGCCAGGAAGCAGCTATTACCTCTGAATAGAGTGAGCCCTCAGGCCTGAGGTGGAACCTTACCTAATTTTTCATAGCAAAATTGGATGCAGAGACAATCCACCTGGCAATGGATCTTTTAGTGGCAGGTTTTCCTTTACCAACCTCACCATAAGTGAGGAACAGTTGGAGGGAGTCAAACCTATGACCCTTGGTACATTCTATATAGTAACTAAGGGCTCTTTTCACATCTAAACTGTGCAGCCTCCTCTCACCAGAGGAGGAGGAGTGGTCAGTGAAGTACACAAAAAGAGACATAGATTGGTTAAGATGGAAGTCTGAAACCACCTTAGGCAAAAACTTCCTGTTAGTCCTGAGGACCACCTTATCCCTATGGAAGGAAATAGGCTCCACTGACGGGGCTTGTAGCTCACTTATGCGCCTGGCAGAAGTGATGGCCACCAGAAACACAGTTTTCCAAGTCAAGTACTTAAGCTCTGCTGAGGACAAAGGCTCAAAAGGGGTTTGCATAAGCTGAGCAATGCAAACGTTAAGATCCCAAGCAGGGGCAGGGTCCCTGAATGGAGGATTGGTATGAAGCAATCCCTTGAAAAACTTGGAGAAAACAGGGTGAGCTGAAAGAGAAGAGGGCTTACCTGCTGAAATGAAAGCAGAAACAGCTGCCAGATGTACCCTTAGTGTAGCTGGTCTGAGTCCCAAGCTATTCAGATGGACCATATAGTCAAGGACTGTGGGCAGATCAGCAGACTCTGGGGAAATATGCTTCTCAGAGCACCATATGGAAAATCTTTTCCACTTGGAATTATAAGTAGTTCTGGTTATCCATAACACCTTGGGAGAGGTGTAAATCAGCAAACACTAACTCTTCAAGAGCCAGGCCTTGAGATTGAGAGATTTGAGATTCTGGTAACAAACCCTCCCCTGAGCACAGGTTAACAGGTTGTAATTCCTGGGAAGAGCCAGGGGAAGATGGACTGTTAAGGACAATAGGAGAGGATACCAGGGCTGTCTGGCCCAGTCTGGAGCAATCAGGATCACTTTGCAGGGTTGAGACCTGATTTTGACTAGCACTTTGAACAGGAGAGGGAAGGGGGGAAGCATACAGGAACTTCCCTTCCCAACTGAGAACTAAGGCATCCAGGGGGACTGAGCCCAACACTGGGAGCCTGCAGCAAAAAAGGGGAAGTTGGTGATTGTCTGGGGCTGCAAAAAGATCTATCTGTGGGGTGCCCCATCTGGAGAATATCACCTCCAAGACCAGGGGATCCAGTGACCATTCGTGATGGCCCTGAGATATCCTACTGAGAGCATCTGCCAGGACATTGTCCTTGCCTGGGAGGTGTACTGCTGTGAGGGAGGTGTTCAGGGAATAAGCCAGAGACCACAGCTTCATTGCTTCTGTGCACAAGGCCGTAGACAGAGTGCCTCTGTGCTTGTTGATGTACCACATTGTGGTGGTATTGTCTGTTCTGATCTGAATAACTTTGTTCTGAACAGACTTGGAAAAAGCTTGAAGTGCTAGAAATACTGCTCTGAGTTCCAGCAGATTGATTTGAAGCAGAGATTCCAGAGGGGACCACAACCCCTGGGTGGTCAGGTCGCCCAAGTGAGCCCCCCACCCCAAGAGGGAGGCATCTGTAATAATGATTAAAGAGTGAGACTGAGTGACAAAGGGAACTCCTTGTCTTAGATTGTTCTGATCCTGCCACCACTGCAAGGCCTGGATCAGAGTTCGAGTCACTGGGATCAGTTTGGTCAGAGGATCCTTTTTCTGAGACCAAAAGGCTCTCAAATGGAACTGAATGTCCCTCATCTGAAATCTTGCTCCCTGCACCACTGCTGTAGAAGCAGCCAGGTGCCCCAGGAGCTGCAGAAAATGCCTTGCTGGTCGAGACACCTGTAGGGTGAATGAGGAGGCCAGTGTGATAAAGGCCCTTGCCCTGTCCAGGGGAAGGAAGGCTCTGGCCTTTTCTGTATCTAGCTCTGCACCTATGAAGGTGAGGAGCTGAACAGGCTCTAGAACTGACTTTGAAAGATTCAGAAGGAAACCCAGAGAGGTGAGGAGTTGCTGAGTTATCTGTAGGTGTAACTTGACTTGGTCTGAGGACAGGCCTACTATGAGCCAGTCGTCCAGGTATGGGAAGATGGCAATCCTTTGCCTTCTTAGAGAAGCAACTACTACTGCCAGGCATTTTGTGAACACCCTTGGAGCAGAGATTAGACCGAAGGGCATTGCTCTGAACTGGTAATGGCCTGAGGACAGCTCAAACCTGAGGTACTTTCGATGGGAGCTTCTGATGAGAATATGGAAATAGGCATTCTTGAGGTCCAGGGAAACTAGCCAGTCCCTGGCCTTAGAGAGGGTAGAATTATTCCCAGAGTCACCATTTTGAATGTTGGCTTTAAAAGCTGCTTGTTTAAGTATCTGAGATCCAGGATGGGCTGCCATTCTCCTGTCTTTTTGGGGTAGGGAAGTACCTGGAGTACAATCCTTTGCCCTGGTGTAGGGGTGGAACCCTTTCCACAGCTCTGAGAGCCAGGAGGAAGAGACCTCTGCCTCTAGGGCAAGTGCCTCGGGGATTTGCAGGTGGAAAGGATCTGGTTCTCAGCTTTGGAAATTTTTTGAAGCTGAGAACCAGTCCCTGGCCTACTACTTCCAGGACCCACTTGTCTGATGTTAAAGACTTCCAGTCCTGGACAAAATAAGCTAGCCTGCCCCCTACAGGTAGTGGAGAATCGGCCTTGGCAAACCCATCAGGGTGCCTGTTTGGCAGGGGGTTTTGGCTGAGGGGTGGAAGCAGGTCTGCTTGTACCCCTTCTGCCTCTCCCTTTAAAGAACCCCCTCTGAGCATAGGCAGAAGAGGAGGCCTGGGCTTGGTAGAAAGGCCTGTGAAAAGGCCTGCACCTGCCCCTGGGATGCTGCCTCTGAGGAGTGGCCTGCCTTTCCTTGGCCTGGGCACTCCTATAGGTGGTCCTATATTAGTCCATTTTCTTTATGTAATTATCTGTTTGCTCCCCAAACAGAGAATTACCCACAACAGGAAAATCCATGGCCTTAGTCTGGGTATCCTGTGACAGGCTAGTACATCTGAGCCAAGCTATTCTATGAAGTGCCACAGATGTAGCCATGACTCTAGTCTAGATGACACATTATTGGAGTCCACTGCAGCATGGAATTGCACCTTGGATGCCTCAATACCATCAGCAGCCACCTGCTCCAGCTCCTTGGCAAGCTGGCCAGGGACCTGTTTTGTTAAAGCCATGACAGTGTCCCATCTGGATTTCTGATACCTAGCAGTATAGGCCATATAGTTGGCCTGTCTGAGTCCCAAGGATGCTGCCATGTACTGTTTCTTTGCCATGGCATCAATCCTCCTGGAGTCCTTGTCTGGGGGTTTGAAGCCAAGGGAATATTTGCCTTATCACAGGCTGCAGCCTGCACTACCCCAACATGGCTGCATTGTTGTGTAAGGAACTCCGTATCTGAGCCTGACAATGTATACCTCTTGTCCATTCTTTTATCCACAGGAGGTATAGTATTAGGAGTCTTTAAAATCTTAAATGTCTGTTTCCCAAAAGATTTGTGTAAGGGAAGAGACAGCCTCCTAGACTCTGGGATAGCCATCATTTCCACATAGTCAGGCTCCTCCTGGTCATCCACAGCTTCTTGCATAGGAAGCTGGAGGGTTTCAGCCACTTTTTTGTAAAACATGAAATGGGAGGGGGACTCAGAAAGCGTAGGAGGAGACACTCCTGAAGGTCTGTTTGGGGAGATGTCCGGGTCAATGGGCACATCCAGACTTTCAAAACCACATTCACTTTCCTCATACTCCTCTTCCTCCTCCTCCGGTTCATAATATTCCTCTAAATCATAATCTTGAACTGGTGGAACCGGCCGAACCGAGCACCTCCCTGATGGTGCCGGTTCGGTCGGAATTGGGTAAAGCGACTGCACAATTTTTATCGCTTTGGCTATTTCTTCAGCGGTTGGAGAAGAAAGTTTTGGATCCACACCAGCTGATTTTTCCTTTCTTGTTCTCCTAGCTGGAACTGACTCCTCAGAATCGGTTATCCTTTTGCCTGAAGAAGTCTCTCCCTGGTCAGAGGGCACTCCTTCTGGTTCGGTTTGAACCGAACCGGGCTGGCCATCCGGTTCAGCGGACGTTTTGGCCTCCCTTTCCCTGAGCCTACCAACTCTTTTCTCTAGGGTAGCTGCAGGAAAATTTTTACAAATCTGGCAGTCTGCATTGAGGTGGTCAAACCCCAGACAATAAACACAGGTGGTGTGGGGGTCAGCCTTAGCAAAGACTTCCCCACACACACTGCAGTGTTGAAACCCAGTGGGCCCGGTTTTTCTCTTGGGTTTCTCAGACATTGTGCCAGTCCTAACCAAACTTACCCTTTTAATGGCAATCCACCAAGCAAGACCCTCTTATCGGTTCCTGACCGTGTTATGGGTCGTGGAAAAAACTGTAATAAAATCTGTTTTTTTTAGAACCGATAAGAACCGGTAACCACACACTAAAAGTACAGATAAAGATTTTTCAACAGCTTGATCGGTTCAAACCGAACCGATGAACCGTTTACAAGTTCCATACAGAATAGAAAATAATATAAACCTATCTAGTACTCTTGAATACCACAGACAGAGACTGAACAGACAGGTTACGGTTTAAATTCGGTCGAAAACCGAGAAAAGCGGTACTTTAACCGACAAATTGAACCGAGCAGAAGGAGAAATCTCCGGAGCGACTGTTCAGTGAGGCGGAGTAAAGAATCTGACGGTTTGAGTTCAAACAGCAACAGACAGTCTCAACCGAGCTCGAGCTCAGCGTTCCATGCCTGGCATGGAAAGTTAACTCTTTCATCTCCGGAACAGTTCGAAGGTTGGGACTCACTGCTATTGTCAGAATACAGCAAGACTTCATGTTGTTTGAATCAATTTAGCTCAGACTGAAGAAGGGCAGCAGCATCTTCCTAGTTGCTTCTATCTAGGTCGGGACAAGGGGTTCATATTTTACCCAGGTCAACCCCGCCACTGTTATAAATGTGGTTTGGGTAGACACCTGAGCAGAACTTGTGATTCCATAAAATGTGTTCAATGTGGAGAATTGGGGCACTTACTGTCAGATTGTCACCATCTGTCCCTGGACAGCTCAGAATAAAACTAATGGTGATTTTTGCATACAGGGTGTTTTTTCTCAGTTCAGCAGTTCATGCTGCCCAGCGCTGGAGTCCCTCATCCTCTTCCCCCGGGAGGATACAGAATCCTGTTCCACCTATGCAGCCCGACCCCTCTGGAAAGGGGCCCAGTACCAGACTTTCCTATCCCTGAAGATGTTGAGCAGGCCCAGGCTGTACCCACAGTGGCACTATCTTCTATGGAGGGGGCCTACCATCTACATCTATGCCTCCTCCCTTAGCACCACAGGAGGCCTGCCAAGTTGTAACAAGCAGACGGCAGAGTCTGCGGTCTGTCTTCTGTGAAATCTCTCATGGAACAGGGACTTCCACTGCACAATACTTTCACGGTGCTTCAAGACGACGGCGGCACCAAATCAGATTCCACATCCGTTCACTCGTCTCAGCCAGAGGGACCATCTGATGTGGAACAAATGGGAGTTTTGGGAACTGTTAAAAAAAAAAAAAAAAAAACCCTGTTTAGGCACACAAAAATGGACTAAAAAGAAACAATGACAGGGTATAGGTGGTTGTCTCTTCTAGCAAGACTTTGAGCTTTACCCTGAGGTGTGAGACCTTTTCTTTGTTGATGACCAGGATCTATACAATTACTGCTGCTTCTCTTAACGTTAACAGCATACAATCTGAGAAAAAAAGGTTGTTGATGTATTCGTTGTTTGCCAAAGGGGGACAGGATATTGTGTTTATACGGGATACCAGGCTACACACCACAATGGATATAGACCAAGCATCTCAGGACTGGAAATGGTGGGTAATGTACTGGTCAATGGGAGAGAATTTGTGTAATGGGGTAGGAATAGGAATAAATCATCCCTCTGCGAGTCTTATCCAGCTGATAGAACTGATACTGGGAAGAGTGCTCTTACTGGATATGATGTTATGTGGCCTTCAGTGTCACTTAATAAATGTTTATGCCCCCCAGTTAAAATCTTCTAGGGTAGATACGTTTAGAGCTATTCAGCCATACCTGTTTACTGCAAATCATGTGTTTTTTGGTGGGGAGGATTTTAACTGCAGCAGATATTTAACTGATAGAGCGTGTACAACAAGAAAAATATTTTGTGATGCCAACTGTTTAAATGACCTCTTGGTTCAGACTGGCCTGGTGGATGCGATGGTTATCTCTTGAACCCCTCAGAAAACCTATCAGGGGATAAAAGCCACCAGGATTGATTTTTGATTTCTGTCAGATTCCCTCGGGGTTGTGAAGTCAAACTGCGCCAGTTGCACCATCAGATCATGCCATTATTGAGGTGACTGTTTCTAGCCACAAAATTATGCACTATGGCCCAGGGTTCGAAATACTCCTGTGGTAAAAAAAGATAATAACATGTTAACCGAAATAAAGGTCATGTTTTGCAATGCCAGAAGTTTAAATTTATCTAGTATGGGAGAGTTGGAGGTTATAATTACAAATGAGTGTTTGGATTTGATAGGAATAGTAGAAACATGGTGGGATAATAAGTGATTGGTTACAGTATATTCCAGGATATAGAGTGTTTAAAAGAAATAGGGGAGAAGAGGTGGTGGTGGTGTGGTTCTTTTTGTTAGGGAATTAGAACAATGTGATTACCTGGAAATTGAAAATGTTAGTATAGAACTGCTGGGGATAAAGGGGAAAAAATGTAGATTTTCTGTCTTTTTTAGGGCTCCTGATGTTGGATCACAAGAAACTGAGGCATATATTAAAGACATTGTAAATCAGGCCGGGATAACTAATATTATCCTTATGGGGGACTTGAACATGCCCAATATTGAGTGGGGAAAAAACAATTTGGTAATCATTTAGGATGCAGAATCCACGAAGAGCTGGGTTCAGGTGGCATTAAACAATGTATAAAAGAGGCCACTAGAGGCAATAATATCTTAGATGTATTATTGACTAATGTCCCTGATGTGATAAAGAATGTTGGTATTCAACCTCAGTTAGGTAATAGTGATCATTAGTCTATTATGTTTATAATGGATTGGGCATCTAAACCAGCAAAGGGAAACACAGTGCAATATTTATACAAAAAATGAAATTATATAGCCATGAGACAGAAATTGGTAGATATTAATTGGGGAAAAAGAGTTTGAAGGTTTAAATATGGAAGAATCATGGAATTATTTTTTGAATATATTCAATAATTTGGAAAAAACCTATATCCCTTGTAGAAAGACTTATAATCATAAAGGTAAAAAGCCACCATGGGTAAATAAGAAAATATTAAGAATGTGTAGGAAAAAGAAAATAATGTTTAATAAAAATGAAATCTAATGGATTAGAAAGATCTAAACAGAGCTATAGGAAAGTACTGAGGAAATTAAAGAAAGAAAGAAATGCTAAGAAAAGCTTTGAAGTTAGATTAGCTGTTAATAAAGATAAAAAAAAAGTTTTTTTTTGCCTATGTAAATAGTACAAAGGGTAGTAGGGGGACTGTTGGACCTTTGAGTATAAATGGAGTCATGACCTCTGAACCTATAGATATGGCCAATGAATATAGTTGAAGTTTTGGAGCAGTGTTTAGGAAGAACGAGGTTAATATTGAAAGGCGTAATATGGGTAACTGTAATTTGGATCCCAAAAATATTATAACTGTAGAGAGAATAGCTAAAAGAGTTGGGAGATTAAAGCAGGATGGGACGGCCGGACCAGATGATATTCATCCATATTTTGTGAAGGAATTGAGTGATGTGATGATACCTATTATTACTATATTGGGTCAAAAATCTTTGAGTGATGGTGAAGTGCCTGAGGAGTGGAGGTTGGCACATGTTGTGCCTATATATAAGAAGGGAATGAGGAATGATGCAGGGAATTATCGTCCTGTTAGTTTGACATCGGTGGTGGTAATGATTACTGAAGGAGCATTGGGTGATGCTATTTATGAAATTATGTTAAGAGGAGGAATTTTGGACCAGAACCAGCATGGTTTTATACCAAATAGGTCGTCTGAAACCAATCTAGTGACCTTTTATGAGTTTGTCAGCAAATGTATTGATGAGGGAAGTAGTGTTGATGTTGTAATGCTCGATTTTAGTCGAGCATTCAACACAGTCCCACATTATAAAATAATAGAAAAACTTATGAGTATGGAAATCAGTGGGAACATAGTTAAATGGGTAGAATGATGGTTAAGTAATAGATTACAGCAAGTAAAGATTCAAGGGTATTTGTCTGATTTAAATAGTGTATCAAGTGGAGTACCCCAGGGGTCAGTTCTGGGCCCACTACTGTTTTGCATATTTATAAGCGATCTGAAATTATTAAGTAATAATAGATTAATTAAATTTGTTGATGATAAGGTTGGAGCAGTGGTAAATACGTTTGATGAAAGACTTATTTTTGGTCAGGATTTGTTATACGTTATTGACTGGGCAAAAAAAAAAACGGAATGACGTTTAATAAAGATAAATGTACCATCATGCATTTCAGTAGACAAAACATAAATCAAATCTACTATATGCCAGATCTGAAACTTAGGGTATCAGAATGTGAGAAGGATCTGGGCATCTATGTCCAAAATGATTTAAGAAATGAAGTAAATAGTAGACAATCATCAAATAAACCTATGCAAATTGTTGGTTGCATTAGGAGAGGCTTTCAATCAAGGAGTAGAGGTTTTGATGCCATTGTATAGACATCTGGTGAGGCCTATATTGGATTATTGCCCAACAGTGGCAGGTCCTTTATTGGTGAGGGATATTAAATTATTGGAAAACCCACAGAGATCACTTACAAGGTTGATTTTCGGGATGTGAGAAAGAGTCATATGAGACTAGACTGAATTTTGGGTTTCTGGTCTTTGGAGAGTAGAAGGGTAAGGGGGATCTATTATTATTATTATATAAATTTCTGAAGGACCATGGTATTAGAGCAGAGTTGGAACTGGTGTATAAGGAAAGGACCTATCATTTGAGAAGGCGTGATAGGCAACTGAGTGAAGAACTAAGCAGGACTGAGTTAAGGAAAAGGTGTTTTAAGTGTCGAACAATAAGGACATGGAATGGACTGCCCCAGGAGGAGGTGGTGGAGGCAGAAAGCTTAGACTGTTTTAAGCAGAGATTAGACAGGTATTTAGAAGTTGGTGGCTTTCGCCACTACCACTGAAGTGTGGGGAAAATCTTTGAGCTATGCCTTCTGATTTTCTTATTTATCCAGTATGATATTGGAGACTGAATATGGCTTTTCTATCCCTCCCCACGGTAGAGACTGGTCTGACCTCCCTTTTGGAAGCTAGGAAATTGTTTTTTGAGTTATATGATTCCCACTGTGATTGGTGGGAAGATACCAAAACAGACATCAAATGATATTTCCAGTGTATAGGTAGATTAAATGGTACACACAGAAAGGAGTTGTACCTGATGTATAGGGAAAGTTTCAAACTTTACTCTCCAATGCAGCTCTAGGTGATCACACGGTGCTTCCAGAATTAGATTCTATTAGGAAACACATCAACACAGTACAATATGACCGTATGAAATCCTTGGACCAAGAATGGAGGTTCAGGTCTCAAAGGGGAAAGCTTTCATGAATCCTTTTCATTTTTGTGTGCAACAAAGACAGCAGAAACGCATGGCCCTTCTGAGAACCCCACAGGGGGCAGTGCGTACATCTAAAACTGAGATTCTCCAAGAAGTGAATAGGCATATTGCACACTTGTTTCACCCATCTGATGTAACTCCAGGTTCTCATCAGATCTGGTTAACAGAGACTCCACTACCGCAGCTTCCTGCTTCCCAAGCTCGGTTGTTGCTGGCCCCACTTAACCCCTGGAGGTTTCTGCGGGCCTGTTACAAACAAAAGATGGCATGGCCCCAGGGAAAGATAGGATTCCTTATGAGCTATATAGATTACTTTTTCGGGTACTATTATCTGAATTTACAGCAGTGTTACAGGAAATTTTGGATTTGGGGACCCTTCCACATAGTATGACCGAGGGTTTGGTTCTTTTTATGTTTAAAAAGGGAGACAGAGCTCTTCTGTCAAGCTGGTGGCCTATTACGTTGCTGAATTCTGATTTTAAACTGCTGACTAAGCTCCTGAATAATTGTCTTCTGTTTTCCTCAACTTCAACACATCCAGCACAGACATGTTTTATTCCTGAGAGGAGGATTTCTGATGGCCTCATTTTATTACGGGAAATGTTTCATGGGGGTGGGGGCACGGAAGAACTCATGGGTTTACTCTTTAGTCTGAACCAAGCTAAGACCTTTGATAATGTCCGCCATGATTGTTTGTGGGACTGTTTAGCATGTTATGGGTTACCAGGTGAGTTTATTGGGTGGATTAGGACCTGTTATGCTACTGCTTCTGCAAATCTTACTGTAACGGTTGGATGGGACTTATATGTAAGGTCACACGGGGGGAGTGAGACAGGGTTGCCCTTTAAGCCAGCTTTTGTATTTATTCACACTAGATCCATTAATTAATTGTGTCTGTGCCACCCAGGTTATAAGAGGAGTTTCCTTTTCTAGGAGGGACCCAGTGGTCAAATGCATTGCCTATGCGGATGAGTTATGTTTTGTAGTTAGCTATATGCCTTCTGCTAAGGAATTGGGGAAGGTATTACATGAGTTTTTGAGGCACACAGGGGCCCAAATCAATTATACCAAATGTAAATGTGTTCCCCTGAGACAAGAGGATGTGGCGACTACACAGATCATTGGGATTCCGGTAGTTAAGGAGACTTGTACTATATTAGGTCTGCAATTTGGGGCAGGGGATCTGGCCTTAATAAATTGGGAAGCTAAAGTACAGGTAGCTCTGGGTAATGTCACCTTATGGAATCAATGGCGACTCTCTAAACTGAAGAGGGTATACATGGTGAAAACGTTTTTGCTCCCTACTTTTTTGTATTTAAGTATGTTTTTTAGCCTCCCCACTTCAATGGAAACAAGAATGTACGGGTGCTTCTTCTTCTGTATTTGGGGGAATAGACTTAACCCTATCAAAAGATGTCTCTTATTGAGAGAAAAGAAACATGGAGGATTAAAGATGATTCAACCTGTTGTGTTCTTCTTAACGATGTTTCCTTACTCCAGTTTACACCCTGTAGTGTGCTCTGGTAATAAGGTCTGGTTACCCTGGGTACTGGACTCCATTGACCATATTTTTTCCATCTGGCCGGCCCACATGTATATACCCAGACAGCAATCTTTACATCATCTCCCTGAATCTTCTAAGGTCTGTTTTGGGAAAATAAAGGCTTGGGTGATAGCAAAAGACCATCTTATTTGGTTTTCTAGGAAGGAATTGTACACTTTTATTATTCAAAAGTTTTTTTCAGGAGTCTGCTCATTTTGATACTTTGCCTCCCCAGAATAAGGAAACATTGGGTGCTGTTAGTATCTCCTCCCCCACCCCCCGAATCCCGCACTATATGTGGGATGTGTTATGACCTTCCCATCATGGCAAACTTAATGTCAGGAGCAACCTGAAGCACAGGCAGCTTTCTGAGAGACATTGCCCTCGTGACTCCTGTTGTGCTACGGTAGAAACACTGGCACATTTGTTTTAAGATTATCCTGTTGTACAAAGGTTTTTTGCCAAATATTAGGCACAAATGGCCTACTTCTCCCTTTTATCCTATGGATTTAGAGATACTATATCTGGGCATTTTACCCTATCCGTGGACGAAACATGACAAAACCACGATATGGCTGTTTTTGGTCTGTTTTAAATTTTATATATGGTTTGTTCGGTGTCAGCTGACAATACAACAACTGAAATTTACTCCTGATGATCTGTTTTTTATGGTAGAATCCTTAATCAAAAAGTTGAAACTACAAGAAAGTCCCGGTAGCTTCTACTTCACTAATGACAACTAGATGGGGGTTAATAGACTGGGTATGACGGCCATTAGGGCTCGAAGGTGGTATACCATGTTATGACACTGTATGAATGTACTACTTATTTGACTTTGTTTATGTGTTGTGTATGCTGTTTTGTATTGCTTCGATCTTTGTAGTTATAATAATTATTCCCCTACTCTTTTGGTAGGGGAAAAGGGGGGTTATTTTCAGTTTAGGATTTTACTTTTGGTGGTCTCGGTAATAGCTAAAAGCCACCTTGACATTGTCTGAATGCATTACTTATTTGATTTCTCTTATATTATGATGTATAGACTATTTTGTGCGAATTTAACACAGTCCGCTATTTTTTGTTTAAAAAAAAAAAAAAAAAAAACTACTCTTTTCATGGGGGGGGGGAGAGTCAGTTTTTGATTTCATCTTGGATACACTAGACAAAGTATGACTGTAATGCTTACTTGATTTCTCTTACAATTTGCTTATTTTGTGTGAGTTATCTCTGTTTTGTATTTATTTGATTTTGCACTTATAATAACAATTCCTGTACTCTTTTGGTAGGTAGGGGGAGGGGGTATGCTTCCAGTATTTTACTTATGTTTTGGGTTTACAGTATGCAGTAGTACTTTTTTGTGTTTTTCTCCTTTTTTAAGATTTTGTATGATGGAATACTGATTTATTTATATGTTCTTGTACGCTATGAATAAAAATTCCTCTACTCTTTTCGAGAAGTGCCATGGGATCTTTAATATCCACCTGAACTACCACCAGAACAGGCAGATGGAATCTCCGTTTGTCTTATTCGAAAGACGGCACCTCAGGAGTGCAGCACCCCCTCATGCTGCACTACAGTGTCCGTATTGGGATTTAACATAAGTGCCTGGTTTGGGCACAGAACCCACAGCCCTCTGATCTCCCAGCCTCAGAGGCGAGTGTGCTACCTGCTGAGCCACTGACACGTAGAGACCTCACAGAAACTTTTTGCAAGCAGTCCAGTAGGGGCCACCCATGACAAGGTCCTATGTTGGCACTTACCATATAAACGTGGGCGGCTCCTTCCCTCCTCACTTCTTTTCCTGCCATTGACCATACTCACCAGACCCTGTACAGAAACACCACTATTGTGGACTGCTTTTATAGACATTTCTCTCCGTAACTCGTTATCACTTTCAAAACTGATTCCCGACATCATGTATGTTAACTAAAGAGGAGATGAAGCTCTTCAGATACTGCGAATGTGGTGAGAAGATATATTCGAGTGACTCGCATGACATCTGTGTGTACTGCCTCAGTGTGGTTCATAACGTGAAGGCCTTCCAGATCTACTGTAACTTAAGTACTCATACCTAGTGGCGCCGAAAGAATGCCTTGGAGACCCACCTACTGAAACAGCAGGTAGCCAGAATGGAAAAAGAGCTCCAGGAAAAGAGCTCTGCCATGTCACTTGCCCGCTCCTCATGCTCCCACTACTTGAAGTCCCAGTAGAAGAAATCGGGACAGCACAAACAGAAGCACCAGGAAAGGGAATGCAGTAAGGAAAAGACCTCCACAGTTCGCTCACGGTCACCCCTTCACTCCAGTGCAACCAGCTTTGCATCGTCAACTGCCCCAGCAGCGATGCTGTCGGCCACTCAGACCATCGACCCTCCCTGGTCGGGGAAGGCTGCCAGTGCCACCAGACTGAGAACAGCTGGTGTGCTGCCGTCAGTGTCAGGGATGGTGCCTCCCCCATTGACATCATCTGGCATTTCCGTCGACCATGCGGTTGCCAACGTCCAGGTGGTACTTTCATCTTTCACTGACATACTTAAACATCTGCTACCTCCTCCTCCTATAATAGAAGGCACGCTGATGGGACATTTTCAACACACCCCAGTGCCGACGTCTGCCAGGCCAACACATCAGCTCCCATCTTGGGCATCGATGGCTTCACCTGCTTCCTCCTTGTGGCTTACTGAATGCGTCAACGAGGATCAGGAGTACAATGATGACCTTCTTATTATGCAAGAGGAAGAGGAGGAGGAGGAACAGTATGTGGAAAGATCCTATGAGAAATCCAGTTCCACTATATCTACAGGGAGTGAGGACTCAATAGTGCATACACCATGGTCCTCTCCTGAAGATCCATCATGCATCTCTATGATGCAGCAACTCCAGACTGCCATGGGGTTTGAATCAGAGGAACAGGACATCAACAAGAGGAACTTGATGGAGTTCCTGGAATTGCCCAATTCCCCACCCATCATAATTCCTCCTTTCCTACCTGCCTTGGAGGATGCCACCACTGCTACCTGGCATAGGCCCAACATGATACGTGCTATCCCCAGGAAGGCAGGTAAGATGTATCAGGCCCCCATAGGCAAGCCTTTCTTTCAAACAACATGAAGTCTTGCTGTATTCTGACAATTGCAGTGATTCCCAACCTTTGAACTGCCCCGGAGAACAAAGAGTTAACTTTCTATGCAGGGCATAGAATGCTGAGCTCGAGCTCGGTTGAAGTCTCTATCTGGAGTGATTCAAACCTAAACCGTCAGATTCTTTACTCTGCCTCACTGAACAGTCGCTCCGGAGATTTCTCCCTCAGCTTGGTTCGAAAGTCTGTTAGTTTGTTTTCATCTGTTTTTAAACCGAAAGTTTCCGCATAGTCGGTTCAGTCTCCATCAGTGGTGCCATGAGTACTAGATAGGAATTGTTCTGTTTTTCTGTGTGGAACTTGTAAAAGTGCAGCTCGGTTCAGCTGAACCGACCATTTGATAGTGAAATTTGTGTGTTTACTTAGTGTGTTTACCGGTTCTTATCGGTTCTTAAAAAAAAAAAAAAACATGTTTTAAACTGTTTTTTCCAACACCCGTGACACGGTTAGGAACCGATAAGGGAGTCTTGCCTGGCGGTTGTCGAAAAAAGGATAAGTTTGGTTAGGTTGGCCATGTCTGAGAAACCCAAGAAAAACAACGGGTCCACTGGGTTTCAACACTGCAGTGAGTGTGGGGAGGTCTTTGCTAAGGCCGATCCCCACACCACCTGTGTTTGTCTGGGGTTTAACCACCTTGATTCAGACTGCCAAATATGTAAAAACTTTCTGAAATCTACCCTTGAAAAGAGATTAGGTAGACTGAGGGAAAAGGAGGCTGAGAAGTCTGCTGACCCAGATGGCCAGCCTGGATTCGGTTTCAACCAAACCAGAAGGGTGCCCTCGACCAGGCGATACTTCTTGAGAGAAACCCGATTCCGAGGGATCGGTTCCAGCAAAAAGAAAACACAAAGATAAATCGACCGGTTCGGATCCAGATGTTCATGTTCCAACCGCCGAAGAGATAGCCAGAGCGATTCAGATTGTGGAATCGCTCCGTCCAGTTCTGACCGATCCGGCTCCTTCTGGCAGGGGTTCGGTTCATTTGGTTCCCCCAGTTCAAGATTATGCCCTTGAAGATTTTTATGAACCAGAATTTGAAGAGGAAGGGGAATTTGAGGATGATGATGTAAGTGAGTGTCTGGATGTGCCTGTGGAACCGGACATCTCCCCAGACAGACCTTCAGGTGTTTCCCCTCCTAGGCTTTCTGAGTCCCCTTCTCACTTTATGTTTTACAGAAAGGAGGCTGAAACCCTCCAGCTTCCTATGGAGGAGGTTGTGGAAGATCAAGAGGAGCCTGATTATGTAGAGATGATAGACATACCAGAGTCCAGGAGACTGTCTATTCCCCTCCATAAATCTTTTGGGAAACAGACACAAAAAACCTTAGTCTCCTAACACTATACCTCCTGTGGATAGAAGAATGGACAAGAGGTATACACTTTCAGGCTCAGACACGGAGTTCTTATATCAACAATGCAGCCATGTTGGGGTAGTGTAGACTGCTACCTGTGACAAGGCAAATATTCCCTTGGCTTCACACCCCCCTGACAAGGACTCCAGGAAGATTGATGCAATGGCAAAGAAGCAGTACATGGCATCTTCTTTGGGACTCAGGCAGGCAAATTACATGGCCTATACAGCCAGGTACCAGAAGTCCAGGTGGGACACTGTACTGGCACTGGCTAAACAGGCCTTCCCCCAGCTAGCCAAGGAGCTGGAGGCGGTGGCTGCAGATGGGATTGAGGTATCTAAGGTTCAGTTTCATGCTGCTGTGGACTCTAATGATGTATCAAGAGTCATGGCTACATCTATGGCTCTTCGTAGGATGGCTTGGCTCAGATGCACTAGCCTCTTGCAGGACACCCAGGCTAAGGCCATGGATTTTCCTGTTGTGGGTAATTCTCTGGGGAGCAGACAGAGAATTACATGAAGAAAATGGATGAGTACAGGACCACTTACAGGAGTGCTCAGGCCAAGGAAAGGCAGGCAACTCCTCAAAGGCAGCAGTCTAGGAGCAGGGGCAGGCCTTTTCAAAGGCCTTTTTACCAAGCACAGGCCTCTTCTCCCTTTTCTTGGAGAGGGTTCTTCAGAGGGAGAGGCAGAAGGGGGATGAGCAGGGCTGCATCCACTCCTCAGCCTAAAGCCCCTGCCAAGCAGACACCCTGATGGACCTGCCCGGGTCGACTCTCCTATTCCAGTAGGGGGCAGGCTGGCTTACTTTGTCCAATACTGGATGTCTGTTACATCAGACAAGTGGGTCCTGGAAGTAGTAAGCCAGGGACTGGTTCTCAGCTTCAAAAAATTTCCAAAGATGAGAGCCAGATCTTTTCCACCTGCAAATCTCTCGGAAACCCTTGCCCTAGAGGCAGAGGTTTCTTCTCTCCTAGCTTTAAGAGCCATAGAGAGAGTAGCTGCCCTACACTGGGGCAAAGGACTGTACTCCAGGTACTTCCTGACCCCAAAAAAGACAGGGGAGTGGTGACCCATCCTAGACCTAAGATACCTAAACAAACATCTTTTAAAACCAAAGTTTAAGATAGTAACTCGGAATAATCCTTCCTTCTCTAAGGCCAGGGGACTGGCTAACCTCCCCTGGACCTCAAAGATGCTTACTTTCACATTCCCATCGGGTGCTCCCACAGAAAGTACCTCAGGTTCGAGTTGCCCTCAGGCCATTATCAGTTCAGAGCAATGCCCTTTGGCCTAACCTCAGCCCCAAGAGTTTTCACAAAGTGCCTGGCAGTAGTAGTTGCCTTTCTAAGAAGGCAAAAGATTTCCATTTTTCCATATCTGGACGATCGGCTAATAGTGGGTCAGTCTCCAAACCAAGTCAAGTCTTACCTGCAAGTGACCCAGCAAGTGTTCACTTCTCTAGGATTTCTTCTCAACCTTCCCAAGTCAGTTCTCGAATCAGTCCAGCTTCTTACCTTTATAGGGGCAGAACTGGACACACTCGGGGCAAGAGCCTTTCTTCCTCTAGAAAGGGCAAGGGTTCTTATGGAACTAGCTTCTTCCTTCAGCCTTCGGGTATCTAGACCAGCAAGGCATTTCCTCCAGCTCTTGGGCCACATGGCAGCTTCAACAACAGTGGTCTAAGGGGCAAGATTCCAAATGAGGGATATTCAGTTCCACCTGAGAGCTATCTGGTCTCAGAGGAAGGATTCCCTTACCAAACTGATCCCAGTGACTCTGACCTTGATCCAAGCCCTCCAATGGTGGCTGGATCAGGACAATTAAAGACAGTGTTCCTTTTGTTACGCAGCCTTGTTCAGTGGTCCTCACCATGGATGCTTCTCTCCTGGGCTGGGGAGCCCATCTGGGGTCCCTTACTGCTCAGGGACTGTGGTCCCCCCAAGAATCCCTTCTCCACATCAATCTTCTAGAGCTCAGAGTAGTTTTTCTGGCTCTAAAAGCTTTCTCACAGTCTTTACAGAACAAGGTGGTTCAAGTCAGAACAGACACCACCACCACCACCATGTGGTACATCAGCAAGCAGGGAGGCACTCTGTCCACGGTCCTGTGCACAGAAGCCATGAAGTTGTGGTCTCTGGCTTATTCCCTGCAAACCTCTCTTGTGGCAGTTCATCTTCCAAGCAAGGACAATGTGCTAGCAGATGCACTGAGCAGGATTTCTCAGGGCCATCACAAATGGTCCCTGGACCCTGAGGTGTTGAAAGTGATTTTTTTCAAGGTGGGGCACTCCAGAGATAGATCTCTTTGCAGCCCCAGACAATCACCAGCTCCCTCTCTTTTGTTGCAGACCTGCAGTCTTGGGCTCAGTCCCTCTGGACGCCCTGATCCTGAATTGGGAAGGGAAGTTTCTATATGCCTTTCCCCCCTTCTCACTCTTGTTCAGATTTTGGTAAAAATTAGGTCTCAACCTTACAAGGTGATTCTGATTGCTCTAGATTGGGCCAGACAGCACTGGTACCCCCTGTTACTGTCCCTAACAGTCCATCTTCCCCTGTCTCTTCCCAGGAATTACAACCTGTTAACCTCCTCTCAGGGAAGGATTTGGTACCTCAGTCTTCAGTCTCTCAATCTCAAAGCATGGCTCTTGAAGAGTTAGTTTGCAGGTCTGCATCTTTCCCAAGGGGTTCTGGATATCCTCAAGGCTTCTCGAAAGCCCTCCACCAGAAAGACTTACAACTCCAAAGGAAAAGATTCAGCATTTGGTGTTCTAAGAAGCATATTTCTCCAGACACTGCTGGATTGCCTACGGTTCTGGATTATATGGTCCATCTTAATGGCCCAGGCCTCAGACCAGCTACTCTCAAAGTACATTTGTCAGCTGTTTCTGCGTTTTTTGTCTTTGGGGAAGTCTTCCTCACTATCTTCCCCTCCTGTGTTCTGTACATTTTTTAAAGGATTGCTTCACACCAATCCTCCTTTTAGAGACCCTGCTCCTACCTGGGATTTCAATGTTTGCATTGCTCAACTTGTGCAACCCCCTTTGAGCCTATGTCTTCAGCAGAGCTTAAGTACTTGACTTGGAAAACTGTGTTCCTGGTAGCCATTACCTCTGCCAGGCGTATCAGTGAGTTGCAAGCCCTGTCAGTGGAACCTGATTTTATCTCATTTCACAGGGATAAAGTGGTCCTTAGAACCAATAGAAGGTTCTTGCCCAAAGTGGTTTCAGACTTCCATTTAAACCAGTCTGTCTCTCCCTGTTTTTTTTTTTTTCACTGATCATTGTTCCTCAGGAGAGAGGAGGCTACACAGTTTAGATGTCTAAAGAGCCCTTAGTTACTACATAGAGCGTACCAAGGGTCACAGGTTTGACTTCCTCCAGTTGTTCCTCACTTATGGAGAAGTGGGAAAGGGCAAACCTGCCACCGAAAGATATGTTGCCAGGTGGATTGTGTCTTGTATACAGTTATGCTATGAAAAACTCCACCCTCAGGCCTGAGGGCTCATTCCACAAGAGGTACAGCTGCTTCCCCTGGCTGCTGCCAAGGATATCCCTCTCTTAGAAATTTGTCAAGCAGCCATCTGGAAAACAGTCCATACCTTTACCAAGCATTACTCTCTGGATATCCAGGCTAGGAGTGATGCTCGGTTTGGCACAGCAGTACTTCAGAGCCTATTCCCAAAGTAGGTTCTGTCCCTCCTCCTTGGAGGTACTGCTTGGTAGTCTGCAACTGTCAGAATACAGCAAGACTTCATGTTGTTTGAAGAAAAAATTACTCACCTTAGTAATTATGTTTCTTCTAATGGAGTCTTGCTGTATTCTGACCTGCCTCCCCTCTCAGAACCTGTTTTTGGGAAGTGGGTGGGCAGGTGTAGTGTTGCACCCAAGGGGTGTGTTTTGTTTGCACCCTCCTCCTTTTTTGTTTGGGTACTAATTTATTATTTGTAGTAAATTGTTTTTTAGTTTTTGGGTTTCCTGACTTGAGTCTTCCTTGGGAATCCAAAACTTTTTTCAGCCAGTTGGCTAGTAAGAATTTTTACAATTTCCACATAGATTTTTTAGTTTAGCTCGTAAGAATCTGATGGTTTAGGTTTGAATCACTCCAGACAGAGACTTCAACAGAGCTCGAGCTCAGCATTCTATGCCCTGCATAGAAAGTTAACTCTTTGTTCTCCGGGGCAGTTCAAAGGTTGGGAATCATTGCAATTGTCAGAATACAGCAAGACTCCATTAAAAGAAACATAATTACTAAGGTGAGTAATTTTTTCTTGCAGGCTAACCTGAGGCTGATTCGGTGATCATAAATGCTGCCCATGACGGATTTACGGGACTAACAAATCTTCATTCTTTCCCTCCTGACAAGGAGTCCAGGAGGCTAGATGTTTTGGGAAAGAGAACTTTTGCTTCTGCCACTTTGGGACTGAGAATTGCAAATGATCAGTCACATATGGTCAAATACCAAAATACTCTCTGGAGGAAGACCAGGGCAGCTGCCCAAGCCCTCCCAGAGGGTACCCCTAAGCAGGAGCTCTTGAAAGCTCTAGAAGTGGATGCAGACACAGGCAAACATCTCCTATGTTCTACCTATATTACTGATGCTTCTGCCAGGGCAACAGGTTCTTGAGTATGCCTCAGAAGGCATTCCTGGTTAAGGGTGGCGGGCTTTGTGAATGATGTTCAACAATCCATTTTCAGTGCCCTCTTTAGAGGATGCAAATTGTTCGGTACAGACGTACATGATATCTTCTCCAATCTGCAGGCCTTGGGCAGGACCTTGAAGTTGGTGCCATTCCCTCTATCACACTCGAGCAAGGAGCAGACAGAGGGTGCCTTTTCATCCGTCCAGCAACAGACATCATTCTACTGCCAGACAACAGGGTAAGAGTAGAGGAGCAACAGCTTTGCCTGCCCCAGGAACCACCCCAGGTGCCCACTGAAAAGCCCCTAGAAGTAGGGATATTGCTGCAGCCACTGCATCCGGCTCTGCATGACTCTTACAACCCCAGCCACCAGTGCCTCCCGGGGTGGTGGTTGTGGGTCACCTCTCCCTCCACCTGGACCAGTGGAGGATGGTAACATTAGATGCTTGGGTCACAAAAGAACAAGGTCACGCTCTAGAGCCTCTGGAATCACCTCCAGACCATCCACCATGTCCTGCCCTTTATCCTCCAAAGCACATCACATTGCTGCTAGAGAAGATCCACACCTTGCTCCAGAAAAGGGCCATAGAACCTGTTCTCTGGGAACAAAGAAACAGAGTTCTGTTCTCTGTGCTTCCTAATCCCAAAGTGGACAGGAGATCTGAGGCCCATACTAGATCTCTGAGACCTGAACCTTTTCATCCAATCCAAGAAGTTCAGGATGGTCACTCTGCAAGGCCTACTCCCCCTACTGCAAGTAGGGGATGGGATTTGTTCCATGGATATGCAGGATGCCTACCTGCATATCAAGATGTGTCCCCCTCACAGGGAATATCTCAGGTTTCAGGGGGAACACTACCAGTTCAGGATATTGCCCTTTGGCTTATCATCTGCGCCACGGGTCTTTATCAGATGTTTAGAAGTGGTGGCAGCAGCCCTTCATAGGGAAGGACCATGTCTTCCCCTACTTGGAAGACTGGCTTCTCAAAGCTTATTCCAAAGAAGCAGCTTTTTCACACCCTATCATGCACCAGGCAACAATTCAATGTTCTAAGGATTACTGCCAGTGTGCCAAAGTAGTCTTGACAATTGCCGGTGTCTACAGCACATAGGGGCAGTCCTGGACACAGCCCAGGGCTTAGCCTTCTTGCCACAGGATAGGGCCAAACATCTGATTGCACAGGCCCAGATGGTCTACAACAGGTATGACACAGCCAGAACATTCCTGAGGCTCTTGGGCCTGATGGCAGCAACCACTGTCACAGTACCACTGGCCAGATTCCATAGGAGAATTCCACTATGGACATTGAGTCTAGTGGGACCAGTGCACAGATGACTCCGAACAGAAGGTTCTAGTAACCCTTCTGTCCGAAAGGTGCTTCAATTGTGGATGAAACCTAGTCATTTACTGAAGGGAGTTCCTTTCCTCATCCCTTCCCCTCATCAGATTCTCACTATAGATGCTTTGGGGATGGGCTGGGGGGCACATCTGGGGCCCCATCGGACACAAGGTACATGGACCAAAGTGGAGAGCACCCTCCACGTAAACATCCTAGAAATGAGGGCTGTTCTGTATGGCCTGCAAACCTTCCAGACCCATCTATCCCTGGGACCTCTTTTAATACAAATGGACATCATCAATGTGATGCACTACATCAACAAGCAAGAAATGTCGTCAAAGCACGGTCAGGAAGCATAGGAAGACCAGGAGTAGTTGTAAAATTCACAAGTAGTATTTTATTATCAAGAACAGCAAAATTAAAATAGTTCAGTGTAACTATTTACAAAGGTAGTAAAAACAGAGAAAAAGTCCTTCATCTGAGGGTTTCTTTTCAATTCCAAATCTGTCTCTGTCTCTCATTCTTTCTAGCAAATGCATTGCTGCTCTTTTTATAAGTCTTTGCCTGGGAACTCGTTAAGGGGACATCCTGTTTTTCTCAAAATGTTCTTGTTAGTTTCCTTGCTGATGCAGCAAAAAGAACATAGTGACCCAGAACTGACCTCTTGTCGACAGCTCTGTAAAGATTTTGCAAACCAGCATCTTGGGTTAACCCCTTGAGTTCCAAATAGCTTTTTGCAATCATTTCAACAGTATGACTATATACATTTTCAAACAGAGGGATCCCAGTTTCACATACAGTTTTACACAAAGATTCACATATATTTTTATAATTGTAGACATGCAAGGGGAAGAAAAGACAGAAACAGCAAGTGAAGGCAGAGAGATGGTGAGAGGCAGAGAATTGCAAGACCGTTGGCATGATCAGTTCCTAGGTCTCACAAGAACATTTGGTTGCGTAACCATCGTGACAGAGTGGAATAGGACCTTGTCCCATTTGTTAAAGAGAAAGTGTTTAAAAGCAAGGATCTGTTCTTTCCTTTCTTGTCTCTTCTTTGTCTCGTTGCACAACCACATTTTCATGTGAGACTTCGGATTTGATCACCCTGACAATCTTGCAGTTCTTTGCCTCTCACTGTATCTCAGCCCTCCCTTGCTGTCTGTTTTTCTTCCCTTGCACATCTACTAATATAAAAGTATGTGCAAATCATTGTATGAAAATATAACTGATAATGGGATCACTTTTGTTTAGAAAATATATAGTATTACTGTTGAAATGTGTAACTATAATTTGAGATGATTGTAAAAAGCTAATGGAAAACTCCAGAGGTTACTTGAGTGTAAATGTTTGAGCCTTTTGCAAAAGCTGTGCAAAGGGGTCTCAAGAAGCACACTGTGTTCTAGCAGCTCCTGAAACTTACAAGAATAGGATGCTTGCTAAGAATGGGGGGTTGAAAAGACTTCTAAAAGAGCTGAGCTGCAACTGCAGAAAGACTAGGAGAACAAGGGACACAGAGACTGAAAGAAAACTTTTATTTTATTTTGCCTTTGTAAATAGATATACTGAACATGTTTATTTTATGATACTGCTAGTGTAAATAAATAATTTTTGGTGAATTCTACAACTGCTCCTAGTTTTCCTTTGCTTCCTGACCTGTGCCTCGACGACAACCAGACAGACAAGAGACAGAAAAGGGGAGGTAGAACAGATCCTTACATTTAATTCTTTCTGCATAGCAAAAGGGACAGGGCCTTATTCAACCCTGTCACATACTCCCATCTTTAAGCGGGAACCTGTTTTACCAAACAGGTTTCCAAAACTTTCTATTAATTCTCTTCTAACATTAGCTTATAATCTTTACAGTTCAGTGCATGTGTAGTACAACAAACAGAGAAATTTCAACACTCACATTTTTTTTTCAACCTTCGGAATTCTCAATTCCTGATCCATATCTTGACAGAAAATCAGCACTGGCATTCTCTTTCCCAGATTTGTGCATCACTTTAAATTTAAATGGCTATAGTGCCAGATACCATAGTGTGATTCTGGAATTTTTCTCCTTTGTTTGGTTAAACCAACAGAGATGATTGTGATCTAATTACAAGGTCGGCTCCTAGCAAATAAAACTTAAGTGACTCCATGGCCCGCTTTGCCACAAGGCATTCCTTTTCAATGGTGAAGTATCTTTTCTCTCTCTGTCATGCAGTTTTCTGCTGTTGCATAAAATGGGATGTTCCTTCCCATCTATATTCTGACTCAAGACTGCACCTAGGCCTACCTTTGATGCATGTGTTTGTAACAAAATGATTTCTCAAAGTCTGGGCTTCTTGAAACGGGTTGAACATAATGCAGTCTTAATGGCCCAGAAAGAGCCGGCCTGGTGGCGCTGAGGGCTGAGGAACTGGACACCTTACCTCTCACCATGCCAACGACCCATGTTCGGGAGTGAGTGCGGGCTGTCTGAGGTCGGCACGGGGGGGAGTGTACGGAGCAGAATGAGTTGCCATCGGGCAGATTTCCTCTCTGGGGAGGGAGCCTGAGCTCCTTCAGTGCTAAACTGCCTCGCGGTGGAGGCCAGGGGGTAGTACAGCTGATGGATGCCAGGAACACTAGGCCAGGGGGGTGGGAAGATGGAGACGTCACCAGAGCAAGAGGGCGCATGCACCTCTCTGTCTGAGGCCCAAGAGTAATCAGGAGAAAAACCAGGAAAAAGTCTGGGGCTGCTGCAGCTGCCTCCGGGCTGGCTCCTGGGGGTCTGCCGGGACACGCACAGTGTAACAAGACTCCGAACGACCCCCAGAGTCCAGTAGGGTGGCAGACGGCAGCAGCCCACCGAAGGAACAAACACCTCTATGGGGGAAAACAAATGGCCCAAAAATCTTCATCACACTCAGTGGTCCATTTCACATTATTCAGGAACCGTTTCATCATGAGTTCAGTGAGGGGAGTAGCTAATTGGGCAAAGTTAGGAACAAATCTCCAATAGTAACCAGCCAGCCCTAAAAATGACCTGACATGTTTTTTTTACAGACAGGGCGGTTACCTACAGCTTCTATCTTAGAACTCTCTGACTTTACTTCTCCATTTCCCAAAACATAGCCCAAATATCTGGTTTCCTGCATGCCAATGCTCATAGGTTCATAGGTGTGTATACAAGTTTGAGGGCAAGCTCATAATGAACTCGCCACCATTATGTCCTAGTGGCGGAAAAGGAATTTCCTGTCACCCATATATTGGTCAAGTGTATTTGAACTGTTCAGTATTGTCGCTTGTTACAATAGTCACAGGTAGGGAATTCCATATTGGGGGTAGTCTTTAATAAAGTTACTTCTTCTGACAGTTTTGTTAAGGCTGGCATGCAGTTTTAATTTATGTGCAGTTTGGTAGGACTAATTGTTGGACCTGCCTTTTTGATCGGTTGGATAACTGAAGGTAGGTGTTCCAGAGGCTTTTCCAGTCTGGAACGGTACACCACAACATCATCCAGGTACGCAGCACAATAACCAGTGTGAGGGGATAAAATTACATCCCTGTACCGCTGTAATGTATCGGGTGCACCATGTAAACCAAATGGCATGGCGGTAAACTGATAGAACCCAACAGGAGTGGCAAATGCAGTTTTGTCCCCGGATTCTTCAGCTGGGAGGATTTGCCAATAACCCTTGGTGAGATCAATGGTACTGATATACTTGGCAATCCCCAGTCTGTCCACCAAATTATCTGCTCAGGGCATAGGATAACCGCAAATTCTGACACTTAAGTTTCCTAAAATCAAGGCAGATTCTTACACACCTTTCCTTTTTGTTTACAGTTACCACTGCTGATGACCAAGCACTTCTCAAATCTTTTATGGTACCAAATTCTTTGTTTCTGTATTTCCTTAACCACATCTGCTCTTAACCGCTCTGGTAATCTGTATATCTTTTGTCTGATAAGGCGAGCATTCCTTGTCACTATTACGTGCTCAACCCCTTTAGCTCGGCCTGGCAGTGTGGTAAAAATACTGCTAAATTTTTTTAGCAAGTTATGAATTTCTACGGTTTGTTTAGAGGTGAAGAAGACATTCACCTTTACAGCATCAGCAGTTACAGTGTGTTCCAGTCTGTCATAAGCTATATTTTATTTATTGAAATGTTTCAGCAGGAAGGCATGCTGAGCAACAAGTTGCTCATCTCCCGGTGTGACCTGGGGGGTAGAGAAGAATGGGATAGAATACAGAGAAATGTTACAATGTTGGAATACAATTTGCTTATTTGAGTACAATGAGAGCAGGAGGGATTACAGGTAGATCACATTGGCTAACAACGCAACAGTTAATTATAGTAGGTATGAAGACACATATAGCAATTTGGCAACAGTTGGTAACACTGGAGCACATATAATAACTTGCAACAGTATATAGCACTAGATGGTAGGGTGACACAATAGTAATTGGTAGCCATTAGTGTAACATAGATATTCAAGATTTACAGTGATTGGAGTAAAGAGAGGAAGAATGGAAGGAGGGAATGAAAAATTGCGGAGGGCAAAATGGAAGAAGGGAAAGGAAATTTACGGAGAGACGCAGGCAGAACACGATTTTCGAGGCAAACAGACGACAGGGTGGACTAAAGTGCACATAAGAGGGGTATGGGGTAGGTTGTAAGTGCTTGAGTGAGTGTAGGGGTAGGCCAGTGTTAGGCTATGTTAACCGGAAGGGGTAGAAGGGAGGAGAGGTAGAGTGTGGCAGGGTAATGAGGCGAGAGGCATTGTAGGTGGGAGGTATCGGGGGGTGGGAGTTGAAATTCAACAGTATCCTGTTATTCCTATCTGGGCAGCGAGGTGGACAGCCCTACTGGTAGAACACAGGTTATAGGCGATGAGAGTTATTTATATATAGTGATGCGGGGGTGTTGCAGGAGGGGGTAGCAGAAGTCAACTATAGTGGGGGGGTAGTACCCCACCAGTGTGCTTAGTGACCCTGCCTGCACAAGGCAGTGATCTAGCAGTGACTGAGGGGGTGCAGTAAAAGGAGAAATAGGGGAAAGGGATAAAGTTGTTGCCCACCGTGCACTATGGATCCTGCCTGCACAAGGTAGTGATCAAGCTCACAGGAGGGAGATAGATTAAGGGTAGAGTAAGAAGGGGGAGGGACACTTTAGGAGGGGGGTAGAGTAGGGGACTAGGAGGAGCACGATCAGAGGGAAATAGTGGTGGTGAGTAGGCATGAGGTAATATGGGCTTAGGGAGGTAATATGGGTTTAGGGAAGATGGCAGGGGGGATTAGGGAGGGTCATGGCAGGCACAGGAAGGGGCAAGGAAGTTCTTGAGAGCAGAGTTAATGGAGTAGCAAGAGAACGAGTGGCGAATTTGAGGGGGAAGTGAATTGCAGATATTTGGAAGGCGATAAGAACAACCTGATTGGCCAGTAAAGGTGGAGTGGCATAGGACCACTGGGATTCATGAGTCGGTAGCTCTTAGGGAGTTGGGGGTGGAGTTCACCCAGCCAGTGCTTGGAGGTGAATTTTGCACAATGAGGGAGAGATGGTTTGTCAGGGAGATGAGTGCGGGGGGGGGGGCATCAAGGGCAGAAGGAGCTGAAGAGGGTATCTAGTCTGGCCAAGGAGGGCTTGGGGGCAGCACCGTAGACTACGTCATAGTAGTCGAAAATAGGTAGGATCATCTTCTGGGCAATCTCGTGCCTAGCCGTGAGTGGGATGCAGTCATGGTTCCTGAATGAGGTGCCAACCTTGGGATGCAATTTTTTCTGAATGGCGTCAGTATGAACATAGAAGTGCAGGTGTTGGCCCAGCCAGACACCTAAATACCTGAAGGAGAATGTGTCCTCGAGTGAAGTCCCATCAAGGGTGAGAAGGAGGGTAGAGAGGAAAACCTGGTATGTCTCTGCCTGGTGCTGAAGGTCATGGACTGTTTTTTTGGTGTTGAGAGATAGTTGGTGGTTTGCAAACCAATACTGAACTTTGCCGAAGTCGTGCAGCAAGATGGATGCAACCTCGGTGGGGCAGGAGCCAGATGTATACGGGACTGTATCATCAGCGTACATGTGAATAGAGGAGAAGGGAGAGCAGGTGGAAGGGGGATAGTTTAGAAAAAATAGAGAATAGTATGGAGCCTAACACTGATCCCTGGGGGATGCCAGTTCTTATCGGGAGGGGTGGGGAAATTGCGTCAGAGACCTTGACTGATTGGGTTCTGCCAGTGAGGTATGCCTTGAACCAGTCTGTCACTAAGGGGGATAGCCCAGCTATTGATAGGGTGCCAAGGAGAAGGGAGTGGGGGACTATGTTGAAGGCTTTGGCCAGATCGACAGAAATGGCTGAGATGATTTGGTCATTGTCCATTCCCGTGAGGACAGAATCAGTGAACCAAAGAAGGAAGTGGTGGAGTGATTTTTCCTGAAGCCAGACTGATAAGGGGTGAAGAAGGAGTCATTGAGGTAAGCGGTGAGCTGTGAGAGGGCTAAGTGTTCCTGAAGTTTGGCAAGGGTAGGGAGAAGAGAGATGGAGCGGTAGTTGCCAGGGGAGATAGGGTCTCCACCTTTGGGGAAGGGAAGTACCACTGTACATTTCCATGGGGAAGGTACTGAGGCGGTTGAGAAAGAGAGGTTTAGAATAATAGAGAGTGGGTAGGCGATGGCTGGGGCTGAGAGGGATAGTAGTTTAGGGTAAAGGCCATCCGGGGAGGAGCCTTTTAAAGGGTTGATCACTAGCAGGGCATTTAGGATGTCATTTGGGAAGACAGTAGTGAAGGAGAAGGGGGAGTCTGAGGGGAGGTCATTCGTAGGCAGTAGGAAGGGGGAGAGGGAGGGGCATAGGTTGGGAGGGATTGAAGTAGTTCATCAGCACAAGTGGTATAATAGGGGATGAATTCATCAATATCTGTATCAATATCTTCTTTTATCAGTTTCTGGCAAAACTAGCAAAGTAGCCTTTGGTGATTTTTCAGCCTATTTGTTCAGTAGGTTAGCATGGTATATCTTGGTAGGATTTTTCCTGTTGGGATCTCAGTTTCATAGTTAACTGTGCCAATACATCTAAGCATTAAGGCCCTTGTCACTTTAATGGTTTATTTTCTGTAGTGGGTAACAGTAGCAAAGACCTTTTCACTTGGCTCAAAAACTTTTTCTTCTACTCCATGGTCATAATATGCCTTTTGCTGGCTTTGAGCCTCCTCCTGATTACTATGGGCAATTTCAACATATTTTGCCAGCTTCTTTCTCCGAGCACACACATAAAACATAATAGATTTTTTCTGAGTGGGGTTATCTTCTCATGTTTCTTTTATTATATGTAGTGGCCCTTTAGGTTGTCTACCATAGAGCATTTCAAATGGTGAAAAACCTGTTGATGCCTCTGGCACTTCTCTCTAAGCAAAAAGCAGATAAGGTTAGTATTGGTTCCAGTCTTTCCCTTCCCCAAACCTTTTTAACATGCATTTTAGGGTTCGATTAAAATGCTCAACAAGACTGTCGGTCTGAGGGTGATAAGGGGAAGTTCTTATGGCAGTGATACCTAGTAGTCAGTGCAGCACCAAAATTACTACCCTGATCAGTAATAATTTCTTTAGGTATGCTCACTCTGCTGAAAATTTTGGCAAGCTCTGCTGCCACTTTTGGGGCTGTGACAGTATGCATAGGAACTGCCTCTTGGTATCGATTAGCATAGTCGCATACTACAAAAATGAATCTATTACCCTTTTTACTTTTGTCTGAGGGGCCAACTCTGGTAATTCACATATAGATGAGTTAGTTAAATTAGTGGGTATAAGGGTGGGATTATTATATCGAAATAAAAACTGTTTGGGTGGATATATGATAAAGAAAATTGCTGAATCACAGATTTTTCCTCTTTTTGACTATGGTGATACACTGTATGACTATTCTCAGTCTGGTAGATTGTACAGTTTGGATGTACTGTATAATCGCCTTGCGAGACTGATCTTAGTGTCCCAGGGATACCCATCATTGTTTAATGTACCATAGATTAGGATGGACTTCGTTATCAGAGAGAAGACAGTTACATAAATATCTTTCGGCCTTTAGAAGTATTACTATGGTAATTCCAGAATATTTGGCTGAAAGATTAGAAGTTTGGGAAGTTAAGTCTTCATTAAGGAATGCAAATTATCGAGAGCTGGTTATATCTAGATCAAAAACTAAACATTCTGATTTCTTTTTTAGTCAGTTAGTCCCTAGATTTTGGAATATGATTATTGTAAAATTTCGACTGTATAATCGAAAAATACCATCACGGAAAGCTGCTAAAACTTAGTATTTGGAATCACTTTTTGGACAAAAGGAGGTTTGTTGTGGTTAAATAGTTATTTATTGTTATTCTATGTTAATGTATGTTTGTATTCTTTTGTATTTTTAATAATTGTTGTAACTATAATTTTGTATAACCAAAGGTCACCATTTTAAATGAGTTTTACTCAATGGTCTAACCCATTTAATAAAAATGAAATGAAATGAAAACCATGTCCATTGCAATTCTCTCAAAAGGCACATCTATTAAGGATAGGGGCACCAGGGGCACCTTGTCTTTTTTTAGACACTGGAGCTACTTTCTGACACTTGGCACAGGAACTGCAATAGGTAGCAACATCTTCATGAATTCCAGGCCAGAAAAATCTGTACAGCAATCTGGCAAGAATGCAGTCCCTCCCCAAGTGACCAGCCATAGGACTACCATGTGCTATCTGTAACAACTCTGTTCTGTGCTTCTGTGGTGTAACCAATTGTTCTATCTGTCCCTGTGTCTGAGGTTTAACCCAAACTCTGTGCATTAACCCATTACATTTTTTAAACATTGGTTCACCCTGCTTTTGCTTCGCCCCCAGCTGCTTAAAATAACCCTGAAGAAAAACATTGTTAGCTTGCTCTGAAACAAATTCACAATCGGTTATCAGTTTAGTTTCAACATTTTCATATGTTAACCCCTTATGTTCATCAGTCTTTTGTTGCCACAGTTTCTTCAGGCATCTTCTCTATTTCCTGGACTTCTGGATCTTGGAACTATGCTCTAACAACTCTGAATCAAAATCACTGAAGGGGAAAAGCGTTCCCGCCATCTGAGATTTTCTTTGCCTGAGTTCTTGTCACCATAGTTGCTGAAACATCAGGATTTACTCCCTCTGTTATTAACTCAGTAAATCCTGGAAAGTCATTTCTAGTATTCACAGTTACTGGTAACTTGGGTAATACCCTCACTTTCATTTGGTGCAACACACCCTTAATATTCAGAGTCACTTGAGTGGTGGGACAGTATCGCGTGTCCCCACGAATGCAGATGACACCAGTACCTGGTCCTTTTGCACATTGTTTTCCCAGCACTTCAGTATGCACTAGGGTCTGTCTGCTTCCTGAATCTGTAAGTCCCTTCACAGTCTTATCTCCCACCTTTACATCTGTTAAGTACTTGCCCCAGTTTGCTAAGGACAAATCTGCAGTATTGTCCTCCTTACTGTGGTAGTTTCTTGCAGTATGGCTTGTCTTGTTACAGTTATACTAACATACTAAAATGCCAGCAGAATAGGCCTAATGGTCTTTCGTGTCTGCTCGTTTGGTCAGCCCCCCCCCCACCCTGGGTGCTGATCTTGCTGTCCCCTCGCCTTCTCTGGCTTCTCCTTTCCCAGTTCCGGATATTCTTGCTGCATTGGATTTTGCTTCCAGAACCCTTCCCCTGTACCTGTCCCACCCCCTCTTGAACCCCTCCACTGTCTCTGCCTCCACCAGCCCCCTAGGCAGTGCATTCCATGGCTCCACCACCCTCTCAGTGAAGTAGCACCTCCTCCTTTCTCCCCTGAATCTTCCCCCCTCCAGCTTCCACCCATGCCCTCTAGTAGCCCCCTTCTCCTTCCTTCAAGCACCCTGACTGTTCCTCCCTATTTACCCTCTTCATGTACCTGAAGCCTCTATCATGTCCCCGATCCTTCTCTCTTCCAATGTGTACATATTTAGCTCTTGAGCTCTCCTCATAGGTCCTGTCCCCAAGCCCCAAATCATTTTGGTTGCCCTCCTCTGGACCCTCTCCAGGAGGTTAATGTCCCTCTTTAAGTGTGGCCTCCAAAACTGCACACAGTACTCAAGGTGCGGCCTCACCAAGCAGTTATACAGAGGAGTATCACTCCCTCCTTCTGGAGGTGATCCCCTAGCGATGCATCCCAGCATCCTGTTGGCCTTGGCTGCTGCCCTCCTACAAGTCTCAGAGTTGTTCATCTTGACATCCACCACCACCCCAGGTCCCTCTCAGCCATCGAGACTTGAGCATTTCCCCAGGGTGTACACTTGGCCTGGGTTTCTGGCCCCAGGTGGAGTACCTTGCATTTCCCTGCATTGAACCTCAGCTTCCACTTTCTAGACCATCTTTCCAGAGCCTCCAGGTCCCCTGTGAGGCCACCTCCCTCCTCCCCATCCACCACTGCCCCAGTTTGAGTCATCCAGAGAGACTCATCTCACTCCTGATACCTGTCCTTATGTCAGAGGCATGAGGCGTTGAACAGAAGGGGCCCAAGGACTGATCCCTGTGGGACCCCACTAATGACCCTCCTTGGGGATGAGACTATCCCGACAACTACGACCCTCCGGTCCTGGAGCCAATTGCCTAGCCATCTGATCATCTGGTTCCCCACCCCCATTTCTCCCAGCTTATCCAAGAGGCCCATGTGAGGAACAGAGTCAAATGCCTTGCTGAAGTCTAGAAAGAGGACATCCACTGGTATACCCATAACAAATAAATATAACAAATAAAGTCTTTGGGTGCAGATTTGTTAGCCCCACCAGAGTTCTTATCAGACTTGCAGTTAAATAGGGGAAAAAGAGGGTCTTGCCGGTTCTTGGTTGTACAGTCTCAGCTTGGATTTCTGTCTCTGTTAGTTTGGCTGTCTTCTTCAGGTGATCATTCCTGGACTTGCTGCTGCAGAATCCATACCTTTCAGTTATGCTTCCCTGGTACTAGGTCTAGTACCCAAGCACAAAACTCCTGGCTTAGAGTATGAATGGCATAAATCCCACTGCTAACACCATCTGTCATTGAGGCACAGGTCAGGAAGCATTGGAAGACCAGGAGTAGTTGTAAAATTGGCAGGTAGTGTTTTATCATCAATAACAGTATAATAAAAAGTGTTCAGTGCAACTGTTGACAAAGGCAGTACAAACAGAAAACAAAGTCCTTCTTCTGAGGGTTTCTTTTCAATTCCAAATCTGTCTCCCTCTCTCTAACAAAAGCATTGCTGCTCTTTTTATAAGTCTTTGCCTGGGAACTCGTTAAGGAGACATCCTGTTTTTCTCAAAATGTTGTCAGTTTCCTTGCAGGTGTAGCAAACAGAACATAGTGACCCAGAACTGATGTCTTGACAGCTCTGCAAAGATTTTGCAAACCAGCATCTCAAGTTAACGTCTTGAGTTCCAAATAGCTTTTTGCAATCATTTCAACAGTATAACTATATACATTTTCAAAGAGATCCCAGTTTCACATACAGTTTTACACAGATTCACATATATTTTTATAACCGCAGATATGCAAGTGGGGGGGGGAGACAGAAACAGCAAGTGAAGGCAGAGAGACAGTAAGAGGTGGAGAATCGAGAGACCTTCAGAGTGATCAGTTCCTAGGTCTCACGAGAACATTTGGTTGTGCAGCCAGATAGACAAGACACAAAAGGAGAAGATTGAACAGATCATTGCATTTAACTCATTCTGCATAACAAATGGGACGGGGTCTTATTCAACCCTGTCACAAGGGAGAACTCGTTCATGCCCTCTGTGCAGGAAGGCAATGGGAGTATGGTATTGGGCCCTAGAACACAGTCTGGAACTGTCAGCACTACATGTTCTGGCACTCAAAAGGTCTTAGCAGACAGGCTAAGCAGGTCGCATTCCAGGATGCACAAGTTGAAGTTGCTGACCTCGGTAGGAAAAGAAATATTCAACAGATGGGCTCGTCAGAGTTGGACCGTTTTGTGTCCCCACACAACGTAAAACTACAACTTTTTGGCTCACTCATTCTGAGGCCTAGAGTTTTCTGGTGTGATGCGTTGTCCCTCTCTTGGATGGGGAGGTTCCTGTACACCTTCCCTCCAATTCATAGGGTGCTAATCAAGCTCCAAATGGAGGGGGAAGCTCTGATACTCATTATTCCTGTATGGTCTCATCAGATCTGGTTTGGTTCCATGTCCAAACAGCAACCGCTAAATAGTGAGTGCCATTACAGTGAGTGTACATCGGCAAAAAGCAAAACGGGGATGTACACTCCCCAGTGAGGACAACAACAGCAGCAGACGTAACATATCTATATGGGGCTGCACCCCCAAATTAAAATCTTAACTCCTGGGGGTGCATGTGGGAGAGGGGAGAAAATTGAAAACAAACAAACAAAAATTAAAGTCCCGCACGCACCAAAAAGAAAACAGTACCCTACCCAGCCCTGAACCCTGACCCTCCCTCACTGCGGCCATCCACCCTCACCACCACACCACACGGCCAGCTTAGCAACACCCTGCCATACTACCTCCCACATACCTCCTCCTTTAACCCTCCTCTTCCGTTCGCCCTCCTGAACAGTCGATGTTCTTCCGCTTAATTCACTATATAACCACGCCTCGCTATCCTTTCAGGGTAGTTCAAATCACAGGAACTCAAATTTTTTTTTTTTTATTTAGTTTTTGTTGACCAGGCAAGTGTACTAGACAAATCCTGCCTATTTTCAGGCACGACCTGGGGGAGGGGATACAGATGAATGCCAGCTGACCTTGAACCAGATTAATCTGTTGGTGGTATTTTAGTGAATGGGGGGAAATTTGGCCAGTCACTCAATCTGAGTCACCCCTATAACGTGCTACCATCTGGTTCCCTTTACTGCAGCAATTGGCAGTGGAACTTCCAGTACCTCTGTCATTATGCTGGGGTCTACTGTCAGTTACAGGGAACCCTGGGCCATCTGGACCTCAAGTCACTCCACCCTCATACATGGCTCCTGAAGACATAGCCATTGCCCAATTTAGAATGTCACAAAATGTGGCTGATGTCTTGATGGCTGCCAGAAACCTTCCACCAGGGCCACATATTCCATCAAGTGGAAGCGGTTGCCTTGTGGGCCATTTCTCATCATTTAGACACCTTTACCTGTCTAGTAAACCAGGTTCTGGAGTATTTGCTCTCCTTGTCAGATGCATGCCTGTCATACTCTTCTATCAAAGTTTACTTGGCTGCCATTTCAGCTTTCCACGTGCCTATTGATGGCCATATGGTTGTTTAGCTGGAGGTGGCCCATATGTGTTTGAGAGGCATTCTACACTTGAAGTCCCCTATCTGCAGTCCACCCCTGGCTTGGGATTTGAATTTTGCTTTGGCTTACTTTGACTCCCTTTGAGCCAGCTGTGACTTGTGGCCTATGCTTCCTTTCTTGGAAAGCATTATTTTTAGTTGCTGCTACTTCTGCTCCAAGAATCTCATAGCTTCAGGCTATAACGTGTCAGTCTCCTTATATGATTTTTCACAAAGGTAGTGTCTTTGTGTACCAATCATACGTTTTTACCAAAGGTGGTGTCTGAGTTTACTTTAAAACATACCATCCACCTGCCAGTTTATTTTCCAGAGCATGCCAATCCAGGGGAAGCACTGCTCCATGCTTCTGAGATGTACATAGAATACTCAGGTACTATATACACAGCATGAAAGACTGCAGAAAGTCCCTAACAGCTTTTTGTTCCATTTGCCCCTGAGAAAGAGGAAGCTTCTATTTCTAACAGTGCCTGTCCAAGTGGCTGGCTACTGTATTACTTTCTGTTACAGGAAGTATGGTAAGGAACTTCCTGGGGTTGTGGCTGCCATTCATCAAGAGGCATGGCCATTTCTGTTGCCTGTTTCAGGAATGTGTCTGCTGCTGAGATTTGTGCAGCTGCCACATGAAGTACTGTCCACACATTCACTGAACACCACAGTCTGGGCATTGCCCCCTGAAAAGGGGCATGTTTTGGTCAGTAGTGCTGCAAGGTCTACTTCCTTATGGTCTGCATCAAAAGCCCTATGAGGAGACACTAAAGGACCTCAATATGTACACCCTGGAGGAAAGGAGGGACAGCGGGGATATGATTGACTTTCAGATACCTTATGGGTATAAATAAGGTTCAAGAGGGAAGCATTTTTCAGATAAAAGATGCTCAAGAACAAGGGGTCATGCTATGAAGCTGGAAGGGGTGGACTCTAGCGAGATGTGAGGAAGTACTTTTTCACAGAAAGAGTGGCGGATGCTGAAACAGCCTCCCAGCAGAGATGGTGGGAGTAAAAACTAACGGGATTCAAGAATGCATTAAATAGGCATAAGAGGGAACCTTAGTGGTAAGAAAAGGGGGGGAGGGGAGTAAAGCCAGAGATCAAGTAGGGTCTGCATTGTTACAGTAGGTAGGGAAAATGGGCAGACTGTGTGGGCCAAGCAGTCCTTATCTGCCATCACATTGTGTTTCTATGGTTCAGCCATCCAGACAGTTTTATCGCCAGTACTGCTTGGTGTTCGTTCCATAGGTGTGGCCTGATGAGATACCCTCAAAGAAGATAGAACAGTTACATACTTACTGTAACAGTAGATCTTCAAGAGAATCTTTCATTAGGCCATGCCATCCCACCCTCCATCCCCCTGAAGACCTAGAGCTCTGTAACTCCTGCCTCTTTCTCCAGGAAGGGTTACCTGTTGTTTCCTGCCTCTCCTGATTGGTGGAGTCAGTGTCTCTCCTGGTTCCCTACAGGGAGGTCCTCTGAGCATGATCCATGGCAGGAAACTGAGGAGGGAAGGGGCTGCCCACATTTATATGGGAAGTACCAACATAGGACGTCGTCGTGGGCAGCTCTTGGTGGACTGCTTGCAAAAAGTTTCCATGTGGTACTAGTGCTTGGCGGCTGTAGTTCCATAGGTGTGGCCTGATGAGAGATTCTCTCGAAGATCTACTGTTATGTTAAGTACGTAACTATTGTAGCTGGCACATGATCCATGCAGTCTGTTTATGCAGAGATATCTGGACACCATGGGGCTGGTCTCAGCCAATCAAATTGTGGGATTTTTCCAACCTGTTTTGCAAACTAGGGTAACCTACCCCCATGTGACCATATTTTGACCACCCTGGAGGCGGGACTGGCCAGACCCTATGTTATAAGTAGTCAGTAAGACATAATAAGGAGTGCAGTATGGTGATTTAATCGCACACCTCAGGCGCATTGTTAGGCACAAGACATAGCCAAGTTCCGTGAAATATTCAGAATTACACATTTTGTAGTTTCTTACGGCCCTTGTAAAGTAAGTAATAAGCCACGACAGGGTGTGAATTAAAGGATTTTAATGCACACCCCAGGGGCATCCTAAGGCATGAGGCCAAAGGCCGAGTGTCCTTACACCCCTGGGAAGTGCATTAAAATCCTAAACAGGTATCTGCCTCTATCTCTGAAATCAAATAAAGAGGCAGAAGACACTGCAGAGCAGGACACTGCGGCACAGGAGCTAGCACAACAATACTCACCCAAATCAGGAACCAAAACTAAACAAGCACAAAGGAAATCCAAAAAACTTCTGATCATAGGAGACTCCATGATTCGGGGAGTTGATACCCATCTCCAGCCAGGGTGATGGTCAGATGTCTCCAGGTACATCAGCATGGAGAGACACTGACCGCATTACTAAAATTGTTCACAAAGCAGGAGAAACATTGATGTCCTAGTACACATAGGGACTACGATTCTGCCCAGCCGGTCAGTTGTGGAGACCAAGGAACACCTGACTAAGCTGGGTGACAAACTATCATCTATTTCGTCGGCATCTCCTTCTCTGAGATCCTGCCAGTCTGGGAGAAGGGAACAGATGGACGGAAGGTCAGAAAGGAGAGATAGGGGAGCTAAACATGTGGCTCAAGGACTGGTGCCAGGAAAAGGACACAGATTTGTAGGGAACTGGCAACAGTTCTGGGGAGCGAAAGTTCTTTAAATTTGATGGACTGCATCTGACTAAAGAGGAGTCAGTGCATTGGGGCAGAAGTTTGGCGTCTTTGCAGAATATTTAAACTAGCAAATGGGAGAGGGTGCAGCACCCCATCGTCGAATGGAAGAACACCCTCCCCTCAGCTAGTGGTCAAACAGGAATTCAGCGTGTTTGCCATTCATTTGCATCACCAGGTAAGAAAAAGGTTTGTCTCCCCATACGATGCACAGGGGTAATGCCAAACTTCACCCAACAACTAACACACCAAAATCTGGCCAATGAAAATCATGTACACAAATGCTCACAGCCTGGGAAATAAGATCCCAGACCTGCAGGCAATAATGTCAGAGGCTAAACTGGACATAGTAGCAATTAGTGAGGCGTGGTTTACCAGTAACCACACAGGAGACTTCAGTACCTGGCTATGTATTGTTCAGAAGAGACCGAGGTGCAAAAGGGGGGAGTGGCCCTGTATGTTAATGAAAATATCAAAGCTACAGAAATTCAGAATACACATAAGGAGCCAGAAGAACTGTGGGTCACCCTGGAAACAGGAAATGGGACAGCCATAAGAACTGGGGTTGTCTACAGGCCCCAGACCAGAGGGAGGACATAGACACATTACTGTTAGAAGATATACAAAACATGACAGCTAAAGGGAGGTTCTGATAATGGAGACTTCAACATGCCAGATATAGATTGGTCAATACCAGCAGGAACATCTGCCAGAACTAGACTCATAGTGGATTCCTGCAGGGGAGGGCCTCAAACAACTGGTACAGCAACCCACAAGAGACAGGGCTATCCTAGATCTAGTACTGACTAACAAAGAAGGGATCACAGATCTCCAGGTAGAAGGTCACCTGGGGTCCAGTGACCATCACATGGTATGGTTCAATTTGGCTACTACATCTAAATCATCCCATTCAAGGCAAAATATGGGACTTCAGAGGAGCTGACTTTGATAAGATGGCCAACAGAGTTAAGCTAGCCCTGGCAAAAAGAAACACAGGTGAGGAGGTACAGGCAAAGTGGGCAAGCATTAAGGATACAATACTGGAAGCAACATCCCATTGTGTTAGACAGAAAAGGAAGTGCAAAGAAGAAGGAAACCACTTTGGTTCTCAAATACAGTAGCAGAAAAGGTCAGAGCCAAAAGGCTGGCCTTCAGAAAATATAAGGGAACACAGCGGGATGAAGATAGGAGGCATACCAAACTGCCCTAAGGGAAGCAGGTAAGGCAGTAAGGCAGGCAAAGTCCCAAACTGAGGAAACACTAGCACGAACAGTAAAGAAGGTGACAAGACTTTCTATAGATACATTAGTGAAAGGAGAAAGTCCAGAGGGGTATTGCTAAGCTTAATGGAGAAAGGGAGCATGTGAGGAGGAGGACCCTGTAAAGGCATCTATCCTAAATAGATACTTTGCTCAGTATTTACTGAAGAGAAGGTAGGGCAGGGCCCACAGCTCAGCATCATGGACACAGGGGAGGAGGTGAGCACTACCTCTTCACAAAAGAAAGGGTCCTACAAGAGCTTGCTAAGCTCAGGTGGATAAGGCAATGGGACCTGATGGCATACATCCCAGGGTACTTAAGGAGCTAAAGGAGGAACTAGCAGAGCCATTAGCAGAATTGTTTAGTGAGTCTCTGAGCACAGGAGAGGTCCCAGAAGACTGGAGAAGGGCTCATGTGATCCCGCTCCACAAGAGTGGTAGCAGGGAGGAGGCGGGGAACTACAGACCAGTCAGTCTTACCTCAGTAGTGGGCAAGATTATGGAGGCACTCCTTAAGGAAAGGATAGTGCAACACCTGGAATCCATAGGGGCACAGGATCCAAGACAGCATGGGTTTACAAAAGGAAGGTCCTGTCAAACTAATCTCATAGATTTCTTTGACTGGGTAACCAGAGTGGTGGACCAAGGGGGAGCAGTTGATGTCGCCTACCTTGACTTCAGCAAAGCTTTTGACACTGTTCCACATAGAAGATTGATAAATAAGCTAGGTAGGCTCGGGTGGGTCAAAGTTGGTCAACTGGGTGGCAAACTGGTTGACTGGCAGAAAACAGAGAGTGGTGGTAAATGGTATACAGTCAGAAGAGATGCAAGTCACAAGTGGGGTACCTCAGGGATCAGTCCTGGGGCCAGTCCTATTCAACATCTTCATTAGTGACCACTGAATGGACTAGAGGGTAAGGCTTGTCTGTTTGCAGATGACACCAAGATCTGCAACAGGGTAGATGATCCAGATGGGGTGGGCAGAATGAGAAGAGATCTGGATAAACTAGCAAAATGGTCAGAAGAGTGGCAACTGGGATTTAATGCAAAAGAAGTGCAAATCATGCACATAGGAAGAGAAACCCTGAAGCCACTTATAGGCTGGGAGGGTTGCTAGCAGTCACAAAGGAAGAAAGAGACTTGGGCATCATCATCACTGATGACCTAAAATCATCCAAGCAGACCTCTAAAGCAGTAGGTAAGGCTAGGGGGTGTTAGGGTGTATTAGTAGGGAGTATCACAAGTCGTAAGAGGAGGTAATAATCCCTCTGTACAAGACATTGGTTAGCCCATCTGGAGTACTGCGTGCAGTATTGGAGGCCACACCTTCACAAGGACATTAACCAAATTGAGGCAGTCCAGAGAAGGGCAACCAAAATGGTGCAGGGACTGCATCAGAAGACATATGAGGACAGATTAACGGAGCTCAATATGTATACCCTTGAGCAAAGGAGGGAGAGAGGTGATATGATCGAGACATTTAAACACCTTAAGGGGCATAAACAAGGTGAAAGAGTCTAACATGTTTAAATATAAGAAAAATTGCAGGACAAGAGGACACAGCATGAGATTAGAGGAGGCCGATTAAGGGGAATGTGAGGAAATTCTTTTTCACAGAAAGGGTGGTAGATGCATGGAATAGCTTACCACAAAGAAGTGGTGGCTATGAATACAGTGCAGGGCTTCAAACAGGCATGGGATAGGCATAAGGGAGCAATACAAATGACTATGAATAGATAGGTCACTGACAGAGCAAAGGCCGATGGCACATTTATAAGGTAGAAAAAGAAATGGGCAGACTGGATGGGCCTTGCGGTCCTTATCTGCCGTCAACTTCTATGTTTCTATGTAATGCATGCCCTGGAGTGGCTTATTACCCTTATAAAATGGGCCACCATCATAAAAGAATTAGTTTGGTTTACTCTGATAGAGATTAAAACGTATTTAATATTTTCAAAAGAGTGTGCAATACATTACCTCTAAAACATCTAAAATCTGAAAAAGCAGTCCCTATTAATACATAAAAAAGCACATCTCAGCAATAGGTTAACTAGTACAGTACTTTTAAGTAAAAGTATTTATTAGTAAAGCTGGTCGAAAATAAATATTTTCTCTAATGTAGATTTTATCATATAAATGCACTGTGACATCTGTACATTTGTAAAACATAAGCAGTGTTTAAAACTTAATTTTCATTGCACTGTAGTTATATAGTTTCATTGAAGGCAACCTTCTCTTTATTTTTGTTTTTTTACGTATGTGTTGTGGTCTAGTACAAAAAAGGAAAACTGTTATAGGATTGAGGTGAAAGGTTAGTGAGAAAATAAAACTAAACCTGCCAGGTTGCCTTTTTTTTTTGGGTGGGGGGGTTAGATTTCACCTGAAAACACCTATATATGATTCAAATGTACGTACTTTTATAAACATCAGCAATGTATTTGAGCAGTTTGGGCCTGCCTATGAAACTGTGTTTTCCCACCCTTTCTCTTTGTTTATAAAATATTACTGTAACCCTTACCCAGGTATGCTGTTTCTTTCTGACAGCTCTACGTGGTGGGCTGGGTTTGGGGAAGAATATGTCACTCGGCACATTGACTAGGTTTGGCTACTCTGCAACAGGGGCACCCAAGAAACTCCAGACAAGGAAGCAATAACTAATGTCCAATACTAGAGGTGGGATTCCAAAGTGTGGCTTTTATTCACATCCAACAGAATAAGCAAAGCATAGATGGACCCCCAAGGGGCTGCACTCCTGGTAATGCAGATTTATGGAGATCAGAACACATCCTTATTCACTTTAGCCCTCAGGCTCTGACACACATTGGGCACACAGCCCAAACTTGTACGCTGCTTTGGGTTTTCCCTGGCTCGGCTCCCTTGGCAGCCCTTTGGACACTTTCTATATAGCATAGAATATTACTGGTGGCCCCCTAAACCACCTGTGAGCACTTCTGCTCCCTCAAGGAATCTTCCTCATCAATCCCACATCTGGGTACTTTCCTCAGGCACCGGCCAAGTACCTGAGGGAAAGCAACAGGTGTCCCAAAAGTAAACCCATAGAGCTGAATTTGGTTACTACTGATGGGGGGGGGGTGGTCCTCCCACATCTCACTCCCATAATTCATACCCAGCCATTTCTCTGTACTGTAACACCTCATTCTTTAAAACACTTTGCTGTGTAGATGCTTTTAAAATGTATTCACATTCAAATACTGTCTTTGCATCCCATTTGTGCTGAACTTGAACATACTTAAATAAGTGGCTGTGTCCATTACTCTAGACCCCCCACAGAGTTAAGCAGTCCAATCCCCACATCTTCCAAACTGTACTTGGCTGTCTTTTCCTGACCTCACGGTAATAGTCACTAGTTTAATTTTGTTTCAGGTGAAAACACATTGCCCTTTAGGAGAGCGAACTCACCCCTTGGTTGCAGGTGCCCCGCAGGCGTTTTCTCCTCAAAAGAAATCTTGTCCAGTACTTCTGGTGCCTCAGCACGAGCTTAAATCGGGCAGCTTCTTTTCTCTGGGACTGAGGGCGCAGGGTAAGCGGACGAACATGGACCAGAGCAGTGACATCCAGGGCCTCTCCCACTGCCTTATTATAGGCCCATTAGTAGACTCTCTGGATCCCTGATAACACTCGCACTGCCCGATAGGTCCATAACCACCATCAAACAAGCTGGAGTTGCTCCCTATAATGGGCGGTACTGGACCATCTCCTTAGGGGTCGGTCTATGGGGGGGGGGGCCATGAAGCTGAACCCAATATTATGGTGATCAGACCATCCAACAGGTTCCACCACCATGTCAGAGATCTCCATCCCTAGCAGGAACACTAGATCCAGTGAATGACCTCGTATGTGGGTCGCAGAGGTAATTACCTGTGTGAGCCCCGATGACGTCATCAATTGAAGGAAGTCTTGTCCAAATTGCAAGAGTTCATCGTTGACCCGGGCATTGAAGTCCCCCAGTACCAACCACCTGGGGGTCTCCAGTACCATCTCAACAATGAAGTCCGTGACCTCCTGCAGGAACTCCCTTCTCATTCCCAGGTGAACAATAAATGAGAAGTATCCTACAACCCACACCTGCACCAACGATACATTCAAAAGATCTAGTGGTCCCAACTGGCACCTCTACTAGGCACAACTCCATTTTAAAACAGATGGCTACCCACCACCCCTACGATCCAGCCTTGGGCTGTGTATCACCAAGTACCTGACTAGAACAGCTAACTCCAAAATGGGACCAGCATTTTCATCCAGCCAAGTCTCGGTGATGCAAGCCAGGTCGGATAACCCAACAAGATCAGCAATTACTGCTGTTTTGTTTTGAATCGACCTGGCATCACGTAACACTACCCGGGCTGGATGAGTAGAGGTAGATCGGGCTACCTGCCCACTACAAGTGGAGCCCTTGGGTATGGGCACCAAGCAGGATGGACCCCTATCCTGGGTCCATTTTGCCCCAGGGTGTCTCCTTGACCCCACCACTTCAATTCGCTCTTCTGCCTGAGCCCCCACCCCTCTGACGCCTCCTTGCAATTCCAAGGCATGACAGCACCTATAGACCTCTCCTGAAAGCAGGGGGCAGTCGAAGGGTGAAGGGCCCTAAGCTCAGCGGGAAAGTAATGCCCGCCCGTCGAAGCCCTCTGTGAACACATCCTGCAAATTCTACCCCCAGCAGTAAATCAGTAACAGTCACTCACTCAGTCATACAACTACATCCACTCCATGCATTCAAACTAAAATCAGCAGACATAAGACACAAAAAACCAAAACGTCGGCGGTGCACTACAAATTCTTTGAGTTATTGTCCCAAAAGTTCACTGTAATTAACTATAATCAGTACTATTAATTCCTCACTGGAGTGTTGAAAACACGCCACGTCTTCCCAAAAAGTTTAAAATAGGGGAGGGGAGCTCTCACCAGCCCCTCACCGATGATGTCCCAGTCTTGTGGCCCTCTCACTGCCACATTCAGCCAGCCAAGAAACCGTTATTTTAATGATTTTAATAAGAAAGGAGGCCCTCTCACTGCCTCCAAGTCACAGAATCTGTATATTAGAATACTGCCACAGATTATCTGCTAGAGTCAAAGAGAACCCACGGCACAGTGTTCCACTGTACAGCTACTCTGGGAACGTGATCATGGATACAACATTCAGTTAATTTGTTTTGTTTTTAATTTAAGGAAGTTTTTATTTTTAGGGCCTGATTAAAGGTTTTTAGTGTGTAAAGGTGGCAGCCATGCTATGTGATGGCTTATTATTTCTAGGTGTTGAGTATTGATTTGCTAATTGTGAGATGTGGCTGCTACCAAGTCCTGTCCTAAGGTGTGCAGTTTTGGTGACTTGCTGACATCCTGCGAGTTGCTTCATGCACTGCTTCTGCTGGGTGATGCTAAAAAGCTGCACATTGTATGCGCTTACATACCTCCCGTATCATGCAAGCAAGGGCTTGATGAATTCCTGGAATTTCTACCCCAGGTCACCAAAAGCAATGAAGTGATTTGCATAGGGGATTTCAACCAGGATTGGCTTGGTCTTAGCTCCCCTCTCCTTGACTCTAACATTAGCAAAGCCAGTCTAACTCTGCTTGTCACAGTGCCTAGGAGGCACTCTAGCAGTGGATCTAGCCATACCTGGATCCTCACAAACAGACCAGACAGAATCTCCTTGGTCACCGTGCTCTCGACTCCATTAGTGACCATTCTCCCGTAACCTGTGTCTGGGGTGCCTCTCTCCCCCCCCCCCCCACATTGCCCACCCAAAATCATTACTACGTCCAATTTCTCTGCCTTTAACCCTATGGCTTTTTCATCTGATCTCCAGCAGGTTGACTGGTCTTCCCTATTCACCACTGACAACATTGACCTGGCTGTGGAGTACTTCACAAACTCCCTGTGCTCCCTGCAGTCGAAGTACATTCCTTCTGTAAGGCATCGGGTTCATGGTTTGCCCACTAAATGGCTAACTAGCCTCCTTCTATATATGCTCAAATCAAGAGACAAGCTTTGGGCCAGATGGAAAGCATCCTTCCTTCATTCCAACTTCGTGCCTACCACTCCCTACGAAACTCCTGTAAAAGAGAGATTCGTACTGCCAAAAGCAACTATTCTAGAAGCCTTCTCCATGCCTCTTCTGGTAACCCAAAAAGGTATTGGACACATCAACCACATGGGTCGCAACCCCCCACCCGAGACATGCTAGTTGGCAGTGTCTCCTGTAACAACCCTAATACTATTGCTAACACATTCAACTCTCTTTACTGCCCTCCCTAGCTCTGCCTCCACTGTGTCAATCCCAGCTGCTCCCCCAAACCCCCTCCGCACCCTGTCCCTTCCACCCCTGGTTCTCAGCCCAGTCTCCAGATCAGACATCCTCCGTGCCCTCTGCACCATGTCCCCTCATGGCAGTACAGGCCCCGATGGGATGGAGCCCAGAATTCTCAAGCTAGGTGCTTCCCTTCTTGCTACCCCTGTCATGTGCTTGTTCAGCCTCTCCATTTGCTCAAGTATGGTGCCCCATTCCTGGAAAACTGCAAGGGTTATCCCTGTCTTTGGAAAGGGTGATCCCAAAAGCCTCATTAACTACCACTCGATATCACTCCTGCTGGCCCTCAGTAAACTTCTGGAGAAGCTTATTCATCACCAGGTGTCTGACCTCATAGCCAGCTTTAACCTGCTGTCCCCTGCTCAGCATGGCTTTTGGGCAGGTCACAGCACCATGTCTGTCCTAACGCAAGTCACTAGTGACATCAAGACCAACATGGATAGAGGACAACTTGCAAAGACCATTTCTGTTGACCTGTCTAAGGCATTCGACTCTATCAACCACCTCCTGCTCTTGCATTAGCAAGGCTCATTGAGCACCTCCTGAACCACCATTGTCTGGTTCGCCAGCTATCTACAGAACCACTCCCAGTCTATCTCCTACAAGAAAGTCCTCTCCTCCCCAGCCTCTCTTCACTATGGAGTCCCACAAGGCTGTATACTTGGGCCCCCGCTCTTTTCAATATTCGTAAATAACCTACCTGCTATTCCTGCCCACTGTCACACCTTACTCTACGTCTCTTCTAGCTCAATCAATGAGATTAACTCTCAACTCTCTTCTGATCTGCACCGAATCCCAACATGGCTCACATCCCACCACCTAGTACTAAATGTTGCCAAGACCCAGGCAGTGCTCTTTGGGTCTTGCAGGAAATCCAGCACCATGACCCCCTCGCTTCAGGTTTCTTGCCTTGATGGCTGCCCCTGTCCAAGCTACCCAATCTTTCAAATACCTAGGGGTCACCCTTGATCTGTCTCTTAATTTCTCCCTTCATGTTAATGCAGCTTGTAAGTCCATCAACGCCAAAATCGGACTTGCTTACTGCATCTGACACTCCGTGACCCCTGCCGCCAGGATTTCTGTCACACAAGGACTTCTGCTCTCTGGTCTTTGCTATGCTTTGCCAGTCTTCACCCAGGCTCAATCTAATATATTACAACCATGGGATATCACCTACAGCAATGTCTGTAGGTTTATTTTGTCCACCACTCGTCTTACACACCTCTCAATTCTTCTCTGTACTGATGATGTACTCAATCATGGTACTAGTATTGTCTCGGCTACACTATTACACTGTAACCAACTGTTAGTTATCTACCTGTTCTGTCCAATTGATGTTATCTGAGTCTGTGTTAAACCTGACGTGGTACCTTGTATGTAGAGCTTTGATGTTAAATATGTCTACCATCCATCAACCTGACATGAAACCTTTGTAAAAGAGCTTTGCTCAAAAGTATGCCTCTGAAATTCCTTAAACTAAATAAATAAAAGAAATTAAAAAACTGTACACTTTACTCTGACCTGTGCTGGCTGTTCTCTTCCTCCCAATAATCTTATTTCTTAGGCTGCTTGACCGACAACATAATTCGCTCTTCTACCCCTCCCTCCCTAGCAACTATGTTCTCTCCTGTTGCCTGTTCTAGACCCCTCCAGTCCATAACTTCAGCGCTGCTCTCTATCCCCAGTGGTTCTACCAGAATGGGCGAACTTGCATTCTCCTTCTGTGCCCCCAAATTCTGGAACTCCCTACCTCTTGACCTCAGATCCTCCAAATCTCACCCTGCCTTCAAGAAAGCTCTTTTCAGGTACCTCACCTCCCTTGACACGTGTAAGTGTCCTTAGCTTCATGGATTCATGCCAGTATTCCCTGTCCAGCACTTCTATCTCTGTCCTATTCTGACCCTACCTCTTTGTCCAGTCTATCTGCACTGTCGATAAGCACTTAAGTTACTCTGCTTCTGCCTACGTACCTGCCTCCTAGATAAACTTAACATGCCTTTCATGTTTGTATTGATTCATCCCCTAGCGATTCCATTCTTGCCTTGTTTTGCTACCTCGTGCATTATGTAATGTATACCTTCCACTTATGTGATATGTAACTTTGCTCCTCTGTACAGTTGTCGAACCTCTACGTACTGCAATTGTATTTTGTTAATCCTTTGTATCTCTGCCTTGTACCTTGCTTTGAATTGTATTCTCCTGTGTCGTGCCTCAAAATAGGCAGTATTGTCTAGTGCGCTTACCCAGTTACCAAAAGCAAATGAATAAATAATTACACACCTTGGTGGGCCTGTTGGCCAATCAGTTGTGTTAATTTTTCTTGCCCATTTTATAAATTAAATTAAATACACTGCATGGTATTGTTAGTTAAGTTTTCAGACTTTATATTCCGCTTGTGATTGATCTTTATGTAACTAGTTCATTAAATAATCTTAAAATATCTTATGAAGTATTAAACTTAAGTGCAAGTGCAATATTTGAGATTAAAGATGAATGGATCGCTTAACAGCTTAGATTGATTTAATGCACCTCACCTGCTTCCTTGCAGTGTACTGTCTGGAAAGCTTCTACAGTATGCTGTCCTCTTTATAGCATGTGCTGTCTGAACTATACTGATGTTTTAGGGAAGTCTGTCTTCAGAATTTGCATCATTCTGCAGCTTATTTCCACTGCTTATTCTTAAAAGTTTTCTGGGTATCTCCAGATTCCATCAATGGAGTGTGTGTGTGTGTGTGTGTGTGTGTGTGTGTGTGTGTGTGTGTGTGTGTGGGTGGGGGGCAGAGGTACTGTCCCTAGATTTGTCAACTGGTTAGCGAGGAATGCTTGCGTAATAGATTCTACGAACAGTTAAAGTATCACAAGAATATCTGTGTAAATGTTGGTAGAACATTTTTACTTTAATAGGGAATGAATGAAACTATTTTATTTTGGTACCTTAAATAAGTCACAACCCCTGAATCTGTGATTATCCTTGTATTTCCAGGCCTCTAGTCACGAAGTCCGCACACCCGGATAGGTGGTGCGTAGGCTTTGTTACGGTGATATATTGCAGAAAAACTGGGCACTCACCAACACATTAGACACACATGCTGACACCGCATAAAGGTATAAAAGGCTTTATTAATAACACACAAAAAAGCCTGCCTGACGCATTTCTGGCCGCCACTGGACCCTTTCTCAAAGGCAACCAGAAACGTGTCAGGTGGGCTTTTTTTTATGTGTTGCTAATAAAGCCTTTTATACTTTTATGCAGTATCAGCATCTAATGTGGTGGTGAGAGCATGTTTTTTTCTGCAATGTGTGTTTGATTTTAACTGGTAGCACCATAGCCTTGTGCAAACTCTGTGTGTATCTGTTACAGCGATAATCCTCACAGTGGAAGTGGTGCGGAAATCCTGTGCATGTACAACCAGGGTTCCGCACCATTTCTGCACCCATGACCCACACCTGGCACAGGCTATGGGTTCGGCCCAGTGGGGAGAGTGGATGGAGGCATGCCATTGCTATGTGCCATTAACAGCGCAACATTTCCACATTCAGGGTGCCTGCAGAGGAGCCTCCAACTACGCAATCCAGGATCTGTCGTAACCTCTTACACACCCTCCTCTGGCCGAACGGTGCTGTGGACATGGTGCTGCCCCCCCCCCCAGCCTGCTACCCCTAGCCCTCCGAGCATATCAGGAGAACCAGGGGTACATTTGTTATCACTGGCTAAACAGCCTAATACTTAAAGGGATACATTGGTCCCTGGAGGACAGGTGGTATCCCACAGTCCTCTAGCAGCAGGCAGAGCGGGGATCCTTTTGAATGGCAATCGGGCATCTGATTGGATGCCCACTATTGATTGCTGTACTGTCCCTGCCACGCCCTCATGTAGCAAGGCAGGTGGGGGTAGCACCGGTGCTCTGCAGCATGGGTCCTTGAATATGGACCAAGCTGCACGCCACTACATGTGCAGAGCCACGTGGCATAGTTTCTCATTTTAAGTGTGAACTGGCCACGTTCATGAATAGAGGCCATCATGGTGAGCAGACTGTGGTGAAGATTATGTTCTGCTCCAACCTCTCTGCAGTATCCTGCATGTGGGTAGATGGACCATTTCAGTTCCTAATGCTTTTCTCTCTCCACTGTAGAGGGCTTGATTAATTAGAAGGACAAAAACTTCAGAGTTGTTGGGTATGTTTTACGTGTTTTGTTGTCAGAGAAACATTAAGATATATTGTATTTATTTAAAATTTGCATCATGTTTACATGCCACCTCTTACCCCGCTGCTTCTGGGAGGTTTCCATACAGATGGTGAGATGACCCAATCTCCATGCAATATAATATCTTGTTTTCATTTGCGGAAGGGGGAATCCCTTGACACATCAAAGCACAAAAGTACAAAGTATAATATACAAGATAATAGGTTACGAGGTACTAAAACAAAAATTAAATACAAAGTCACAATTTAATAACGATAATAGCAGCAGTATCGTGAATCTTATAAATGGGTGATAATCGCCAATAAAAGATATTCCTTAGTATATAAATACAAAAAGTTGGCGTGAGTAGGTGATAGTACACAAGTAGTGATCAGAGCTGAGACATATAGTGGGGAAAATATTAACCTCGAGGGAGGAACTATTGACTGACAATTCAGCTGAGGGAAATACAACTATTGGAAGTCAGTAGTTCAACTTGAGAGGTCAAAACTTCTCATACTATATCCTGAAAAGTTCAGCGAATGTCTCTTGTGTTAAATCTTGACTTTAACCCTTCCCCTGACATCTCACAGTTTCCTACTTTAGAGTTTGTAGTTGCCCACCCCCACCCTTCACAATCTGTTTAGCTCACTAGAATGATTCTGTTTGTATCTTTGACATGCCATGTGACCATTTGGGGAATTTGAAAACTTCTTGTGTCAATTCAGACCCTATATTTGTAATTTTTTACCAGGAAAGGCATACTTAACTGTGATTGCTTGTTACTACGTGCATCTTGGAAAGTGTATTACATGGACATTGGGAATTTAAACTAGGAGTGGGGGGGTGGCAGCTGGGGAAGAGATATGCAGAGACCACAGGCTGGGAAACCATATGAGCTCCCCAATAACAGTGACAAAGAACAAATGGCAAGTACTGTTGGTGATGCTAGGAAAGGAGGGCAGGATGGGGGAGGGTGGAAGGTGGTTACCCTTAATGCTAGGAGCCTTGGGAGGAAAAACTGCAGAGTTACGGGTTCTCATGGCAGAGGGAGAGGTGGACATTGCAGTCATCAGAAACATGGGCCACCCAATACAATGACTGGGACCTGTCTGTACCAGGGGTACAGATTATTTCCGTGGAGACGGAGTGATTGGGAAAAGGAGGGGTGGCACTGTATGTGAAGGAAGGACTGAAGTGTGTAAGGGAGGAAGGGAGGAGGGTGAGTACAGAGTCACTTGGATGCAAATCCAGGATTCAAGAATAGGATTCTTAGAATGGGAGTGGTGTACAGGCCACCATCTCAGACGGAGGAGTTAGACAGGGAACTAGCGGGACAGATCAGGAGGACCTGAGAAGGTAGTGTGGTGATTGTGGAGGACTTCAACATGCCAGGAGTGGACTGGAGCACCAGACAACCAGGAACAGAGGGAGCAGGTACTGCTGGATGCCTCCAGGACAGCTTCCTGCTGCAAATGGTCAGTGAACCAACCAGGTTAGGGAAATACCCTTGACCTTGTGCTGGCAAATGGGACTTTGTGAGAGAACTTACAGTGGAGGAACCGCTGTCAGGAAGTGACCACCGCTCAGTATGGCTCACATTGGATATGGGCAAGGAAGGAGTGGAATCTGGCACAATAGTGCTGGACTTGGAGGGCCGACTTTGGGAGGATGGGGAAGTGGTAAAGTGTACCTGGCCAGAATTCAATCTAGTATGGAGCACTAACCAGAGGTGGGAGCTCATAAAGCTGGGGATAGTGGAGCAACCAAAACCTGCTGCAAAGCCCAGAGCAAGAAGGCTAGGGCTAAGAAACCGATCTGGTTGAGCAAGGAGGTCATGGAAAAGGTAAGGAGGAAAAGAGCTGCCTTTAGGAAGTACAAGAAAACAGAGGGGGAGGACAGGGTGGAGTACTTGACAGACTCGAAGGAGGTGACAAGGGCAGTAAGGGGAAAGCCAAAGCATCTGAAACTCAGGCTGGCACAAGGCATTAAGAAGGGGGAGAAAGACTTCTTTAAGTACATCAGGGAGAAAAGGAGCTGTAAGGACCACATAGTAAGGATTAGGAAGGAGGGAGTTGGGTGGAAGCAGGGTGCGATAAGGTGGAAGCACTAAATGAGTGCTTCTGCTCAGTATTACTAAAGAGAAGAGGGGTGACACCCAAGGTGGGAGAAATGGCAGAAGCAGGGGGAAGTGGTGACAGATGGGAAACCATGGAGAGCAGAGTCTGAGAGGGTTTGAAGGCACTGAGGGTGGACAAGGCACCAGGCCCAGATGGCATCCACCCAGGGTACTGAAGGAGCTGGCAGAGGTCCTTGCAGGACCTTTGGCGAACCTATTTAATGCCTCACTACATTCGGGTGTTACCTCAGGACTGGAGGATGGCTCATGTGGTGCCCCTCCACAAGAGTGGCCCCAAGGATGAACCAGGAAACTACAGACCAGTGAGCCTCGCATCCATCGTGGGTAAGCTAATGGAGGCTATCCTGAAGGAGAGGTGGTGGCCCTTCTAGAGGCCAAAGGACTACAGGACAGCAGACAGCATGGCTTCATACGTGGCAGATCCTGCCAAACCAACCTGGTTGAGTTCTATGACTGGGTAACTAGGCAACTGGACAGGGCCCATGCAGTGGATGTCCTGTATCTGGACTTCAGTAAGCGATTCGACTCCAGTGCCATGGAAGGCTGGGAAGGAAGTTAGTAGGCACAGGGGCGGGTGCAAAGCTGGTGAGATGGGTAGGAAACTGGCTGCAGGAAGGCAACAGAGGGTGGTGGTGGGTGGGAAGCTCTCGCACCCAAGGGCAGTGACGAGCAGTGTTCCACAGGGCTCAGTGTTGGGACCAGTGTTGTTTGGGATATTCATTGCAGACATATCATGGGACATCAAGGGCAAGATCAGTCTGTTTGCTGATGATACCAAGGTAGGCGTGGTGGTGGATGGCAGGGGTTGCAGGATGATCTGGCAAAGCTTGAAACCTGGTCAGACACCTGGCAACTGGGCTTTAATGCCAAAAAGTGCAAGCTGCTGCATTTTGGGATGAAGAACCCAAGGAGGAGTTACCAGCTAGGGGGAGTGCAGCTAGCCCAGAGAGAGGAGGAGAAGGATCTGGGTGTGCTCATTACAGGGTCAATGAACAACTCGGCACAATGTAGGAAGGCAGCTGCAAAGGCCATCAAAATGCTGGGTTGTATTGCAAGGGGTATATCCTCGAGGAGGGAGGAGGTGATTCTGCCACTGTATAGGTCATTAGTTAGACCACACCTGGAGTACTGTGTGCAGACTGGCGTCCGTATCTGAAGAGGGACATTAAGTTACTGGAGGGGGTGCAGCGCAGAGTGACAAAGATGATCAAGGGGCTGGGGGACTTATCATACGAGAGAAGGTTGAAGGAGTTGAACATGTACTCACTGGAGGAGGGAGAGACAGGGTGACATGTTGAAACCTTTAAATACATGAAAGGAATAAACAAGACGGGTACAGAGGGGCTGTTCAAAGTAAGGAGGGAGGCCTACCAGGGTCCATGATATGAGACTGGAGCGAGGAAGGTTCAGGAGGGAGATGAGAGACACTTTTTACAGAGAGGGGTGGTGGCTGGGTGGAATCGTTACCTGCTGAAGTGGTATGCAGTAGAACAGTGGACTGCTTAAACGAGGATGGGACAGGACAAGGGAAGGGTGGAAGGGAGGGCAGCTGCAGAATAAGGGGTGCTAGCTGCACATTCGAGCAGACTTGATAGACCTTCTAGGCCTTTATCTGCTGGCAAATTTCATATGTTCGTATGGACCTTTTTTATTGATTGGGGAATGTTGGCCATGATACCAGGGCATCTACCCTACTCTTATCCATGGGACCTTTAACTTTCACCTGGACAGTGACCAGAGATGGGCAGCAGGGACCTTACTTTAACATCTCATCCAAAGGACAGCACCTCAACAGTACTACACTGCAATGTCAGTTATGGCTATTACCCCAAGTACTTGATGTGGGACTAGAAGAAAAAATTACTCACCTTAGTAATTGCTTTTCTTCTCATGGAGTCTTGCTATATTATGACATATAGCAGTTAGCCACAGCACTTGAACTGCCCCGGAGAGGAAGGAGTTAACTCCAGGCTGATTGGAGTTCCAAGCGCGAGCGCCTTGCTGAAAGCTCTATCTGGCTAGTTTCAAATTGAAACTGTCAGATCTTTACGGAACCAACACTAAGCAAAAGTATGTGTGGAAAAACTCTACACTAGCCAAATGGCTACCTACTAGTAGAAATAACAATAACAGAAACAACAACAACAATATTACCCTGACAAGCACTATTGGCGCCCCCTCCCCAAAAGACTCAAGTCAGGAGGGGCCAAACCTACAAGTAAAACAGAAATACCTAGTTTCCTAATCCTAAAGAAAAGGAAAAAAGGAAAAAGAGCTATAATGGCATGACACAGTGCATACCAATTTGCCAACCTTACCCAAGTAGAAGTTCTGAGAGGGGCAGGTTGGAAGTGGTCATAATATAGAACTCCATGAGAAGAAAAGCAATTACTAAGGTGGTAATTTTTTCTTCAAACACCATGAAGTCTTGCTATATTATGACATATAGCAGATTACACAGCAGTACCTCCATGGAGGAGGGCCAGAACCTACTTAGAAATAGGCTCTGAAGCACGGTTGTGTTAAACCGAGCATCTCTCCTGGACTGGACATCCAGGGAGTAATGCTTGGTAAAGGTGTGAACTGTCTTCCAGGTAGCAGCTTGACAGATTTCCAGAATGGAATATCCTAGCAGCCGCTAGAGATGCAGCTGTACCCCCGGGGAATGGGCCTCAGTCCTGAGGGGGTTCTCTACCTAGTTTTTGGTAGCAAATTGGATACAAGAGACAATCCACCTGGCAATTGTCCTCTTAGTGGCAGGTTTCCTTTGCCAACCTCGCCATAGGTAAGGAAGAGTTGGAGGGATTCGAACCTGTGACCCTTGAGTGCTGCTCCAAATAGTAGCTAAAGCTCTTTTAACGTCTAAATTGTGCAATCTCCTCTCACACCGAGGAAGAATGCTCAGTGAAAAATACTGGAAGGGAGATGGATTGGTTAAGATGGAAATCTGAAACCACTTCAGGTAAAACTTTGTTAGTCCTGAGGACTACCTTATCTCTGTGAAAAGAAATAAAATCCTTTTCCACTGATAGGGCTTGTAACTCACTTATGCGCCTGGCAGAAGTGATGGCCACTAGGAAAACAGTTTTCCAAGTTAGAACTTAGGTTCCTGGAAGACAGAGGTTCAAAGCGGGGTTGCATTAACTGAGCAATGCAAACATTAAGGTCCCAGGCAGGGGCTGGTCCCAAAAAGGAGGGTTATGTGAAGTAACCCTTAAAAACTTGGAAACACAGGGTGAGAGAAGGGAGGCAGGCTTTCCTGCTGATATAAAAGCAGAGACAGCTGCCGGATGAACCTTTATGTAGCTGGCCTGAGGCCTAAGGAATTAAGATGGACCAAGTAGTCCAGCAAATGGGCAAATCAGCAGATTCTGGGACAATTTGTTTCCCAGAACACCAGATGGAGAACCCTTCCATTTGGAATTATAAGTGGCCCTAGTGGAAGGCTTCTCTAGAGGCCTTTAAAATATCAAGGACACCTTGAGAAAGGTGTAATTCAGCAATTTAACCCTCAAGAGCCAAGCCTTGAGGTGGAGGGATTTGAGGTCTGATACCAAACTTCCCCTGGGCACAAGTCAGCAGGTTGTGGACCCTGGAAGGCCAGGGAGGGTGGACTGACAGGACAGAAGCAGTGGGTACCAGGGTTGCCTGGCCCAGTCTGGTGCAATCAGAATCACTTTGCAGGGCTGGGATCTGATTTTTACTAACACCCTGAAGAGAAGGGGAAGGGGGGAAAGGCATACAGGAACTTCCCTTCCCAATCCAACAAAAAGGAGTCCAGGGGGACTGAGCCCATTACTGGAGGCCTGCAACAGAACAGAGGAAGTTGGTGGTTGTCTGGGGCTGCGAAAAGATCTATCTGAGGAGTGCCCCATCTGGCAAAAACTGACCCCAGCACTAGGGGATTCAAAGACCATTCGTGATGACCCTGAGAAATCCTGCTGAGGGCATCCGCTAGGACATTGTCCTTCCCTGGAAGGTGAACTGCTGCTAGGGAGGTGTTCAGGGAGTAAGCCAGAGACCACAACTTCATTGCTTCGGTGCACAAGGCTGATGACCGAGTGCCCCCTGCTTGTTGATGTACCACATTGTTGTGGTATTGTCTGTCCTGACCTGAACTACTTTGTTCTGGACAGATGCTGAGAAAACTGAAGAGCTAAAAGACAGCTCTGAGTTCCAACAAGTTGATGTGGAGCAGAGATTCCTGGGGGACCACACTCCTGAGTGGAAAGGTCGCCTGCGCGCCCCCACCCCAGCAAGGAGGCATCCGTGGTGAGGGTGAGGGAATGAGAAATGGGAATGAAGGGGACCCCTAGTCTCAGATTGCTCTGATCCTGCCACCACTGAAGAGCTAGAATCAGAGTTTGGGTCACTGGGACCAATTTGGAAGGGTCCCTCCTTTGGGACCAATAGGCCCTCAAATGAAACTGAATGTCTCTCATCTGAATCTTGCTCCTGCACTACAGCTGTGGAGGCAGCCATGCCCCAGAAGTTGCAGAGTGCCTTGCTGGTCGAGAGACCCAGGGTGAAGAGGATGCCAGGGCAATCAGCTTCTCTACCCTTTCCGAGGGGAGAAATGCCCTGGCCAACTTTTGTGTCCAATTCCGCACTCATGAAAGTTAGTACCTGAACTGGTTCTAGAACTGACTTTGTAAATTCAGCAGGAATCCCAGGAAGTGAGAAGCAGCTGGGTGACTTGGTAAGGGATTTTACTGATCTGGGGACTGACCCACAATGAGCCAGTCGTCCAGGTAGGAAACACAGCAACCCCTTGCCTTTTAAGTGAGCCACTACCACAGCTAGACATTTTGTGAATACCTTGGAGCAGAGGTAAGACTGAAGGGCATTGCTCTGAACTGGTAGTGACCTGAGGGCAGTTCAACCTGAGGTATTTTCGTGAGAAGGCCTGATCGACATGAAATAGGCATCCCTGAGGTCCAGGGAAGCTAGCCAGTCCCCTGGCCTGAGGGAGGGCAAAATCATTGCCAGAGTTAACATTTTGAACTTTGGTTTCAAAAGATGCTTGTTCAGGTACTCTTAAGTCTAGAATGGGCCGCCATTCTCCTGTCTTTTGGGGTAAGGAAGTATCTGAGTACAGCCCTTGCCCTGGTGACAAGGAGGAACCCTTTCCACTGCTTTGCAGTCTAGGAGGGAAGAGACCTCTGCTTCCAAAGCAAGGGCCTCTAAAGGGCTTCGAGTGGAAAATGTCTGGTTCTCATCTTTGGAAACTGTTTGAAGCTGAGAACCAGACCCTGGCTTACTACACTCCAGAACCCATTTGTCCGAAGTTAGGGACACCCAGTTCTGGCTGAAATAAGCCAACCTGCCTCCAACTGGTACAGGAGAATCGGCCCTGGGCATCCCATCAGGGTGCCTGCTTGGCAGTAGCCTTAGGCTGAGGGGTGGGGACGGTTTACCTGCGCCTGCCTACCTCTGCCTCTGAAAACCCCTCTGTACAAAAGCAGAGGAGGCTTGGGATTGATAAAAAGGCCTGTGGAAAGGCCTGCCCCTACCTCTGGGAGTGTGCCTCTGTGGAGTGGCATGCCGCTCCTTGGCCTGGGCACTTTTGTAAGTAGTTCTGTATTCATCCATCTTTTTCATATAATTTTCCGTTTGCTCTCCAAACAGAGAATTTCCCACCACAGGAAAATCCATAGCCTTTGACTGAGTATCCTGTGACAGATTAGTGCACCTGAGCCATGCCAACCTACGGAAAGCTACAGAAGTGGTCATGACCCTAGAGGAAACATCAACATCTACAGCAGTATGAAATTGAACTTTAGAGGCTTCAATGCCATCAGCAGCCACCTGTTCCAATTCACTAGCCAGCTGGCCATGGGCCTGCTTGGCTAACTGCAACACTGTATCCCATCTAGATTTCTGATATCTAGCCACATAAGCCATATAATTTGCCTGCCTGAGTCCCAAAGAAGCTGCCATATACTGTTTTTTGCCATGGCATCAATCTTCCTGGAATCCTTATCAGGAGGATGTGAGGCCAGGGGGATATTAGCCTTGTCACAGGCTGCAGCTTGTACCGCACCTACATGACTACACTGCTCAGTGAGGAAGTCTGTATCAGGGCCTGATAAAGTATACCTTCTGTCCATTTTTTTTGTCTACAGGAGGGACAGAATGAGGATTTTTTAAAATTTTTGTTGTTTGCTTCCTAAATGACTTATGCAAAGGAATAGACAACCTCCTAGACTCTGGGATATCCATCATCTCAACATAATCAGGCTCCTCTTGCTCATCCACAGCCTCTTCCAAGGGAAGCTGGAGGGCTTCTGCAACCTTTTGTAAAACATAAAATGAGAAGGGACCTGACAGCATAGGGGAGATTCTAATGGTCTGTCTGGAGAAATGTCCGTTCAATGGGCACGCCCAGACCCTCCCAGCCACATACATAATGATCAAAATCTTCCTCCCTCCTGTGGTTCATAAAATTCTCAACATCATACTCTTGAACCACTGAACCGAACGAACCAACTTTTGCCAGCTGTTGGTGGTTCGCCGGTCCCTGAGACAGTGACTGGACAATCTGTATGGCTTTAGTTATCTCTGCAGCAGTTGGAGAGGCAATCTTGCACCCAGACCTGCTGATTTCTTAGATTTTTTACTGGGACCAGTTCCTCAGAACCAGCCTTCCTTTGCCCGAGGAAGTCTCACCCTGGTCAGAGGGCACCCTTCTGGTCCAGTGGGTGCTGGACCGGGCTGGCCATCCGGGTCAGCGGACTTTTGGCCTCTCGCTCCTGAGCCGCCCAATCTTTTCTCCAGGGTGGCTGCAGGGAAATTTTACACACCTGGCAGTCTGACAGGAGGTGGTCAGCCCTCAGACAATAAACACATGGGTGTGGGTCAGCCTTGGCAAAGGCTTCCCACAAACATCACAGTGTTGAAACCCAGGGCCCGGTTTTTCTTTTGCCTCTCAGACATAATGCCAGCCTATCCAAAAACTTGCCCTTTTATGGCAGTGCCAGGCAAGACACCTTATCGGTTCCTAACCGTGTCACGGGTATTTGAAAAAACCCAATTTAAAAGTTAAGTTTTTTTAGAACAATAAGAACCGGGAACCGCACTCTAAAAGCCCAAATTATTGTTTAAAATAAGTATTTTTGCAAACCGATCGGTTCAAAACCGAACCGATAATGAATTTCCACACAGACTTTAAAATCCTGTACTTACGGTTTACTAGATAGAGCTTTGAACCGAAATGCGTAAAATAATTACTTTTGCTGGTTAAAATGAACTAGAAACACTCTGCTTGAACCGAGAAATGAACTGAGCTGAAGGAGAGATCTCCGAGCGACTGTTCAGTGAAGCGGAGTAAAGAATCTGACAGTTTCAATTTGAAACTAGCCAGATAGAGCTTTCAGCAAGGCGCTCGCGCTTGGAACTCCAGTCAGCCTGGAGTTAACTCCTTCCTCTCCGGGGCAGTTCAAGTGCTGTGGCTAACTGCTATATGTCATAATATAGCTAGACTTCATGGTGTTTGAACCAATGACTTTCTGAACTTCCGAACCTAGTGTCAAGTGTGATACCTACTCAGCCTGATACTTATGTAACTGCTCTAGATATGGCTAGTGTCATCTATCCCATATGAACAGTCATGTCGGGAGTAACTCTATTTACTGTATTGCAGTGAAATCAAACACATTTCAAGTTCAGTTGTCCTGTTTCATCAGGCTTTGCAGCTTGTGTAAATGCACCCCTACTGTGTCAAAATAGGCTTATTTCAGTATCTCATTTGTCTTTCATTTTTTTTTAAACTTTCTTTTTATTATAAATATGTGAGACATCAGGATATACATATATTACATTTTTCCATTGCACAAGAGGAGTACATACAAATGCACTACTGTCTATTAGCAGTTTAAGTTTGGTAGGTTTACAAGTATGGACTAAAGAAATTAGTAGTAGGCATTATCTAATAAAATAAGCACACACCTCCAGTGGGAAGCAGGCAGGAGGCTCAAATGTACAAGTGTGTCCCTCAAAGGTCATGAAACCTGACTTATTATTTCAAATCATTTTGTGGTTGAGAAAAAATATCTTACTCTCCAACTTATTTACCTAGAAGGGTGGGGGTGGGTCTGACAGGTGCAGTATATTAAATGAAATTTCTAATCCTCTGAACTCGCTACACCCCATATGTTTCTCACCCCTTGTCTTAGGGGACAAATTCTGGGTGGCAGGGAGACATGAAGAAACCACCTGGACCATCTGTCAAGTAGTAGTGGTGTATTATTTTGTAAATGAGCTGTCATGTTTTCCATTTTATATATTTCATAAATAAGATTTTCCCAGCTGGAAATAAGGGGGGGATCAGGAGTTAATCATAGTCTAGTTATTACTTTTTGGGCCGCTCTTAATAAAATATTTATTTTATTTATTAAATTTTGTTAACTGGGTAAGCCCACTGGGCCCCGAAGGTCCCTTTTTCAGGGGCAGCCCGGAGTTAGTTGCATATAATTTTGTACATACAGTCAGGAAGTACTGTCAGACATATTGTACAGGATTACAAGGACAGTATGCAGTTTCACAGTTTTTGTGGAAGAGGCAGGAGGTACATGACATTAGTGAATATAGTAGTACAGTGCAGTACGTCTATTACAGTAGTACATCTAATACAGCAGTACAGTACATCTAATACAGGAGGTACATTACATTAATGAGTACAGCAGAAGTGTAATACATATAATACGGAGTTATAAGGACAGTATACAGTTTCTGTAGAAGAGGGCAGTAAATACATTACTATACAGAGTACAGCAGTGACGGCAGATAGAGGTGAGGGTGAGAAGTGCTTTAATAGCAAACAGGAAGTTCCATATAGGATAGAGTACCAGCTTGTGCAGTCATTAGTCGTTACCCTTGTAGGGGAGCAGTTTAGAGCCAGCACAAATTGACACGATGTGTGGTTGAGTAGCCATTGGTGCAGGGGCAGGGACTAAGTTTGAGGAGGTGAGTACGCAGTCCCTTTTGAAATATGGCTAGGGTGGGTGCCTCCTGAAGATGGCTGGGGAGATTGTTCCATGATTCAGGGGCTAGGTGAGTAAAGGATTTACTCCCAGCGACAGAGCAGGCCAAAGGAATTTCCAGGAGTTTTTTGTTAGAGGAGCGGAGTGGTCGTCTGGTCCATTTTGGGGCAAGTAGTCCAGTCAGACCTGACGGAGGTTGGGAGTCGAGGAGCTTGTAGGTCCAGCTTAATAGGGGGTACTAGAGCCTGTTGTACAGGGATGGCCAGTTGAGGGCTGTGAGGGCATCACAATGGTGGGATTTGGAAGCGAAGCAAGCATTTTTGTGGTATAAGGTCATTAATCTGCTGTGGTCCATTTTAGCGATGCCGAGTACAATGGGAGCGGCATAGGCTAAGGTTGGGAGAAGGATGCTTTGTGAGATTGCCAGTCTAGTCTCTGGTATCATGTTGTGGCTTAGGCGATAGAGGAGGCCCAGTTTTTGGTGGATGTTTTTTATTACTACATCCACATGGGGCCTCAGAGTGAGCCCCTGCTCTAATGTGAGGCCAAGGTATTTGACTGATTGTAATACCTCTATTTTGGGGCCAGATATGCTAGTGATTGGCAGAAGGTGGGCCCTGGAGGGACCCAGGGATTTTGGCCTGAACAGTATCGCCTTCGTCTTGGTGGGGTTAAGGACCAAGCGATTCTCAATTAGCCAAGTCTCTGCCTTGGCGAAGTGAGCTTGGAGCAGGGGTCCTAGGTCAGATGGGCAGTCCCCTGTTCTGTACTGTACTGCATCGTCCGCATACTGTACTATGGAGCTGCCCTCACAATGGCCGTAGAGGTCATTTGTGAATAGGGAGAACATAAGCGGGCCTAAGATCGAGCCCTGTGGGACCCCCTCAGTTAAAGGCAGGGGTTCAGAGATGACCCCTTTCCACTTGACCTGTTGAGAGCGGTCAGTGAGGTAATTACGGAACCAGCTGAGGGAGTGCTGATCCAGCCCCAGTTGGCTAAGCTTGGTTAGTAGGTGCGGGTGATCCACCAGGTCGAAGGCCTTAGAGAGGTCAATGAACTCGGCCCCTGTGGGAATACCCTTGTCCCAGCAGCCAGGACATCGGAGGTGAATTTGATGAGGGCAGTGTCAGTCCCATGCTTTGGTCTAAAGCCGTGTTGTGAGGGAGCCAGAAGCCTGTTGGCTGTATACTAGCCGCTCCTGAATCTTAGCCAGGTGACACAGGATGGAGATGGGTCTATAGTGGCCTATGGGTTCCCTTGCTCCGCCCTTCTGGATTGGGACAACATAGGCCTGTTTCCATGTTAGTGGGACTGTTGCTTCCTGCAGGGATCTGTTTATTAACTGGGTTACAGGTAGTGCAATGGCTGGGGCAGCAGCCCTTAGCAGCCTAGGGTCCAGTCCATCAGGTCCTGGTGATCCTCCGGGTTTTAAGGATTGTGGGAGAGGCAGCACTTCTTTGGTTCACACTGTCCGCAGGTGGAAGTGGGTGGTCAGAGGGTCCTGGGATTCAGTGGCCAAAGGGCACAGGGAGCTGTGTGGGGGGGTTGGATCTGAGCGCCCCCAGGTCGGTGAAGAAGCGATTGAAGGCTGATGCAGCCTCCTCTCCATCTGTGAGTGTAGTATCGTTGTAGATTGTTACCCTGCTGGGGTGTTTTTGTACCTTTTAGCAGGGAGTTGATGCTTGTCCAGAAGGGCTTTGGGTCAGATAATGTTTGCCGCTGAAGGGATTTTATGTAGTCCCTTTTGGCAGTTTTGGAGCTCTTTTGGCACTGGTTCTGCAGTGATCTATAGGCAGCGAAGTAAGCTGGGCTAGCAGATCTCCTTGCCTTTTTCCAGGCCTTGTCTCTGGCTATCATCAGTGATTTCAGCTCACACGAAATCCATTTATGGCAATTGCCTTTAGCTCGTCTGGCCCTAATTGGGGCATGTATGTTGGCCCCGCAGAGAACGTGCGCTGGAAGTACTGAACTGCATCGTTCGTGCTCCCTAGGAGTCTTAACGGGGACCAGTCTGTATTTCTTAAGGAGCTCTGGAATGCTTCAGCCAAAAATCCAGAGAAATCCCTGCCCACCGTGAGCTTGAGTGAAATCCTGGGAGGCCGATTTTCCCAGATGCAGAAAGTGGGTGAGTGATCGCTTAGGGCATCTGACATCACGCCAGTCACTTGTATGTTGGTAGGTTTGGAGACAAGGATCCAGTCAAGGATGGAGTGGTTTCCTGTTTTTGGGTTATGTCTTGTGAGCTCAGTGATGATCTGGGTCAAGTTTGCTTCGAGAAGTGTGGCCTTGTAGTTTTGCACGGTGGTGGGTTTCCACTTTAAGTTGAAGTTCCCAAGGACCAGCAACTCCGTGAGCCATGCCCCCGCTATTGAGCGGACTAGGTTCTGGAGTGCTGCAGTGCCACTGGTGGGAGGGTTGTAGATACAGCCTATAGTTAGATGCTTAGCACGACCCAGTATGATTTGGATAAATAGCAATTCTAACCCTGTAGTGCTTGGCATTTCGACAGGGGACAAGGAAGCCGCCGGGGAGGAAGTCACATAAATAAGGACATCCCCTCCTTTTTTCCCTCCTCTGTCCTTTCAGGAGTCGTCGTAGTGGTCTAGTTCCACTTCGTGAGGGAGTATGTGAGGCTTCAGCCATGTTTCAGATATGGTGCTGTTTGTAGGGAGGGCTCCATTGCATAGGCCCTCACGACCTGACCTTCTTCCCTTCGGGGGGGGGGGGCGTCTGTGGTGTCCGTTGCTCGATGGCCTGTGGAGGAGCACAAGAAAGAAGCGGGGTTAAGTACTTAATTTATTTAATAGATAGAGTGTTTATCCTGAAAATTACTCTGGTAATGGAGTAAAAGGGATATTTTGGAGTGATGTCCCCCAAAGATGGGAACAATTTTTCACTTGTTGGTTAACTGAATCCCAGAAGTCGGAAAGAGCCTCACATGACCACAATATATGTGTGTGAGTGGCAGGGAGTACTCCGCAGCCCCTCCAACATGAAGAATCTCTTCCCCCTACAAATTTAGCTGTAATCTGAGGGGTTCTAAAGAAACGAGCCACTATTTTCCAAGAAAATTCCGGCCATGTGTAGGAGCAGAGGTTTTATGTTGAATTCGCCATAGCCTCACCCATTCTGCAGTGTCGAGGGCACCCCCCAGCTCAGATTCCCATTGTGTTTGGATAAGTTTGATGGCTTGATTCAAGATTTGTTGTAGTGCTTTATAAAAGTGAGAAATGAGGTGTTGCTGGGATTCAAGGGAGGACAGCTGAGGTAGCAGGGAGATTAAAGGGAAAGTTTATGGTTCTGTGATGGTGAGACCTAATTCGGATGTTAGGTAATGCCTAATTTGTAGGTATCTAAAAAGTCTTGATGGGGTAGTAAAAACTCCCCCTGTAGTTGCTGGAACGTTTTGGAAAAAAAACATTTTGGTAAAATTGGAAAGAATGGTCTAGACCCCTCTCTCGCTACGAATGGAAGGTATGGTCGAAACCGCCTAGCAGAAATCTAGGGTTTCTAGCTGGGACTGCCATCCACATGTCCAGGGGATGATATTCTTTAGTCTTAAGGAGCTGCCTCCAATATTGAAGAATAGCTTTAGTAAATACTGGTGACAGATCTTCCCCCTGAGGAAGCATGAGATGGTAAATGTGATCACTGCATAGGGGTATGTCTGACAGATTCCTTTCCAATGTCATCCAGATTGGGGATTGATTAATGGGGAGAAGCCATTTGGGAATGTGGGATAGTACCATAGCTGTCAGATATTTGTTTAAATCTGGAAGTGCCAACCCCCCTCTCCTTTGGCAGGTAGAGCCTGGACAGAGCCACACAAGGTTTTTTGTTATTCCACAGGAATTTATTAATAGATTTCAACCATTTAAGTATTTCACAATGGGGGGATGGGATATTTTGCATAATGTAAAGTAACTGAGGTAAGACATTCATCTGTATGGATTGTACCCTAGGTAGTATAGATCGGGGTAGTTGAGACCATCTATGAAGGTCCATCTGGATCTCTTGAAAGACCGGGTCGTAATTTAATTTTAATAAAGAAGAGAGGCAGGATGATATCTTGATACCAAGGTATGTTAGATAAGGTCTATTCCATTTCAGGAGAAATTTCTGCAGAATGCCTGCTATGGGGGGCATAATTTATAGCTAGCACTTCTGACTTGTCTTGATTTATTTTATAGCCCGAGAGCTGTTCAGTGATTGGTAAGATTCTAGTTAATGTATCTAAGGAAGATTCAGGGTTGGTAATATATAAAAGCAGGTTGTCTGCATAATACGCTACCTAGTGATGGGTGCCCTTTATAATGCAGCCTGTCAGGTCTTCTTGCTGTCTAAGGAACTGCGCAGTAGGTTCTACATATAGGGCAAACAAATAAGGGGATAACGGGCAGCCCTGACGAGTCCCCTGTTGTAAAGGAAATCTGTCTAAATGGGAGCTATTCATTTTAACTACGGCTTCAGGGGAAGGATAAATTCCTTTAAAGAGCTGCTGACGCCATCTGGCCAAAAGTGCTACATTGCAGAATTAGAATAAGCATATCCACAGTAAATATCACACCAAAAAGTAGATTTAACATAATAATTGCCAGCAGATTAGGCCTTACGGTTTATCGAGTCTGTTCCACCCTCAGATCCCTAGTTGGGTGCTGAGGCCCCCCTCCTTGTGTTCCAGAAACCCCTATTATCCATCCACACCCCCCCAGGCCAGGGCATCATCTGATGCATCCGCTTTCTGTGTCTGTCCCACCCTCTCTTGAAGCCCTCCACTGTGGATCTCCGAACCAGGTCGCCAGGCAGCACATTCCAAGGATCCACCACCCTCTCAGTGAAAAACCTCCTCCTCTTCCCCCCCCACCCTTCCACCTTCAAACCATGCCCTCTCGTGATACCTCCCTGCTTTAGTCTAAAGATCCCCTCCATGTTTACCCTATTTATTCCCTTGAGGTACTTGAAGACCTCAATCATGTTGCCCCTGTCTCTCCTCTCCTCCAATGAAAACAGGCAGAGTTCCTCAAGTCTGTCCTCATATGTCATATCCCCTAGTCCTCGTATCATCTTAGTTGCCTTCCTCTGTACCCTCTCCAGGAGCTGTATGTCCCTTTTCAAGTGTGGTCTCCAGTACTGTACACAGTACTCAAGGTGTGGTCTAACCAGTCCATTGTACAGCGGCAGAATCACCTCCCTGCTCTTAGAGGTGATCCCCCTTACGATGCATCCCAACATCCTGTCTGCCTTGCTAGCTGCTCTCCTGCACTGCTCAGTTATTCATACATGCATCCACCATGACCCCTAAGTTTTTTTCCCCTGTTGAGGCCTCCAGTGCCTCCCATCCCAGGGTGTACCTGTGTTTAGGGTTTCCCCACCCAAGATGTAACACCTTGCACTTGGTGATATTGAAATTTAATTTCCATGTGTGAGCCCAGCTTTCCAGGGTGTCCAGGTCCCCTTGCAGAGCCAACCTCCCCTCTTCCCCCTCAACTACTGCTCCCATCTTGGAGTCATCAGCGAAGAGATTAATTTCACACCCTATACCCTCCCTGATGTATGTATGTATTAAACAGGATCGGACCCAGGACAGAGTCCTACGGTACCCCACTGCCGAACTCTCTAGGGTTCGAGAGCTCCCCACCGACCACTACTCTCTGGGTGCATCCAGCTAGCCAGTTTTCAGATCTGTTACTTCATTTTAAAGTTATTAGCAGTTTTGTAACCCTGATTTCACTACCTGTTCAAAGAAAGCCTGTTTCTGTGAAGAGCTGCTGCTGATGTCATCTAGGGACCTTTCAGTTTATTCTTCCATGTCAGCAAGCTTATAGGACCTGTTTTTCTAAAGCAGTAAAGATCATGTGCAATGGTTTTCATAAGTAAAACAGGCAGCATGAGTTAGTAAACATTGCTTTAAAAACTGTGTGTTTCATGCGTTGTAACAAAACTGAAAATATTTTGTCTGGATGCCTTTTTATTGAGGTCCTTTTGCTGACTGCTGGATCATAGCACACTGTGAGGTTTGCAGACTGAATAAGTTTCTGATGAAAGGCTGAGCTCGTTCACACCTATCGGTCAATTGAGGCAACTTCTAAGAATGGCAATTTAAAACGATTATCCCATTTCCTTGTTAATGGGGGTGGGGCAGACTCATCTATGTTCTACTCTAAATTACAATGATCATTTTACCAGAGCTAATACTTCCACCCCAGTAGAAATTAACACATCTCAGGCCCCTATTAAAACATATTGTAAAGCAGACAATGACAAACGGCAGTAAAATTAGTAGCACTCTAACTGGCTTCAGCAGTCTAGAGGCATGCTGACTAAGTATCCAGCAACCCTGGTGAAATTGTCCACACAAAAACAGCATTAAATAATACAATTTTATCAATTTACAAAACCTGGAACATATATAGTATTTATAGCAATGTTTACTGGCTGGTGTGGTCTGATTTACCTGTGAAAACTATTGCACATGATCTTTACAACTTTGGAGAAATGGGTCTTATAAGCTTGCTGACGGTCTTTACTAGACTTTGAGCTCCCTACATGACATCAGCAGTAGTGCTTTACTGACACCTGCTTTTATTGCATAGGTAGTGCAGTCAAAGTTACAAAATGGCTAATAACTTTAAAACCAAATAACGTAAAAATCTAGTTTTTGGTATGAGATTTATTGGGGGTATGCTTATTTGGATTCTGCAATGTAGCACTTTTGGTGTCAGTGGCTCTTTAATTGTATCAAGAAATCCCTGTGGAAATTCAAATGTGTCTGAGGTAGAGAGTAAAAACTCCCATGAGACACAATTGAATGCTTTTTGAGCGTTGAGACTTAATAATAGAAGTGGGGATTTTGTATGTAAAGAGTGGCTAATGAGAAAAAGTGTGTGTTTTATATTGTCCGTGGTCTGTCTAGTTTTGATAAAGCCAGATTGATCTGGATGGATGATGGCAGGGAGTATATTATCTAGTCTAGGGGCCAAAATGCTAGTGTAAATTTTATAGTCTTGATTCAGGACTGAGTTTGGGCGATATGAGTCACATAAATGGGGGGTGTGGGGTTTTAGAATAGCTGAGATTATTGCCTGCTGCCATGAAGGTGGGGTTGATGTGGTATTGTGGCTTAACTGGAAGGCCTCTGGAAGGTCTGGATTAGATCCCATGTGGCTTTATAAAATTCGGCCCCGTAGCCATCCGGGAATGGACTTTTCCCATTTTTCAAATTTTTAATAGTGTGATGTAGTTCTGCTGATGTTATCTGGGATATTATGTCGTCTCTCTGATTTTGGGTTAGGGTGGGGAGTCAAACCTGTGCTAGGAATCGGGTGATTTGCGGTGTAGCTGGGGGTGAGGGATTAGAATATAGTTATTGATAATATTCCTTGAATACCACTAGTATTTGTTGGGAACTGTATTTTTGCTGATGGGTTTTGGGGTCTTTTATTTTATTAATCATAACCTGATGAGTCTGCCTATGCAATCTGTAGGCCAGTAGCCAGGAGGCCTTGGCTCCTCCTTCGTAATTTTATTTTGGCAAAGCCACAGGAGAGCCTGCTCTGTTTTTGCTGTCAGCAAAGATTGAATTTCCTCTTTAGTTTGGTTTAGTTGGGTTTGGACGTTCTCTTCTCCCTCAATATGCATTTCCTGCAGAGTTCGAAGTCTTTGCTGGCGATCAGATAGTTTGAGGTCTTGCTATTTTCTTTTGTGAGATGCATAGGCAATTATGTATCCATGAAGGACCACTTTAATAATATCCCATAATATTTGGAGAGGGGTATGGGGGGATTTATTATTACCTATAATTTCTGGAATTTTGTTCTGCAAAAGTTCCCTAAATCCAGGGTCCCTTAGCATCGAGGAGTCGAATCTCCACTGTGTGGATTTCCTCTACTGGATGATATTTAGCTCAAGCTCCATTGGGGCATGATCTGATGGGTGAATATTTTTTATGTCTGTCGACTGAATTAGAGATTTGTGTTCCTGGCTGATATATAAATAGTCCAGCCGAGAGTAATGATTATGAGCCGCTGAATAGTATGTGAATTTTCTCATAGAGGGGTTCAGCTGGCACCATGTATCAACTAAGCCTACGTCCTTCAGCAGACATCTTAAATGTCTTTGTCCCGTGGTTTGCTTCGATTGTCAAGCCGCCGAGGAATCCAGGGAAGGATTCATAAGGCAGTTGAAATCCCTACCCATTACTAAAACTCCTTGCTGTCTAGTACGTATGTGATCCAGTAGTCTCTGGATTGTCGAGGCATCGGTCTGGGGTGGGATATATGTGCTACATATAGTGAACAGTTGACCCTGGACTGTACCTATAGCTAATCTCCCTTCTGGATCAGTATGTTAATCTGTTAATATGAAGGGAGAAGACTTGAGGATAAGTATGATTGCTCCTTGTCTCTTGCCTCTCCTATACGAGTATTCTATCACTTGAGAAAACCCACATTTTTCATTTGTCTCTTAACAGTAAGTTATGTTTTCTTTCCCATAGTTGGTTTAATCTTGGCCATTTTTAATTAAGTTACTTGTATAGTGTGTGTTTGATTTATGGAGGGGGTGGTACAAAAAAAAAAAAAAGATTCATGCAAGTGCTTGCCTGTCACTTAAGTGTAGGTAGTAGCTGCTGTGTTTATTTTATATATATATATATATATATATATATATATATATATATAAAAGCATAGTCTTTTTCTCTCTCTCTCTCTCTCTGAGCCATTTAAATAATTTTTAATTGGCGAGAGAGCAAAGCTAGGTTAGCATTTCATAGTATTTTAGATGATGGAAGCAGATTGTGTGGTTGCAAGACAGTGTAGTCGGCGACTGTAGGTGAGTGGTGCAGTGTGGTTGGGAATGTAATGTAATAAAGGAATAATGCACACAAGTGGGTGTGTCCTGCTGGGATAATGCCACACCTGGGGTGGTAGGACATGAGGCCACAGTCGAAAAGGCCCAACGCCCCAGGCGCAGTTATCCTGCACGACACACACCCTGGAGTGCATTATTCCTATTATACAATGGCTTCTTGTTATATACAGAATAAAAAAAATAATAAGGAAGATTTTTTGTTAGTGTGGAAAAATATTTTTGTTTCTTAAGAGAAAATGAAAACAAGTGGCTGTAGAGGCAAACCATCAACAGGTTCACAGTGCTGAAACTAGACATATGGTGTTATGCTGGGATAACACCATGGGTCCAGTTCCAGACTGACCAATCACAGTCCAAGATTCTTTTTTGCCATTATATAACGGTGAACAATGGCGGGCACGTTTTTTAAACTGTTGCCCTTCATTAGGACTATTGCTCATTGTTGGGGATTTAGAGGATAGCAGTGCTAGATATTTTTCATCATGCAGTGTATTAAATAAGCCGAAAAAATTGATTAGCAATATTGCATGAACCTATTCTAATCGGCTGTGAAAGTGCATAGCACTTGGCACAAATTAACAAAATTAAAAATACTTAATTTTTATTGTGTTTTGACTGGTAAACCTGAGTAAAAACTTAAAAAAATGTTTAGCAGCCTAGTGCTATGCAATTCAGCAAATGGTTAGCATCACCCTCTGATTTGCATAGCGTGTTGCTATCCAGGGGTTCTCAAATGGTGAGGCCAGCCTCCCTGGGGAGGCTCAAGCAAGTCTGAAAAAGTACTGTATTTAAATTTTGGGTTTTATATATTTTGTATGAAGAGATGAAGCAAACTGAAAGAGGATAATAACAGTAGGTATATTTTATGTATTTATTTACTAATAGGTGACAAGGAAAGGTGAATGAGCTAAGGCTCATTTCAGGTGTACCCGGGGAAGGGTAGGGAGTGAATACATTTCAAAAGGTAACTGCAAAACAATCAAAAAATATACAATGAGCAAAAGTGCAAATAAATATGAACAATAAATTAATGAGTGGTAGTTACTGATCAATTTGTAAACTGATGGCAGAACAGCCCAAATACAAGGGTTGAGCATAGAAGTGCTAAGAGCAATAGCAGGAAGGAGCAAAATAATCCCCGAGATGTTTCTTAGGAGCTGGGAAGGAGAGGGAGAGGCAAAGTATGTAGGAAGGCTATTTCATATAGAGAGGAAACAGAGAAAGTAGTCTGTCCAATGAAGGTACTGCAACAAGGGGTAACAATAGTTCAAGAATGAAAATAGCGGAGCAAGTAGGCTGGCCTGTGGGGGAGGGGAGAGAGTTACAATAAGCTGAATAATAGTATTTGTTTATTTTATTTATTAGTTATTCAGATAACACCTTTGAGCACAGGAGCGTTTTTCAAAAGTTCCAAGTCGGTACAAGACAAAGAACTGAATGTGAGCCAAGTACTCAAAGGGGTTTCAATTTATTCGTGGTGTACTGTGCAAAGTACAGTGTTTTTGTTTTTTTTGGGGAGGCCCAAGATTATTTCAACTTTAGGAAGGCTCAAAATCTTTTCCATGGATTTGGGAAGGCTCACTGTGACAGTCTGAGTCATGTGACTAGATTTTTCACCAGTCACAGTCTGGAATCACAGACCAAGGTTTAATAATAGTATATGGACATAAATAATTATGTGGGTATTGGCCACAGAGAGCTGTAATATTCGATATGTAGTATTAATTGAAATAGCTCTGGTCTGGTAATATATGTTTGTATGAAAGAATCCTGAATCTATATATTAATGCCATTTTGTTAAATACTGTCTGTAAAGAGAGAGATATATTTTATTTGGGGTGCTTTGTGGATGAAGTCAGCAGAGTTGCCCAAATCCCTTGTGTAAATAAGCCTTGCTGGCAGCCTCCAGAGACTACCGAAAACTAGCATAAAGAAAATGGAAAGAAAAACAAAAGTAAAATGGTACAATGAAAGAACTGTGACAGGCAAAACAAAAGTATAGATTGAGAATGCAAAAAAAGGAGCGCAGGAAAATATTTTAAGCTCGGCAGACAACTGTTCAACTGGAAAGTAATTGAAAGGAAGGAAAGAAATTCCTTATATAGTACCTTTTATACTCATAACGTGATTTGCAAGTTATGAACAAATGCATCAACCACTGGCTGAAAAAAGAGAGGAAGGTTAAGTGGCGGTGAGGGGTAGGTCATGCCAAGCAGAGGGAGGGTAAAGTAACTTCCTCAACATCACTCAGTGAACATGTGGCAGTGGCACTGGGTCTCCAGGTTCACAGCTTGAACCATGTAGCCACTAAGCCAGACTGCCTCTTTGACTGAAGCTTTACAGACACCAGGGAGTATGTCTGAAATTGCAAGTGAAGTGTAATATAGTATCTAAAGGAAGCGGTCTAACCAGATTAACACAATGGCAACTTAAAGCAGAGTGCATGTTACAGTGACAATATTGACCTATAGCTTTGTGTTCTGTTTTGGAGTGCTGCTGCTCTCCTGTCTTGTAAGTGGCACCATTTCCTCATTTTGAGTCCACCTTAGCATTTTTTCTGACATTTGAACTTAAGCAATTAAAAGGAAGTTCCTTTTAATATGGCTGTACCCCAGGTTGACAACATTATTATTAGATATTTTTGAACACCAGTGTTTTAACATTACTTTCCTTGTAACTAAGGTGAACTAGAATGCAGTAGTCACTGCCTATTAACATTGTGGATGACGAGTGCTTAAAAACAGTAGAGAAAAAATATGAAAACCTGTGGAGCCATAATAAAAGGAGTGCTCCTTTTTATTTTTTCAGATATTAGGGAAAAAAGTACCAAGGCAGGCTCAAAACATGTAAAACAAGATCTGGTCCAAGCCACAGTGGTTTCTAATGCATAAATTGTGATGAGAGATGTTTTTCTTTATTTAGTTAGTTATTTCAAAGATTTTACCTGAAAAGACGTACTGAGCTGGTAGCAGCTCATTTGCAGATGCGTCCTGGGGAAGGGGAAGATGTAACAAATACAAAAATACAGAATATAAAATGCATAAAAATGAAATAAGTATAACAAAAATAAACAGGACAGTTATACCTAAGAATAACTTAACAAAAATAAGTTAACAAGCAATAAGTTGTGGAATTGACCAAAGAACAAATAAATAGTTACCAGCTTAATAAAAATGAGGGGAATGACTGATACTGGGGAAGAGATATATAATTAATGTGTGACTTAGTTGTACTTACATTATTGTGATAGAAAAGTCCCACATTTACACCACAATAATAGAAAAAAATAAAACCATGAATATCAAGGCAATGCAGTGAACAGTGTTTTTGGTTCTGGACATACACACCAGCTTGAAAATACACACAAAACACACACATGGTTATTACAAGTTGTGCACACACAAAGGGTGTGAGTGTGATTAGCAAGATGGGGCAGCTGAGTGACAGTATTTCAGTTTCGATGGAGCAATATGGCCGTTTAGGTGCAGATTCACTCTGAGGGAGCTCCCACCTTACAGGATAGAAACGCTTGGATTTTCTGTATATGCTGCATTTAACTAATCCTGTGTTCTTTCTGTCGGAAAAATGGAAAAACAGACCATCTTCTACTTCAAGTGAGGAGTTTGTTTCTCCACATATACATCCTCTAGAGAAAAAATTACTTCGACCAAGGAGTGGAATGCCTTCTGGCACAGTCGCTGCTACAGCAATCTCCCTGACTGGAACATCAAAGGAGCCCGCTTTTGATAAAGCAAGACCGGTGCCAGCCGCAGTGTTCTTCAGCGACTTAGAACAAACAGCCCTTTACTTCACCAGAGCTTGACTCACAAGAACAAGTTGTGGGAATTATTTCAGGACATTTTGAAAGTTTCGAAGGAATAGAACCAAGCAGTTGGAAAACAAACAAAGGTATGGCAGCTTCCCCTACTTTGCAGACCCAGACTCAGTTGGCAGGACAATACTTATTAGAATCTCTGGGTAAAGCAATAGTCTTGCTTATACTAGAAAGACAACAGAGAGAGCAAGACGTAATGAATGCTAAAATCGACTTTTTACAAAAGGAGATGAAGAGCACTAAGGAAAGGGCTAAGAATAACACCAAACAACTTGAGAAAAGTTCTGAGAAAATAACTACAGTCGAGAATAAAATTATCGCTCTTGAAGCAACAAGTGCTGCAGTGGTAAAGGAAAATAACACTCACAGGAAAATTGAACATTTTGAAAACCAGAATTGTTGGTCTTCCTAATCATTTGTTCGAATTTGAAAATGTGAGCGATTTTAATAAAAAAAAATCTTCCTCCCGAAAATCTGCCATTTATCACAAAAGCTTTTAGGATGCATAAAAGACTGCAAAATGTGGGAACTTCAGAAATGGCATTTTTAGGTCCTGACCCAGAACATAAAAGTTTGATTCTAATTAGTTTTGTCTTAGAGTCTGATAGAGATCTACTCGGTGAGCTATAAATCAAATAGATTTTTCATCTACCCTGACATTTCGTGTCAAACTCAGCAAACTCGGCAAAGACAGCAAAGTTTATTTCTTATCACCAGGAAGTTTTGGAGCTGGGTGCTTCTTTTCAGCTGTTGGCACCTGCAAAGGTTCAGATTTTAAACAAGAAAAAAAATTAAGATTGATCAGTTGGTTGCCTTTTAACACATGCAGAATGAGCCAGACTCTTCTAAAGAAGGGGAGTCATCTGACAAGTCCGACAAGGCTGCAGCCACGCTGGAAACTGAAGAAGGATTGAAATCAAATTACATTAATTTTTGTCTGATAACCGATTGGTTTCATGTAATTTACTTTATAAAAGAATATTGGAAAGCTGAAATCTTATAGTAACTATTGTAACCTTTATCAACTCTGAGATCCGGTTAATGAGAGCTTAGATATAATATTGTTTAATAAAGGTCTGAATTTTGAAATAATGTATGGATGTTTGCAGCAATGAAGTTTTATTTTGTTCTACAGTGGTTTCCTTTGTAACCTATTGCCTACCCCCTGATATGGACTGGATTCTATCTAATATGTAAATGTACATGTTAAAATTATTAAAACTGAATAAAAATAAAGTAAAAAAAAAAAAAAGTATTTAATTATCAGTGGGGCCCTGCGTTTACACATTTTTCAGTGTTTTTAGTAGAATTAGCACAGCTAAAATGCAAAATCTCATGGGCATCCTGCTTTTATACATTGTTACAATGTAGTTACCTGGGATAGGTCAGTTAACATGCAGTATCTCATTTTCAGTGAGGTCCTGATTGTATCTATTGTTACGGTATATTTTCCCAGTAGTGACCAGCTGAGAGATGGTATCTTGTTTTCAGAGGGATCTTGCTTATGATGAATGCAGGTAGTTATTTACACAATTTGTCATTTCAGTAGAAGATGGGGATTTATGATGTCTGCATGGGAATACGGAGCTGGTGAGGTACTGACATCACAGAGAGCATCCTAATGTTGTTTACAGTTTATTTATCCAGGACAGTTCAAATAAGTTGCAACATCTCATTTTCAGTGGAATCCTGCATCTACCTGCAAGTGTGAAGTAAAGTAGCCCCTGATACAAAACTCTGAAACACAGTCAGCAACAGTGTTGTTTTAGCACCAACACGCTGACCACAAATACTGTACAATCCCAGCGCAAAAATCAATTATTGCATAAGTCAAACTCCTGTTTATGGTTTTGGTCACATTAACACAGTACTTTACCGTTGCAAGAAATAAAGGCTTTAGTTTAAAAATGTCTCAAGGAGTTTAAGCTGAAGCCTTTATGTGATGGCACATCACATTCCACCTGCACTATGAAACCAGAATCTGTATTAACCCTTGCAGTGCGGCAGACTGATATTTATTGATCCGAAGAACAAAAATGTACTTTATTACCAATAGGGGTTTCAGTCAGAAACAGCATTCTTAAAAATTGGTTAGATGATAGTGTCGTGTTTTTTGGAATGGGAAGCTCAATTTATTGAACTTTTAAGAATCAAAAAGCTGGCCCTCTATATAAATGATCTCTGGCATTAAGCTCAAAATCAGCTGGGGCACTATATATAACCTTAATTCAGTTAGAGATTCTATCAACACTGCTACATCCCACTAAGATAATGTTTCCATTATCTTATCTGGAAACATTTGGATAAATTGCACGTGCTGCAGTGACTGCCTTCCTTTTACATGCATGTGAATAGTAAAAAACATACACCATTGGGTATGGTGATCTGAGGTTCTGGAATGTTTACCTTGTTTGGACCCTAGGTATTGCACACATCTTTTATTACAATAGGTCTCAATTACTGCTCTCTTTCAGTTCTCCTTAAGAGACACTTCTATGCAGTTTCCTTTCTTCTTTCTGTATTTTCTTCTCTTTTCTTACAAGATTGCTTAGAGTAAGACATGTTTTACTTTTCTCTTTAAGATAATTTTTAGGTATTTAATAAATATTAGGGGAAAAGATAGTAGTACTATATAAGCGCCCCATTCCAGGGACTCTGAGCGCTTCACATTAAAATCCAACACACATGCATAAAATAACAATTAACATATCATACGAATACATTTAAATAGAGGGAATCAGCAATATTTAAAACAATCTATTAGTATTAAAATCATAAATTAAACGCCTGGTTAAACAAAAACATCTGGTTATAGTAATATGTTTTCCTTTTTGAGGTTATGATTTTGACTTTTTTTAAATTGTTTTGCTGAATAATTTATATTACAAATACATAATTTTGTTTTACTTAAGTTATGTAACATGAATATTCAGACTGATTTGATGCATTGAGTTTTGTGCATTGAATAATAAACAAAAATTGTTTTTGATTAAAAAAAAAAAAAGGAAAAAAGAGTCCAGAATTCTTATACCTTCTCATTCTGTCAGTGACTGCAGCCTAAGGGTTAAACCTTATTTTCCTCAAGAAGAAAACAGTGCATATGGGGGGGGGGGCTACTGCACTGTACTGAATAGACAAGACGGCAGGTGAGATGTTATTCAGCTCCAGTCTGTGGAAGCAGGCTGGCTGTGCTGCATTAGGAAACATTCCAGAGGTGCCCCTCCCCCCATTCTCTACTGACTAATCTTACTACATCAGTATAGTTCTGCTATGCAGCCTTAAAAAGAGCATCTTGCAAGACAGGAGAACAAGGACACTTTACCATAGAATAAAAAGGTGTAGGTCAACATTTTCACAGTAACATGCATTGCTGCTGTAACTAAATCTAGAGGTCATACCCATATTTAGATTCGGGGTTTGGTTCATAGATTTCATAGAAGGTTACGAGTCAATAGCATTAGCCAAACAGACTCACCACTATATCAGTGGAAGATTATTTTATCAGGTTGGGTCATAAATTTGTCTAGTGCTTTCTTGAATTCGTCCATATTTTTGCTTAGGACCACTGTTTCTGGTAGGGCATTCCAGGTAATCACCACCCGCTGAGTTAATTACTGCTTTCTTTTTTAGTTTTGTAATGTTCTCCATATAGTTGTAGTTTATGCGTTCTGGTGTCTCTATTGTTTTATTTATATGGCCCATACATTCTCATAAATCCCTGCCCTGGAAAACTTTAAAAACAAGATGCAAGTCACCCCTAGTTCTCTTATACTCCAGTGTGTATAGAGCTAGCTACTGCATCCTGTCTTCATAAGACAGGTGTTTTACAGTTATTTACTGATTTTGTTACCCTCCTTTGGACCCCCTCAAGTATCCTTATATTCCATATATTTTGGATGGACCAAAAGGGTGCACAGTACTCCAACTGTGGCCTCATGAGTGCATTATACAGGGGCATGATCACCTTTTCCTCTCTGTTCCTAATATATCAATGGATACACCCTAGTATTGTATTGCTTTTCAGTACAATTCCTCTTATATGGTCATCAAATGTTAATTTGTTCGTGATAGTAATACCCAGGTCTTTTTCTTTGTCTGTGACTTGTAATTCTTTGCCATGTAATGTATATCTGGCGAGCCTGTTTTTCTTCCCGAAATGCATGACTTGGCACTTATCATTATTAAATCTAAGCTTGTGTTGTTGTGCCCAAGTTTCCTAAATATTTTTGAAGGTTCATTATGTCTTCCTCAGTGTTGACTATGGTAACTATCTTAGTGTCATCGGCAAATTTTATAAGCCATGTGTTTCTTCAGGAAGGCTGCATAGATGAAATGAAAATACTGAATAATAACGGACCCAGTATGTAACCTTCAGGCACCCCACTAGTAATGTAACCCAAGTCAGATGTATACCCCGTATTTTGACCCTCTCTCTTCTGTCAACTAAGATTTGACCCACTTTATTATGGTGGGGCAGAATTGTGATTCTGGTAGCCTATCTATTAACTCTTTGTGGGGGATAAGGTCGAATACCTTTGCAAAATCCAAGTATACAGTGTCCACCGATTATCCATACTCTAGCGCTGTGCTAACTGTCTCGAAGAACAGCAGGTTTGTGAGACATGATCTACTGGGTCTGAAGCCATGTTGTATTATGTCTGTTAACCCTTTGGTTGTAGTGTTTTTTTATTTCTTCCTTAATGTATCCTTCCGGTACTTTAGAAAGCTGGGACGTGAGACTTATGGGTCGGTAGTTTGCCACCTCACTCTTAGAGCCTTTTTTATGGATTGGTGTAATATACTGTAGTCTTCTTTCTATTCCTCTAACACACAGTTGTCTTGTAGGGATGAGTTAAACAAGGATGCTGTTGGTCCTGCCAGCTCACTTGATAGCTCTTTAAGTACCCTCAGATGGATGTCATCTGGACATGATTTATTTTGTCATTTGTCTGATTTTCCTTTTACATACTGTTCTGTTATATTCAGTTTAGTAATGTTAAAATTTGTTGATACTGCCATTATGTTGCTTATGTTAGTCTTTGCCTGATATACACTTACGAAGTAGGTATTGAACATTTGAGCCATTCTTTCTTCACTTTCGATATTATTGTCATCTTGCTGTAATGGTCCTACTCTGTTTATTCCTCCTCTAGCATTGCTTATATGATTTAAAAATGCCTTTTTGTAATCAATAGTCCTTGTTACAAGGTTTATTTCTAGGTTACTTTTTGCCCCTTTTATCAATTTCTTAAGAGTCTGGCATAGTTTTTAAATTTGATCCAATTTTCAGGGAAAGGTTTATTTTTAAAATTCGTTGTGGGTTTTTTTTTTTTTATTAAGCAATTGTTTAATTTTCTGGTTAAGCCAGTTTGGGACCTTTCCCTTTTTGTTGTATTTAGTGCATTCTGGGATGAAGTTTTTGATACAATAGTCAATGCGTTTGTTAATAATTGTCCATGTATGCTGTATGGCTTTTATTTTCAAGATCTGTTTTCCAATTCCATGTATTTAGGTAGTTCCTCACTGCTTTATCATTTCTTTTACTGTAACATTTTATGTTGGGTGTTCCTTTCAATGGAGTTCAGCAACCTGGTATATTAAACTGTACCATATTATGGTCACTGTCCCCTAAGGGCTCCCTGACTTTGCAATCTTACTTATTCATCTGAGTTACTTAACACCAGGTCAAGAATATTTGTCCCTCTGGTACTATGTTGGACATATTGTTCTAAGTTATTACCAAGTAGTATTTCTATGAATGTGTTTTCCAGACTCTTTGTTCTTGCTAGTGTGTCCCAATTAATATTTGGCAGATTGAAGTTTCCCATAATTATAGTTATTTCTTCTGTCGACATCTTTTCTAAAGTCTTCATAAACAATTTGTTTTCTTCTGTTATGTTTGGTGACCTATAACATATACCCAGGTTGATTTTTGTGTCATTATTTTTTTTGAACTTGTTCAAGTTTATTTGGGATACCATCATCCAGTTTATACAGCGTTAACAATTGCCACAAATGATATAAAACAAAATATAAAAATGATCTATAATTCCAGACTAAAGACATCATCTGTTTATACTTAATTATACGTTGTATTTAAAAAGATCCCTTCCTCTCTTATCTCTCTATTCTTGACTTATTACAACAGTCCAATCTATATAGTCTTCAGCATTTCCTTGTGGATTTTATTTTGTATCCCTTGTTTTCATTTTCTCTTAAATAACCTCTAACTTAAAACCATCTGTCTGCTTTTATGAACCATGTGATTAAGACGACAAATATTAACTATTAGTTAATTCTCCAAAAACCTCCCCATCTAGCCAAATCTCACTACCTCAAACCCTCAGCTGTTGCTCGAGGATAGGAATTCCTCTCTGTTCCTCCAAATAGTCAAAGATTGGATGCCAGTTGGTGTTGAATCTCAAGACCTGGATTCTAAGCCTGGCCGTAACGGCCTCTATTTGTTAAATATTATTATTGATCTACCACTGAGTGGTTTTGGGTTGTTTCTGTGTTAGCCAATTTTGTGTTAAGACCTTAACCTGCTGCCACTGAGAGAATTAAAATAGGTACCTCTTACCTTTCGTTCTAATTTCAGTCATGTTGCCCCCCCAGGATCAAGTGCTCAAAATCCAGGTCCTGACCCAGCCCCAATATTCCCTTTATCTCATTATTAATTTGGTCCCAGAATTTTCTAATCTTCAGGCAGGCCCAGAATGTGTGGAGGTGAGAACCCCTACCACCACATCCTCTCCAACATCTGTCAGATGGGTGTCTAGCATAGTACCGGGAAACCACAGGGGTAATAAAAAATCTCACCACCACCTTCCATTTATACTCACTCCATATCATTGAATTTGAGGTATTATGGATGTTGGCCCATATCTTATCCCAGTGTTGCCCCGGAATTTCCCTCCCCAATTCCTTCTCCCATTTTCTTTGGATTTTTTGAGTAACCAGGTGTGTCTTATCTTCTAACAATTTATAAAATTGTGGAGTTAGATGAGCCGTGTCACCCAGATCTGCTTTATGTTTAGTCAGAACTACTCCCTCTTCTAACTGCCCTGTCAAGTTACTACTTCCTACCCTCGAAAAGATGTAGTGCCGAATCTGAAGGTATTTATAAAAATTAGCATGAGGAAGACCATATGCCTTTTGTAACTTAATAAACTCCTTTACCGTATCCCCCTCAATGAATTGCTCCAATGTGACTAGACCTCGTTCGGACCAGTCCTTAATAATTTTATCCCTTCTCATATTTAGTAACTCTGGAAGGTACTGTAAGGGAATAAACTGCCATACCCACTCAGGTTTTTCCCATATTGCTCTAATCTTCAACCATATTGTCATGCTGTGCCTTGTCCATCTATTTTCCGTCCTGTGGAGAGTCTTTGGAAGAATCGTCCAAGGAAGCACCCAGACTGGCACCCCTGGATAGGCATCTCACTCCATCTTGCACCAATCTACCGGTTGGGTTTTATTTAACAATTTAACTAATGGAATAATTTGAGCTGCCCAATAATATCTGATTAAATTCAGTAGGCCCCAGCCACCCTGTCTTTTGCTGTCTTGTAATTTTACTAACCGGATTCTGGGTTTTCGGCCTGCCCATATGAAGTTGGTGATTTTGTTTTGTAAATTTTGAAGGTTTCTTTCAGATATCAGCACTGGAAGAGCGATGAACAAAAACAGCATTCTTGGCAAGACGTTCATTTTAATAGTGTCAATCCTCATAGAGAAAGTGAGGGTCAGTACTTTCCATCTGCTCAAATCCATAATAATTTGGGCCATCAGTGGTTTATAATTAAAATTATATAGATTATCAATCTGTTTCGGGATCCAAACTCCCAGATACTTAACCTTCACCTTAACCCATCTGAATGGAATTTTCTCTATAATCTCAGTCGTCACCTTCCCCCCCCCCCCCAGTACCAGAGCCTCCGAATTTTTGATGTTAATTTTAAAGCCTGATATTGCCCCATATTTGTCCAGTAGTTGTAATAGATTTGGAATCGTAATGCGGGGATTATCCACAAAAATCAACGTGTCATCTGCATACACAGATACCTTGCAGCACTGCCCTCCAACCGTGACACCTGTAATGTCTTTTGATTCTTGGATAGCCACTGCCAACGGCTCCAAGCTAAGTGCAAATAAGAGGGGCGAAAGGGGACACCCCGCCTAGACCCCCTCTCTAGCCTAATTCCAGAGGAGATGGTTCCATTAACTCTCACCATAGCTGTGGGGTTTCCGTAACATAGTGAAACCCATTGTATGAAAGCCTGCCCTAAACCCATCCTCCCCATAATCACCCACAAGTTTTCCCAGTTTAGGCGATCAAATGCCTTTTCTGCATCCAGAAAAAGGGCTATTTAGGCTGAAGTTGTTTGGGAGTTGGATGTCATAACATTCAAAAGCTTTTGAATGTTATCAGCCAAGTGCCTGTTTGGAATAAAACCTGTTTGGTCTGGATGAATCTGTATTTCTATGTGTTTCTGTAATCCGGACGACATAATTTTAGTAAGTACCTTCAGATCCTGATTTAGCAGGGATATCGGTCTATAAGCATCGCATCTATCCTTCGGTTTGTCTGGTTTATGGATGACACTAATAAAGGCTTCCCTCCACGAGTCAGAAATACTGTTCTCCTCCAAGCAGGAATTAAAAACTGTAGTAAGGATAGGGGCAAACACCTCTTTAAACTTTTTATAAAATTCTGGGGCTGTAGCCATCTGGTCCTGGGGCCTTGTTCATTGGCAATCTTTCTATAGTATCTTTGACTTCCCTCAGTGTTATTTTACTGTTCAATTCCAATTTTGCTGATTCCGGTAATTTAGGAATTGGTAAATCTTTCAGGAAGTTTTCTGTACTTGTTACAATATCTATGTCCTGATCCTCCCTCCTATAAAGGTTTTGACAGAACTGCTGAAATTGCTCTGCTATTTCCTGAGGTTTAGTCCAAGGGGCTGAGGGGTTTGCAATATTTCTTCATTTCGGTATTGTCCTATCTGCTTGGGCTTTATGTAGCCGAATCGCTAAAAGCCTGGAGGCCTTCCCTCCCGAGTCGTGATATCTCTGATTCAGGTATCTTAATTGACTGTCTATCACCCTGTCATCCAGTTTTCATAGTTCCTCCCTTCCCTTCCCTAATGCTTTCATAATTCTGGTATTTGTGGGTTTCTTATGCTCCTCCTCCAGGGAACTAATCTTTTCTAAGATTCTATTTTGAGATATCTGGGCTAACTTCCTATTTGCTAAGGCTGCACTAATAAATTCTCCCCTCACCACTGCTTTCAAGGCCTCCCAGGTACTGATTGGGGAGCAGCACTGTTGTACATTAATGTCATATATTTACTTTATTAATTTAGCCACTTTCTTAGTTAGAGCCTTGTCATTTAGTATTGAAACATTTAATCGCCACTGGGAGCATCTGTGCTCTCTGGACAGTGCCCATGTAATACCAACCGGAGCGTGATCCGAGAAAGTAATATTGTATATTTTCGACGACACTACTCTATAAAACTGCACCTTGAGGAATACAAACATGTCTGTTCTAGAATATGACTGATTAGCTGCTGAAAAAAAAAGTCTAGTCTCTTTCCCCCCCCTATGTTGGGTCCGCCAAGCATCAACTAACCCCAGCTCCTCTAGTAAAGCAGCCAGAGTTTTAGTTGTCACCCTGTTATAATTCAGGGACAGGGAAGATCTATCGAGGCCCGGGGAAACCACAGCATTAAAATCTCCAGTTGTTATTATTAACTGACCCTCTGGAAATAAGGCCACAATATGCAAAACAGATTTTAAAAAAACACGTGTTTGGCTATTGGGTACATATAAATTCACCAAGTGAAGCAACTGGCCCTGCATGATGCCAGAGATGCGCAAAAAGCGTCCCCGATGTCAACTATTTGAAATGGGCAGCCTCTCCTGAACAAGATGGCTACACCTCCTTGCCTACCATTAGGTGAAGGGGAAGCTTCCACTCTGCTTACCCCCAGTTTCCTCAGTTTAAGGTGTTCATCCTTTCCTAAGTGGGTTTCCTGTAAAAAAGCAATATTACACTCAAGCTTTTTCAATTTGTTTAACATTCTAGAACACTTTACAGGTGAATGGATACCCTTCACATTATATGTAATCACACTGAGGTTAGGCATCCAAACTTAGTGTTCATGGGTCTTGACAATTTCCCTTTAACCACAGCCATCAATTGGAATATTAATATGCATCCAATGAGGACAAGTAAATATGATTTGTTCCCTATAGCAGACAGACGGTAACTATAACTAATAACTGTTATAATAAACAATTCCCACATCAACATATCAGTAACCCATAAAACCAAGTGAAATATGAACTGCCAAAACTTGAGTTACTGCTCTCAAAGTTGCTGCTCACCATAGCAACTATTACCTCTGATTTTAAAAATCGTGTAACAACTTCCTAGGTGAGGGATTTAGGTTTATGCAACCTCACCGATGTATATCTGGAGGTGACCTTAGTGACCTCCTGGTGTAGCATGTTGTACTCCCTCTCCCCGCATAAACCGAGGAACATGAGTAGCATGCAAAGATTCCCCTGCATCACTATCCACCCAGTTTTGTGGCTGCCCTCCCCCCAACTCTTCCTTCGAAGTAACTCTTGGGCAGGTGTAGGCAAATGAGCTTTTCCTGCCTATTCCTTCCCCTCTTATTTCCCCCTTCGTAAGTCCTCATAATTCTAAACAAGTGTAAATGTACTAAATAATGAAAACTATGGGCATTATTTTGTCCAGATCCCTTCTCTGTGGTGCTTGAACAGCCTTCAGTAAGATCCCAATGTACAAGATTGTTCGAAGTACAGGGGTGTCTCCACAGCGCATAATGAGAGTATTCATCCTGTTGTAAAAAGGAGATCTTCTCTCCCCCCCCCACCTCCTTTCCCTCAATCCGAAATGGCAACTCCACAGAAAGCCAGTTGCACCCTACGGCACAGGATAACAGCTACCAAAACTTCTTTTTCAGTCCTCAGGTCGTCTGGTTTCCTTCTCCTGCATCCAATTTTGATCGTATTTCCTGGTCTGACCTCTTTAATAACTTCATCACATCAGCTAAAGCTCAAGGTGGAAACAGCCATGTCGAAGACCTCTTGCGCCCTCTCGATTGAACTCCCCAGACACCCTTCAACAGTCTGTGCTCCAGCATTTCCAGTTCCCTATTAGGGAGCATGATTTTCTGTTCCGCCAAGAATGTTGCCGCCTCTGCCAGGGAGCTGAAGATTCGTGCTCCGCCCTCTAGGTATACTTTTAGCCTTGCTGGAAAATTAAGTTGGACTTTTATATTCCTTTTTTCCTTTAGTTATTTGATTATTTGCCTGACCTGGAGACGCTTCGCCTGCAGCTCATTTTTGTGTCTTTAAATGCAATTTGAATCCACAGTTGCTCTACTTTACTTAATGTAGTTTGAGGATTTTCTAGTATTGTAATTGGTAGATCTTTAATAGTATATATGGCAACACTACCTCCCTTTTTACTAATACGATCTTTATTATTAAGATTGCAGCCATTTATTTCTTTCCCCTAATCCTCTGGTTTCCATCACATTTCTGTCAGTGCAAATATGAACACCCCCCCCCCTTTTAATAATAGTTCAAGTTCTTCTATTTTGTTTCTCACAGTTCTTGCATTAATTAATAGAACTTTTATTTGTTTTGGTGGTTTTTATTTTTTCCTTTTTAGTGTGTGACATAACTTTTTTGTCTTGTGCACTTCGTGGCAAGTGGAGATTATTGTTATTCCCATTTTTGCTGACCCCTTGTGCCCTACTTGTTAGTTTAAAGGAGTCCTATTTATTTGTATTTTTTATTATGTTGCCTAAGAGCTGACTGCCATCCCTATGTAGATGAAGGCCATCTTTGCAGTAGAGGTCTTTCCATCCATTAAAGATCTCCCAAGTCGTTGTACATGAAATTTGGTTTGTATAGCATCGCTTACTACCTTTGCCAATTGTTACATTTTATGGCTTTTCTTTTTCTGGTATATTTTGCCCTTGGAATGGGAAGCATTTCAGACAAAATTACCTCACATTCCTGTTCTTTTAGATAAGAATAGATTTCTTTTATATCATTGAATATTTCGTCTTCATGCTTTTTCCGTAAGTCATTTGTACCAGTGTGGCTTGTTACCAGGGGTTTTGGGTGTGCTTTTGAGATTATTTTTTGTACTAGTTCCTTTATATCCCCCAGACCTGCTCCAGGAAAGCAGCAACTGTTCATGTTTTCTTTATTATCCTTAGTGGTGAATTGGTAAGTGTATTTGATTATTGACTCTCCTACATTGTATATGTTATTTCATTTTGAGTTATTTTTGTCCCTTCCTGTTTCATTATTAGTATTTTCCATAACTTGTTCCTCTGTAATTTCCTCCTCTCTGGCTGCCATTGTATCTTTGTTCATATTAATGTCATTTTGGCTTTCTGTTTCAGTTACAATATTCAGTAAGTCCTGGGAATGATTTACAATATTCTCCATTGGGTTCCTTAGTGGGGAATATTGGTTTTCAATAGGTAAATTAAAGTCCATCGCCCTTCTCCCTTTTATATTGTGTTTTGGAGTTTTAACTGTAACCCAGTCATTCTCTCCCTCATCTTCTCTTAGTCTATTTGCATTTCCTTCTTTAGAATTACACTCGTTTTGTAGTTTCCATGCTTGTTCTGTACCAGATTCAACCATGGGTTTATATTTATGTGATAGCCAGGGTGCCACAAACTGACAAATTTTCAGCATAGTGTCCGAAATTATAGAATGGCTAACTTGAGAGTCCACTTCTTCAATATACTTTAAACATTCAGGGAGTGCTGTACTTAACAGATTACTCTTTCTAACATTAGTTAAAGGGACACTGCCAACCCCCCTTAGGCCTTAAATTGTCCGTTGCTTAAAAAAAACACAGGTTATGATTGCTCACATTCTGTAGAATTTGCTGATGTAGCAGGTAGTTTGATTCTGCATCCATTTTTCATCTTAAAAGTGAGAAACGGATTGCTCACCATACTGGCGTACCATACAAAAAAGTGTTTGTTTATAGTCCTTGAGGGACTCCCACTGCATGATATGATGCAGAAAGGGCTGACAGTGTCTTTTTAACCCCCAAAAAAAGATAACATTAAACTTCATATCCTCTTCAGTCATGCTATGCTTGTTATCAAATTATAGAAACATAGAAGTTGATGGCAGATAAGGACCGTAAGGCCCATCCAGTCTGCCCATTTTTTCTACCTTATGAATGTGCCATAGGCCTTTACTCTCTATTTACCCTTTTCCACACATACTTAAAATTCCCGGAGGCCGCTATAGCCCTGCCCGTGATGCCATCTGCAATTCTTCCCCCCCTACCTCCAAGCATGGGAGAAGTAGCCAAGCCTCATGGTGCAGGCCATTTTATGATTACAGTGGAATCAAATTTTATTAACATAGCAGTAAAACCCACCATCTTTCCAGAAGCAAATAGTAGGCTTACCCACTACAAGATTGAAGAGGGATCCCATCCCAGGACAGTGCAGCGGGCCCCCCGATCAACTTAATTACAGACAGGTAGGTTAGGAAAAGTCAATTGAAAGGGTACTTAAGTATCCATATTTTCCTCCAGTTCAGAGACGTCCACCCTTCCTTCCTCCATACAAATTCATTCCGGATCTGTGCCAAGAGCTGTCATAGAAACAGAATTTGATGGCAGATAATGACCGTCTGGCCCACCTAGTCTGCCCATTTTCCCTACCTGTTTCATATACCACAGATCCTAAATGATCTGCTGCTTACCCTGTTTCCTATCACTAGAGTTCTTTTATGTCTGTCATATGTGGTTTTGAATTCCCCTACCATTTTTGCCTCTACAGCCTCTACAACCTCTGCTAGGAGGCTGTTCCATGGACCCACCACCCTTTCTGTGAAACAATACTTTCTCACATTACCTCTAACCCCCCCCCCTCCCATTTTCATATCATGGCCAGTTGTTCATGAACATTTTTTTTTTAAGATGCTACCCTCTTGTAGCTTATTTACACCCTTAAGGTATTTGAAAGTCTCTGTCATATCCCCCCCCTTTCCAGGGAATACATACTGAAATCCTCCAGTCTCCCCTCATATGACTTTTGGTGCAGCCCCTGCACCATTTTTGTCACAGTTCTCTGAACCGCTTCTACTCTGTCTATGTCCTACTGGATATGCGGCCTCCAGAACTGGACACAGTACTCTAGATGAGGTCTCACCAATGTTCTATACAGTGGCATCATCACCTCCTTCCTTCTGCTGGAGATGCATCTCCCTATGCACCCCAGCATTCCACTGGCGCTCACATTGTTTGGTAACCTTCAGATCATCAGATGTGATTATTCCCAGGTCCCTTTCTGTTCCCGTCAGTACCCCCCATGTAGTCTGTCCCCGTGTTTCTGTGCCCCAAGTGCATGATCTTGCACTTCTTTGCATTGGATCTTTACTGCCATACCCTTGACCACTCTTCAAGCTTGCTTAGGTCCCTTCTCATTTTCTGTACCTCTCCAAGTGTCAACCCTGTTGCAGATCCTCATGTCATGCAAAGAGAGACACTTTCCCTTCCAGCCCCTCTGCAATGTTGTTTATGAAGACATTAAAGAGGACTGGTCCAAGCACGGATCCCAGCGGGACCCCACTGGTCACCACCCCAACACATACACACACACACACACACTCTTTGGATTGAACTCTGTTCAGCACTACCCTCTGTGTCCTATTGCTCAGCCAATTTTTGACCCAGTTTACCACCCTGGGACCCACTATCAGGCTGCCCAATTTTTTACTAGCCTCCTATGTGGGATGGTGTCAAAAGCCTTTCTGAAATCCAGGTAGGCCACATCCATCACCCCTTCCCTGATCACCTCCCTAGTCACCCAGTCAAAGAAATCTATCAGATTTGTTTGACAAGATCTAGATCTTCCTGCTGTGAATCCATGCTGTCTCAGATCCTGTGCTCTGCTGGATTTGAGATACATCACAAACCTTTCTTTTAGTAGTTATTCCATTAGTTTCCCCACCACCGAGGTCAGGGTGATTGGCCTGTAATTGCCAACCTCTTCCCTGCTCCCACTTTTGTGGATAGGGACTACATTCAACCTCCGCTAGTCCTTTGGTACCACACCTATTTCCAGCAAACTGTTGAACAGGACTGTCAGTGGTGCTGCCAGCACCTCCTGGAGTTCTCTTAATACTCTGGGATGTATCCCATCCGGCCCCATTGCCTTGTCTACTTTCAGATTAGCAAGTTCCTTTTAAGACTCTCTCCTCCTTAAATGGACTAGTGTCCACCTCCCTTCCAGTGGTGCTTCCATCACCTAACTTTGGTCCCTCCCCTTCCCCTTCTTGTGTGAATACTGAACAAAAATACTTGTTCAGGATTTCTGCTTTTTCTTGATCCCCCCCCCTGCACATTTCCCTCCTTCCCTTTTTAGTCTCATAATCCCACTTTTAGTCTTTTTTCTTTCACTAACGTACCTGAAAAAGTTCTTGTTCCCTTTTGTTATTGCCTGGGCTATTTTTTCATCTGTTTGTGCCTTTGCGCTCCTGACTGCTTTCTCCACCTCGCTCTGCTTTTCTAGATGCAGTTCCCTGTCTTCTTTCCTCTGTTTCCTTGTACCTCCTTTTCACCCTTACCTTCTCAGCCACTTCCTTTGAGAACCAGTGTTTTTTATCTTTATTTGTTTTGCTTACTTGCCTAATGCAATAGCTTGTTGCCTCCACTGTGGCTCCCTTTAAGATTCTCCCATTATTCCTCCACCCCTCTTTTCTCCTTCCCTGCCAGTGATTTCCTAAGACATTCCCCCATCTCTGTAAAGTTGTCCCACCTGAAATCCAGGACCCTTGCTTTCATATGGTTTGATTCTTCTGTTGTTCTCACATTGAACCACACCATACTGTGCTCACTTGATCCCAGATGACTCCCCACTTTTACATCTGTAATTCTGTCCCTGTTGGTGAATACCAGGTCCAAAGTCTCTCCCTCTCAGGTGGGCTCTGTCACTAGCTGTCTTAGGCACACCCCCTGCAGGGCTTCCAGGAGTTTTCTGTTCCTGGCTGAGGCTGCAGACTGGTTGCTCCAATCGACATCTGACAAACTGAAGTCTTCTACCAGCAGCACCTCCCCTTTAACTGTCATTCTGTGGATGGATTCTACAAGTACCCTGTCCAGCTCTTCGCCTTGTGTGGGAGGTCTATAGGTCACACTAGTGCGAATGGCTGTGCCAGTTCCCATCTCCAGGGTGATCCACAGTGCCTCCGTCTCTCCTTGCATTCCCTGTACCTCAGTTGCTTTTATTCCTTCCCTGACGTAGATGGCCACTCCTCTTCCCTTTTTACCCACCCTGTCCCTACTGAATAGAGTGTAACCTGGTATTGTCATATCCAGTCATGGTTCCTCATGAACCATGTCTCATTGACAATGTCCAGGTCTGCCTCAGCCATCAGGGTCACTAGGTCTGGGATTTTGTTTCCTAGACTTCAGGCATTTGTGCACTTTGCCTTCCAATTTGTACTGCCTCCTCTCCTAAGAACTCCCCTCCTATCCCCATGTCTTTCCTCCATACCCCTCTTGTCCTTACTCCCATTCTGCCTTTCTCTGCATTTTTACATATTTTGGTTTTAATTATTTTTGGCAATTTCTCAACCTTAGGGTCCTCTCTGCCATTTATATCATTTGGGGGAAGGGGCCATTTGCTTCACCCAGTTTATTTTCCCACCCCCTTGGCTAGTTTAAATGCTTGCTTGTGAAACATTTAAATCTCTCACTGGGGATCCTGGTCTCCCCGGATAGATGCAGGCCATCGCTTCCGTACAGGCCTGTATCACTCCAGGTGGAACCCCAGTCCCCAGCGAAGTCAAATCCCTCCACTCCACACCTGTCCTTCAGCCATACGTTGAATCTCTAGGTGCGGAATACCCTGTTCTTCCTCTTACCCTTGACAGGTAATACCTCTGAAAGGTTACGGAGCATGCCACCTGTCTTAGACCCCTCCCCAACTCCCTGAACTGCTCCTGCACTACCCTAGCCTCACCACTTACCAGGTCATTCATCCCCAGGTGGACAATGACATCTAGCTCACCCTCCCATTCTGCTGCCCCAGCAATCCTTATAATGTGCTGTCCATTCCTCCAAGCCATGGCGCCGAGTAGGCACTTGACCTCCCTCCCCTCCTGGCCCCATGTCTGCGCCCCTAGTGATAGAGTCCCCCACAAGGAGTTGCATCTACCTCCTCTGGAGTCCTCTGCCTCCCCCCCTCCGGGGTCTCCGCCATGGAGGACCCTCACATCCTCCTGGTTACCACTGCGGATGCCTCTTTGAGACAGTCCCATCCTGCCAGAGCAGCATGGGAATTATGGAGTGGAACCATAGGAGGGATGTGTCTCTTCCCCACCACCCTCACCCTTCCCGAGCCCACTGTCATCCAGCCTCTCCTCTTCCTTGGCAACTGTTAAGGCAGCGGGGGTGGACTTGGTGGTCCCTGGGCGGGGGAGGAGGTCCCCTGAATCACAGCCAGCTCAGCTTGGAGACTAGCAACCTCAGCCCAGAGGGGTACCTGGGACAGCACCGCAGGCTCCAGAAAGTCTTCCTGAAGACTGCCCCCCAATAGCTGCTGCACTGCACCACTCCCATCAAATCTGTGTGTCCTTCCTGCTTTAGGGTATTTTCTCTTTTTCTCTCTCTCTCTCTCTCTCTCTCTCTCTCTCTGTCTTCCTCTTTCTTTCCTCCCTTCTCTGCTTTTCTTCAGGAGTGAAACACCCTTGCGTACTTGCCTTTGTGCCCTGTGGCTGTTTCTGTATGTTGTGGTGAACCTGTCCTGCTTCAGTTAGGTCCCCATAGAGATAGGATTTTCCAGTGTAAACAATTTGCAGCTTGGCCAGTACCAGTAAAGTATTGTTCACTTAAGTTCCCTTAATCCAGCCAGAACAGTCAATTGTTTTGTTTTTTGTCACACTGTAAAACTTAGATCAGCCAAAAAATATATTGATACCACATCGTCTGTTTCTACCTTTCCTAACCGAATGCCAGCTGCCAGGACACAGTCTCTTTCTGATGAGTTTATTAGGCCCATTGGCACAGTGCAGGGGCCTGTGGCTGCTTCTGTTTGGTACCTAGGTGTGTCACAGTAAGTCTCCACTACTTGAGTCTCCTATGATAGTTGCAGTGTGTGGCATAGAAATATAATTGCACTCATCAGATTGTAACGTTCAACCCCTTCTGACAGACCTAATACCTTAGGATTTACAGTCGGGGACAGTTTTTTTTAAATGTTCAAGTCACTTCCTCAGCAGTTTGATTTTTATTTTGCTTGTTTTCTTTAGTTAATGATCCCCCTAGAGGCAACAGTTAGTTTCCCTGCTATGGTTTTGGCCTCCTGAGTCACAGATTGTTAGTGTACATCCTGGTCTTCAAGTTAGTGACTCTAAAGTTAAAAGTGAACTCTGGCTTCAAAGGCTTGCATCCTTAGGTGTAGGGATTTGACAGCATTCAGAACCATTTGTAAAGTTGGTTCCAGGGGTGTGGTAATGGTTCACTCTGGCAGTTCCACTGCAACGTTGTTAGTGGCAAGAACATCTTTAAGCTAAGCTCCTCCCACCACTCGGGCAGAGTAACCCCCAACTCTGCTCTGTGACGTCATATCTTTCTCTCTGCTGGAACGACAGGTCACCTCCTTTGTGCTCTGCTTAGGATTTTTCTACAGCCGTAGGCAAACCTTTGCTTTTGAAGTTTTCAAAGTCATTTGCTTGTAGTTTCACGGTTCTTTCGACCGTCTCCTGACCAACAATGGAACTCAAGAAACAGTGATTCAAAGTCTGTGTTCGGTGCCAGAAGATTTTTTTTGTTTGTCAATTAAATTTTATTGAACGAGAATAAATATATCTGTATCTGTAATGGAGCCCCAGCAACCTTTGGCGCCAAACTGCCAGTTCAAAAAAGGCAGCAGCACCAATTGGCCACAGCAACCGTGATGCTCGGGCAGCCTGGTTTAAAGGCTGGCCCAATATCCAGACTTGGGATTGAATCTCGCCAGGTGGGAGCAGGCGGCTCGTGCCAGTGACACCCCCTGCACCGTTTGAAGACCGCAGCACCTCGGGGTAGAGGCGCCAGAAAACTAGGCAGACCTCCCCCGACGAAAATGAGACACTTACTTTTGGGAAAGGCATCTGAGGGGCTGGGTAGCAGCAGCAGAAAAAGCAGCTGCAAAAGAACAATCTTGACTTCACATTCTCCAACCTATTATCTGGAGGCAGACCCCCTCCTTGGGTTCTCTGCAGTCTTGACCTGAGGTGCTTCCTGAGCCCTGCCCTTATGGTCAGGCGATACGGCTGCATGCTGCCTGCCAGGGATGGCTCCCCTCCCATAAGGCATCTCCTTTGTTCACTTCTGGTGACCCTAGCACTAGAGGGTGACATTGAGTTTAACCCTGGACCGCCTTGCCAAGCCTCCCCCCTGCGGTGGGCTGGTCGGCTGTCAAAGGGCTGAAAATAGCTCATCTCAATATCCGTAGCCTCCTGCCCAATTTGGCGGAACTTCTGGCTTGGGTCACCCACCACAGCCCTGATATCCTTGGCATTACAGAAACTTGGCTTAAACCTTCTACTCCAAATTCTGTGTGTGCCCTCCCTAGCTATGACCTCATCAGGCTTGATCGTCCAGGAAAAAAAGAGGGGGGGTGGCATCTTGGTCTACTACAGGAGCCACCTCAACCTGTCGGTTTTACCCTGCCAACAGCCAGTGCAATCCCCCTGTGAGTTACTGCACACGCTACTATTGCTTGGGATGACCAAAAAGATGCATGTCATATTTACCTACAATCCTCCCAAGGGGGGCCTAGAGGGGCTGTCCGTCTTCCTCGACACGGTGCTGTGACCCGGCATAACGAACTAATTATCCTAGGTGATCTCAACCTTAATTGGCTTGGTAGTAACACCAAAGCATTTGAGCCACTGCTTGCTGGTCTCTCCTTGTTGCAACTTAAGGATCCTACCAGGTGCTCACCCAGTGGTGGAGTGAGCTCTCCTCTGGACTGGGTCCTGACAAACAGACCAGAGAGGATCAGTTCGTCGGGCATCCTTCCTGACTCCATCTCTGACCACTCCCCCGTGTACTGTGTGTGGAAGATCCCTTCCCTGAAAATTCCGCATAAGATCATTCAGGTCAGAGACTACTCCGTGTTTGATCTTGGCTCCTTCCATGATGATCTTCTGCACACCGACTGGTCTGCAGTATGGAATGCCCAGGACTCCCCATCTGCTGTCAGTCACTTCCTCATCACTCTTAGGGCTCTGCAGGATAAGCATGCCCCCTTCATCAGACGGAGGGTCAGGGGATCGGCTACAAAGTGGTTACATGGTAGCATTCTAGTCCTCTTGAAGTATAGAGATAAGTGCTGGGCAAAATTCAAGGCCACGACGTATCGGGCTGTATTTCAGCAGTACAGGAAACTCAGAAATGAGTGTATGAAGGCTATAAGGGCTGCTAAGAAAAAATTACTCACCTTAGTAATTATGTTTCTTCTAGTGGAGTCTTGCTGTATTCTGACAATTGCAGTTAGCCCCAGCCTTTAAACTGCCCTGGAGAACAAAGGGTTAACTTTTCTATGCATGGCATAGAATGTTCATCTCGAGCTCGGTTGAAGCCTGTGCCTGTTGTTATTCGAACTTCAACCGTCAGATCTTTACGAGCAAAACTCACTAGGTGTTGTGTGTGGAAACTGTAACATTTTTAACTAGCCAACTGGCAGAAAAATGTTTTGGGTCCTCAAAGGAAGACTCAAGTCAGGAAACCCAAAAACAAAAATCAAGCAAATGAAATAACGTTTCACCCAAAGAGAACAGTGTGTGTCAAAGGGAGCACCTCAAGGGTGCCAACACTGCGCCTGCCCACCCACATCCCAAAAAACTAGGTTCTGAGAGGGGAGGCGGGGGGGGAGGTCAGAATACAGCAAGACTCCACTAGAAGAAACATAATTACTAAGGTGAGTAAATTTTTTTTTTTTCGAACAACATGAAGTCTTGCTGTATTCTGACAACTGCGGACTACCAAGCAGTACCTCCATGGAGGAAGGACAGAACCTACTTTGGGAATAGGCTCTGAAGTACTACTGTGTTAAACTGAGCATCACTCCTAGCCTGGATATCCAGAGAGTAATGCTTGGTAAAAGTATGGACTGTTTTCCAGGTGGCTGCTTGACAAATTTCTAAAGAGGGATATCCTGGCAGCAGCCAGGGAAGCAGCTGTACCTCTTGTGGAATGAGCCCTCGGGCCTGAGGGTGGAGTTTTACCCAGTTTTTCATAGCAGAATTGTATACAAGAAACAATCCGCCTGGCAATAGATCTCTTGGTGGCAGGTTTGCCCTTCCCAACTTCTCCATAAGTGAGGAACAACTGAAGGGAGTCAAACCTGTGACTGTTGGTACACTCTATGTAGTAGCCAAGGGCTCTTTTAGCATCCAAACTGTGTAGCCTCCTCTCTCCCGAGGAAGAATGATCAGTGAAGAAAACAGGGAGAGATATAGACTGATTCAGGTGGAAATCTGAGACCACTTTAGGCAAGAACTTTCTGTTAGTTCTAAGGACCACTTTATCTCTGTGAAAAAGATGAAATCAGGTTCCACTGACAGGGCTTGCAATTCACTGATACGTCTAGCAGAAGTGATGGCTACCAAAAACACAGTTTTCCAAGTCAAGTACTTAAGCTCTGCTGAGGACAAAGGTTCAAAAGGGGGTTGCATAAGCTGAGCAATGCAAACATTAAGATCCCAAGCAGGAGCAGGATCCCTAAAGGGGGGATTGGTGTGAAGCAATCCCTTGAAAAACTTACAGAATACAGAATGGGATGACAGTGAGGAAGACTTGCCTACTGACAGGAAAGCAGAAACAGCTACCAAATGTACCTTGAGAGTAGCTGGTCTGAGACCTAGGCCATTGAGATGGACCATATAATCCAGAACCGTAGGCAATTCAGCAGTGTCTGGAGAAATATTCTTCTTAGATCACCAAATGCTGAATCTTTTCCATTTGGAGTTGTAAGTCTTTCTGGTGAAGGGCTTTCAAGAAGCCTTGAGGATATCCAGAACCCTTTGGGAAAGATGCAGATCTGCAAACTAACTCTTCAAGAGCCAAGCCTTGAGATTGAGAGACTGAAGATTGGGGTACCAAATCCTCCCCTGAGAGGATGTTACCAGGTTGTAATTCCTGGGAAGAGACAGGGGAAGATGGACAGTTAGGGACAGCAGCAAAGGATACCATGGCTGCCTGGCCCAGTCTGGAGCAATCAATCACTTTGCAAGGTTGCGACCTTATCTTGACTAACACTTTGAACAGGAGAGGGAAAGGGGGAAGCATACAGAAATTTCCCTTCCGAGTTCAGAATCAGAGCATCCAGAGGGAATGAGCCCAAGACTGGGGATCTGCAACAAAAAAGAGGGAGTTGGTGATTGTCTGGGGCTGCAATAAGATCTATCTCTAGAGTGCCCCACCTTGAGAAAATCACTTTCAACACCAGAGGATCTAGGGGCCCATTCGTGATGGCTCTTGGATATTCTGCTCAGTGCATCTGCTAGAACATTGTCCTTCCCTGGAAGGTGAACTGCTATCAGAGAGGTTTGCAGGGAATAAGCCAGGGACCACAACTTCATTGCTTCTGTGCACAAGGCCGTAGACCGAGTGACTCCTTGCTTGTTGATGTACCGCATGGTGGTGGTGGTGGTGGTGTCTGTTCTGACCTGAACCACCTTGTTCTGTACTGATTTGGAAAAAGCTTGCAGTCCCAGAAACACTGCCCTGAGTTCCAAGAGATTGATGTGTAGAAGAGATTCCTGAGGCGACCACAGTCCCTGGGTGATGAGTTCCCCCAAATGGGCTCCCCAGCCCAGCAGGGAAGCATCTGTGGTAAGGACCACTGAATGAGACTGAGTGGCAAATGGAACTCCTTGCCTCAGATTGTCCTGATCCTGCCACTATTGCAGGGCTTGGATCAGAGTTCATGTCACTGGGATTAGTTTGGTAAGGGAATCCTTTCTTTGGGACGAAAAAGCTCTTAAGTGGAACTGAATGTCCCTCATTTGGAATCTTGCACCTTGGACCACTGCTGTAGAAGCTGCCATGTGGCCCAATAGCTGAATGAAATGCTTTGCTGGTCGAGACACCTGAAGGCTGAATGAAGAGGCCAGCTCCATGAGAGCTCTTGCCCTTTCCAGGGGAAGGAAGGCTCTTGCTTTTACCGTATCCAGCTCTGCCCCTATGAAGATAAGGAGCTGCACTGGTTTGAAAACTGACTTTGGTAGGTTGAGAAGAAATCCTAATGAAGTGAGCACTTGCTGGGTCACTTGCAGGTGTGAGTTGACTTGGTCTGGGGACTGGCCCACTATGAGCCAGTCGTCCAAATATGGAAAAATGGAAATCTTTTGTCGTCTTAGGTAGGCAACTACTACTGCCAGGCACTTTGTGAAGACCCTTGGGGCTGAGGTTAGGCCAAAGGGCATTGCTCTGAACTAATAGTGGCTTGAGGGCAACTTGAACCTGAGGTACTTTCTGTGGGAGCACCTGACAGGAATGTGAAAGTAGGCATCTTTGAGGTCCAGGGAGACTAGCCAGTCCCCTGGCCTTAGAGAGGGAAGGATAATTCCCAGAGTTATCATCTTGAACGTTGGCTTTAAAAGATGTTTGTTCAGGTGTCTTAGGTCCAGGATGGGTCACCACTCTCCTGTCTTTTTTGGGGGTTAGGAAGTACCTGGAGTACAGTCCTTTGCCCCAGTGTAGGGTAGGTACTCTCTCTATAGCTCTTGAAGCTAGGAGAGAAGAAACCTCTGCCTCTAGGGAAGGGTTTCTGAGAGATTTGCAGGTGGAAAAGATCTGGCTCTCGTCTTGGGAACTTTTTGAAGCTGAGAACCAGTCCCTGGCTTACTACTTCCAGGACCCACTTGTCTGATGTAACAGACATCCAGTCCTGGACAAAGTAAGCCAGCCTGCCCCCTACTGGGATAGGAGAATCGACCCGGGCAGACCCATCAGGGTGTCTGCTTGGCAGGGGCTTTAGGCTGCGGGGTGGATGCAGGCCTGCTCATCCCCCTTCTACCTCTCCCTCTGAAGAACCCCCTCTGTGAAAAGGAAGAAGAGGCCTGTGCTTGGTAAAAAGGCCTTTGGAAAGGCCTGCCCCTGCCCCTGGACTGCTGCCTTTGAGAAGTTACCTGCCTTTCCTTGGCCTGAGCACTCCTGTAAGTGGTCTTGTATTCGTCCATTTTCTTCATGTAATTCTCTGTCTGCTCCCCAAATAGAGAATTACCCACTACAGGAAAATCCATGGCCTTAACCTGGGTATCCTGTGAGAGGCTAGTACATCTGAGCCAAGCCATTCTCCGAAGAGCCACAGATGTAGCCATGACTCTTGATGATACATCATTGGAGCCTACAGCAGCATGAAACTGAACTTTTGATGCCTCAGTCCCATCTGCAGCCACCTCCTCCAGCTCCTTGGCAAGCTGGGGGGAAGCCTGTTTAGCCAGTGCCAGTACAGTGTCCCACGTGGACTTCTGGTACCTGGCTGCATAGGACATATAATTAGCCTGCCTGAGTCCCAAGGATGATGCCATGTACTGCTTCTTTGCCATGGCATCAGTCTTCCTGGAGTCCTTGTCTGGGGGGTGTGATGCCAAGGGAATGCTTGCCTTATCACAGGCAGCAGCCTGTACAACCCCAACATGGCTGGATTGCTGATAAAGGAACTCCGTATCTGAGCCTGAAAGAGTATACCTCTTATCCATTCTTTTATCCACAGGAGGTATGGAATTGGGAGACTTAAGAATTTTTTGTGTCTGTTTCCCAAAAGATTTGTGGAGAGGAATCGACAGTCTCCTGGACTCTGGGATGTCCATCATCTCTTCATAGTCAGGCTCCTCCTGATCCTCCACAGGGAGCTGGAGGGTATCGGCCACCTTTCTGTAAAACATGAAGTGTGAAGGGGACTCAGAAAGCCTAGGAGGAGAAACACCTGAAGGTCTGTCTGGGGAGATGTCCGGGTCAATAGGCACATCCAGACTTTCACCATAATCATCTTCCAACTCTCCTTCCTCCTCAAACTCCGGTTCATAAAATTCTTCCAGGGTATAATCCTGAACCAGGGGAACCAACCGAACCGAGCCCCTGCCAAAAGGTGCCGGATCAGTCGGAACTGATAGCAATTCCACAATACGAATCGCTTTGGCTATTTCATCAGCAGTCGAAGTATGAGATTCTGGATCCAAACCGGTAGACTTGTTTTTTCATTTTCTTTTTGTCGGATCCGATTTTTCGGAATTGGCTCTCCTTTTGCCCGAAAAAGTATCACCTTGGTCAGAGGGCACTCCTTCTGGTTAGGTCGGAACCGAACTAGGCTGGCCATCCGGGTCAGCGGACTACTCGGCCTCCCTTTCCCTCAGTCTACCTAATCTCTTTTTCAGGGTAGATTTGGGAAAATGTTTACAAATTTGGCAGTCTGAATCGAGGTGGTCAAACCCCAGACAATAAACACAGGTGGTGTGGGGATCAGCCTTAGCAAAGACCTCCCCACACACACTGCAGTGTTGAAACCCAGTGGGCCCATTTTTTCTTGGTTTCTCAGACATGGCCAACCTAACCAAACTTACCCTTTTTTTAGGCAACCGCCAGGCAAGACTCCCCTATTGGTTCCTGACCGTGACACGGGTCTTGGAAAAAAACATACTAAAACCTGTTTTTTTTAGAACCGATACGGACTGGTAACCACACACTAAAGTAAAGTACAGATTTTACCTGAATGATCGGTTCAGCCGAACCAATCCATACTTTTTACAAGTTCCACACAGAAAACAGAACAAAACCTATCTAGTACTCATGGTACCACAGACAAAGACTTGAACCGACTATGCGGAAACAACAATTTCAGTAGAAAAACTGACCAAAAACCGACACTTCAACCAACTTTGAACCGTGCAGCAGGAGAAATCTCCGGAGCGACTGTTCAGTGAGGCGGAGTAAAGAATCCGACGGTTGCAGTTCGAATAACAGGCAGAGGCTTCAACCGAGCTCGAGATGAACATTCTATGCCATGCATAAAAAAGTTAACCCTTTGTTCTCCGTGGCAGTTTAAAGGCTGGGGCTAACTGCAACTGTCAGAATACAGCAAGATTTCATGTTGTTTGAAAAGTGAGTTTTGCAAAACTGTACTGCTGAACTCAGCCAGGGACCCCAGGAGGTTCTGGAGAAACATTTAAAAACATAGTTAGTGGTTCCCAGAGTGGTGAGACCACTGATATGATTATTGATGGTGCTATCTGCAATAACTCGCTAACCATCGCAAATGCTTTTAACCTGTATTTTTCTGACCTGTCTGCTTTCCCCTTGTTATTCCCCCCTGGTGGAGGTGATAATGGTGAACGTGTCCCAGCACCGTCACCACCCCTCCCGCCCTTTCATTTTAAGGCTGTGATGGTGCAAGAGGTGCAGAGATTACTTTCAGGCCTCTCCCCCTTCTTGAGTGCTGGACATGATGGGTTGGAACCGAAGCTCCTCAGTCTTAGTGCTTTTAGTCTTGCCCCCCCCCCTTCCCCCGGTGGCACATATTTTTAATTTGTCCCTGTCATCTGGTGTTAGTCCGGACATATGGAAGGTCGCCAGGGTGGTCCCGATCCTTTAACAGGGGAACCCGAAACTAATAGAAAACTACCGCCCGATATCCATTTTGTCAGCGGTCAGCAAACTTCTTGAGAAAGTTGTGGCAGGGCAACTCTCTGAGTACTTGCAGTCACATGACCTATTGTCACCTGTGCAGCATGGCTTTAGGAAAGTGCACAGCACATCCTCTGCCCTTGTCACTGTCTCATCCTGGATCAGGGCGGCTATGGACTAGGGCAAACTCTCTGGGGCTATCTTTATAGATCTCTCCAAGGCCTTCGATCTTGTTGATCATGCCATGCTCTCCACTCAGCTTAGATCCTATGGTCTATCTCCTGATGTGCTCAGCTGGTTCTCCAACTTTCGACACAGTAGAAAGCAACTTGTTAAATATGGCAAGGAGCTCTCTGGCTCTATTTCTGTAACCATGGGTGTCCCCCAAGGTTCTGTCCTGGGGCCCCTGCTCTTCTCCTCTTTTGTAAACAATCTCCCTGCAGCCGCTGTTCACTGTAAGCAATCCTCTGTGCAGATGGCTTGGTCATCGTGACTCACTCCTCAGAGATATGGGTCATTAATCGCCATCTGAGTGAGGACTTGGGGAACATTCAGTCATGGATCTCGTCCCACAAGTTGGTTCTTAATCTAAAAAAAAAAACCCAGGCCATGCTCTTTGGATCTCGGGCCAAGATTAAGGCCTCCTCTGCTCCGTTCTGCGTGTCTGGTACCAACGGTGTTCCGATCCCTGTTACTGACAACTTTAAATACCTTGGGGTGACGCTGGACCCGCAGCTTGACCTTGGCCACCATATTCAGAATACATGCAAGACTGTCAACTGCAAACTGGGTCTGGCCTACAGAGCTAAAAACAACCTTACTCCTGCTGCCCGTATTGCTCTTGCCAGAGGTGTGCTCCTCCCTTTGCTCTGCTATGGGCTCCTTTTGTTTGCCCGCTCCTCCAAAGCTCACCTCTCTAGGTGGTCTACTGCCTACAAGAATGTCTGCCGCTTTGCTCTGGCTGCCTCCCATCTCACCCACCATTGTGACGTCTACAGCAAGCTAAACTGGCTCTCCCCCTCAAATCACATTGACTTTGTCCTAGGGTGCTTCACGGGAAAGGTCCTTGGCACTGGTACACCCCCAGGGCTGGCGAAATTCCTTGTCCCAGCTGCCTCCTCATCCTATTCCCTCAGGTCTCAGGGGCCCGCCATCCTTAAGATACCTGCTACCCGGACTCAAATGGGAGGTAGAGATTTTGCTGCGTGTGCACCGAGACTGTGGAACGCTTTCCCTGCCCAGGTCCGCTCCTCCCACTCACAGGGTTACCTTCGTTCCTCCCTGTGTTACCACCTCACTCTCTCTTTGGCCTGTGGTTGCCCCAAACCTCCGTGATCTATCACAGCACTCCTCTCTCTCCTGGATGTATTCCTGGACAAAAGACTCTACTTCCGAGGCTTTTAAGTTATAAATTGTGTTGAATCTGCTGCTTCTCAACTGTGCCTCTTGTACGGCTCTTAGTTGCTACATGTGTTACTCTGTTGTATACATACTAAACAAAACTATGCCTTACAAGACTTGTAAGCTGTTTTAATATGTATTATGTTGTCCTCACACGACTTGTAATGCTATTTTTAATCTGTACCATGTCGTCCTATGTATTTAAATCTGTAATTCCTGTACTCTCCCGGGTCATACCTTAAACTAGGCAATTGTCTTGGCTAGTGTACTTACCTGGTCAATAAAAGCTAAATAAATAAACATCCATACCTTGTCAAATATAACAGCTAATAAGACATTGCAATAAATAAGCAAGAAAACAAGTTACTGAACGCTTACATGAAATATGGCTTCATATTTAAAAAAAACTAGGAAATTAATTTATATAAGCATCGAGCATGGAGGCTACATTCCCTTGCGACTGCAAGTATGATACTGGAATGAAAAATATGCAATGCTTCTTTGTTCCTCTAGTCATGTAAAGGCCTAACCTAGCAATGTAACTAAATTATGCTGATGACAGAAGCAAATATATAGTAACCATTTATAAAAGAAAGAGAGAAGAAAAGAGGAAAGGAAAAGTTAAGTGCCAAAGGACAGCATTCATTTTTAAGGACTATCAATTAAGTACAACTTGTGACATTGCTTGATTGTCCAAGGGCGAATCTATGCTTATAAATTTGAATAATGTGCCCTATCTGCTATAACATTTTTGCCCTTGCTCCCGTATACATTGGGCTAACTTTTCTCTGAAAAGTATCTCTAATAGAGAATGTCTCCTTTCTTGTACAGATGGTATTTAATTATCCAACCAAGTACTTAAAATTACATTTCATACCGATACCCTTATTATTAATAGAGAATACCTCTGTTCTAAATGCTAAATTTTGATTTAATGGAAATGTCCAATAATGCAGGTCTCTTTATTTACATGATTTGCAAAAATGGGTACGTTTTGGGGGTATTCTTTAATATTGTTCCTCAATTCTTGCACCAGTGGACATTCCCAAAACATAAGAGGAGTGTATTATAAGTTGTGCTGTGTTTTGAATTGGATTAGTTTAAGGTTAACCACATTAGAAGTTTTAAAGCTAAATAACCATACCTTGTCCCACTTCCAGTCTTGAGTTGCCATGCTTATTTCTTCAGACCACCATCTAGCACATTAGTCCGCTTTACCTTTAACATTCTCCACAAGAAAATTATAAAAAGTAGATATCCTGGGTAAGATGGAAATGTATACAAGTAAATTATTGGTAGTGTCATTAAATGGATATGCTCGTGGCTGAAGATAATTTGCATCATATATTACCTTTTTAATATGTTTGTAAAAGTCTGTGTCCGATTTGAAAAAATTACTCACCTTAGTAATTATGTTTCTTCTAATGGAGTCTTGCTGTATTCTGACTATTGCAGTTAGCCCCAGCCTTTAAACTGCCCCGGAGAACAAAGGGTTAACTTTCTATGCAGCGCATAGAATGCTGAACTCGAGCTCGATTGAGGTCTCTGTCTGAAGCCCTTTGAAATCCAACCATCAGATTCTTACGAGCAAAAACTCACTAACTATTCTATGTGGAAATTTTAACATTTTTACTAGCCAACTGGCAACAAAAAGCTTTGGATCCCCAAAGGAAGACTGAAGTCAGGAAACCCAAAACAAAAAACCAATCCAATTAAGAATAAAGATAAAACAAACACCCAAACCAAAAGTGGGTGTAAAAGGAGCACCCCTAAGATGCAACACTGCACCTGCCCACCCACTTCCCAAAAACAGGTTCTGAGATGGGAGGCAGGGAGGGAGGTCAGAATACAGCAAGACTCCATTAGAAGAAACATAATTACTAAGGTGAGTTGTTTTTTCTTCAAACATGAAGTCTTGCTGTATTCTGACTGTTGCAGACTACCAAGCAGTACCACCATGGAGGAGGGACAGAACCTACTTTGGGAATAGGCTCTGAAGTACTGCTGTGCCAAACCGTGCATCACTCCTAGTCTGGATATCCAGAGAGTAATGCTTGGTAAAGGTGTGGACTGTTTTCCAGGTGGCTGATTGACAGATTTCTAAGAGAGGAATATCCCTGGCAGTGGCCAGGGAAGCAGCTGTACCTCTGGTGGAGTGAGCCCTCAGGCCTGAGGGTGGAATTTTTCCTAGTTTCTCATTGCAGAATTGTATACAAGATACAATCCACCTGGCAATAGTTCTCTTGGTAGCAGGTTTGCCCTTCCCCACTTCTCCATAAGTGAGGAACAGCTGGAGGGAATCAAACCTGTGACCCTTGGTACACTCTATATAGTAGCTAAGGGCCCTTTTAACATCTAAACTGTGTAGCCTCCTCTCTCCTGAAGAGGAATGATCAGTGAAGAAAACAGGAAGAGACATAGACTGGTTCAGGTGAAAATCTGAAACCACTTTGGGCAAGAACCTTCTATTGGTTCTAAGGACCACTTTATCCCTATGAAAGGAGATTAAATAAGGTTCCACTGACAGGGCTTGCAGTTCACTGATGCGTCTGGCAGAGGTAATGGCTACTAAAAACACAATTTTCTAAGTCAAGTACTTAAGCTGTACTGAGGACATAGGCTCAAAGGGAGGTTGCATTAATTGAGCAATACAAACATTTAAATCCCAGGCAGGGGCAGGGTCTCTGCATGGAGGATTGGTGTGAAACAATCCTTTGAAAAAGTTACAGAACACAGGATGAGATAATAGTGAGGAAGACTTCCCCACTGACAGAAAAGCAGAGAAAGCTGACAAGTGAACTTTGAGAGTAGCTGGTCTGAGGCCTAGGCCATTAAGATGGACCATATAATCCAGAACTGTAGGCAATTCAGCAGTGTCTGGGGAAATATGCTGCTTACAACACCAAATGCTGAATCTTTTCCATTTGGAGTTATAGGTCTTTCTAGTGGCGAGCTTTCGAGAGGCTTTGAGAATGTCCAGAACCCCCCTGAGACGGATGCAAATCTGCATACTCTAACTCTTCAAGAGCCATGCCTTGAGATTGAGAGACTGAAGATTGGGGTACCAAATCCTCCCCTGAGAGGAGGTTACCAGATTGTAATTCCTGGGAAGACACAGGGGAAGATGGACTGCTAAGGACAGTAACAGGGGGTACCAAGTCTGTCTGGCCCAATCTGGAACAATCAGAATCACTTTGCAAGGTTGTGACTTTATCTTGACTAAAACTTTAAACAGTAGAGGAAAGGGAGGGAATGCATACAGAAATTCTCCTTCCCAGTTCAGAATCTGAGCATTCAGAGGGACTGTGCCCAAGACTGGGGGTCTGCAACAAAAGAGAGGAAGTTGGTGATTGTCTGGGGCTGCAAAGAGATCTATCTCTGGAGTGCCCCACCTTGAAAAAAATCACCTTCAAGACCAGAGGGTCCAGGGACCATTCGTGATGGCCTTGTGAAATCCTGCTCAGTGCATCTGCTAGCACATTGTCCTTCCCAGAAGGTGGACTGCTATCAGAGAGGTTTGCAGGGAATAAACCAGGGACCACAACTTCATGGCTTCTGTGTACAAGGCCGTAGACCGCATGCCTCCCTGCTTGTTGATGTACCACATGGTGGTGTTCTCTGTTCTGACTTGAACCACCTTGTTCTGCACTAACTGAGAGAGAGCTTGCAGGGCCATAAAAACTGCCCTGAGTTCCAGGAGATTGATATGGAGAAGAGATTCCTCAGGGGACCACAGTCCCTGGGCAGTGAAGGCCCCCAGATGGGCTCCCCAGCCCAGGAGGGAAGAATCCGTGGTAAGGACCACTGAATGAGACTGAGTGGCAAATGGGACCCCTTGCCTTAAATTGTCCTGATCCTGCCACCACTGAAGGGCTTGGATCAGGGTCCGGGTCACTAGGATTAGTTTGGTAAGGGAATCCTTCTTTTGGGACCAAAAGGCCCTCAGATGGAACTGAATGTCCCTCATCTGGAATCTTGCCCCTTGGACCATTGCTGTAGAGGCTGCCATGTGGCCCAAGAGCTGGAGGAAATGCCTTGCTGGTCGAGACACCTGAAGGAAGAAGCCAGTTCTATAAGAACTCTTGCCCTTTCCAGGGGAAGAAAGGCTCTTGCTTTGACAATATCCAGCTCTGTCCCTATAAAGGTAAGGTGCTGCACTGGCTCGAAAACTGACTTGGGAAGGTTGAGAAGAAATCCTAGAGAAGTAAGCACTTGTTGGGTCATTTGCAGGTCAGACTTGACTTGGTCTGGGGACTGGCCCACTATGAGCCAGTCATCCAGATATGGAAAAATGGAAATCTTTTGCCTCCTTAGAAAAGCAACTACTACTGCCAGGCACTTTGTGAAGACCTTTGGGGCTGAAGTTAGGCCAAAGAGCATTGCTCTGAACTGATAGTGGCCTGAGGGCAACTCAAACCTAAGGTACTTTCTGTGGGAGCACCTGATGGGAATGTGAAAATAGGCATCTTTGAGGTCCAGGAAGGTTAGCTAGTCCCCTGGCCTTAGAGTGGGAAGGATTATTCCGAGTTACTATCTTAAACTTTGGTTTTAAAAGATGTTTGTTTGGATATCTTAGGTCTAGGATGGGTCGCCACTCCCCTGTCTTTTTTGGGGTAAGGAAGTACCTGGAGTATAGACCTTTGCCCCAGTGTAGGGTAGGTACTCTCTCTATGGCTCTTAAAGCCAGCAGAGATGAAACTTCTGCCTCTAGGGCAAGGGTTTCTGAGAGTCCTGCAGGTGGAAAAGATCTGGATCTCATCGTCGGAAATTTTTTTAAGCTGAAAACCAGTCCCTGGCCTACTACTTCCAGGACCCACTTGTTCGAGGTAATAGATCTCCAGTCCTGGACGAAGTAAGTCAGCCTGCCCCCTACTGGAATAGGAGAGTTGACCCGGCAGGCCCATCAGGGTGTCTGCTTGGCAGGGGCCTTAGGCTGAAGAGTGGATGCAGCCCTGCTCATCCCCCTTCTGCCTCTCCCTCTGAAGAACCCCCTCTGTGAAAAGGAAGAAGAGGCCTGTGGCTGGTAGAAAGGCCTATGAAAAGGTCAGCCCTTGCCCCTAGACTGCTGCCTTTGAGGAGTTGTCTGTCTCTCCTTGGCCTGAGCACTCCCGTAAGTGGTCCTGTACTCATCCATTTTCTTCATGTAATTCTCTGTCTGCTCCCCAAACAGACAGTTACCCACTACAGGAAAATCCATGGCCTTAGCCTGGGTGTCTCATGAAAGCTAATAACATCTGAGCCAAGCCATTCTCCGAAGAGCCACAGATGTAGCCATGACTCTTGATGACACATCATTGGAGTCCACAGCAGCATGAAACTGAACTTTTGATGTCTCAATCCCATCTGCAGCCACCGCCTCCAGCTCCTTGGCTAGCTGGGGGAGGCCTGTTTAGCCAGTGCCAGTACAGTGTCCCACCTGGACTTCTGGTACCTGGCTATACAGGCCATATAATTCGCCTGCCTGAGTCCCAAGGAAGATGCCATGTACTGTTTTTTTGCCATGGCATCACTCTTCCTGGAGTCTTTATCTGGGGTGTGTGAAGCCAATGGAATGTTTGCTTTGTCACAGGCAGCATCTTGCACCACCCGAACATGGCCGCATTTCTTGTATAAAAACTCCGTATCCGAGCCTGATAGTGTGTACGTCTTGTCCATCCTTCTGTCAACAGGGGGTACAGAATTGGGAGACTTCAGGATTTTTTGTGTCTGTTTCCCAAAGAATTTGTGAAGGGGAATAGACAGTCTAGTGGACTCTGGGATGTCCATCATTTCCACATAATCAGGCTCCTCCTGATCCTCCATTGCCTTCTCCATAGGAAGCTGGAGGGTTTCAGCCACTTTTCTGTAAAACAAAAAATGGGAAGGGGACTCAGAAAGCCTAGGAGGGGATACACCAGAAGGTCTGTCTGTTCCACAGGCACATCCAGACTTTCATCATCACCATCATCTTTAACTCCCCTCCTCCACAAACTCCGGTTCATAAAAATCTTTGGGGTTATAATCTTGAACCGGGGGAACCGACTAAACCAAACCCCTACGAAAAGGTGCCGGATCGGTCTGAACCGGGCAAAACTATTCCACAATTTGAATCGCTCTGGTTATTTCCTCGGCGGTTGGAACATGAACCTCTGTATCCGAACCAGTCGATTTTTCTTTGCGTTTTCTTTTTGTAGGAACCGACCCCTCAGGATCGTCTCTCCTCTCGCCTGAAGAAGTATCGCCCTGGTCAGAGGGCAATCCTTCTGGTTCCGCAGAACCGAACCGGCTGGCCATCCGGTCAGTGGACTTCTCGGACTCCTTTTCCCTCAGTCTAGCTAGTCTCTTTTCAACGGTAGATTTAGGAAAATGTTTACAAATTTGGCAGTCTGAATCGAGGTGTTAAAACCCCTGACAATAAACACAGGACAATAACTGACTATTGCAGTTAGCCCCAGCCTTTAAACTGCCCTGAAGAACAAAGGGTGTGTGGGTTGGCCTTAGCAAAGACCTCCCCACATTCACTGCAGTGTTGAAACCCAGTGGGCCCGTGTTTTTTTCTTGGGTTTCTCAGACATGGCCAATCTAACCAAACTTACCCTTTTTATGGCAACCGCTAGGCAAGACTCCCTTATCGTTTCCTAACCGTGTCACGGGTGTTGGAAAAAAACATTCAAAACACATTATTTTTTTTAGAACCGATAAGAACCGGTAACCACACTCTAAAGCAAAACACAAGGATTCAATACAAATGATCGGTTCAGTCAAACCGATCTAACACGTTACAATTTCCACACACAAACAGAACAAAACCTATCTAGTACTCATGGTACCACAGACAGAGACTGAACCGACTATGCGGAAATAAATTCGGTAAAAACCGACAACTTAACCGAGACTTTAACAGACTTTCGAACCGAGATGAAGGAGAAATCTCCATAGCGACTGTTTAGTGAGGCGGAGTAAAGAATCTGACGGTTGGATTTCAAATGGCTCCAGACAGAGACCTCAACCGAGCTCGAGCTCAGCATTCTATGCTCTGCATAGAAAGTTAACCCTTTGTTCTTTGGGGCAGCTTAAAGGCTGGGGCTAACTGCAATAGTCAGAATACAGCAAGACTTCATGTTGTTTGAAGGGTACATTCCTTTGCTCTACAAGAGTATCGAAGTCTAGGACATTATTGTGGTTTAGTACATCTTTGAGGCAAGAAACATTTATTTGCTTCCCATTCCAGGCTATGTAATGTTTCATTGTTATATATAAAGTTTGGGTTACCCCATAAAGGTTGTAATCTGGATTTGTTTAGATTAAGTAATAGACTATTGTCTGATTTGTTTCAGCGTGTCAGATATTACCTTATTAGTTTCTGTTAACTTGGGTTTTGAAAATGAGATGGTCGGTCACCGATCTGCAAGATGTGTGTGTACTGACTGGGTGAGCAGCACAGTGTGGCAGGGTGCAGCCTGTATTTATCCATGCTTCCTGAGTCCCTTGAGGACAGAAAGCTCCAGCTCTCACTGGGTCAGCCTTTGGAAAGGGATCCGAAGGATCACCTGAAGGGCTGCGAAAAGGCCTCTGCTGTGACTTGGTCTGCAGCACAGCTTGCAGCCCTATAGGTGGAAGTGGCGGCTGCCGTGACTGGCACTTCCTCGGTCTCGACGCTATTCCCACCTGAGGCCAGCATCGGAGGGTCGTTCATGGACCAGTTCCGTGACATATGCCAATCCCTCCAGACCTTGGGGGAGAGCCGGTGTCCTCAGTGCTTCAAAATCTAAGCACTGCCAGCACTGATCATGAGCAGTGGAGAGGTTGAGATCCTTCCAGTCCCTCGACTTGCCCGACCACTCAACGGCTGTTGAATGCCCCTTGGCTGAGAGGCAGGTCGATTGCTTTTTGGCTCCACCGTCGAGGCTGTTGACCTGGGCTCTGGTTGGCCAAGCCATCAAGATTTTTCTTGATCCTGTCGTCCGGTTATCAGACAAGGCTGAGGAGTCAGCCTTGCAGACTTCAGTGCTCCCAGTCCTCACACAGGAGGACGTGGACCAATTAGTGATCCTGGTCGATCCTTCGGAGTACCAGCCTCCACCCGAGGTCAGGTCTTCGATGCTTTTGTTGCTCAACATCGGTTGGAGCATCATTTACAGCCAACCAAAAGAAAAATCCCTCTCACTATTGGCCAGGGTAGTAAACAGTTGAGGCTGTGGTTGAGGCATTCACACTGTCAATCCTGCTCAACCAGGAGGCACCGCTGTCGAGGTTCCTTGTCCTCTTAATCATTGGGTGAGGAGAGACACCACCATAAGATGCACCAGTGCTACGAAAAATTCCTGTGGCTGCAGTGGGCCATCACGGAGTAGGGTTGGCTGTACCCCAAGGACCTCCACCCCACCAGTCCAGGCTCCACAGGTGCCCCCCACACCTGCTTCTCTGCCAGTTGGGGTGGAGTCACCACCCTGACAGCCTCAAATTGGGGCTCCAGCCAAGGAGGCTGGCCATTCAGCCACCAGCTTGCCAGGGCAGTTGTCAGTTTGGATTACTCTGGGTGGGGATCCCCCAGAGATCCATGACAATCAGCGGGTGAGGGCTATCTTCAAGCTCTTTAACTTAGCTCCCTCAGTGGGCTGTTGTGACTAATCTGAGTCCATATTGATCCCGCTAGAGCTAGTCCAGAAGAGGGCTAAGTACCCTGTTACGGACATTTTGGACCAGTTTGAATCCCTGGGGATTACCTTTGCTGTGGCTGAGGCCATCTTGGGACCAGCCCTGGAGCTTTGGCAGCATCCATCATTCTGTCCAGCACTGTCTGTCCACATGGTCCACAAGTACGGAGTTCTTACTAGCACCCTTTTGGGGTTCTTGGGCCACCCTTTGGCCAAAGGGCTGGTCACTGATTCAGTGTTCCGTAATCCAGACACCAGGAGGATGTGAACAGGCCTCTGGACAAGGAGTCCCATAAGGTTGACCATGCCACAAAAAAGTGTATGCTGTGGCCACTCTGGGGTCTCCATCAGGCTAACTCTGCCATAATGATGGTTAATTATGGTCATTCCCTGATGGGAATCTTTGATGTGGGCCTCCCCTACCTGCATCCAGAGCAGCAGATGACAGTGGAGCTCATCAGAGATCATGGTCAATCACTGGCTAAACACTAGCTCCAGACAGCCTTGGACATAGGCGATCCATATACCCCTGTGGTGGCAGCAGCTGTCTCCATGCGTTTCAGGGCTTGATTACTTGTCCAGGTTCATGGCGAACACCCACCAGAAGTTGACCGATGTCCCTTTCCTGTGCACCGACCTATTTGGCCTTGGGGTGAAAGGGCACCTCACTCAAGTTCAGAAGTCCAGTGCCACCCTTGACTCCGTGACTTCGTCCCAGATGGACCAGAAGAAAAAGCCTAAGAAGCAGGCTTTCAGTACCAGTCCTTCAAGTCACAGCCTCCCCAGCAGGGGCAGTTTCAGGCCTGGCACCCAAGCAGAAGTCTGGGAACCAAGGTTCAAAAAAGGAGGAGGGCAGGGGTAGTGGTGTCCGTCCAGCAGCAGCCACCAGTGCCTCTGCAAAAGCTGCCCAGTGACGGGCTGGGGACGGGGTGAGGTGGAGCTCAGCTGTCCTGTCCCCTGACTGCTGTCCCAGTCAGAGGCTAGCTACATCACTTATTGCCACATTGGTCTGCTATCACACTGGACAAATAGGTGTTGGACATATTGGGCAGAGGGTTGTCTCTCAACTTTGAGGCTCTCAGCCTGTCGCCTCCACACACCTCAAGAGTCTGGGGTGTCTTAGGATACATTGTCTGCTGTCAGGGAGGACATTGCTCAGCTCCTTGTGAAAGGGGCAGTAGCCACATAAAGGATCTACATGATCTCAACCAGTATGTGTTGAAGTACAAGTTCTGGATAGTCATTCAGAGCCGGATTATGCCATTCCTGGAGCAGAATATGTGGTTTTGCATTCTGGACCTCCAGGATCTGTTCTGCTTTCTCATCTGCAGGTCTCATCGCTGGTACCTCCATTCCTGAGCAGAAGGGGCCCTGTACCACTTCCAGGTCATGCCCTTTGACCTCTCCTCTGCACCAAGGGTTTTCACCAAATGCATAGCAGTGGTGGTAGCCCACCTGAAGCACCTAGGGGTCAGAGTATACCCCCCTACCTAGATGACTGGCTGATAGCCAGTCCATCCAGAGAGGCTGTGGAGAGATCCACAGACCAAGCTCTCCAGACCTGCAGAGACTTTGGCCTGTTGGTCAACCCAGACAAGCCCACACTGGTACCAAAGCTGATGATAGAGTTTATCGGGGTAGAACTAGACTTCTGGCAGGCCAAGGCCTGCCTCCCAGCGGACCGGGCACAGGTTCTTGCCTCATTTGCATGATCATTTCAGTTTGGGCTCTTGTGCCCTCCGTGGGATTTCCTACGGCTGCTGGAGTGCATGGCATTCAGCACCAGCATGATCCGTTGGGCCCTCTGATGGCTGCGCCAACTTCAGTGGGAGCTGGGCCATCAGTGGTCCCAGCGCCTAGGCCACGTGGACCAGGCAATCACAGTGACCCAGTCAGTGTGAGATGCCATCCAGTGGTGGCTTGTCCCAGAACATCTGGAGAACAGAATCCCATTTGTCTGCCCAGAGCCAACCATCACGCTGATGATGAACACGTCTCTGGTAGGGTGGGGGACACACCTTGGAGGCCACACAACCCATGGATTCTGGTCACCCAGGGAAGCCTGTCACCACATAAACCTGTTGGAGCTCTGTGCAGTGCACTTGATTCTGCCAGAATCTGCTCTGCTAGTCAGGAGTCAGATTATTCAACCTCCGAAGGAGAGGAACTTACTGTCCACTTTTCCCCAGTGGCTGATCTCACCTCGTATCAGGGCTTCCTTTCGAGGATGCTAGAAGAGCTCCACCTCACCCCGTCCTCTGAAAGTAATATCAACCAGGTGATGTGCGCCGCCTTGAGCTAATACAGTGCGGCCAACGTCGCGGTTCCCACCTGACCTGTCCCCTTCTGGGATGCATCACTTCGGCTCTGGCAGCGTCCTTTTTCCACTGTTCCAGCCCCTAGGGACCTTCACCAGAGGTACTGCGCTCCCCCAGAGTCTCCAGGAACTATGCCTCACCCCTCTTCAGGTCTGACATGCCTGGATACTCCTGAGCGTCACACCCCACACCATGACTGACCCCCAGATTCAGACTCTGCAGATTTTGATTTCTTGGGGAGAATGACATTCTATTCGGCATGGATTCTCCTTTCTATAGCTTCACATCAGGCCCACTATGCTACCTATGATAGGTTCTTGTGGTCCAGACTAGAACAACTCCTAGCCTCCATGCCTAGGGATGTAAGTTTGTCATGGCAGTCATACATGTCATTGATTCCATGACGTTTGATCTTTATTCAGGACTTTCATGACTTTCACTAGTGTCATCAGAATGTAGCAATGATGACAGTGCCACAACATTTACTACTGTTTACTAATGATTTCATGAACAAACAATGAGTCATTAAAACCTCATCCATGACAAACTTACATCCCTATCCATGCCTGAGACGGAAGAAACCAGGCAAGTCATCGCCCTCTCTGCTCAAGGCCTGGAGCTTGCAAGGCACCAGGCAAGGGCATCTTAAGATGCCAGTGAGGTAGCCTCCAGGATTGTAGGGAGAGCGATCTGCACTAGGCAGACGGCATGGCTTTGCCTATCCCGGTTGCAACCATGGCCCGGCATAGGGTGATTTCCTCCACCTTCCAGAGAACCCACCTTTTCTCCCATAGGGTGAGATGACCGCTTTTGGGGCACCTCCCCTCTCCCACTGGGAGTTCCCTGTCTCACCCGGACCAGTCTCGGGCCTCTCCCGGCCTGTAAGGGTTCTCCCCTCTGGTGTCTCCCCCACTGGAGGCTAAGGGACTTAGTCTCTTAGGGACGTATTGGGCCCCCTTTAGGGGGGGGCTTGGTACTCACCCAAATAGTGATGAATGAAGATTGACACAGATCAGATATGAAAATGATGTACCTACCATAATTCTTGATCTTTCTGTGCATCTTCACCATTCATCACTAAATCCAGCCCACCTTCCCCCTTGTGCCTTAGTCTCTGGGCACCCCCTCTCCCTGTTGTTCCAACTCCCTCCTCCCCCCCCTTGTGGTCAGGAGGAAGGGGACCCTGGAGACATGCAGGGAAGAGTTATTCCTTAGAAGGAGTCTTGGGTGTTTTTTTCTCTCTCTCTCTCTCTCTCCCTCCCTCTCCCTTCCTCTTCCCCTCTCCCTTGCATCTGGGGTGGAGGTACTGGAAGACTTCTGAGGGACCCCCCTTTTTCCAGATTCCTTATTTTGAATGCCCCTTGGGACTAATCCCTCTTTAAAATTTTAGGGGTTTTCTCCCCTCCTTTTTGGAGTTTTTGCCTTAGTTTGGTGGGGGGAAGGACATGCTCCTTGTCTACCTTGACCTCTATATTTTTTCCTAAAGCTGTTGGCTCTTGTGGGGCTGTTGCTGCTTGCCAAACTTCCAGGCCTCCACCTACTTGGCAGCCTGTCTCTTTCCTTCTCTCTAAAAGGGCAGACTGGGTGGGCCAGGTGGTCCTCGTTTGCCATCAGAGCTATGTTTTGAGTTTCTAGGGGTCCAGGTCCATTACAGTCAGGAGCGGGGTCCTCTCCACCCCTATTTGTTTTCTCTTTCTTCCTCCCTCCCACCCCTACCTCTTTTTCCAGAGATTGGGGCCCCTTTCCCAATCCCTTAGGCTATTCTTTTGCCTTTCTGTCCTCTCTGTCATTTATTTCTCCTTTTGGTTTTTATATCCTTTCCTTTTGTCTCTCCCTTGGGTCCCTTGCCCCAGTCTGGCGTCTCAGAACTGAGGCAAGGGCGGAGTCCATAGCATTTAACGGCCCAGCCGTGGGCGCCACGTAGAATGTTGACCTCTGGTGGTACCGCCCCTGCATCGACTCCGCCCCAGGGGAAAAAAGTCTCTCATGGGGTCCTAGCTCCGGACCTATAACCCAAATAGTGGTGAATGGTGAAGATACACAGAAAGATCAAGAATTACGGTAGGTACATCATTTTCATTTTTTCCCCAGTGGGCCTGTCAACGAGACCCCACATTCCTCAAGGGAAACCTATGGCTTATGCCCCATTGACTGCCCCTCCACCTTCTCACCCCATTTCCTTCCCAAGAAAGGGACCTCACCAACGTAGTCCGACAGGTCTTGCATGCCATGCAGCATTCTCAGCCCTCTGAAGGGCTGGGTGATCCTACCTGATCTCCTCTCCCTCTTCCGCCTAAAAGATTTCATAGTGACATGGATACCATGCCACCCTGGTCTCCTCCTCCATTCACAGAGGAATATTTGTCAGATGACCAAGATTTACCATCTACTGAGGATGAAGAGTTTCAAGATTTGGATTTTCCTAATCCTGAATCCCCATATTTAGAAATCTCTTCCCTGGACGAGGATCTACCTCTGCCTTCGGCAGCCTCTCCCCCAGATGACCCGACCTTTAATGAGATGATGGCTCAAATCCAAAAGGTCATGGGATTCTCCACTACTGAACATGACAAACAACGTAAGGATATGGCAGAATATCTTGAACTACCTGAGGAGCCTGTTTTAGTGGTTCCCCCACTAATACCAACCTACCAGAATGCCATGCTGGCTGCTTGGCATCAGCCTTCAGCTATTACAGCTGTCTCCCGCAAAGTGAACCGTCTATATCAGGCTCCTCTGGACCACTCATTTTTGTCTGGTATTCCTGGGGCGGATTCTGTGGTCATTACTGCCGCTCATAACCATACTAAAAAACCTAAGCACATGAGCTCCTTACTCCCTGATCAGGAATCCCGAAGAATTGACTATCTGGGGAAAAATATATTTTCCTCGGGTGCTATGAATATCAGAATCTTTAACTATATGGGTCATATGATTAAATATCAGCTTACCCTGGGGTCCTCTGCCATTGGCTGATCATAAACTCCCTTCCTCACAAGACACAGATAAATTATTGGCTACAGTGACTAGTAATTCTGTCTCTGTCACTTTCTCGGGTCAGGATATGATGCCGTAGATACCTCAGCCTGACTATCTGCCACTGGTATCACTCTACGTCGCCATGCCTGGCTTCGCGTTTCAGGCTTTGCACCTGATATACAACATAAAGTAACTAATGCCCCTTTTAATGGGTCCAAGCTGTTTGGGCCTGGTACTCAAACCTTACTGGATGACTTACAGGCATTGGGCAGAACCACCCATATGGATCATGGCATGTATCATACTCCAGCTACAACCTACCATACTCAGCACTCCTCTTACTCCTAAAGATGTAGAAAATACAAAGGTAATACTAAAGGCGGCTTCAGAGGTTGTGCTCAATCCACCAGAGGCAATACCTCTACCGCCTGGGGTGCCCGCTCCCACCCTTCGAGTGGAGCTGCACAGCCCTCCTCCCAGTGACCCACTAGGGCTTTCACCCTGCCTCCTCAACTAGGCCCCGGAGGCTGTAGGGGGTCATTTTTCCCTTCATCTGGAGGCCTGGCAAATGATCACTTCTGACAGTTGGGTACTTCAGATTATACAGAAGGGTCATACTCTGGAGTTTCCTCTCCACCCCATGCCCTTGCCCTCCACGGAAGATTCATTATCCTCCAGATCATATACCCATCTTACAGGAGGAATTGACTGCCCTTTTGACCAAACGGGCCGTTGTACCGATACCCCTTCTGGAACATCAAATGGGATTTTACTCCCACTTCTTTCTGGTGCCCAAACAAACGGGAGACCTCAGACCAATACTGGATTTCAGACAACTGATTCTTTACATTCAGTACAAACGTGTCCACATGATCACGCTACCAGCCATCATGTCAATCCTAAAACAGGGCGATTGGGTTTGCACCTTAGACACGAAGCATGCTTACCTTTATATTCCCATCCATCCTGCCCATCACAGACTTTTGTGCTTCCACCTACTGGGTGAAAATTAGCAGTTTCGAACACTCCCTTTCAGTCTCTCATCAGGCCCCAGAGTGTTCAAGTGCCTAGCGGTGGTAGCAGCAGCCTTACGAAGAGAAGGGCACGCCATCTTTCCATATCTAGACAATTGGCTAATAAAAGCAGACTCCAAAGTAGCTCTGCTTGCCTCTCTAGATGCTACCTTGAAACTGTTCGCAGATCTAGGAATCACTGTCAATTGGCCTAAGTCTAGTCCAACTCGGATACAGTCTCTCCAATACGTTGGAGCTGTTCTAGCTACAGTTACACCCAGGGCTTACCTCCCACTTGCTTGGCAGGAAACACTTATAGCTCTGGCATTACATATACAGACTCAGAAAATAGTCACAGCCAGACAAATGCTGCGCCTTCTGGGTCACATGTCCGCTGCCATTCCTACGGTGGCATTCACTCATCTCCACAGGAGACCTGTCCAATGGACCCTCCAGAATCAATGGTCCCAAAAAAACAGGACAGTTCAAATACAAAATCAGGGTCACTCCATCTCTGAAGTCTACCCTGACATGGTGGACAATCAGAATCGATCTGAATCACGGAATGCCTTTCTGGTCCCCCCACCCCACCCCCATGCAGACGTTGACCACAGATGCTTTTCTACAGCACTGGGGAGCACATTTCAGTCCTTATCAGACCCAAGGCCAGTGGCCTGCTTCTCCCCATCTGTCTCACATTAGTCTCCTAGAGATGAAAGCGGTCCGTCTGTCCCTCCAGGTGTTCCGGCCCTACCTTAAGCCAAGATTATTACTGATCCAGTCGGACAACACTGCAGTAGTGTTCTACCTCAACAAGCAAGGGGGCACGAAGTCTCGCTCCCTGTGCAGAGAGACCCTTGCAGTGTGGCAAGAAGCCATACAGCAACAATTGACGCTAACAGCTGTCCACCTACTGGGACATTGCAACCAGCAAGCTGACCGGCTGAGTCGCCAGTCCACAACTCATGAATGGACACTTCACGAGCAAGTGCTCCAAGAAATCTCAATTTATGGGGCACTCCATGGATGGATCTGTTTGCTTCCCCAGAGAATTACCATCTTCCCAGATATGTTTCCTTTATCCTGAACAGAAAAGGACAATCTATAGGTGCCCTATCCCAACCATGGACTGGTCTCTTCTTATATGCTTTCCCTCTCGTCCCTCTCCTGCAACAGACTCTACTGAAACTACAGTTACAACTGTTAGTACAGGACCCCGTCCCGTTGACAATCAGACAAGACCTCATGACTCCGTGTCACGGGTCTCTCCTACACCCCAATCTGAAGGCTCTACACCGTCATGCTTGGCTCCTGACGACGCTTTCATAACTCAATTACAAGTGTCCTGTCCTGTTGCCAATATACTCTTGGCCTCCCATAAGCCAGTAACAAGAACAACATACAATTCCAAATGGAAACACTTTTCCATATGGTCAGCCTCTCGATCTTTGGACTCTTACTGTTGTCCACTGACAAAGGTTCTAGACTACCTGGCCTCACTATCGGAGTCTGGTTTAAGTTGTTCTTTCATCAAAGTCCACTTGGCCGCCATCTCCACTTTCCGTGAGCCTCTGGATGGCAGGTTACTGTACCAACTTCATCTAGCTAAGATGTTTTTGAAAGGAATGTTACATATTAAACCTCCTATTAGAAGACCCACTCCTCCGTGGGATCTCAATTTTATGATAGAAAAATTGACCCTTGAACCTTTTGAGCCAGCAGCCACTTGTGAACTCAGTTTTCTTTCATGGAAAACCCTATTTCTGGTGGCTGTCACTTCTGCTCGATGTATTTCCGAGCTTCATGCCCTCATGTGTAAAGAACCTTACTTGATTTTCCACAAAGACTGGGTGGTCCTTCATACTAACCCTTCCTTCCTTCCTAAAGTAGTCTCTGAACATACTTTAAATCAGTTCTTGGAGCTTCTGGTCTACTATCCTGACTACTCCAATCGAGGCGAACATCTACTACGTACTTTAGATGTTCATCACTACTATACTAATCAGACTCAATCGATTAGAAATTTGTCTCAACTGTTGGTCTCTCTTGCCCTGGGTCATGAAGGCCTCCCGGTTGCGACATGTACTCTTTCATCCTGGTTGGCACGTTGTATTTCATTTTGTTACAAAAAATACAATAAGCCTTTACCTGGACATGTCCGAGCCCACTCCACTAGAGCTATGGCCACCACTGCAGCTTGCTTTAAAGGAGCCTCCATTTCAGATATCTGCAATGCGGCTACCTGGTCCACAATCCATACATTCACAAGGCACTACAATTTGATATTGCTTCTCACGATGGTGACGCTTGCCTGCAGTCCTACAAGGTCTCCTATCATAATTGTCCTCCCACATGGGCATTACTGCTTGGGATTGATCCCAAAAGTATTACCAACTGCAAGAGACCACTCCATGGAAGATGGTACAGTTACGTAAAAACTAGGTTTGTTCCCACCCTCCATCTCCCTCCTTCTCTAAGAAAGCAAGTTCTGGTCCAGTGACTAGGGTTGGAACTCCTTTGGTACCTCAGCTTCCCCTCTGTCCTCGTTTTGCGAGCTGAATCTGGCAGGGGAACTGAGGATACCAGGGACCACCCACACTTATATAGGAAACAGGAAGCTGTTATCGTGTGGGCGGTCCCTGGTGAAAAACTGCTAGAAGAGCTGCCGTGCACCACTGCAACCTCTGCTGGATACCCAAAAGTATTACCTGCTGCAGGAGACACTCCTCAAAGATCTACTGTTACAGTAAGTTTTTACGTAACTGTACTGTCTAGAAGTAGTATATGGCTCACATCCACACCACTCACCCAACCTCCCCTTGCAAGTGGCACACGGATCCCTGCTTCCATTGTGCAAGATCTGATATCACAGGGTGCAGCCGAGGGATATACCACTTGGGTGGTGGGAGATTTACTTAAGGGCATTACAGTGAATTAGCTCTTAAGGAAAAACTGCCATCGTGTGGATGTGAATCATATACCACTCCTAGAACTACGGTTACAGGTGTGTAACCCACTTTTCCTGTACAGAGCCCTGAGTGAAATGGGAGTGGGAGAGGTGTTCCTCAGCTGCAGAAGAGAGCTATGTGCATCTCCATAGGCTACAGTAAGGGTTAACGGCTCACACCCTGAGCACTTCTTCCTGACTCAGGGCACCTGGCAGGGCTGCCCTCTCTCCCTCCTATTCGCACTGTGCGTTGAGTTCTTAGCACAGGCTGTCCGCCTCAACACAGTTATAAAAGGGGTCAAGGGTGATGACAAGGAACCTAAGGTGTCCTTATATGCAGACAACTCCCTCTTTTGTCTAACCAACCTGGAGTCTTTGGTCCCAGCGCTGCAGAAGGAATTGGAGGCTTATGGCTCGATCTCAGGCTATAAGATAAATCTCAATAAGTCACAGGTCATTAGAATGAGTGAAGTGTGCCCTCCAGGACCGAAAAGTAACTTTCTGTTTCAATGGACAGCAAGAAATGTGGTCTACTACTTAGATGTAAAATGTTCTCTGGTATTCAACTCCCTATTTTCACTCAGCTATGAGAAGCTCGTTGGGGAGATCAAGGCAGATATCAGGTGGAACCTCCAGCCACTGAGTCTGGGTGGTAGACTGGCAACCAACAAAATGGATGTCTTACCTAGATTGTTTCTGTTCCAGTCTCTGCCAGTCTGTGTACTAGAGGAGTTCTGAGAGCGTGTACGAAAACTGATTTTTTTTTCTTTCATCTGAGCCTCCCATAGACATAGACTTAAGAAAAAGCTTCTGCCTCTTTGCAGGGAAAGGGGAGGCTTGGTGCTACTGGATCTAAAACTTGATTACCTGGCTACACAATTTCAACCCATTGTCACTTGGATAAAATAAGAGAACAGAATTGGGATGGCTGGATCTAGAGGCAGACCCACACCTTCCAGTCCCTTCCTCATGCCCACCTTCAATCAATCAATCAATCTTTATTTAGCCAGATGAAACTCCATTGAGCAAGCTCATTTTCAAGGAGGGCCTGGTGGGTACAGAATAAATACAGTAGCACAATAGAACATATAGCACAAATGGGCATAGTTATATAATACATAGCAATAAAAACAAGGTACAAGGATACTAAATGAGGCCCGGTCGTAAGGTGAAGCCTCATCCCAGTAAACAGTACAGTAGGGAGGTAGAAGCAAGTCAGCACCAATGTGCCGAAATACAGGTTACTCACCTGTAACAGGAGTTCTAGGAATGGTATATGTTTTCATCCACACTATCTGGCAGGTTCCTTGCCGCTTTAAATCTTGCCGGAAGGTCTTCAAGCAGGCTCCTCCCACCCACCTGGGTGGTAAAACTCTCGGCTCCGCCCCATGATGCCAGATCTAGCCCGCTGGAAGCCAGGTTGTGCGTCGAAGCCTGGGAGGTCGGGAGGATGAACAACATATACCATTCCTAGAACTCCTGTTACAGGTGAGTAACCTGTATTTCTAGGGACATGGATATGTTGTTCATCCACACTATCTGGCAGACTCCTAGCAGTTCTCCGGGAGGAGGGAGGCAAGGCGCACACCCCCTACTTAGGGAATAAAGACTGGAGAACCAAGGCCCCAAAACCAGCATCCCGGCGTGACTCAAGGTCGATGTGGTAGTAGGTGATGGCGTGTGCGGACTTCCAGGTCGCAGCCCTGCAGATTTCCTGGATAGGGGCGTCCCTGGAAACAGCCACCGATGCAGCGGTATGGTGGGTAGAATGAGCTCTTATCCCTCTGGGAGGCTCCATGCCCGCCAACCTATAGCAGAGATCTATGCAGGAGGTGACCCACCTGCCTATCGTCTGCTTGGCTGCAGGTCTGCCAGGTGCGGCTTCAGCATAGGTGACAAACAGCTGGCGAACCTCTCCCCAAACTTCAGCCGTCCGCTCCTTGTAATAAGCAAGCGCTCTTCTAGGGTCCAAAGCATGGAGCCTATATTTGGCCTCCGAGGTGTGATTGGGTAGAACACCGGCAGAGTCAACACCTGGTTAAGGTGAAACTCCGACACCACCTTCGGAAGGAATTTCGGGTGGGGGTGCAGGACAACCTTGTCCCTGTGGAAGACCAGATAAGGAGACTCGATGGAAAGCGCCTGGAGCTCTCCCATCCTTCTGGCTGACATGGTAGCCACCAAGAAGGCGGCTTTCCATGACAGGTGAGAGATGTCACACCTGTGCATCGGTTCGAATTGCCTGCCCATGAGCTTAGCCAATACCAGCAGTAGATCCCACGGAGGTGGAGGTTCTCGCACCGGAGGGGATATGTGATCAAGGCCTTTGAAAAAGCACCCGACCACCTTCTCCTGCACCACCAACTGCTTCCCGGCCCGCGCCCAGTAAGCAGAGATGGCTGCCAGGTGCACCTTAAGGGTCGACGACCAAAGCCCTTGCTGAGAAAGGGACCACGGGTAGTCCAGAATGCTTGCCAAGGAACAGGAGGAAGAGTACAGGCCCTTGCCCTGACACCAAATAGAGAATCTCTTCCATTTGAAGGAATAGCATTTTCTGGTCGACTCCTTACGAGATGCCTCAACAACGTTGAGGACCTCATCGGAAAGACCCAAGGCCTGGAACTCTAGCTGCTCAGGAACCAGGCCATCAGGTGCAGGGATTGAAGGTCCAGATGGAATACCTTCCCCTGATTGACTGAGATCAGGTCCGGGTGGGCTGGAAGCCGCCTCGGGAGCCTGGAGCTGAGACTGAGGAGATCTGGATACCAGAACTCAGGGCCAGTCTGGGGCTACCAGAATCACCTGTGCCTTGTCCCTCCTCACCTTGAGAAGCACTTGTGGATCAAGGGAAATGGGGAATGGCGTGAAAGAGGCCCAGGGTCCACAGCCTCAGAGGCATCCCCTGCAGCGAGCCCTGCTGAGGGGGTGGGCATGAAACAGTCTCAGCTTCGCATTCTCCTGGAGGCAAACGGGTCCACCTGGAGGCAAGGCTCCCCAGTGGGAGAAGAGATCTGTACTACCTCCGCAGGAGAGACCACTCATGAGACGCAGCCCCTATCCGGCTTAGTGCATCGGCCAGGGTGTTGGGAGGCTCCTGCCACATGAATGGCGAGATCCGGGCCCAGGCTGCGACGAGACCATATGCGAGAGCTTCCCTGCACAAAGGCATGGAGCGCCGCCCCGCCTGGTGGTTTAGGTAGTACATAGTCGTGGTATTGTCCATCTGGACCTGAACTATTGACCCCGGAGAGTGAGGCGAAGGCAGTGAGGGCTGGACAGAACCCTCGAGCTCCAGCAGGTTGATATGCATCGGGACTCGAGGGACCAGAGGCCGTGGCGCTGTGCTCCCCAGATGGGCACCCCAACCCATCAGAGAGGCATCGGTCGATAGAGAGACCGTCTGCTCGGGGCCGACAAATGGGATGCCCTCCTGCAGATGTGCCGGAACGGTCCACCACTGGAGAGCGTCCCACATCCCCTGGGTCACTGTCACTAGCTGATCCAGCGGATCGAAGTGCTGTGACCATTGGCTGGCCATTCCCCATTGAAGGGGACGCATGTACCAGAGGGCCCAACGGACCACGCTGGTGCAAGCCGCCATGAGGCCTAGGAAGTCCCGAGCAGGGTGCGATTGCCCAACCTGAAATGATTGGGCAAAGGAGGAAAGAACCTCGGCCCTGTCCTCCGGGAGCCGTGCTCTGGCTCGAAGAGAGTCGAGCTCTGCCCCGATGAAATGTATCACCTGCTTTGGCACGAGTTCCGACTTGGCCTCGTTGATGAGGAGGCCAATCTAAGAGCAAACCTGGAGGGCCAGATCTCTGGACCGCTCCACCTCTGCTCTGGAGGGGGCTGCAATCAGCCAGTCGTCCTGGTAGGGGTACACCTGGACCCTTCGGTGCCGCAGGAATGCTGTCACCACTGCCATGCATTTGGTGAAGACCCTGGGAGCTAGGGAGAGGCCGAAGGGCATGGCCCGGAACTCGTAAAGGGATCCCTCCACTCTGAAGTGGAGGAATCTCTGATGGGACGGACGGATTGGGACATGAAAGAACACGTCCTGAAGGTCCAGGGAACAGAACCACATGCCTCGTTCCAAGGATGGGATTATCTGAGCCAGAGTGACCATCCTGAAGGTCCGAGACCTTAGGAACCTGTTCAAGTCGTGCAGGTTGAGAATGGGGCGCCAGCCCCCCATCCGTCTTGGGACCAGGAAATACCTGGACACAAACCCAGAGTCTGGAGGAGGATCCGCCACCTTTCTGATCACCTCTTTTTCGAGGAGCAGGGCCGTATCGGCTCAGCGGGCCAACATCGAGGCTGCAGACCCCGTGGCCCCCGAGGGGCGATGGCTCGGAAGGGTGGGGCCTGCTCGAACTCCAGAGGCAGGCCCTTTCCCACCACCTCCAACACCCAGCGGTCTGTGGTGATAGCAGACTAGGCGGAAAGGAAGTGGCAGAGCCGTTCCCCCATGGGGGCACCCAGGGGAGTGATGAGGCTGGGGGCAACACCCTCAATCCTCACTGGGCAGGCTTGGAGGAGGGACCGCCGAGGACCTCCTGGGCCTTTACCTCCTGCTTCCTGTTAGAGGAAGCCGGGCTTCAGGTTTGGGATGCCAAGCACGCAGCCTGCTGGCCCTGGTGCTGGTGCTGTTGGGCGGACGGCTCGCAGGCACAGAAGGACTAATGACTTGTGCTGCTGCTGTCGGTGGCCTTTGTCCTTCTGGGCAGAGATGACCGAGTCCAGAGGCATTGGACTTCGATCCGCTGAGGTGACCTTCCACTCCAGGGCGAAGAGGTTGGTCCCCAAGAAGGGACATCCGCCAATTGTGCTGGGTATCCGCCATGAAGGTGGATATCTCTCAGCCATGCTCTGTGGTGCATAGATGGCCACCGCTGCGAACCGATCTGGCACAGAGGTCTTCTATGTCCAGAGCTGTTTGAGTTGCTGCTTCGCCGCCGCCCTGTCCTGCTTCCAAACCTGCTGGACCGTGGTCTGCAGGTCGGCTGGAAGATGAGGGATCACCTCATCCAGGGAGCCCATGAGGGCGTGGGAGAAGTGTGCCATCAGCACGGCCGAGCTGGCCTGGCGGAGGCCAAGGGAGGATGCAGCATACACCTTGCGCCCGGTGTAGTCCAGCTTTTTGGGCTCCTTGTCGGGAGGCTTGTCCATGTCCCTAGCGTTCCCGGAACGCCGGAAAATGCTGTCAGTGACCAACTACTCGGCAGAAGGGTGTTCCGAAAACCCGGGCAAAGGGCCAGTAGGGACCGCATATTTCCTGGCCATCCTGGCCGAGGGTGCAGGGCAGGAAGCAGGCCGCTGCCAAAGCTCCAAGGCTGGGCCAACAATGGCCTCAGCCACCGGAAAGGCCTCCGTGGGTGAATCCCCTCGGTCCAGTATCTCCGTCAGGGGATACTTGGCCCATTTGGGTACGGGCTCGAGCTGCATCCCGGTGGACTCCGAGATGAGCCGAGGCAAACCCATGAAGGACGATGGGCTTTCGTCCAACGACTGGCCCCCGGAGGACTCCAGGTCAACTAGTCTGGAGAACAAGGAGGAGTCGTCGTCGGACTCCGAGGAGTCTGCGAAGAGCTGCCTAGGGCCTGAGCCACCCTCCACCTGCCGAGGACGGTCGGGAGTGAGGGTGACCGACAACCTGTGGGACAGGCCTTGACCCGACCGAGAGTCCTTGGTCGGCGCCCCCGATTTCGGTTGTGGAGGCGGAGGTTCCACCACAATTGGTGGGGCAGCAGGTTTTGGCCGAACAACTGGCCCAGGCTTGGGCAGCTCGACTGCAGCGAGGGGTCGTTTCGGCCGCTGGTGACAGCCACTTGATGGCCGGGAGGCGCCGACTTGCTCTACAGACAGAAGTAACTGCTGCCACATCAGGTCCTCGTGAAGCGCCGTACGCACTTGCACCAGGCCTCCTTCTGAGGAGGAAGATGAGACGAATGCGGCGCCACTTGCCTCGGTGCAGAGACCGAGACCGCCGATGTCAGCGGGATTGGCTGGACCAGATCCTCGGTCGAGGACAGGTCTGGGAAGGAGCGGGGGACACCTGCTCCTCCCTCGGCTCGGACACCTCCACTGGGGACTGCTGCACCAGGGTGCAGGCAGATCCTCGTCTCCACCAGGGGAACCGGCGAAGAAGGGTTGTCGGCTTCACCAGTCGACAGCATGTCCGGTCAAGAAAGATCTGCCCACCGTCGACGGGAGTCTCAGCCAGCTGGCCTGATGGGGACACCGAGAAGCCAGCGGCCTTAGCCGCAACCTGACTGAAAGTAGACAGTCAGCTGTCCGGGGAAGGAGACTCTCCCGGCTCCTACACTAACGCCGACGTATGGGACTTACTCTCAAACCTTCTTTGGACCGAGAGGAATGTCCTGATGGCCCCTCTTCCTTCGTGGAAAGGGATTGGCAAAGCTCCTTGAACGAAGCTGAATACGAGGTGCCCAAAGAGAACGAGATAAATGCCGCGACCGAGGAGGAGGAAGATGCGGCCTGGGCCGCCTCCTCCTCAAGGGCGATCTGCTCGAGCTCCTCAGCCGAGCCAGCTGCCGTGGTAACCGCCCAATGGGCCTCCTTCGACTAAACCGGCGGGTAGCGCTTCTCAGGGCGCCCTAGCTTTAACCGGGCAGCGTGGTCCTCCAGGACATTGGCTGAGAACGAACAGCATGACTCGCAGGCCTGCGGGTCATGTTCTAGGCCGAGGCAGTAGACACACGTGGAGTGTGGGTCTGTCCTGGACATCTTCTGCCTGCAAGGGCATCGCCGAAAACCGGAAGTCGACTTGTCCATCGCAGCTGCGGGAGAAAGATGACCAGTCTTGAAAAATTTAAATGAGTTTGGTGAACCAAAGGTTAGGATCAGTCTATCACTAGAGTGTTAAGGAGGAACCTGAGCTTCCCAGCGGTAAGGAAGATCTGGCATCATGGGGCGGAGCTGAGAGTTTTACCACCCGGATGGGTGGGAGGAGCCAGCTAGAAGACCTTCCGGCAAGATTTAAAGCGGCAAGGAACCTGCCAGATAGTGTGGATGAACAACATATCCATGTCCCTAGAACCAGTGATTTTAAACACTGATAGCTCTAGTAAAGCAGAGTTAATGCTAGCGACAGTGCAAGCTGGGGGCTCAGCAGCAAGTAGAAAGCAAGGGTGAATCCAGGAACATGGTTTAGGATAATTCTAACGAGAGGATAGAAAGTGTAGAGGGTTGACTGTAAGAATAGCAATGTACTGTATGGCTACAGTTTAGCGACAGGGAGGGCACTGACAAGGCTCCGAGAAGTATCTCTAATAGTTTGACTTGAATTCTGCAAAGCCAATAGGATGCACCAGTTTAATGGATTTCTGGATGTTGTTCCACAGCTGGGGCAGCACATAGCTGAAGGAGGCTCTGCCAAAATGGGAAAAGACTTGAGGCACAGCTAGTGAGATGTACAAGCGGCTTCTCAAGGCATAGCTTTGTAAGGTGCAGGAGGGCAGGCAGTCAGAAATGTGGGAAGGTAGCATCTTGGATATAGATCTATAGGTCCATAGTGTAACATTCCTTTGCCTCCTGAACATAAGTGAGGTCCATCCTATCGTGGAATAGAATACACAGTGATGGGTATTTTATGCCACACCTGAGATGAAATGTAAGGCCCTATGATAAAGGGTGTCAAGCTTAGATAGGGCGTTTTTTGGGACTTGGCCATACAGGAAGTCTGCATAGTCCAAGATAGCTAGGAACGTGATTTGTACTAAGCTTTTTCTGGCCTCCTGGGTAAGCAGATGCTTGATTCTGGAAAAAAAAAAAATCCAAACCTCTAAGTTTTTTGAGAGCTCATCTAAATGATCAGCAAAAGAAAGTCTGTTGTCAGTTCACATACCTAGGTACTTGAATTTGGTCACATAATCAAGTGACTCGCCAAGCAGGGTGGTGATAGTGGGGAAAACTGTTCAATCTTAAGGGAGTTTATGGACTTGGTCGTTGGGGATAACAGCATAGCTTTGGTCTTTCTGGCATTCAATAGGAGCTTTTGTTGCAGCGTAAGGAAATCTGCTTGCAAGTCTGTGCAGGCACTTTCGGGAGTAGGCCTGGCAGTGTAAAGGACCATATCATCCGCAAAGAGATGTACACTGTAAAGTTTTATTTCACGGTCGATGTCGATATAAAGTGAGAAAAGTAAGGGCCCCAAGATGGAGCCTTGAGGTATGCCTCTGCTAATCTGTTTGAGTGGAGAGATCTCCTACTTCTTTTACTTGCTGCATCCGCTGTGCTAGGTGGCATGGGAACCATTTTAGGGAAGGTGCATCCAGATCAATGTTGCAGAGAGTAACTAAGAACAACACATGGTCGACTGTATCGAAGGCTTTGTTTAAGTCAAGGAATACTGCACATATGTGATTCTTTAAGTTAAGGGCTCTCTGCCAATCATTTGTGACTTTAGCCAGAGCTGTGATTGTGCTATGGCATGGCCTAAAGCCTGATTGCACAGGGTTTAGCAGATTTGAGGCATCAATGTAGTTTCTAAGTTAGCAATTCACTAATTTCTCCAGCAGTTTTCTAAGTTGGCAATTCACTAATTTCTCCAGCAGTTTTGATAGGGTGGGGAGTAAGGAGATTGGCCTGTAGTTATTTGGGTCTCTTGATTTGAAGAGCGGTAAAACTTGGGCAGTCTTTCAGACAGAAGGGAGTTTACTCAAGCTGAGGGACATATTAAAGAGGTGCGTTAATGGAGTTGCTAGCACTTGGTGACCGAGCTATAGGAAAAAGGGACCAGTGAGGTCTGGCATCCAGCTGAAGGAGCAGGTCATCCACTTCCTTGTAAGTTACTGGTTGGAAGGAGAAACCCTTCACAGGAGTACTGTGGACAGGGGGAGGGCTTGCTGGTCCTTGTGATGAGAACTGAGTAAGTAGGTTATTCGCAGGTGAAATGTCAAAGGCCATACCTGCGGTAATAAACTGATTATTAAAGCAGTCAAGGATTTCTGCCTTCTTGGTAATGAGGGATCCTTCGTATAAGATCTTGGTAGGGAGAGAACCTGACTAAGCATGACCTTGAATATCTCTAAGGGTTTGCCAGAATTTGGCAGGGTCCTTGGTGGAGGAGTCCTGAGCTGACTGGAAGTAGTTAGCCTTAGTGTTTGATAAGCTTTGTGCAGAGGTTTCTGGCTGCCCTAAAATCAGCCCAATCCGACTGAAGCTTTGACTTACATGCTTTCTTCCAGGTCTTGTCTCTGTTGAGCAAAGCTGACTTCAGTTGACATGTAAACCAAGGGAGAGTCTTTTTCTTGGTACATGCTTTGATCAAGGGGGCATGTCTGTCAATAGCTCCACAGACAGTAGTATGGAAGGTCTTGTATACTGTCTCTACTGTCTTGGCTAGGCAGAAGTCCTGCCATAGCAAGGAGTTTTGTAAGTCCAAAAGGAAGGCTTATAGCACTAAATTACGTAAACATCTCCTGATTGTGAACCTGGAATTAGAAATAGACTTGGGTGCAGCTCTTATGCAAGCAATAAAGCAGTGATCGCTGAGATCAGTGAAGAAGACTCCAGAATGTGAGAAGAGGTGCGGCTTGTTTACTAGAATAATGTCTAGTAGGAAGCTTTTATTTGGGTTCTTTTCATTTGGATGGATCACTTCTGAGACAATTTGAGTAAGTCTGAATGAGTCGCATAGTTTTTAATGGTTTGGAGGAGTCCAAAAGCCAATCCAGGTTACAGTCACCCAGGATTATGACTTCAGACTGCAGCACACTAAGAGAGTGGGAAAGGTGACTTAGTTGAAACCCTGCAGAGGGAGGCCTGTAGCATCCTATGATGTGCAAAGCCAAGGTGGTTGAGAGTTGGACTGTGATCGTGAGGCTTTCAAACTCTTTCGGCAATGAAGAGGTGTCAGTAATAGAAACATTATATTTTTCCAATATGTAGATGGCAACCTCCCCACCTCTAGTCCGTCTGTCTGCACGAAAGATATTGTATTCAGGTAACTTGACCTCAGAGTCCAGGGTAGTGGGCTTGAGCCAGGTCTCAGAAACCACCAGGATATCAGGTTTTGTGTGTGTAATCCAAGCCTGAATGGCATCTAACTTACTTAGGAGGCTGCACACATTAATATGGAGGATACTTAGACCTTTTAGGTTAATAAGGTCGCAAGGAGCAGAGGTAGGTAGAGGGGGGCCTGGGTTCAGTTCGCCGCTGCCAGAACAGAGCAGAAGCATGAACAGTATAATTTTAAGGGCTGTCAACACAAGCTTAACAGATCGTGCCCAAACCCGTTTGTTCTGATGAGGTGGGCAAGGCATATCGTAGTTTAAGCAGAAGCCAAGTTCTCCCAAGGTTGCATGTAGAAGTACCCTGGCCTGGTGCCGTAAGGGGGCCCATGGCTCTTAATGAGCATCTCTAACCAGTGAGCATGCTGTTGAGAGCCAAATCCCTTTCAGACATCCCAGATGCCGTTGGTCCACTAACGGGCCTTACTGGGGACCCGTCTCTAGAAGTGACAGCAGGTATAGAAGGTGGATCCATCTGTCACTAACTTGCTACTGGCACTTTAACTGAAATGGAACCTATACAACCATTGCTGACCTGCAGCAAAAGTATGGGTTGCCGTGACAGGACTTTCTTTTGGTTCTGCAAGTAAGGCACTACCTCACCACAGAGGACAGGCTTTGCAAAGTAAGCAGAGACTACACAGAACTGGAAGACCTCCTGTACTTGGTGGCCATCTTGACAGGCAAGAGGGGTAACACCTCCAAAGCCTACAGGGCCTTACAAAGTTCAGAGAGATCAGACTTTCTCAAATTGAAAGAAAGCTCTGGAAAGAAGTTATAAACCCAGACGACAGTAGAGGATTGGGAAAGGATCTTGGAAAAGGGCTGGAGAGTAACAGCGTCAACGAGCTGTCAAGAATTTTGATGGAAATGCTTGATGTGATTTCTCCATACCCCAACAATTATGAAATATTTTGTGAGACAGGAGGGGAACAAACCTGTTCTGGAGATGGTGTGAACAAGTGGAGACCCACGACCACATCTTCTGAGGATGCCTGGTGATGCAGGCATGTTGTTGGGGTACATGCTACCCTGGAACAAGTCTGAGGAATTTGCATTCCATTTACCTTTGAAAATTTCATCCTGTTTGGTCCTGGGGAAAAAGGGTCCCTGCAGTAGAGGCTAGGTCACAAGAGATGCTGTGTTGAGCTTTCTGTACCGTGACCATGAAAGGAATCACACTACAATGGTTGACGGCCAGGCAGCCCTTACTGGAGATCTGGTTTCAAAGAATCAGGGAGTTGCAGCGAATGGAAACAATTATGACCATGTTGCATCTAACTCTGGAGAAACGCATCAACACCTGGAAGAAATGGGACGCATACGAAAGTGGAGTGGGGGTGAACACATAAACACAGGCCCAAGAACCGAGGACCCACACTAAAGTGGGCATTTCGTCAGTCCCAGGTCCTCACTCAAGGAAATGTACTGAACAGTGATAGACAAAATGGCTGGAGGGGTCCTTGTTAACTCTAGCGGCAATGGTTACTCCAGCATCTACACAATGCTGTAAACTAGGACATAAATAGGAGCTGGGCAGTCAGAGTTGTGTTGCACAGAGTCTGGTTTATTGCACACCTTTTTTGTTTATATCCTATGAATTGCTGGTTATGTGATTGTATGACAATGTACACCAATGAAGCGGAGTTAAAAAAACAAACAAAAAAAACATTCTGTAGTCTTCCAATGCAGCAGTTCACTTTGCAGCTGCTGGTATTTGCATTCAGATATGCTCCTGACTGCGAACTGCTGGCTTTGCCCCTTAATGTCCAACAGCAGATAATGAATATGCCATTCAGTGGCACTTGTCGCTTTGGACAGCATGTAGAAGCAGCACTCAGCGTTGAATGAATAGAAATCAACCCTTAAAAGTGCCAGGGTAAACCACGCTATCCCTCAGAAGGGCAGAGGGTGAGTTTTTTACCAGAATGGGCATTCTTTTTTGTGGTAAGCCTCGAAGAGGCTTCTAGCAGCAGTATAAAGCTCTACCTGCACATCAGCAGCAAGAGAAAACACAGCAGAAGGTGCAGCCGCCCAGCACAGTACATGATCCTCAAGAGTTGCAGGTCCCATTTCCACCTTAGCTACCTGAGGTAGATCACGCCTGTCTGATGGGTGGATGGTGCCTGGTCCAGTTCTATCACCAGTTATAATCCATCATGAAAAAACAAATGGATTTTGAGGATTGTCTGAAAGGGTTACTCTCTGGAACTGTTGACCCCCCCGCCCCGACAAACCACCAGGAAGGCTGTTCCTGCTCTCAGCCCACACAGCAAAACTGCTACCTCGTCGTCCTTTCCCAGTTAACAAAAGCTAAGCAAATAAATACACTCTTTCCTCCTCCCCTTGCTTCTCTGTGCTTATATATAGAAACTCTATGTGAAACTGGGATCCCTGGGTTTCCAAATGTATTTAATTATGATTTTGGTAAAATGATCGCAGAAAGCTATTTGGATTAATTAGAAAAGATAATCTGGAATACAGGGAGTTGACCTTGAGATGCATTTTGACCTCCATAAGCTTGTTTACAGAAATATCAACAGGAATCCAGCTGGGGACAAAATGTATTATTTTGCTGCACCTGTTAAAACTAGATGTGCTATTCAGGCTGGCCTCAGAAAGGAAAATTGGAAAGGTTTGATGCTTTTTGTGGAAAAACAGGTGCTGCAATTTACAACAGGAGGCAGAATTTGAACTGCTAGGCAAAAACTCTGCTAGGCAAAAACATCTTGTATAATCAGTGCAATACTTTTCCAGAGGGGGGGCTCGGAGCAATTGTTTTTTATTTTTTGTCTGTACGGCCTTTATGAAGAGCTATCCTGTAAAAGTTTATTTTTCTACCTTATTGATAATAAAATGCTACTTACAAATTTTATAACTTCTGGTCTGCCTGTGCTTCCTGACCTATGACACCTCCCAGTTCCTCTCCTTGATGGGAGTACTAGTAAACCTTTACAAGTTTCAGTTAGCACCTTCACAGAGGCTGATTTTCGTAGGAGCTGTTCTGGACTCTTTCATGAACCCACTCCTGGGGGTCAGGTCCACTGAGCTCACAGTGCTCACCCCTAAGTGCAATCCATGATTGGGGGGACAGGTCTACCTTCCTCGTGTCTTTTTTGACTTGTCGGCGAGGTCACGACTGTGACGTTGACAGCCAGTTCTGAGTGCTGTATTATATCTTTTTTTAATATAAAATGTATTAGTGTCTCTAGGAATGACCTCATTCCCCCCCCCACTCGATTCCAGCTGAGAGATGAAAGCCATGGAAAACGGCTTGCGAGTTCACACACACTCAGTTTTTTTAGAGACAATGTGTTACATGGAAGACTTTTATTAAGGATCCTGCTTCTCTGAGTTAATTACAAACTTGTTTAAGTTAATTTTGTTAAGAGAGAAATCGTAAACTAGGTTTATGACGTTAGAAAGGGAAACTAGGATATTACACAGAGGTGAGAGGTCATAGATGCTCATATGAAGCCTGTGTGAGGAGGGTACAGCATGAGATCAAAGAAAGTGTCATTTGAAACTTGTTATGCTAAGGTTGCAGAATTAATACTTTGAAATTACATCCTGTGGTTGTATAGAAATATATATTTTTTAGATATTTTGACAGAGGAGGAGCTGGATAACGTCATCCAAAAGGGGTTGGCAAATACTGCTTGTAAAGATTATTCTTTTTCACTACAGGGACACTTTTTATCTGACACTGACCAAGAAAACATCTGAGGGCCTGACCTGCTGAGTGTACCTGTTACAGATTGGTTGGTAGCGATGGCATAATTTTGGTATCACAAGCTTTTATTGTTTCAGCTGAGACCATAAGCTCTCTTGCAAAGAAAGAAAAAGTTTTCTTTTAAAAAGGAAACAGAACTATGTATCACTTGGTATACAGTCAAGTTCCTACCCATTTTATTTTTTTTCTAAAGTGCAAAGTCAGAGTAGCAGTAGTTAGGAAAGATGGCATCCTACTATAGCAGGCACACTGTAGAACAGTTAAAACAGTTGTGCGAGGACAGAGGAGTCCTGTTCAAGGTGACAGCCAAAAAACAGAACCTCATAGAGTCCCTGACGGTAGCAGATACCCAGAGCAGCGAGTCACCAACCGTGACTAAAAGGGACCAGACCTCGAGTGTGGCAGAACTAGTGGTCAGTGAGGGGTCCCAAGCCAATGAGGCAGACAGCAGGGCCACTGTCAGTGACGTGCCACAGCAACAGGAGAAGGTCACCAGTATCCTGAATCCAGAGGTGCTCAAGCTGCAGATTGAGTTGCGGAGGATAGAACTGGAGGCAGAGCGACAACAGAGGGAGGTGGACCGTCAGGCAGAGCGAGAACAGAGGGAGGCGGACCGTGAGGAACGTGAGCGCCAGCGAGAGGCAGAGGAGAAGAGAGAGCGAGAACGCAGAGCTGCAGAGGAGAGGAGAGAGGGGAGCGCCAGTGGCAACACGAACTGGAAAAGCTACGACTCCAACCAGCGGCACCAGGGCAGGTAAGTGGCTTGGGTTTAACTGGGACTGCAGGACTGGGTTACAAATTGAACTCTAAATTAATAGATGAGTTTAAGGATGGGGAGTACATGGACACCTTTTTAAATTCTTTTGAAGAAGTTTGTATTCAGGCTAAAATTCCTAGAGAGTCCTGGAGCTTCCAGCTTTCCCTGCTACTTACCGGAAAAGCTCAGGATGCATTGGGTCAAATGGACAATAAAGACAGTGGTGATTACAGCAAGTTAAAAGCTGCAGTACTAAAAAAGTTTGAATTAACTGCTGAATCATACAGAGCTAAATTCCGTAAGCTCTGGAGAAGCCCTGATATGAGCTATGAGGAGCTAGCCACGAAACGTCAGTTTTTAAAACGGTGGGAAGGAATTGAGGCAAACACTGTTGATAAAATTGAAGATGTGATTTTATTGGAACAGTTTTATTGGGCATGCCCAGCAGAGTTAAAAACCTGGCTAGAGGATCGAGATCCAAAAACGGTGCAAGAGGCTGCTGAACTCTCGGACCGCTATGCCAAGAGCAGACGTGCTCTGAGAGCGATTGGGGAGAGTGTGGCAGCACAGAAAGGGAAAAGCACGCCTTCAGGGCAGCTAAAACCCTCACTGCCTCCACCGAAACCAGTTAGCCCCAGGTTTCCAAGAAAAGATTTCTCTGAAGTAAGAAATGCTTGTTGGTTATATAAAGAAACTGGGCAAATTGCCAGACAGTGTCCAAGTAGGGCAAGCAATAATACGCAAAGTAGTACCAGAAAGAAAGTGGGTTGTTTGTGTGTCCCCGGAAGCATGCCAGTGAACATGAGGGAACACATGCACCCAGTCATGGTAAATGGCGTATAGACACAGGGGTTAAGGGACACAGGGGCATCCCTGACATTGGTAAAAGGGGATCCGGTCCAGCCTGGTCAGCTTATACCCAAAAAGTACGTCAATATACAGGACTTTGCGGGTGAAGAGAGAACATTGCCACTGGCCAGTGTTCTCCTGGACTGGGGTGAAACAGGGGGAACTGTGCAACAGGTGGCTGTAGCTAAAACGTTAGCAGTAGATGTGATCCTGGGTAATGATCTCCAACAGGGGATGGTATGTGCAGTTACCCATAGCCAAGCGGCAAGGGAAAATAGCAGTTCTCCGAACCCCACAGAAACCAGCGTGAAAACCATGGAGAGGCTGGTTCCCCAGCCTGTGTCTCCAGATGGGGAGACTGATAAAAAGGGGGTAGAAATTTCCCCGGAAGCAAGTGACCACACAGCTACGGAAGGTTACTCCGAAGAGGGAGGGGTGACCCATTGTCAGAGGGTTAGGAATGACGGTGATCCTGAGGGCCCTGACACTAGTGCTAGGGACCCTAGTTTAGCGACTGAAGGGGACTTGTCCCATGCCTTGGGACTTTGTGAGGGGTTTACAGCTGCTCAGAGGAGTGACCCTAGTTTAGAGAAGCTGAGGGCTTGGGCAGACTCTGAGGGCAGACATAAGGTTTATTGGGAAAATGGACTTGTGTATACACAGGCAGTACAGATGGAGGGAGGAATGCTAGGCAGGCAGCTTGTTGTTCCCCAGGGGTATCGTAAGCAGTTGCTCAAAATTGCACATGATATTCCCCTGTCTGGTCATCTGGGAATCGCGCACACAACGCAGTGGTTGGCCCAGAATTTCTACTGGCCTAACTTCACCCAGCAGGTGAAGGAGTATTGCAGGTCTTGTCACTGGTGCCAAGAAATAGGGAAGGCGGGCAAGAAAATCCAAGCCGCCCTGATCCCCTTGCCCATAGTGGAGGAGCCATTCCAGAGGGTGGGAATGGATATTGTGGGGCCTTTAAATACCCCCAGCTCCTCAGGGAAGAGATTCATCCTGACTGTGGTGGATTATGCCACCCGGTACCCAGAGGCAGTCGCCCTATCCTCACTGAGGACAGTCAAAGTGTCAGATGCCTTACTTGGGATTTTCTCCCATGGAGTTTCCGCAGGAGGTAATCACCGATTGAGAGGGTTCCTTCATGTCGGACCTGATGAGATGTTTATGGGAGAAGTGTGGGGTGGTGCAGAGATGCATGACACCCTATCACCCATAAGCCAGTGGGCTTGTGGAACGAGTTAATGCTACCCTAAAGTCAATGCTCCAGGCATTTGCTGAACAGCATGGGAGGGACTGGGAGAAATACTTTCCCCACCTTTTGTTTGCATGCAGGGAGGTGCCCCAAGAGTCGTCAGGATTTTCCCCCTTTGAACTCTTATATGGACGCCGGGTACATAGGCCCCTTGACTTAATCCAGGAGGACTAGGAAGGCAAGCACGCCACCCAGGGAATTCCCATTGTGGATTATGTCCTTAGGTTTAGGGAAAGGCTGAAGGAGCTTATGGGGACAGCCCAGAGCAACCTGGCAGCTGCCCAACAGAAACAAAAGGTGTGGTATGACCGGAGAGCCAGAGCTCACTCGTATATTGTGGATCAGAAAGTCATGGTCCTTATTCCGGTCCGGAAAGACAAGCTGCAAGCTGAGTGGGCAGGACCATACAAAGTGGTTAGGAAGGTAAATGATGTGAACTACATTGTGGAGTTACCTGACCGTAGACAGACTGAAAGGATGTACCATGTCAACATGATGAAGCCATATGGAAACAGGGCTGACGTGGTGTTCGCAGTATGTAGTCCTGGGGAAGGGATGGACGAAGGAGACCCCCTTCTGGACTTGCTGGAAGAGAGTAAGCGGGAGTCCTCTGTGGAGGTAGTAAAATTGTCTCCCCAGCCGAACCTGGACCAGGTCCAGAAAGTAAGGGAGATTTTAGCAGACTTTGCTCCCTTGTTTAGCACCAAGCCTGGACTAACCCCCTTAGCAACACACAATGTGAAGACAGGGACACAGACGCCCATACGGCAAACAGCATATCGGGTGTCGCAGGCTGTCCAAAAGGACATTAGGAGGGAAGTGGAGGAGATGCTGGATTTAGGGGTAATCCAGAGATCCCACAGTCCCTGGGCCTCACCCGTAGTCCTTGTGCCCAAGCCAGATGGCTCAACTCGTTTCTCTGTGGACTATCGTGGACTGAATGCAGTCACGAAGTCTGCCCACCCGATGCCCTGGATGGATGAACTCCTGGACAAGTTGGGAGGGGTGACCTACCTTACGACTATTGACCTGACCAAGGGGTATTGGCAAGTAGAATTGACAGACAGAGCCAGGGAGAGGTCGGCCTTCATCACTCCAATGGGCTTATTTGAGTTTAAGGTAATGCCTTTCAGAATGAAGAATGCCCCGGCCACTTTCCAGAGGTTGGTGAACCAGGTGTTGAATGGTGCTGAGGAGTATGCTGTAGCGTACCTGGATGACACTGCCATCTTCAGTACCAGCTGGGAGGAACACCTTTCACACCTTAGGGAAGTGCTGGGCAGGATACAGAGGGCCAGGCTCACTGTCAAACCCGAGAAGTGCCAGGTGACCATGGGGGAAGTGGCATACCTCGGGCATGTGGTAGGCCGGGGACAGCTCCGTCCTAACCAAATAAAGATAGAGGTGATCCAGGCGTGGCCCAGACTAGAAACCCTGAAGCAGGTCAGGAGCTTTTTAGGGACAGCAGGGTACTACAGGAAATTTGTACCCAATTACAGTGCCCTGGCTGCTCCCCTATCTGACCTGACAAAGAAAAAAAGATGCCAAAGAAAATTACCTGTGGCCCAGCCTGTGAGGAAGCCTTTACCAGACTGAAGGAGGCACTGTGCAGTGCTCCTGTTTTGACAAGTCCGGACTATAGCAAAACCTTTATAGTTCAGACGGATGCCTCAGACGTGGATATTGGGGCAGTAATGAGCCAGACGTCTAGCCAAGGGACAGACCACCCAGTTGTGTACCTGATCAGGAAGCTTATTCCCAGGGAGCAAGCGTCCTCCACCGTGGAAAAGGAGTGTCCTGCCATAGTGTGGGCCCTGAAGAAATTAGAGCCATACTTGTATGGGCAGCATTTTGTGGTGCAGACTGACCACAACCCCCTGGTTTGGCTGACGCAGATGGGGAAAAACAATGACAGACTACTACGATGGAGTCTTGCTTTACAAGGGTGTGATCTAAAAATCGTACATAGGGCTGGAGCGAAGAACAAGAACTCAGATGGGCTGTCTAGGGTCTATGAGGAGTGAACTGATTTGGGACGCTCATCCCATGTAGGGGATAGATCCCCCAAATTCGGTCTAGGTGGGGAGGAGTGTGATGTAGACAGCCAGTTCTGAGTGCTGTATTATATATTTTGTAATATGAAATGTATTAATGTCTCTGCTGAAAATTCAAATGCTCTAGGAATGACCTCACTCACCCCCCAAGATTCCAGCTGAGATGAAAGCCATGGGAAACGGCTGACAGTAAATGAGTTCACACACACTCAGTTTTCTTTAGAGACAATGTGTTACATGGAAGACTTTTATTAAGGATCCTGCTTCTCTGAGTTAATTACAGACTTGTTTAAGTTAATTTTGTTGAGAGAAATCATAAACTAGGTTTATGACGTTAGAAAGGGAAGCTAGGATATTACACAGAGGTGAGAGGTCATAAATGCTCATATGAAGCCTGTGTGAGGAGGGTACAGCATGAGATCAAAGAAAGTGTCATTTGAAACTTGTTATGCTAAGGTTGCAGAATTAATACTTTGAAATTACATCCTGTGGTTGTATAGAAAAATATATTTTTTAGATATTTTGACAGAGGAGCTGGATAACGTCATCCAAAAAGGGTTAGCAAATACTGCTTGTAAAGATTATTCTTTTTCAATACAGGGACACTTTTTATCTGACACTGACCAAGAAAACATCTGAGCACTGAAAACAGGTATTTAGAAAGCTAGACAAAATCTAAATATAGTTGTAGGAATTGCACTGTTTTAAACCTTGTTTTGTTTAAAGATATGTATGTCCTGTGTTATGAGTTCTGTATTGTATGTTTGACATATTATTATACATTTTAGTAAAAACTCTCATTTTAGAGCAAACCTGGTCTGCCTTTGAATTGCTTTCTTTTGCTAAGAAATATTTATGGTTCTAGCAGACAGCAGACATAAGCTTGTGGGGTGGTACCAAACTGGAAAGAGAAGCGTTTTAAAATCTGAGGTCTTTATTAAAGTTTTAAAGGGTTCATCTGTGAATACCTGGTTAGGTGCCCATAGGCAAAGACAGATATATCTGAACCTGTGCATTGGGTATGCTAACAAGAGGTTAACAGTTTGAATCCCTCTAGAACTGAGACCAAAGGTTGATCCGAACTCACAAAAACAGACAAGAGGGTTACCTTGTCTGTCACACTGTTCACAAGACTGCGGTCAGAGGTTAGCACTTTGGGAGTAGAGGGCCTAACCTGGTGAGTGAATCTGTGACAACGACTGCACCTCTGCCACAAGGACCCAGGGTGTCCCTCTAAACTCGGATAAGGGCACAATACCAGTCTCAAGTATTGTAGCCAGATATGAACCCCACCTTGGCTACTACACAAAGGGGGGAAGACCAGGCGTCACACTCTGTTCGGGATAGCCTTGTAAAACCTGATTCGGTCTTCTCCCACAGGCATGCAATAACCGAGTTCAAGTTCCTCCAGACTTGTCCTTGAGACTTTTGTATTCTACCTATCTTTATCCAGATGTCCCTTACAGACCCTTGCTCGATTTAGTTACTTATGGTGACACCCCTTTTAGCAATTAATAGTTTGATCGCAGATTATTAATACTGCCCCACAATTCACACACAAATTATAAATCTCGCTCAGGCAGATTTTCTTTGTAAAAACAAATAATAAGCAGACAGTTACAACTAAAAAAAAAAAAACACTAATTTGGTCACAGAATACAGAAAAAAAGGAAAATATACATGAAAACGCACTATATGACTGACAGCTGAAATCTTCCTGACATTTGTAGAAACTTGAAGTCTAGAACAATAAATGAAAGTTCAGTTTCGTTGGTCTTGGCAGCAGTTTTGTTCCTTGTGTATCAGGCGAAGTCCAAATGAAAAGTGTGTCCAAATGCCCTGAGCTGGGGCTTTAGATAACCTCCTGTAACTTGCAGTGTCATCAGTTATCCCAAGTCTTAAAAAAAAAAAATGGTCCTTTCTCCAGAGCAACTACTCCGTTTGACCAGATGTCACTGTTCTGCTGTTTCCAAAATCCCAACATAATTTTCTTTTTTTTTTTTTGTATAATGTTTTAGTTAAGATTTTCAATTATATGTACAAGAACAAACACTCCAGTCAGGCATATTGGTCCATAAACTATTAAATACAGCTTTCATATGCAGCACCCTTTCTACCCCCTTTATAACACAAATGTTGTGATTTCCTTATTCAGATATCATTCACCCCGTGCTTTTGTAAGAGTGTTTACCTCAGACCAAAATAAGCTTAAGCTACCAATAGAACTATTTTAGGCTCCATTCAACTAACAAAAGTTTTTAACAAAGTGGATATAAAGAAAAAAAAACAGATAAAAAGAGAAAGGTGCAGATCACCCCTTATATCTAAATTACCTTCTCATTGTGTTAAGTTGGTATTTTCTCCCTTATTTCCGCTTGTATGCAGTATGCTACTTGTATTTTATCAACCCACCCTCCTTCCTATCCCCCAAGTGCCCCCCCCAACCTGAACGACTTATTTATGCTGTTCCCCCTTCCCTTAATAACCCTGCCTCACCCAGGGTCAAGGCTGCTAGGTATTTATCCCACTCGCTTAGAAACCTTTCTTCTTTGGCTTTCAGCACACATGTTAATCTATCTGTTGCCAAGGCTTTGCTAGTCAACCCCTTCCACTGTTCCACTGTTGGGGTCAGGTTAGTAACCCACAAGTTCTGTATACCCTGCTGGGCCACCACTAGTAAGACCCTGATCCACCGAGGGTAAAGGCCTCATTCTCTATGTCCCAGCTCCTCTACTCCTAACAACAGGGATCTTGGGGAGAATTCGACCGCACTCCCCTCTATTCTAGTTAACTCATCTGCTGTTCCTTTCCAGTACTGCTGCAACTGTGGGCATTCCCAATAGTAGTGTATTCTCTGGGCAGTCCCACATTTTGGGGATATCCCCAAGTAGAATTTATGGACCATGCTCGGGGGGGGGGGGTAGTACAGTCTATGAAGGAACTTGTATTGCGTTTCTTTAAATGTGTTGCATAACAGTAACCCCATGTGCATAGTCACTAGGAGCTACCAGTTGTCCTCTGTAATTTGAAGTCCCAGGTCCCTCTTCCACCAGTGCTTTACCCGCCAAAGATCCTCCTGAACGCAGTTCTTATCCAAGTTCGCTGCCCTTCCCATCAGCACCTTTTCATTCTTATTAGCCCCTAAAATATATTTCTCTACCCCTGTTAAGGGGTTCTCTGTCCACGAAGACCTGTTTATTTTATGACAGTAGTCCCTAGTTTGAAAGAACCTGAACAAGTGTGAGGCAGGCAAGCCCAGTACGAGCTGTAGATCCTCAAATGTAAGTAATCTGTCTCTGGTGAGAAGGTGCCCTACACATCTGACTTCCCTCTCTTGCCACATCTGGAACCACTCATCTTGTAATCCGGGTACGGAGTCAGGGTTGCCCGCTACTGGAACCAGCACAGTATGCATCTGTTGCGCCCCTCTCCTCTTCTTAATCTGGTCCCATGCTTCCAGCACTGCACTTACCAGTGGGTTTCTGTCTTTTATTCTCTTATAGGCTTGAGCGCCCCCCCCATCCCATTTCTTAAGTATGCCGATATTCTTCCTGGGCACCCCCTTTACTCTAAATCTAGCCATGTGGTTGCCCCAGTTCTGTTAACCCAGTTATGTATGTATCTGTATTGTGCTGCTAAGTGGTATCCTTTAATGTCTATATTCAGGCCACTCTCCCTTGAGGCTTTTGGCCCTTTTAGACTAATCCTGGACTTCTTACCTTGCCAAATAAAGTCTGTAAATCCTTTTTCTACTATTTTGATATCCTTCTTAGTTAGGAATGTGGGCAACATTTGCATTACATATAAAATACGAGGAAGAATATTCATTTTTAGCAGACTGATTCTGCCCAACCAGGAAATCGGTAGTACCCTTCATCTACTTAAGTCCTTCAGAATTGTTTCAAATGTGGGGGCATAATTTAGGGCATGTAGACTATTCAAATCCCTTCCCACCTTTATTCCCAATTACGTGAAAGCCTTGTCTGCTAATTTCAGTCCCCAGGCCTGCCCTCCCTTTTCCCCACCTATATACATAATCTCTGATTTATTAATGTTTAGTTTGTATCCTGAGAACTCCACAAATGAGTTCACAATATCTAATAGGGCTGGTACAGATCTCTCCGGGTTAGTCAAGAAAAGCAGGATATCATCTGCATAAAGTGCAATGACATGTTGTATCCCCCCACCTCCATAATCTGTGGGTCCATTCTGATTTTTATAGACAATGGTTTTATTGCAAGTGCGAATAGGAGGGGAGAGAGGGGGCACCCCTCCCCAGTTGGAATTCTTATGTCAGTGTGCCATTGAGCAAAATTCAGGCTCTGGGCTCCTTATAAAAGGCTCCCACCAGTTTTATAAATTCCTCCCCCAACCCAAACCTACCCAGTACCTTCAACAGGTATGGTCACTCTGTCCTATCAAATGCTTTTTTGGCATCCATGGATAGGATGCATGCTTTTCCAGGGTGTTGAGTGCCCCACCACACCACATTTAGTTGCCTTCTCATACTGTGGCACGATTGTCTATCCTGGATAAATCCGGTTTGGTCAAGATGCACTAGTAATGGGAGTACCTTCTCTAACCTCAAAGCGAGGACTTTTGTTATTATCTTGCAATCATAGTTTAGCAGGGATATCAGTCTATATGATGAGCATTCTGTGGGGTCCTTATTCGACTTGGGGAGAATATATATATTGGCCTCACAGCAGGTTTTTGGTAGCCCCCTCTCTCCCCTTGCCTCCTCCAGCAGATCTTTTATTGTTGTGGCTACTTCTCCCCTTAGTTCCTTACAGTACTCCACCCCAAATCCATCCAGCGCTGCCGCCTTCCCCTTCTGTAATGTTCCAGTTGCTTTTAAAATGTCCGTTGTCATTATCTTGACCCCTAAAATATTCCTTTTCCCTTCATCCAGGACTGGTATATTGAGCCCTTCCACAAAGGTCTCCATATAGTGTCCTGATCCTGTGCATTCTGTCTGGTATAGCTTTTTGTAGTACTCTCAGAAGTGGTTCCTAATTTGCATCCCCTCCTGCACCAGTTTCCCATCTTTTGTTCTGATATTTACAATTCATGTTGTTCTGACGCCCTTCATCAAGCACACCAGCAAAGGCACTGGATTATTTCCCCATTCATATATTTTTTTTGTCTCGTAAAAACATTTTGGATCTGGCTTCTTCTGTGATGCACATGTTCAGAGCCTCCTGTGCCATCTGCAGTTCTCTTAATATCCCTGTCTCCCTAGTTTCAAGAGCCCTACGTTCTAAGCCCACAATTTTCTTTAATTCCCTCTGTTTCCTCCTTTTTTTCTCTTTTCACCCTAGCTGTGAACCAGATCATTACCCCCTTCATATATGCCTTCCCCGCTTCCCAATAGCCTCCCACCATGTCCACTGTGCCCTGATTGTGTTCCTCATATATTTTCCTTTGTGCTTTAGTGTATTCTCTAAACTCCTGTTTCGCTAACAGGTACATGGGGAATCTCCATCCTCCCCTCCCTTTTCCCAGCATCTCCAGGTGCCTCTCCATTTGTACCATGGCATGATCTGATACAAATATTGGGCTATGCTTTACATTCTCTACCTGTGGGTATAATTCCCTTTGTATGTATATACGTAATATATATATATGTATATGTATATTATGTGTGTATGTATGTGTATATATATGTATATGTATGTGTGTGTAATAAATGTACCACTCTGAGGTGTGCGGTCGCTCTGATATCGCCACGCCTTGGTGTGCGGTGAAGGCATGAGGTCAAGGTCGAAAAGGCCAACCCACAAGGTGTGCGATATCAGAGCCATCACGCACCTCAGAGTGGTATATCTATCTTATAAAATGGTTATAGATTTTTTTTGGGGAAGTAGTAGTTCTGTGTAGTTGGTAATTAAATGTTATGTTTGTAGAGGTGACACTTTTTGGTGTTAAAAATTGTATTTTTAATGAATTTAAGTTTTAGTAGTCCTTTGTGCTGTCCAAAAAAGTATGCATTTATAGTACTGTCACTTTAATTGGTAGTACTGTCACTTTAATTGCTGAAATGTAGCGTGACCAAGTGGTGCTAATTTTAGAAAGTGAGAAGCTCTTAGGTTGTGGAAGTAAGACGTGGTGTGTTTAAATAGTTAGAAAACTCTGTGCCTTTTATTCGGTTTTGTCTGTTTTGTTTAGTTCTACTTTCAGATTGTATGCGGAAGCAGCGAGTGTAGATTGAGTGAGTCGGTAATTTTAGAAGGAGTGGAGAGCGATCGAGTGTTATGGCAACACTCTCGCCGCTTCCCTCTACGCTTAAAATTACCACCGCCGGCCTGCCGTCGCCGCTTGGGATCGAAATGGAGCTAGTATTTCGATTACGGAGAGGAACTAGAAAAGGCAGTGACTTTTCACATTTTTAAACAGTGGACGTCTTCGTTTCAGTAGGTAATAGCTTGTGAATTTGTAAAATGAGCACTGCTCGGTCATGTACATTTTTATTGAAAGTGAAAGTACTGTGTTATGGATCGGTATTCGGAGAGAAAGTAGTAAAAGGCAGTGACTTTTATAATTTTTAAACACTGCACGTCTTAGTTTCAGCAGCTAACAGCTTTTGAGTTTGTAAAATGAGCACCGCCGGTCACGCTACATTTCTGTATTGAAAGTGAAAGTACTGTGTTTACGATCACGGTATTGTAAATGTAAAGGCTTGAATTGAAGACAGGAGTAGAAAATAATGTATGTAAAGGCTTGAAATGAGGAGAAGAGTACAAAATTATGTATGTTGTACTTTCATATGTACAGTTAGGTTTATGTTAATCAGACTGGTGACAGTGGTTACAGGGTGTCAGTTGTATATGTGTGTTAGTGTGGGTGTCTAGCTGCAGCAGGTGTGGAGTGGTCTTGCTGCTGGTGAAAAGGTTTTGAGGAATGGAAAGTAGTTTAGGCGTCCGGTCGTAGTGCTAGGTGTGCGGTCGTTGGGAAATAATGCACGGTCATGTGACGTGTTCTGTCCAATTGTATCACTGGGATTTTTATGATTTTACCACACCATTTTATATATATAGATAGATAGATAGATATAGTGTGTCTCTAATCTTGACCAGGTGTCATGTGGGTGAGAAAACAATGTGTACTTATGGGCTCCTGGGTTGGAACTCCACCAAATTTAAATCAGGCAACTCTAACTGCTGCACAGCCCCCACCACTCTGGACCTCATCCCAAAATAGTCTAATCTGGGGTCCACGACACAATTAAACCCCCCCATTGCCAAGTTGGGAAACTACTCCCTCATGATAATATCTATTATAGTTTGGTAAAAGGATGGGTCCGAGACTGAGGGGATATACACACTCCTAAATGTCACTTCCCTTCCAGCTATTTCCCCTGCTACAAAGATACATCACCCCTCTATGGGGTCCTTAACCGTCCGTTGCACCTGGAACGGGAAATTTTTATTTATTAAGATGGTCACTCCCCTTTTATGGGAATTATATGAGGATGCATGGCAGGCCCTCAACCAGCTTCCCATGCCCCACTGCAGTCAAATGTTTCTTGAAGTAGTGCTGCATTGGCCCCCCATTTGTTTGAGTGCTTTTTAGCACCTTTGTTCTTTTCTTGCAACTGTTTTTTCTCCACTGCTGCGGCGCCTTACCAGCGGGGGCATCCAGCCACTGGCCCTGCCCGTGGGAAGAACAGCAGGCTCACTTGCAAGATTGTGGGGGCCGATCTGCTGGAGGGCTCCCCCGTCCCTACCAGCTGGACCGGCGCCGAATTCCTCCCCCCAGCATGATTCTACGACAGTCCTCCCTGCACCCCAGGTGCACGGCCATCAAGCTGCTCGGTTGCGCCCAGCCTTTTTCCGTTTTTTCCCCAATAGGAGCACGGATGTGCAGTGATGTCCCTGCACTTAACATGCAGACGTCTGCCGTGCTCTCCCCCCCCCTTCCAGACACCCTTGCATCCGCAGTACCACCGGGTGTCCCCAGGGACCACCAGAGCACGGTGTGTGTCCCCCACCCTTTCCCCAGGACTGGGAGAGCAGTCGACGGACACTCTATCCCAGTCCTCCCCTGCTGACGGCCTGGGCTCATTCCCGAACCCGGGTCACTGGCATGGAGCGAGGTGTGGCGTCCAGTGCCTCAACCCTCTGTGCCCCCTGGACAGACCAGCTCCTTTGCTGTTTTGACTGGCGAAGTAAACCCCCTTCACATTCCATGATATAATCGATATGGGTTGGTGCTTCACCATTTTTGTTTCCATTCAAGTCTTTCTTGCCCCCTGGGGCTTCCCTCCCCCATACTGCCTCCCACTACTTGATTTCCAACTTTACCCTCAGAAAAGGATATTAAAGCAGTGTCTGTGGCTCAGCAGATAGCACATTTGCCTCTGAGGCCGGGAGATCAGTAGGCTGTGGGTTCTATCCCCACACCAGGCACTTGGGTTAATATTCCAATACTGACACTAGTGCAGCATGAGGGGGGTGCTGCACTCCTGAGGTGCCGTCTTTCGGATGAGATGTTAAACCGAGGTACCATCTGCTTGTTCTGGTGTTAGTTCAGGTGGATGTTAAAGATCCCATGGCACTTCTCGAAAAGAGCAGGGGAAATTCCCCGGTGCAATGGCCAAATTTCCTCCATTCATCAAAAATACCACCAACAGCTTAATCTGGTTCAGGGTCAGTTGGCATTCATCTGTATCCCCCTCCCTCTGGTCGTGCCTGAACATAGGCAGGATTTGTCTAGTGCACTTACCTGGTCAACAAAAACTAAATAAATAAAATATGTGATCTGCACAAGTCTAAACTCTAACTATGAACATCAAACAGTGAAACATCCTAAAAACATTCTCTGTTAAATCATAAAACTACATACTTCCCTGCAATCAACATTTTTCGTTTCCCTGTCTCAACCTCCATATGATATCAGTGTGATTTGAAAAATTAATCCCTCTCATATCCGATCTATACGCCCCCTTCCTCTGCATTCTTTTACTTTCTTCTTATTTTGCATTTCCCTTCTTTTAATTTCCCCGTGTTTTTACTTTTCCCCTCTTTTGTTCTTTTGCTCCTGTGTGTATACGTCATCCCCTTTACTCCAGGTGCGTTACCTCGAACAAAGAAGTCTGAATCCCATGCATTGCATCGTAGACCCAGAGTCGCTGCCTCCCCTTCCCGGACTTCCTTGGGAAGGGGTACTTCCCACCTCCCCCAAATCATGCATGGCCCTCGGTGGGTGAGCACCCTGCACGTTGATCCAGTCCAGCACCAGAAAGGCTCCCCCAGTGGTCTCCCCCCATGCACCACATTTCAACCCTCTCCCCTCTAGTTGGCAGTGTGTGCTCAAGTCCCCTTTTGTGGCTGTCTTCTCGCGTGAACCTGGGTCCCGAAGGGAAGGCGTGGACCGCGCCAAAAATCCGTGTGAGGGCCCCCCACCGACACACTCCCCCCGTGTAGCTGGTCTTTCCTTTTCCTGAAGGCCTCCATCTTCACCCGAAGGGGCCAGCCAGACATCTAGTCCATTATTAAAACCAAGGACAGATGAAAACCACGAGGGTCAAAGTCATTGGCCCCAGTTTGCAGCCGTGTGTATTCCAGTAGGACCAACATTTTTATACGGCTTCCTTCAGTTTAGCTGGTAGAGTATAGTCTGGTTCCTCCACTTCGTGCACAACACTATATGAAAACAAAGTCAGTCTTACTTATAGCCAGTGGGTATGGTTGGGTCCCCCAAGAAATCTTTCCTACACCAGGTCAGGTCCCCCTGGGCCACGCCATGCTCTAGATGTGATGTAAAGAAAAACCTTCAAAGTTATACATCTCCTTCTTTACCCTTTCTTGTTCTTTCTGTCCCATTCTTCGATAAATGCCTGAACTTTCCCAGGCTCCCAGAAAGAGTACGTAGCTCCTTCCGATCTTACTTTTACAGTTGCTGGATATGTCATGAAGAACTCCAAGCCTCTTTCCCTTAAATTGTCCATTTGACCATTAAAACTTGTCTCTTCCTCTGGATTCTGGCTGACATGTCTTGGTGCAACGTAAGCTTTCGTCCCTCGAATGTAGGCTCCACCTTCTTTTTCCTGCATGCTACCATAATAGCTTGGCAATCTGGGAAATGGTATAGTCTGAAAATGACTTGCCTTTGTGGTTGATCATTTGGTGGCCAAGGGACCAGGGCTCTGTGCGCCCTTTCAATTTTCAACTTGCCTTTTGTTAAAGGCATATTTACTAGCTTAGGTAGGGTTTCTGCACAGAATTCGATTAGGCCTTCTCCCCCCTCGGCTCCTTCGGGTAGACCTCTAATATGCAAGTTATTGCATCTGCTGTAATTCTCCTGATAGTCCAAGGCCTCCCGCAGCTCTTCTGTGTCATTCTCCAGCTGAGCAACCTTCTCTGAAAGTGCTCCTGTAGTGTCCTCTAAATCCGACACTCTTTGCTCTTTGTGGTGTGCTGTTTTAGTTCCGTGGTCAGATTAGAAATCGAACGCTCAAACTGATCCCATCTCAGGTTTATATTGTTCAGGATCTGCTCTGTTATCACCTTACTGATCAGGGCAATCTCTGCAGCCAAAAAGGAAATCGGACCTGTTGCATTGGTTGGCCCTCCATCGTGCGTCACTGTTTTTTTTTGTATTTTTGGCCAACTGTCGGGCCGACTGGCATGAAGTAAGATACTCGTCCATATCAGCACCACTTCAGCAATACGTCCAGTACAAAACTACTTTACTTTAGATTTTGCTGCAAAAAGTACTTTTTAAACTTTATAACGAAGAGCTCAGGAGAGATGCATCTTGTTCTGTTAGCTACTCATTAGCCCCAACACAATTTTTTGGCTGCCTGGTGATGTCACCCAGCCTTGCATTTATAACACCTGTAATTAGGATCTCACACAGGACTGCTAAGAAGGATGTTCCTGTTTTTTCTTTAATCTCATCAAAGGCAATACCATGACAGTTTCCTTGGCTCACAGCATCTTCTTTTGAAGTGAAACCTCTCCTGAACATTTTATTTACCTCCATTTCCCTTGGTTAGTTAACTATGGCAAATACCCTTTGATCAGCTGTCCACAAGCTTTTTGACAAGTGCTTGTCAGTTTCCTGGCAAGCAAGATGGCTTTCAGGTCAAAATCCAGTCTCTCTATGCCCCCTTGTATTAACACTGGCCTTCTTGTGGCATGTGAATATACACAGAATTACTTTATATTATATATACAGTATTTTTTTTTTTAATCACAGAATTATATCTACAGATAAGGACTGGCAGTTGGGTAGCTCGCCACAGACACGACTCGGGCACAAACTTTCCTTCTAGAGAACAAGGTGGACTCTATAGTGCAGATGGCATGCTTTATCAAGCACCGCCCCTCGGTGTCAACACATTCCATGCAATACATATTGGTCTCATGGCATCCTCCCTGTTCATCATACAGTTAGCAAGGCTGCACGTGAGAATGGCTCACTGGATGCTTAGCATCCAGTGGTCACAAACTTCCCACCCTTGGAGCTGCTTCATACAACAGATGACTTGACCGCTGATGTGATCTCTCCTGTGGTGGTCAGTAAAAGTGACTCTTCTTCAAGGCTTTCCCTACTCCCCCCCCAACGGAGCCACATGTGACTGTCACTAAGATACCTCCTTAGTGGGGTGGGGAACCCACTGTCGGGGCCTCCAGACAAAACTGGGTTGGGGCTACTTACCGATGCATCTCCTCATCAGTGTGCCAGAGATGCGAACTGTCCTTTCAGCCTGCTGCCTTATAGGACTTGGTCACTTAAAAGACAGTACTTCTCCAACAGACAAAAAAATGTCATGTACTATGTCAATAAACAGGGAGAAGCCCACTCTTATCCTCTCTGCAGAAAGGCAGTGCGAGTGTAGGAATAGTGTCTGAAGCAGGGAAACCAATTCCTTTGAGATAAAAGGACTCACTCACCAGGAAAATGTATTTTTATAGTTTAGTATTTTTTATCCATGAGGTAGCAGTTCTGTATCTTAGCCAGCCACCATTTCAAGGAAATAGCCTCTTCTTCAGGGCATTTGCATTTACTAAAAAATTAAAATCATAAACATTTAAATATTCATTTTAATATGCCTATATTTATCCTTTTAGTAAATGCTTTTACTATTTTATATCAATTTATCCTGTGAACTACTTGTCTTTTACATGATGCACTGACAGTAGAATTTTAGTTACTACATCAAAACACATTCCGCTTACTATTACTGTATACCAGATAATAGTCCCTATATAAATTAGAACAAATATACCTAATATCGTCTTCCTCCATACCTGTACACATGGATTCTTCAGGTTCCCATTCAGAAGTTAATACTTTTCTTTGCTTTTTTTTTTTTATAAATCTGCAAGCAAAAATTAGTATGTTTCCCTGTTTGTTCACATCATATTAAGTTTTTTTAACTGTCCTAAGCAACTTATATTTTTTTTTACCACTGCAATTCATAACTTCAGCTCTTAATGCTCAGTAGCCTGAAATGTAAACCATATATACAGAAACTGTACCTTAACAGCCAAACTAATTCTGCATTTTTCAATAATGTAATTATGTTTATTATGTATGTTCAAACATTATCTGCCAAAATCCATAATTTCACAGGGTTGTTATACCATCGATGTGACGACCCTATGCTGTTAACCCATCAATGGTAGGTCACATTGATGGTATAACAATGAGAAATGAACTGCGCATGCCACCACTGACGGACGAAAGGGCTTACTTTTTAATAACAAAATTAAAACCACAGTGCCTGTTCATGATGCAAACAGTGTTCTCTGATGGCAATGACCAGTCCAACCAGGGGGGAGACTGGAGTGCTGAGCATCCTGTCACTGGATCACGGGACCAACACAAATCACTCCCAGAAAGGTAAAAATAGGTATATGTGTTCCATTCTGTAAATAGGACCTCTCCGATGCCCTGACTCTCTTGCTGTCAGTCCCACGGCACCAGCATCTCTACTCAGTTTTCTTAATGCCAGCTCGGTTACTCGGTGATGTATGTGTGTGTGTGTGTGTGTGTGTGTGTGTGTGTGTGTGTGTTGGGTTGGGGGCATGTGCACAGGATTCAGCATCGTTATTTAATAAAAAAAAAACTTGCTGCATTCCAGATATTTCTTGGGAGTAATCCTTTCACCGCTTCTTTTTTAGCCCAAAAACAGGGACCATACACTATGAAAAAAAAAAATAAATAAATTAAGGATGGGTGACCGCCCACAACATAGATATTTTCCATCTCAAGAAGCAAAAACTGATGGAGACCTCTTGAGCTTCACTCTTGAGGTCTCTGTCATGGTTTTGCTTCTCTCGATGAAAAATATCCTTGTTATAGATGGTCACCCATCCATTAGTCTCTATATAGTTACAGTATATATTATGTGGGAACATGATGATAATGCTGTATTTTTTTTTCATTTGCAGCTACATGTTAACTAACAAAGTAACTCCTAGCACTTTCGAAGCAATTGTTTTCATGTCACTCCTCCTGTTTGTCTCTTTCTTCCACTTTTTCGGTAACGGTGAGTACCATTTTATATAAGGACAAACTCTTATTCCTTGTATGCATACCCCCCACTCCACCAAAGTGATTGCCACGTCACTGCCAGAAATACGCTCTGTGCCACCTGGAGATATTTGCCGAGCTGTAACTTGGAGCACAGTGCACATATTTATTTATTTATTTATTTTAGTCTTTGGTAACCGGGTAAGGCCCACTAGGCACAAGTACCTGTTTTCAGGGGTGACCATTTACCAAGCACTGTGCCCTGGATATCGATGTCTGACAGCATGCCACTTTTGGCAGGACAATTCTAAATGGATTCCTATCCTGAGTGAGCTTGCCCTTCCAACCATCCTAGTCTGGGGAAAGGCTGTGAACTTGGTACTCTAACCCACTAGAGTGAATTGGTGATGAAGGTTGATTCTTGTAAGAGATTAAAATTAGATACTCACCATAATTCTTGATCTTCCAGAATATCTTCACCATTGATTCACACATCCACACCATCTCCCCGAGTCACTCCATTATTATTCTGTTACTCTTCACCCTTTGTACTTGGTTTGGGCTGTGAAGACACTGTGTTAATGGATTTGGTGGCCCTTCTTATATGGGCCACCAGGGCTATCTTATGCCCTTAGGTTAAGTGTATAAGTTACATGTTGGGTTATGCTGCTTACCTCCTCGGTAAAAAAAAAAAAGGATTGCTGGCTGAGGGCTGAGGCATCTGCCTTACCTCCTGCCACGCCAGCGACCCGAGTTCAGGAGTGAGCTTGGGGAGCCAGGGGTCAGACGGGGAGGAGAGGATTGACCGTCCGGAGGACAGCTCTCCTCTCCTGGGGGGGGGGCTATGATCCACGGCATTGGTGGCTCCTAGTGGAGACTGGGAGCACAACAGCCTGGGATCCTAGATCCGGGGTATGTGTCGGTGGAGATCCTGGGTGCAGGAGTGTGCCCGCCACACACTGGACGTCATTGCACATCCACACCTTGGGGGGGGGGGGGGGACATGAAAAAGGAAAAATCCTGGCACTCAGGAGGATGACAACGGACCTTGAGGGATCAGCCCACATGCCCAGCATTGGACCCAGCCGACCAGCTCTCCCGGATTCTCCCTCCTCTCCTGGGCCATGGCTGTCAGATTTCAGAAAGAGCACCAGGTAAGGAGTTGGTAGCCCTACCTTAGTGGTGTGGAAGCTGGGGGATCAGCTGAGGCTCATTGGGGTTGGAGTGGACAACCCAGCACCTGATTTCCTGGTCGGGGGGGGGGGTCGAGTAGGGAAGTAAGGAGCCACTCGAGTAAGGTCATGTCTGAGGGAGGTCCTGTGCTGGCGAATGGAGGGAAAGCGAGTTTAAAGAAAAAAAAAAAGGAAGGAAAAATAGGTACTGAGGCGGTTGGGGTTGCTGACGCTGTATACTAGTGGGCGCAAGCATTCTCACGCAATGGCGCACACACACTGCCTACCACGTTGTCACCAGCCCTCTGAAATGTTCAGGCTTCTGCTGAGTCTTTGTGCTTCCGGATCAGACCTAGTAGTGTGAATCAATGGTGCAGATATTCTGGAAGATTAGGAATTATTGTAACTGTGCAATTTTAATTTATATTAAGTACTATGACTCCTATCTGCATTATACTCTCATTCATCATCCAGTAAGGAGAATTAAACCAGAGACTGTCGCAGTGACAAGGTCTGATCTAAGAAGCATTGCCTGCCAGGAGCCTAGACCTGCCCTACCACTGATAGCGGTATCTGTATGGTAAATTGCTTTGGCACCGAAGATGGCCTTGCACCACAGGTGTCTCCAGCACAGACAGCAGTGCCGGCACTGATAGTAGTGCCAGTACCCGCACCGAGAGGGCTAAAGCCACAGATGGCCCCAACACCATAGGTGGCACTGTGGCTGGAGGTGATGAGATGTGGAGGAGACACTGCTCCATGAGAGAGATTCATTGACTAAACTGCTCATCCAAAACCTCTCCTATGGGAAGGGGGTGCTAGAAACGAAAGAGTCATCCCCAAGAGAGCAGAAACATTTGGTGTGATATCACCCTTGTCAGTGGCTATGAAGGAGAGAACACCAGAATGTTTACACCCAAGGAAGATGGCTGCCACAGGGCAGAATGGCGAGAACTTGACCTGGACCTATGTCATTGATTCCTTTTTTTTCGTTTATGATGACAAGGTTGAGTAGTCCGTGGAACCAGACACTGAGCATGCATGGGCCAGTTATTCCTTTTTATGACTATGGGAGAACTGCTTATCCTTCTGGTCGAGAGATTGCCCAGAGAGGAGTGGTGGTCAGTCACAACCTTGTTGCTGGAGCAACTTGTCTTGTAAGGCACCCTGCGTACCATAACGGTTTTTGAATATCATCAAATGTGGTAAGGCTGTGAGAAACCTTGGTGTTAAAATTACCAAAACTTTTTACAAAAAAACAATGAAATCGGCAAATATAGAGGTGCAGACGTGATGAAGTAGACTATAATAATACTTTTTGTATGTAAACTGATGGTCTAGTCTCTGACAGAGAAAACAGTGTGCTTTGATGGCAGGAAAACAAGGAACTGATGTGGTTGGGGTGAGTGCCGGTCTATACCCTGTGGGTATTCTGATGACACAGTGTGTCAGTGCTAGGCATTGGTGTTGCTGACTCCAAAAATTCTGGTTTCATTGGGTCCTGTAGCCCCCAGCTGTAAGACCAAAGAGTGGGACACTATGGAGAAGACTAATTCTTGGAAGATAGGGAACATGTTTATATGCAAAGTGTCCCACACGTGCCCTTTCCATCCACTTGCAGCACACATCCTATTACTAACCCAGGGTCTTGGAGCCCAGGTTTGCTCCTAAACCCTGATCTCCCAGTTTAATTGCGTCATTGGACAAACTCTGCATTTTCTGGTATGAAGCAGCTCCGTGTAGTTAAATGATCACTGAGATGCATGGTAATTTATGTAAGTTTCCAAACACCTACTCAACCCCTGTAGAAACAGAAGGGAACTGCCAAGCACTGGGGCGTTCTGTCCATCCTGCTTAATATTTGTATGTTCAGGTCTGGTGTAATTTGTTTTTCTACATTATGGACTTTTTATCTGTATGTCTGACAGCAGGTGAGTGCACGGCCCTTTATGTCCGTGGACCTCTATACAAGTCCCACCAGAGTCACTCATTTGGTTTACATACTACTTTGATGAACATTTAAACCAACCAAGGGAGTGCCAGAAGGAAATAGGGAGGCAGGACCCCCCAACAGGCTGAAGTAGAAGGAGGGAGATTCCAAGTGTAGAGGACCCCCCCAGTACAAATTAATAAAAGAAGCAGGGAGGGGAACAGAAATATTAAAAAGAGTGGGGAAGGGAAGGTCAAAAGGAAAAAAGGAGTGGGTAACAAGCAAAGTGCTAACAAAATCTGGAAGGCCATGTGTGCAAATGCTAAAAGTGTAGGAAATAAGATTTCAGACCTAAAGGGCTTCATGGCAGAGGCTGACCTGGATATAGTGGCCATTACCAAGTCATGGTGCACTGAAAACAATGATTGGGACATGGCCATACCAAGCTACACTCTGTTCAAGAAGGACAGGGTGGAAAGGAAAGGCGGGGATGTGGTCCTTTATGTGAAGGAAAGCATAAAAGCAATGGAGATACAGGGAATTCGGGGGATAGAAGGTACTGTGGGTCACCCTGGGCCTGGAGCCACTATTCACACTGGTGTGATCTACAGACTTACAGCATAGGGGGAGGAGTTTGATAAGGTACTGTTAAAAGCCATTGGCAAAATGGCCAAAAAGGAGGTGCTGCTGCTGGTGGGAGTGTGGGGGGAGGACATCAGTCTGCTTAATATAGAATGGAGCCTCCCAGCTGCAGCTTCAGCTAGGAGCAGGGACATCCTGGAATCCCTGCAGGGGGCTCTCCTCTGTCAACAAGTCAGTGAGCCCACTCTTGATGGGGTAATACTGGACCTGGTACTCACTCACCTGATGCAGCATAGATTGACAGTGGGGAGGGAGCAAGCTGGGTAGCTCAGGGGTTGGTAATGTGGTAAACTGGGTAAGAAATTGGTTAGGGGTTATGCAACAGAGGCTGGTAGTAAATGGAGCTGGATCCAAGGAAGGGAGGGTGACCAGTGGGGCACCTCAGGGATCAGTGCTGGAACTGGTACTCTTTAATGTCTTTATAAATGACATTGCAGAGAAGCTGGAAAGGAAGGTATGCCTCTTTGCAGATGACACCAAGATCTGCAACAGGGTGGAGACTCCATGGGGGTGGAAAAGATGAGCAGGGACCTGAAAGAATTCAAGTAGTGGTCAAGGGTATGACAGCTGGGTTTCAGTGTAAAAAAAAAAAGTGCACTCGGGGCACAGAAATCCAGGGGTAGAATGCAAAATGGGGGGAGTTGTATTGACAGTACCAAGCAGAAAAGAGACCTGGGGCTAATCATATCGGATTACCCAAAAGGTGGTCAGGAAGTGAGACAAGACAGTAGGGAAGGCTAGTGGGATGCTGGAGTGCATAGGAAAGGCCATCGACAGCAGAAAGAGGGAAGTGTTGTTGCCCCTGTATAGACTGCTGATAAGACCCCCACCTTAAGTACTGTGCCTAGTTCTGGAAACCACATCTCCGGAAAGACACAGAGTGGAGGCAGTCCAGAGGAGGACAACTAAAATGGTACAGGGTCTGCATCAAAAGCCTTACAAGGATAGATTAAAGGACGTCAACATGTAAACCCTGGAAGGGGGGGGGAGCTATGGCAGAGACCTTTAAATACCTCATAGGGTAAGTAAGGTACAGGAGTGAAATATTTTTCAGAAACAAAGGTGCTCAAGAACAAGAGGACATGATATGAAGCTGGGGGGGACGGGTGTTGATTAAGGAGAGATGTGAGTAAGTACTTCTTCACAGAAAGAGCGGTGCATTCCTGAAACAGCCTTCCAGCAGAGGTGGTGAGGGTGAAAACAATGATGGATATCACAAATGCACAGGATAGGCACAAGGGAATCATAGTAGAAAGAAAGGGGGGAAGAGCTGTAGCGTTTGCAGTGAGAATGTAGGTTGGGAAAAATGAGCAGACTGGGGGCCAAGTGGCCTTTAGCTGCTGTCAGATTCTGTTTCCAAATTACAATACTTTCTAAATCTATTAGCAGCCTACAGGTTAAATCATATTAGTTGTGTCGTGGTCTGCAACCATTTTAAATTTTTTGTAAGGAATGTTCATGGTCAGCTGTTGCCCTCTGGTGGCAGAAAACTGATTTGTTTTAGGATTGTCCTTTCTTATGAAACATAAACTGTTTTTCTACTTCCATACATCATAAATTTTCACAAAAAAAATTAAATGTTCATACTATTCTGACCATGGTTTTATAAGAGAAAAGCTCACTTCTGTGTTTAATTACATTTGATTTATGTATGTTTTCCCTTTGGTAGTACCCCAGCCAAACCGACTGTAAAAGGAGCCCATGAGCAATATCCACAGACTCATCCGAAGAAAAAGGTGATTACTACTACCACCTCTTCAGCAGCCCAGCCACGGTCAAGTAGTGCATCACCAACTGCTGCCAAAAATCAAGGTAAAACTTCTTGTTTATAGATGATGAGCAATAGGAGAAACAGTCCTGAGATCTGCCCTCAATCAAATGATAGTGACATCTACTGCTATGTAGCTAGCGGCCATAGGATTTATTTCCCAGAAGTAGTTTATTGAAAGGCCACAATGGTCTGCTTTAGGCAGCATATATTGATTTATGTGGATTTGTCTAAAAAAAAATGTATTTTTTTCAGGTGTGTATGCAGCATTCTTTAGAAGGTTGTTTGCAAGTAGTTGCAGACTGTATACACCTGCTAGTGCATAACGAACTCTGTTGCAAAATTGGGTCTTTTTTTTTTTTTTCACTCTTGTGTGTACAAAATATGCAGCCTTCTCAAGAGCAAACCGTGTGTAGAGTTACCACCTGTCCTGATTTTCGCAGGACAGTCCTAATTTGGTCACTTGTGTCCTGCAAAAAAACATGAAAAATGCTACATGTCCTTAAATTTCAGTAGAAAAAAATATTCTAGGAGCGTGGATTTGTTGTTCATCCACACTGTCTGGCATTGTTCCTTCCCCTTTAAATCTTGCCAGAAGTCTTCAAGCTGGCTCCTCCCACCCACCCGTGTGGTAAATACCTCGGCTCCGCCCCATGACACCAGATCTTCCTTTCCGCTGGAAGATACAGGTTCCTCGTGCTTTTCTGCAGTGATTGAGGCCCTGGATTCAATTCGACGGTTTCACCGCATCTTCTCGCTTTGAAATCGTAAGAGTTCATCTCGGTCGGACATGGATGATAAGTCGCCCCGGTTTTCACCGGTGTCCTTATGGACAGAAAATGTCGTGGCAATCAATTTCACCTCTCGCGGCGCTTACTGCCTCGGTACCGCTCATGATACCTCACAATGTACCATTTGGCGCTCCTTCCATCCGACCGCTTTTGAGGATCGTCAGGCGCGCCTGAAGCTGGGGAGACCAGAGCTTCAATCCACCGGTAAAATCTATGAGGCCAGGTGGGCGGTTTCCGCGGCTGCGGGATCCGCCGAGCATCTCGAACAAATGGCGGCCTTCGGGGAGGAAGCCGCCCAAGCTTTGGCCAGTCGAGGCTTCTTTGTGCCTCTCAACTTGGGCTCCACTTTTTCAGGATCCTTTCAGGATTTGTGCCAGTCTCTCCCTACCAAGGGTGAGGCGCCCTCGGGCTCTCACTCCTCCCGTTCTAAGAAGAAGGATCCAAAACCACCTTCTTCTTCTAGTCAAAGAAGATGCTCCTGGGACCGGGAGTGGTCCGAGGTCTCGACTACGGTCGAGATCGCCTCCTTGGCTGCCGGTTTTTCGGATCTTCCGTCTGGACCGGGCACAGAAGTCGAGGAGAAGGCTGATCCGGCCGAGATTTCTCTCGACCCAATCAAGCCGTTGTCACCGACACCTGTCGATGACTCTTTGGAGAGAACGCCCATTCTCTCCTTCCCCGACGAGGAGACCCATCCCACGGGCCTCCCGATCGAGGGACAGGAACCGGATCCTCTGTTTTCGCGGGTCCGGTTTCTCCTGATCGACAAAGCCGACATCGTCTGTCTCGATCGAGGAGTAAGTCCTCTTCGGTCGATCAACCCAAAAAAGGACATAAACACTCCCAGAAGAGGCGCCGCCACCGTTCCTCATCCTCCTCGGACGAGGAGAGGCTTTCGATGGAAGACCCGTCGACGCTGTGAGGATCTTATGTGGCAGCAACTCCTGCTAGCAGGCCAGAAGCCGGCTCCCTCGGCAGTCCCGGCTCTCACTTGGCCTCAGCCTTTTCAGCCTACACTGACACAGATTCCTTTGGCACCGGTTCCCTCCGGGGCTCCGGTGCGCCCTCCAGCGCGGCCGGTTACAGGCTCCCCACCTATATTGGTGGAACCTCCACCAAAGCTACCTCTTGGAGGGGTTCTCTCCAAGGAGGACCAACAGTCTCCGGGTCTTCCTCACAGACTGTCGATTACAGCCACCCCTGATCGCCCCAGGCGTATCGAGGGAGATTTAGGTGGCCAGCCTTTGTATCTAGACTCCTCCGAGTCAGATAATACAGGCCTTCATTCTCACGATGAGCTATCGGTGTCAGGCATGGAAGAAGGGCCTTCCTCCTTCCAGGGCATCCTCCGGCTCATTTCTGAGTCCACGGGGATGCCTCTGCAGCCTATTCAGAAGAAGGCAGAATACCCCCCTTACAGATATTCTTAAGAGGGGGGATACCCCTACGGAGGTCTTTCCAGTCGCCGAAGCCATAACTGGCCCTGCTCTGGAACTCTGGCAGTGTCCCGCCTCCTGCCCAGCATAGCACGCAAGTACACGGTGCCCACAGGGTCCTTGGCGGGGTTTACTGAGCACCCCTCGGCGGAAAGCCTGGTGACTGCCTCAGTGTTCAGGCGGACGGGCAGCTCGGCGGACACTGACCGCCCTCCGGACAAGGAGTCCAAACTTATGGACCACTCGGCCCGGAAGGTCTATGCAGCATTGTCCTTGGGCCTTCCGTCAGGCAAGCTCAGCAGTGATTATGGCACACTTCTCTCACGCCCCTTTTGGGGTCGCTGGACGAAGTTCTTCCTCACCTCCCAGCTGACATGCAGACCACGGTCAAGCAGGTTGGGGACCAAGGCAGGGCTGTTGCTAAACAACAGCTCCAGACTGCACTGGACCTGGGTGATTCCTGTGCCCGTTCACTAGCTGCAGCGGTATCCACTCGCCGCAGGGCTTGGCTGAGGTTATCCTCTATTCCCGCGGATACTCAGCACAAGCTAGCTGATGTGCCCTTCCTTGGCACCAACCTCTTCGGGCCAGGAGTGGCAGGTCATCTGCAGCGCATCGAACAGTTTAATGCTACCTTAGATGCCACCTCTGCTAAAAGTTCTTCAAATAAGAACCAGCAGAAGCGCAGGAAGAAGCCTTTTCAACATTCTTCCCCTGCGGTCAGACAACCACCCTTCCAGGGGGGTCAGCAACAGCAGCAGGCTCAAGCTTGGCGCCCTAGGCCTAAGCGAGGTCCCCAGCAGCCCCGCAGAGGAGTCAGAGTTGCTGGTCCAGGTGCCTCCTCCTCCTCCTCCAAGCCTGTCCAGTGACGGGCCGGAGATGGCCTCCCCCGTACCCGTCACACCAGCTCTGAGTCCTCCCGTTGGGGATCGGCTCCGCCATTTCCTTTCCGCCTGGTCCGGTATCACTTCGGACAGGTGGGTTCTAGAAGTGGTCGGGCAGGGTCTGCCCCTAGAATTCGAGCAGTTCCCTCCCAGCCGAGCCCGTGCCCCACGAGAGGAAAGGATCTCAGTCGGCCAGTCTGCCCTTCGGGCGACATTGCGCTACTCCTCTTCAAAGAGGCGGTGACCCGAGTGCCGGATCCTCCTTCAGACCCAGGCTTTGTCTCCAGGTATCTCCTGGTGCCCAAACGGACGGGGGGTTGGCGCCCCATTCTAGATCTGCACGACCTGAATCAGTATCTCAGGTCTCGCACCTTTCGGATGGTAACTCTGAACCAGATCATACCATCTCTGGAGCAAAACATGTGGTTCTGCACACTGGATCTCCAGGACACCTTTTTCCACGTCCCTATCCGTCCGTCTCATCAGCGGCTCCTCTTCTTCAGGGTCAAAGGGACCCTGTACGAGTTCAGAGCCATGCCGTTCGGCCTGTCATCGGCCCCAAGGGTCTTCACCAAATGCATTGCAGTGGTGGCAGCCCATCTACGGCGTCAAGGGGTCCGTATTTACCCCCACCTAGACGACTGGCTCCTGGTGGGTTCCTCCCTTCAGGAGGTGGAGAGGTCCAGAGACCTGACCCTCCGAACCTGCTCTCACTTGGGCCTTCTGATCAAGAGGCCAAATCGGAACTCGTACCGTCTCATGTGATGAACTTCATCGGGGCAGAGCTCGACTCTTGTCAAGCCAGAGCTCAGCTCCCGGCGGACAGGGCGGAGGTTCTCTCCTCCTTTGCCCAATCATTTCTGGTTGGGCACTTGCGCCCTGCCCGGGACTTTCTGCGCCTCCTGGGTTACATGGCGGCGTGCACTTCAGTGGTCCATTGGGCCAGACTGCACATGCGCCCCCTTCAATGGGAGCTGGCTGCCCAGCGGTCTCAACATCAGGTTCTTTTCGACCAGCTGATCAGTTACCCAGAGGATGTGGGATGCTCTCCAATGGTGGACCGTCCCCGAGTCATCTGCAGGAAGGAATCCAGTTTGTCCGCCCCGAGCCGACAGTCGTCCTTACGACCGATGCCTCTCTCATGGGCTGGGGAGCCCGCATGGGGGACTACAGGGCCCACGGCCTTTGGACCCCTGAGGAGTCCCGATGTCACATCACCCTGCTGGAGCTCAGGGCAGTCAGACTGGCTCTGTCAGCTTTCGCTCCTCAGTTCCAGGGTCAAGTGGTTCAAGTCCAGACAGACAATACCACAACCATGTACTACCTCAACAAACAGGGCGGCATGCACTCCCATCTGCTATGCAAGGAGGTGCTCCGGATCTGGACCTTCGTCAGCCGGCTGGAGGCGGATCTCCTAGCCATCCATGTGGCAAAAGTCGCGAATCAACTGGCAGATGCTCTCAGCCGCTTAGGCCAGACATCCCACGGAGTGGTCTCTCCATCCAGAGGTAGCTTACGACCTGTTCTCTCGTTGGAGGAAACCGTTGGTGGACCTGTTTGCCTCCAGGGAGAACACCAAGCTGAGGCTGTACCATGCCAGCCCCCCTCAGCAGGGTTTGCTGCAGGGGGATGCCTTCTTGAGGCCGTGGACCCCAGGCCTCTTTTACGCCTTTCTCCCATTTCCCTTGATCCACAAGGTGTTACTCAAGATGAGGAGGGACAAGGCGAGGGTGATCCTGGTAGCCCCAGATTGGCCACGCCAGTTCTAGTATCCAGATCTGCTCAGCCTCAGCTGCAGGGCCCCGGAGCGGCTGTGTACACGCCCGGACCTGATATCAATGAACCAGGGGAAGGTCTTTCATCCGAACCTTCAATCCCTGCACCTCACAGCCTGGTTCCTGAGCAGCTAGAGTTCCAGGCTTTGGGTCTTTCCGAAGATGTCTACACCGTGGTTGAGGCATCGCGAAAAGAATCGACCAGGAAATATTATGCCTTCAAATGGAAGAGATTTCCATTTGGTGTCAGGGCAAAAGCCTGGACCCCTTATCCTGCTCTGTGGCTAACTGGACTACATTCTGGACTACCTTTGGTCCCTCTCTAAAGGGGGTCTTCGGTCATCAACCCTAAGAGTGCACCTAGCAGCCATATCGGCTTACCGAGCATGGGTCGGTCAGCCGGCGTTAACTCAGGAAAAGGTGATGGGGCTTTTCAAAGGCCTGGATCATATCCCCTCCGTGCATGAACCTCCACCTCTGTGGGATCTTTTGCTGGTTTTGGCAAGCTCATGGGCAAGCCATTCAACCCATGCACAAGTCTGCGCTTTCGCACTTGTCGTGGAAGACGGCCTTCTTGGTGGCTATCACGTCAGCCAGAAGGACGGGGGAGCTCCAGGCGCTTGCAGTGGACTCCCCCTATCTGGTCTTTCACAGGGACAAAGTTGTCCTGCGCCCCCACCCGAAATTCCTTCCGAAGGTGGTGTCAGAGTTTCACCTCAACCAGGTGTTGACTCTGCCGGTCTACTACCCTAACTACACCTCGGATGCCGAGTACAGGCTCCATACTCTGGACCTCAGGCGTGCTCTCTCCTACTATAAGGAGAGGACAGTGGAAATTCGGGGAGAGGTTCGCCAGGTGTTTGTCACTTATGCTGAAGCCACTTCTGGCAGACCTGCAGCTAAGTGGACTAGTGCGAGATGGATTACATCATGCATAGATCTGTGCTATGAATTGGCGGGTAAGGAGCCTCCCAAAGGGATTAGGGCTCATTCTACCTGCCATACTGCTGCTTCGGTGGCTGCTTCCAGGGACATCCCTATCCAGGAAATCTGTCGGGCCGCTATCTGGAAGTCAGCAAATACCTTTATTGCCCATTACCACATCGACTTAGAGTCACGCCAGGATGCTGGTTATGGGGCCTTTGTTCTCCAATCTCTGTTCCCTAAGTAGGGGGTGTGCGCCTTGCCTCCCTCCTCCTGGAGAACTGTTTGGAGTCTGCCAGACAGTGTGGATGAACAACATATCCACGCTCCTAGAAGAACAGGTTACTCACCTGTAACAGTAGTTCTAGGAGTGGTATATGTTGTTCATCCACACGTACCCAACCTACCTCCCCAGCTTTAGGCGCACAACCTGGCTTCCAGTGGGCTAGATCTGGTGTCATGGGGCGGAGCCGAGGTATTTGCCACCCGGGTGGGTGAGAGGAGCCAGCTTGAAGACTTCCGGCAAGATTTAAAGGGGAAGGAACAATGCCAGACAGTGTGGATGAACAACATATACCACTCCTAGAACTACTGTTACAGGTGAGTAACCTGTTCTTTTCTAACTTACCTCTAAATGTTGCAAAACACTGTAATACCTTAACTAAAATACCTTAAAATAATATGAAACACTAGAAACAACTAAAAAACTAAAACACTTAGTCTTAATTCTGATTATTTAGAGAAAATAAGTCTGTTGCATTGGTCACGGTTACATACTGTCTTTCGAAAAACCATGTTTCAGTAAGAAATGTCCCACTTTGGGCTTCTTGAAAGGTGGTAACCCTAACCATGTGGTTTCTTTCGAGATTAGGTAAAGTAAGCAAGGTACACAGGTATATTTGCAAGATCTATTGTGTATGGCCAATGCACAGCAAAGGAGAAAAAAGTTGGGAGGTGGGCCCATTTGACAAAGTGATGAAAGGAGATATTTGATGCCTTAATGACAACTTAACTTCACTGCATATGTAGAAACCTTTGTATTGGTTATATGAACCATGTAATGATTCATTTGAAAACTTTTCTAATATGCAAACTTCCTGGCACTGGGCAATAATAAAATTCTACATAGATAGTTACATATTACAACAGTGAGGTGGGATAAATATGAACCATATATAGTAGGAGACAGCAATAACTGAAAGGTGACTTACACATCTTAAGTTTCTAGTGGCTACTGTTATTTTCCTTTCTGTCAGCTGTAGTAATTTGCTTGCACAAGAATTTCTTGAATTTTCCCATTACAGCCCTCTGACCCCAAACACACACACACACACACACACACACACACACACACACACACACACACCACCTCCTGCAAATTAGTACCGTATTATAGCATAAACTTCACCGTGCTCAAAATGACAGGCATGCCACTTCTTTTTACGTGCATATTAACTACTTTTTCCAAGTACCCCTTTTGCTCTGGATAAGCCCTGTGAGGAAATGTTACCTGCTGTTATTGAACCCCACAATCAAGGAATTTTAGAGGAGCAATGGGTTATGTTGCACGCACTAAAACCGGGTAAAGTACCCAGAATATTTTCATAATAGGGCCAGAAGTGTGGAAGCTGTGTGTGGTTAAAAAAAAAAAGCTTATGCTGTCCAAGTGAAGGCAGCATGCATCCCATTATACAACATTTCCTACAGCATTAAATTTAGCAATAAGCTAGACAAGTGTTGTACAGTAATGTCACTCCATGGTTTGGGGAAGACTACAGTGGGTGGGGGTCTGACTGGGGAGTGCTGCCACGGATTCCCCTAGGACATGTACTGCAGTTTCTCCTATGGGTATCATTCACCAGACTGTACCCCCCAAACTCTGTGCTGGGGGCCCCTGGCAGATCTTAGTCATTAGCTCCTTCACACTTTAATGGCGGTGATGGACTCTTCTTGCATAAAAGTGAACAGGGCATGGCATCTGCCGTCACACTGATGCCCTGCCCTAATAGGGGTTGTTACTATATACTCAGAGGGACTTCTGTTGACAGTCATGCACATTTCCTTTAGTGAGTGCACCTCATGCCTACAGTGTATAGTAGCTATGCTGTAGGTCATGAACAGTGGACTACTTTTAGGATACTAAGACATTTGTTACGGAGAACTGTTTTTTCCTTTGCATGTTTCCATCTGGGACTTTGGGGTGATATGGAGGGTTTCTCATATGGTGGTAAGGTTTAATTGGTCACATACTGTCTCCCCCCGACTCCCATCTGGGCATCGTTTGGTTGAATACCCCTTGTGAACAGCAGAGCTTCATTCCTGCCTCCATTTCCCCTTTTTAATTATCCCCACCTAGCTCAACAGCCAGTACAACATTCCCTAGCATATTGCTGCTTGACACGGACAGGCTTAGGGGAAGAGAAGCATGATGTTTGTCCCCTCTCTGCCCAATCCCTGATGGTTTTCCAGTTAGGTAACCAAACTTCTTGAGGTGTTTGTTTAGAAGTCACATAACAAAACCAACATCACTACACATTTCTGAGCCATGTAACAGTTTATAAACTTTTACAGTGTTTTCATGTTCACAACTACAGGTTATGCACCTTTACCAATGCTTTCATGTTCCCAGCAAATGTTTTGACAGTTAGTTTACACAAACTACTTTACCTGGTAGATCAATACACAGTAAATTTCTTAAGTTCTCCACACACATGCACAGCCTGAGTTGCCGTAGCTTGGGGGATGCCAAAAAATCAAAAAGGGACCTTAAGGCTCGATGATGCACCGCACTCCTCTCTGGACCGGCGCCACCACCTGACCACCTCGGTGAGATCTGATTATGTACTCTGGAGGGGGGGGAGGATGGCCCTCCCTCCCAGCCCTGCCATTGGTGGGGGGATCCTTGGGTGACACTGTCGAGGTAAGGGGAGGTGGCTGCCGACCTGGGAGGGCAGAGCAGATGCCTGAGTGATAAAAAACCTCTATGGAAAAAATACAGTAGGAGAATTAACCAATGATCAGGTGATGCTATTTGACCAATTAGGTTTTGAGTGGGTTTTTTTTTTTTACTATCCATTTTATAATTCACCATAGCCCCCTGCCCTGTCTTGAGTTATTGCTTACTTCACACATGCCCAAATTTATAATTTTATTAAAAATGTGAACAAGATAATTAATTTTCCCTTTAGAAATGTTAAACTTGGAGCCGGCCCAGTGGCATGGAGGGCTGAGGCAGCGTTGCCTTACCTCCTGCCATGCTGGTGACCTGTGTTAAGTGGTGCCAAAAGGCCGCCGGGGTCGGCTGGGGAGGGAGAGGATCGAGCGTCCGGAGGACAGCTCTCCTCTTCCAGGGATGGGTGGGTATGGAGTCCGCTGCTTAACTGGCCCCTAGTGGTGGCTGGGGGCCAGTGCCACGAACCCACACAAGGGGGGAGGGGCGGAGCTGAGCTAGACACCCGGCATGCGATGTACGGACGCTCAGCCATTGGCGTTATTGCACGCCTTGGCTCCATGCTCAGGGACAGGATAAAAATCGAAGGTGAAAAGAAGCCAACCTACAGGATGAAGCTGGTCTCCCCTCCACACCAGGTCAACTGGCGCCTCAAAAATTGGCGAGAGGCAATGGCTAGTAAATAGAGCGGTGATTTGGGGGGTGGAAGGGGGCCGGTCGGCGGAGGATAAAATAAGAATAAAAAAAAAAAAGAAAAACGTTAAACTTGCACTTTGTTTGGCAGGGTTTCATGCTGAGAGTCGGAGAAAAATAAATGCAGGTTACAGTTGTACTGTAGCCTGGCTGTACTTTCTGTGACTCTGCATGAAGTCCTACCTCATTCTCATGCACAGTATGTTCACTCAGTAGGCTGTGGCACAGTCCACACACAGTCTGCATGCAGCTGTGGCACCTCCACAGACGTTCAACCAAGATGCAGTATCCCCTTCACAAAGAGAGGGAGTGGGATTCTGTTTTGCTCTTGCTGTGACCCTATGTCCATGATCGGTCACTCCTGGCTGGAGGCACTGTCTATAAACAGCTGCTCTAATGTCTTTTCAGAGGACAGATACCAAAAATAGCCCAACATCAGTACAGCAGCAGTAGACAGTAGTCAAAACCTGCATGTTTAAAAAGATCCACCTGGCAAACATTAATTTTTTTTTGCTTTTATCCTTCACTTGCACACTTGATGGCACCAAGTAGCTGGGATGAGGGATGGGCAGCTGTCTGGTAGTAGAGATACAATGGTATGAAATTTTTATGGTATGATAACCAAGACATAATTATGTGGTTGACATAATGTGTATGCAAATCTTTATGCAAGGCAGTCTGATAGGGCTTGTATACTACCATGGTTATCATGACTACAGTAGTGTTTTGGAAGTAGTCGTTTCTGTACAAAAAAAGTCTCCTTGGCCTCTTGTGTTAGGGGGAATCAATAAGAAAAGAACACTTTTCACACTCCTAAAAACAATAAAAATTGAATTGAAAGACCTGCCTGAAAACCATGGTATATTTTTAGACACAAGGGTGTGGTGTGCACATATATGGAACCCACACAGAAGAGAGAGCATTGATCAAGTTGTCAAAACCACCAACATGAAACTGGGCATCCTTCATAGAAACAAGCACTCAATGACACCTGCGGCCCTCAAATTAGCCACAGGCAGCTCAGTATTATCATCCGTTGATTATGGGTTACCAGTATACATCACAGGACAGACACTGCCCTAAGCAGTTTACAAACACTCGCTAACAGGGCTCGTCGTCTGGCACTTGGGCAGATCGATGGACTCACATCTGTGTACTCTACTCTGAGACTGGCTGGCTCCCTCTGTACCTAAGAGCCCAATACCAAACATGTCTGATCATAAAAAAAGCGCAACTAGGCCTCATGCCGGAATCCATAAGCAGTCTGTTTAAAGAAGGCAGTGCATACTAAACAAACAAGAAATGCGACAAAAGGAGGAGTTCAAGTCCCTTTCAAGCGCACATCCTTGGCCCAAAAATCCATTACTTTTAAGGGCCCCAAATGGTTTAATGAGCTACTTGACATGCTGACAGGAGGCACAAAGCTGAGCCAGTTCAAAAGGGGGCTACGGTCCCATCTTAAGAATGTAACTACTTGTAACTGCGCAAGTATATAATCAGCAGATCCTCCTGCCTTTTCCCCACCTTTCTCCCCTACCTCTACCCCCAATCCCCTTTTTTTCAACTTACCACCCTCCTACACCACCTTACCCCTCCTCTCTTCTCCCAACTCACACTGCCTCTAGTTTCTTTGACAACGCCAATCTGGTTGCTTACCCACTCCCCTATCATCCCCCTAACATAACACAGCCATATTACTGACATGTTCATTATTTCCAGGCGATCCCTACCCTGCAACAATTGATGTATAATGTACTTTATCTATTAAGATGTACCTGAAACTAGCAAGTCTTGAACCGCATGTGACATTGTAATGATTTCAGGATGCCTACCATGTGATCCCTGCTATCTATATTGTATTGTATAGTATTGTATTTGTATTGCTGTGTTTGTCCCTGACTTGGAACCTTTGAAAATGAGTCTTTGACTCAAAGGTATTAATCCTAATCAAAATAAATAAAATAAATAAAAAATAAAAATAAAGAAGAGCGAGAAAAAGAAATAAGGGCCTTAGCTGGGATTTGAATCCAGGCTGCCCGGAATACCGTTCTGATTGTGCTGTCAACTACACCACTAAGGTAGCTGGAAACCTAGAACTCCCAAAGCACCTTGCTCTTTCTCTAATGCACAATCTGGCACTGCACAGATAATTATGTTTTCATACACTAGGGTGTGGTGTGCACATAATATGGAAACCAGTTAGATAACATAGTTTTCACAGTACTATGTAAAAAATTGACCATAGTATCAATAACATGGCCTCTGATATTTGGGTATACCATTACATCTCTAGCTGAGAGCAGATCGGGATAGTTTCCTTAACAAAGGGGAAGGGGACGCCGATGTCTGGGCATCACAACTAAGCAGGAAGGAGCACATGTTGACATCATCCCACAAGCACCACTGTTGTTTCCACATATCCCTACTGTATGTTCCAGTCACATAAAGTGGTCCAGGAAACCCAGGCTAAAGTCTCACCAAAATCAAATTCAGTGGTGTTACCTTGGTAAAATGGCTTTGCCTTTCAGTGCTTAATAATAATAAATCTTTATTTATATGGCTCCTTTCCAAAGCCAAGGCACCTAACAGTTAAAACAGAATAAGTCATAAAATCACTCATTATAAATATTTAAAACAGATAATACAAATAAAACCAGTATATAGGTTAGTCACCATAAACTTTCCTCCATAGGTAAGTTTTGAGGGCATCTTTAAATCCCTCCATGGTCACGCACTCCCGAAGCTGACAGGGTAGAGAATTCCAGAGGGTAGGGGCTGCATGCATAAATGCCCGGGCCCCAGAGGATTCTAAACAAACCCTCGGAATCTCTAGCAACCCCTCGCCAGCTGAACGGAGTGATCGCCCAGGGCAGTAACAGACCAGAAGCTCTTTCAGGTAGTCCGGGCCCTGTCCATGTAGGGCTTTGTATGTCAAAAGTCCGACTTTAAAGGTAATCTTCCACTCTACCAGCAGCCAGTGCAGTTCCCACAGCACCGGAGAAATATGACAGGACCAAGGGTTTCCCGTCATTAACCGAGCTGCTGCGTATTGCACCAGCTGCAAGCGGCGGATATCTACCCCAGGTAGCCCTAGGTAAAGGGAATTACAGTAATCCAGGTGCGAGAACACAAAGGCATGGACCAATGTAGGGAGATCACCAGACGGAAAAAGATGCTTAACCCTGGAGACATTCCTCAGATGGTAAAATGAGGGTTTGATGACCGCCGACACCTGCGATTGCAGTGTCAGCCCTTCGTCAAACATTACCCTCAGGTTTTGCACCTGTAAAGAGGTTGGGAGTGATAAGCCCCTAAGAAAAAGTCCTGAGAGCGAACCTGCCCCCTACTCCCCCTCCCATCCTGGGTCCACAACCAGAACCTCTGTCTTTTCAGAGTTCAACCTTAACCAACTGGGTTCATCCAGTCCTGGATTTCAGCGAGGCAGTTATTAAATACTGAGAGTTCTATCCTGATCGAGTGCAAAAGAAAGGTAGGGCTGGGTATCATCAGCATAGCAGTGAAACCTCAACCCATACTTTCTTACAATGTCTCTGAGGGGTAGCATGTACACCGCGAACAATATGGGGACAACACCAATCCCTGAGGCACCCCACATGACAGAGGAATAAATCCCCAGCACCACCCTCTAAGTTCTTCCGGTGAGGAAAGATGTAAACAGCCTGAGGACTGTATCAGACAGGCCAGAGATGAACCTCAGGCGACCAAGGAGAAACCCCATGGTCCACAGTGTCAGATGCTGAAGAGAGATCTAGAAGAAATGGAGCGTTTTTTCCGATTTCTTGCCACCAGGAGATCATTGAGCACCCAAACCAGTGCCATCTTAGTACTGTGCCTCTTTCGAAAACCGGACTGGAGAGGTTCATAGATGCCATGGATGGTCAAATGGTTCTCCACTTGTACAGCCACTACTTTCTCAGTCATCTTCCCTATAAAGGGAAGGTTTGAGATGGGTCTGTAGTTCACATGGCAGTCTGGGTCCAAAGAAGCTTTCTTCAGGAGGGGTGTTACCACCGCCTCCTTCGGGGAGCAAGGAAACTCACCTGTTTCCAAGGAGCACCAGACAATCCGTGCAAGGACCGGACCAATGATGTCACTACAACCCATAATTAGGTTTGTTGGTCCTGGGTCCAAACTACAGCACGTAGGGCGTATACCCTGGACAATCCGCATGACATCCATGAACTCTGAGCGATCGAAGGAACTCCAGGAAAATGAAGGGGCAGTGACCAAGTGCCGATCCAAAGCAACACCCTTCGAGTGTGCCGGTTGAAGCTCAGCCCTGATGTCAACCACCTTAGTTGCAAAGAAGCGAGCAAGCTCATCGCACTCCACTTGCAATAAAGCTTTCCGAACCTGTAGACAGGCTGGGTTGCACAGTCTGTCCACGGTTCGAAAAAGCTGAGCTGGTCGGTTCTGCGTGGCCTCAATCTCCCCGGACAGGAATTCTCCCTTCTTACGGGTGATTGCAAATTGATAGGCCTGGTAATGGTCCATCAATTTAAGGTGGTCGGCATTCAGGGCAATTTTCTGCCAGCAACACTCTAACCTTCGTCCTAATCGCCGCATCTCCCTCAAGGTCCCATCAAACCAGGGGGGCCGAGGGCGAAGAGAGAGAGGACGAACACGGACAGGAGCCATGACCTCCAGGGCTGCAGAAATGGCCATGTTATAGGCCATCACTAGGGCCTCTGGGTCGTTGTTTGCTGATGGAAGGACCGAAAGGTCAAGCACTGCCGTCAGGCCTTCACAATTTATATTTTGTAAAGGGGTAGGCCTCTGAAGGGGGGCGCAAAAACTGAACCCAATGGTGTAGTGATCGGACCATCCGACTGGTTCTACCCTCAAGTCAGAGGCTTCGATCCCCAGGAGGAAGACTAAGTCAAGAGAGTGACCATGTTTATGGGTAGCAGTGGTAACAATCTGTGTAAGGCCTAGAGATGTCATTAACTGGAGGAAGTGTTGTCCAAATTGAGAGAGTTCGTCATCGACCCAGGCATTAGTTGCCCAGGACCATCAGCCTGGGCAACTCAAATGCCAGGTCGATCACGAAGTCTGCCACGTCCTGAAGGAACCACTTCTCCTCTCCGGGGTGGATGGTAGATGAGAACGATACTACAACTTACACCTGCTACCACCTTACAGTCAAATGACTCTGTCTCCTCAACTGGTATACTTATGATGCCCAATTCGGTCTTGAAACAGACTGCAACCCCCCCCCCCGGGCGATTCAGTCTCAAGTGGTAGATCACAGAATACCCAGCTGGAGTTGCAGCCTCCAATATGGGGCCAGAGTTTTTGTCCAGCCAGGTCTTGGTGATACAAGCCAGGTCCTCTGTTCCCACAAGATCTGCAGTAATTGCAGTCTTGTTTTTAATGAACCTGGCACTGCATAACACCGCTTAAGTTGGATGAACTTCCAGGGCCGCCCGAGCCACCTGCCCACCAAAATTGGAGATACCCTTGGGTATGGAAACCAGACACGGCGGACCACGATCTGGGTTCCATTTCACCCCAGAACGTCTTCTGGATCTCACGACCCCGATGTGGTGACTCCGCTCTTCCATCCTCCGCCGTTCATACTCCCAAATCCCCCTCCCTCCCATCGTGAGATGCCCGGTGCTCGACAGCGCTGATAAGTAGTAAACTGCATCGGGGGAGATAAAGGAATGGAGGGCGCGAAGGGTGGAGGATGAATAGCGCATGACCATGGGGCAGGCCTCCAACACATTCTGGTAACCACACTCAACTACACTAATCAACGGGGTAGGAAATAAATCAAAAACCAAAATAAATTAATAATTCCTGCGACTCTAACTAGAGGGAGGGACAAGATAAACGAACTAAACTAAATCAAAATATAAACTAAACCTACGACTCAACCCAACCCTTAAAACTATATATTAAAATTAATAAAATAAATAAACTATAACAATTAGTCCAGGCCACAATCTGGGTGTAGTATAATGTCCAATATCCAATATTAGAACAAGAAAGGGTTCACTTGAGAAATCCAGAAGGCTCCCAGGAGCCACAGTTAATCCACTCAGAACAATCTCGTGCTCTCACCACCGAGGTTGAGGAGTAAACTTTCGATAATTTAAATGAATGTGCCTGGGAGCTCACACCTCCAGGGGACCACAGTAACACTGTTCAATTTCCTTTGTGGGCTCTCACCTCCACTTAAGAACCGATAGAGCCCCAGTGTATTGTAAATAGTCACAGATCCCAGAGACCAGTCCAAAATCACAACTCTACAACTGAAAACAAAATGACTCACTTCATAATCAGGACTATTCCTCAATCTGTATATTTCACCACAGCCACTCCTCGCATTACCCGTGGCCCACACAAGCTGAAGAGGACGAGGCAGGGTGCCGACAAAACCACCAGCCCACTTCACCGCACCACTAAAATCTTCACCCCAGCAGGTATCAGGGCTGAATTGCGATCCAGGCACTCAAGACACTGAGTCCACAGCTGATACCTGGCCAGCACTAGGAGAATCACGCCCAGCCCCCAAACCTCTCCCCAGACCTGCTCGACACTACGGTTGCCCGCCAGCTACTGGGCGTAAGTGCTGCAGAAACAGCCATCCAATGTCAGCAGCCCTACAGCACACCACCAGGTTGGGGTCGGGGCCAGGAAGGAACTCCCAAACAGTTTGTCAGCATCTGCAGCCAGGACAGGTTGCAGGAACTAGGCTGTTGGTTAACTAGGATTTGCAGCTTATCTGTTAGGTAGGGAAATGGGCAGACTAGGTGTGCCAGGCGGTCCTTATCTGCCATCAAATTCTCTGTTTCTGTGTTACTCCGCTCGTTCTTTCCACCACAGTCCAGCTACCAAAAACGGGTCACTCTTCGCTCCGCCACCGGGACTCCATGGCCTGCTCACAGCACTCCCCTCAGCAGCCAAAGTCCAAAACACTCCAGGTAATGCTTACTTCCAGTTACAGTTCGTAACTTTCAGAGCAATAAGAATTTTATTGTATGCAGACATGGATGTTGATAAAGGGGTCTTCAACTCAATTTTCAGCCCAGGACCAACCAGAAATAAATAAAATCAGTAAAAATAAATGAACAAAAACAACTAAAAAGAAAACGAAGATAAAAGAAGTTAATAAGACAAACTGCTATAAACTAATCCTACTTCTCACTGCTGCTTATAGCCAGCCCAGCACGGCGGCCATGTTAGATATCTCCTTATGCTTCCATCCCCCAGTTATACAGGAAGCAGAACCCTACTACAAATGTGACGATGTGCTTTTTTTTTCTCCAGCTGTTCTTTTTGATTTTATTTTTTTTTTATTTATTCCGCCTTTTCTCACCTTCCTTTCATTCCTATCATTTCCCTGCAAACCATACCACCATTGATCACTCACATTAAATGCATAGATACTTACAGGTGAGCACATGCTGTCAAGTATCACAAAACTGACATTGCTGTTGTCATTTGTAATTAATAAATAAATCCCCTAGCTGTTATAGTTTCCCTTAAATATCAATATTCATCTCACTGCTATCCTCATTTATCTCTGTATTCTTCATTTCCTACCATTTCTTAGTTTCCCTCCCCACACTCTCTCTATCACACATACAACCTTTTCAGCCTAACACAACAGAGCTCAAAATGAATCTCTCCCCAGACCCCCAGCTCAAGCTTTTTCTTGCACTGTTTGTAACCAGGTAGGGATTACTGAGGACTTGGGAGTCCATATCAGTCAGAACTCACTGACCGCTGACTCTAGCCTCAGTCTGCTGCCTTGCCACTCTCAGATTTTGGAAATTAGTGTTTCCATTCTCCCACCTGGCTGACCTGCAATCTGCCTTCAGTTTCACACCGTGTGACTGGGCTCAAACACATCTGCTTGAGTCTGTCTCTTTCCTGTACTGTGGATTATCATTGGTGTATGATGTGTAGGCAGAGGTACAGTGGGTCACCGTGAAGACGGGGAATGGAGTCACTAGTCACACTGACGTGATCTACAGACCTCCAGCACAGGGGGAGGAATTAGATAAGGTACTGGTGGAAGCCTTTGGCAAGATGGCAGAAAAGGGGGAGGTGCTGCTGGTGAGGGACCTCAGCCTGCCAGATGTAGATTGGAGCCTCCTAGCAGTGGCTACAGCTAGAAGCAGGGACATCCTGGACTCTCTGCAGGGGGCATTCCTCAGGCAACTAGCTAGTGAACCCACTCATGATGGGGCAGGTACTAACAGGGATAGAACTGCAGATGATATAGTGGGAGGCCACTTGGGGACCAGTGATCACCGTATGGTGTGGTTCAGTATAAGTATGGTTGCGGAATCGAACCACACAAGGGTGAGGGTCCTGGACTTCAGGAGGACAGATTTTGTAAAGATGGGTGAATGCCTCAGGGATGACCTGGCCGGGGGGTGGGGATGACCTGGGGGGTGAAGGAACAGTGGGTGAAGCTAAAAGGAAGCATAGTAAAGGCAACAAACCTCTATGTCAAACAAGTGAGCAAAAGCAAGAGGAAGACGAGACCAGTGTGGTTCTTGAAAGAGGTGGCTGAAAAGATAAATGCTAAAAGGGTAGCATTCAGAAAGGTATAAGGAGATGCAGAGGGAGGAGGATAGTGAGGTATATCGGGGGAAAACAAAGGGAAGCAGGGAAAGCAGTAAGAAGTGCAAAGATGCAAACTGAAGAGAGAATATCCCAGGAGGTAACGAACGGAGCAAAACATATTTTAGGTATGTAAGTGAAAAGAGGAAGACCAGGGGTGGAAGAGTAAGGTTGAAAAGGGAAGTGGGGTCTGTGCAGAGGGAGACAAGGAAAAAGCAGACATCCTGAACAAATACTTTTGTTCAGTGTTCACAGAGGAGGGAGACTGGGAGGGGTCACAAAAATGTAACAGGAGGTTTGGAGGGAGGGAGATGCACACTAGTCCTTTTTTGGAGGAGAGAGTTCTGAAGGGACTTGCTGATATGAAAGTGAATAAAGCATTGTGGTCAGATGGGGTACATCCAAGGGTATTTGAGGGAGCTCAGGGAAAGACTGGCTGCACCTCTGACAGTTCTGTTTAAAAGCTCACTGGAAACAGGAGTAGTTCCAGAGGACTGGAGGAGGATGGATATAATCCCACTACACAAAAGTGGTAATAGGGAGGAGGCTGGCAATTATAGGCCAGTCAAACTGACATTGGTGGGGGGAAACATGGAAACAGACCTTGATGGCAGATAAGGACCGCTTGGCCCACCCAGTATACCCATTTGCTAATGGAATCACTGCTGAAGGAAAGGATTGTGGAATATCTTGAATCCAGTGGGCTACAAGACCCAAGGCAGAATAGGTTCACAGCGGGGAGGTCATGTCACAAGAATCTGATAGATTTTTCACTGGGTGTCGGTCTTTAGATCAAGGTGGAGCAGTGGACATGGCCTACCTAGATTTCATTGAGGCTGTCGACACTGTTCCACATAGGAAACTAGTAAACAAGCTGGGTAGCTCAGAAGTGGGTCCAAATGTGGTAAACTGGATAAAAAATTGGTTAGAGATAGGCAACAGAGGGTGGTGATAAGCGGAGATCACTCCGAGGAAGGGAGGGTGACCAGTGGTGTGCCTCAGGGATTACTGCTGGGACCAGTCCTTTTTAATGTCTTTGTAACCGACATTGCAGAGGAACTGGAAGGAAGTTCTGCCTCTTTGCAGATAACACCAAAATCTGCAGTATGGTAAACACGGGGGTGAGTAGAGACCTGAGGAAACTAGAGAAGTGGTCAAGATATGGCAGCTAGGTTTTACTGGGGAAAAGTGCATAATAATGCACTTAGAGCACAGAAACCCAGGGGCAGAGTACAAAATTGGAGTGGTATTGACAACCACCAAGCAGGAAAGAGACCCGGGGGTTAATCATATCAGATGACCTAAGGTGGCCAGGCAGATGACAGCGAGTGGGGAGGGGCTAGTGGGATGGCCAGGGTGCATTGGGGGTATCATCAGCAGAAAGAGGGGAGGTGGTGTTGCCTCTGTATAGATCGCTGGTAAGACCCCACCTAGAGACTGTGTCCAGTTCTGGAGACCACACCTCTGAAAGCATATAGACAGAGTGGAGGCAGCCCAGAGGAGGGCAACTAAAATGATGCAGGGTCTGCATTAAAGGCCCTACAAAGAGAGACTAAAGGACCTCAATATGTACACCCTGGAACAGAGGAAGGAGAGGAGGGATATGATAGAGACCTTTAAATACCTCATGGAGGTAAATAAGATACAGGAGGGAAGTATTTTTCAGAAGAAAAGGTGCTCAAGAACAAGGGAACATGTTATGAAGTTGAGTGACTGGATTCAGGAGAGATGTAATGAGGTATTTCTTCACAGAAAGAGTGGTGGATTCCTGGAACAGCCTTCTAGCAGAGGTGTTGAGGGTGAAAACAGTGCTGTGGTTCAAGAATGCATGAGATAAGCACAAGGGAATCATAGTGGAAAGGAATGGGGAGGAGAAAGAACTATAGCGTAGGTAGGGATGAATGGGCAGACTGGATTGGCCAAGCAGTCCTCATCTTTCATCAAATTCTATGTTTCTGTGTCTCCCAGTCTTTTTTTTTTTTTTTTTCCTGGTAATGTACCTTGCTGCAGTCTGACTTGCATTGCCTCTTGGTGCCTGTGTTGAGTCGATTGTTAGGAAAGACAGATCCCACCATCTTTTGAGTGTGTTGACGATAGGTGGACACGAGGAGTAACCATTAATCATGGCTTTCTTATGTAAACCTAAGGAGCAGTCACCAATTGCGGGGTTTGTATGTCATCCAGAGGAGCAGCTGCTGATTGTGGCTTTACTTTATATGCCCCCCAGAGAAGGACCGGAGGAGCAGCTGCTAGTTGGTGCTTTGTTTTGATTGTCCCCAGAGAGAGACAAGAGAAGCAACCGCTGATGCCATTATTTTGTATGTCTTGGGAGGAGTAGCCATTGCTTGCGGCTTTGTCCTCTACCAAGGAAGACTGGAGGAGCAACCACTTGCAGCCTCATTGTACCGGAGGAGCAGCCACTGATCACAGCCTGGATGTCAGTATTCCTGTCTACCAGTGGGGACCAGAGGAGATTCCGCTGATGATGAACTGCTTGTGGAGGCCTGATTGGAGGAGCTGATGCTGATCGTGGTTTGGCGAGGGACTGAATTCAACCAAGATGCAATTTATTTATGGGGTACCCCCTCTTTTTTTTGTGTGGGAGGTATGGGAGGGGATGCTGTTGACTGGGGGTGGTATTTCGTTTCTTTGTGTGGGAGGATAAGAAAATGCTGCTGACCACAGTTATGACAGTTCCCTGCAAGTGCAGACTGCTTTCTACTAAAATGTAGCTTTATTTACAGTGTCTCCTTCTCCCAAAAGGGACGTTGGAGAACCCACATGGCGATGTGGATGAGATGGGTAGGTGCTACCCGCATGTTAGTACCTCAGTTACTGTGATGAAGCAGGTAGTCCTCACACAGTAACTGCAGTAGTAACATGAGTAAAATGCCTTATCTGGATTCCAGAGACTCATTAATAGTAATTCCAAGAAGTCTGTCCTGACTACATCTTGCAGCTTTAAAAGAATATTGGGCCGACAGCGTGGCGCCGGATGATGGGGGATTGCTTGGCATGCTGGCGACCCAGGTTCGCGCCGAGCCTGGGAGCGTAGTAGCAGAGGCAGGAGGGATCAAGAGCATTCTCTGGACACTCCTCTTGGGGAGGGTTGCAGACGCACGCCCTTGGCGAATCCTTGTTGCTGGATTTGGTTTTGCACTTTGTGGTGGCGGGTGACCACACGCCACATACATCAGAAACAAGGACGCCACGGCGTGTGTCCTGAAAGGGCAGGGGGAACAAAAAAGGGAAAAATGGCCACCCATGCCGGATAGATGACGGCGGCCCACCTCCCCTGGCCGCAGAACTGGAAAGCCCCCATGCTGCACCTTCGTCGCCCGACATAGAAGCAGGGGGTGCCGAAGGGCAACTCAGTCTCCCCTCCCGGTTCCCTTCCCAGAAGTGGGGAGCCCCTCCCACCAACAAGGGGATATGTCAGGTGGCAGGGGCAGCGGACGGCAGAACAGGGGAGTGGTGGAGGGTGAGACTTGGCCACCTGAAGGAGAGGGCAGCCAGACTGGCAAAGGGATAAAAAGACAATACAAAAAAAAAATGGATATTGAGTGGGAAAAAGGTTGCATTAGTATTGGGCCCTGGGGAGACAGAGCTTGCAGCCATTCAGGAAAGTCCTGTTTCCCTGAATTCTTCAGCTCTCCCTCAAGGAATTTTGCGTTCTTTATTAAAACAAACCTTTCTTTTGTTTTCCATTTTTTTTTTTTTCATTCAAACATGAAGTCTTGCTGTATTCTGAAAAAATGCAGTTAGCCCCAGCACTTGAACTGCCTCAGAGAGTAGAGGGTTAAATTCTATGCAGAGCATAGAACGTTGAACTTGACCTCGGTTTTCAAACCTGTGTCCCTGGTACATTCTAATGTAACTCTCAGATTCTTTACTCCGCCTAACTGTGAAGACACTCCAGAGATTTCTCCTCACTACTTTGGTTCGGTAGTTAAAAAAAAAAAAAAAAATTGTTCAGTTTTGTACAACCGTTAACGTTTCAAACGACATGAAGTCTTGCTGTATTCGGACTATTGCAGTTAGCCCCAGCCCCAAAGGGTTAACTTTCTGTGCAGAGCATAGAATGCTGAGCTCGAGCTCGGTTGAGGTCTCTGTCTGCAGCCCTTTGAAATCCAACCGTCTGATTCTTTACTCCGCCTCACTGAACAGTCGCTCCGGAGATTTCTCCTTCAGCTCGGTTCGAAAATTCGGTTAAGTGTCGGTAAAAGTGTCGGTTTTAAGCCGAATTTGTTCCGCTTAGTCAGTTCAGCCTCTGTCTGCGGTACAGTGAGTACTAGATAGGTTTTACCTATTTATGTGTGGAAATTGTGAACTTGTTTAATCGGTTCGGCTGAACTGATCACTTTTAGTGAATTTCTGTCTTTTACTTTAGAGTGTGGTTACCGGTCCTTATCAGTTCAAAAAAAACGTGTTTTGAACGTTTTTATCCAACACCCATGTCACAGTTAGGAACCGATAAAGGAGTCTTGCCTGGCGGTTGCCATAAAAAGGGTAAGTTTGGTTAGGTTGGCCATGTCCGAGAAACCCAAGAAGAAAACCGGGCCCACTGGGTTTCAACACTGCAGTGAGTGTGGGGAGGACTTTGCTAAGGCCAATCCCCACACCAACTGTGTTTACTGTCTGGGGGGTTTCAACACTTCGATACAGACTGCTAAATTTGTAAAAATGTTCCTAAATCTACCCTTGAAGAGAGATTAGGTAGACTGAGGGAAAAGGAGGCCGAGAAGTCCACTGACCCAGATGGCCAGCCTGGTTCGGTTCCGACCGAACCAGAAGGAGTGCTCTCTGACCAGGGCGATACTTCGGGCAAAAGAAGAGCCGATCCTGAGGGGTCGGTTCCTACAAAAAGGAAAGGCAAAGAGAAATCGACCAGTTTGGATCCAGAGGTTTATGTTCCAACCGCCAAAGAAATAGCCAGAGCGATTCGGATTTTGGAATCACTTCGCCCAGTTCTGACCGATCCAGCACCATTTGGCAGGGGCTCAGTTCGGCCAGTTCCCCCGGTTCAAGATTATACCCCTGAAGATTTTTAACTGGAGTTTGAGGAGAAGGAGGAGTTCGAGGATGATGGTGAAAGTCTGGATGTGCCTATGGAACCGGACATCTCCCCAGACAAACCTTCTGATGTTTCCCCTCCTAGGCTTTCTGAGTCCCCTTCCCACTTTCTCTTTTACAGAAAAGTGGCCGAAACCCTCCAGCTTCCTATGGAGGAGGTCATGGAGGATGAAGAGGAGCCTGATTATGTAGAAATGATGGACATCCCAGAGTCCAGGAGAATGTCTAGTCCCCTCCACAAATCCTTTGGGAAGCAGACACTCAAAATCTTAGTCTCCCAATACTGTACCTCCTGTTGACAGAAGGATGGACAAGAGGTAGACACTATCAGGCTCAGATACAGAGTTTTTATACCAACAATGCAGCCATGTTGGGGTAGTGCAGGCTGCTGCCTTTGACAAGGCAAATATTCCCTTGGCTTCACCCCCCCCCCAGACAAAGACTCCAGGAAGATTGATGCCATGGCAAAAAAGCAGTACATGGCATCTTCCTTGGGACTCAGGCAGGCCGAACTGTATGGCCTGTACAAACCAGGTACCAGAAGTCCAGGTGGGACACTGTACTGGCACTGGCTAAACAGGCCTCCCCCAGCTAGCCAAGGAGCTGGAGGAGGTGGCTGCTGATGGGACTGAGGCATCAAAAGTACAGTTTCATGCTGCTGTGGATGGTCATGGCTACATCTGTGGCTCTTCGGAGAATGGCTTGGCTCAGATGTACTAGCCTCTTACAGGACACCCAGGCTAAGGCCATGGATTTTCCTGTAGTGGGTAATTCTCTGTTTGGGGAGCAGACAGAGAATTACATGAAGAAAATGGATGAGTACAGGACCACTTATAGGAGTGCTCAGGCCAAGGAGAGGCAGACAACTCCTCAAAGGCAGCAGTCCAGGGACAGGCCTTTTTACCAAGCACAGGCCTCTTCTCCCTTTTCACAGAGGGGGTTCTTCAGAGGGAGAGGCAGAAGAGGGATGAGCAGGGCTGCATCCACTCTCAACCTAAGGCCCCTGCAAAGCAGATAACCTGATGGGCCTGCCCGGGTCGACTCTCCTATTCCAGTAGGGGGCAGGCTGGCTTACTTTGTCCAGGACTGGATGTCTGTTACCTCAGACAAGTGGGTCCTGGAAGTAGTAAGCCAGGGACTGGTTCTCAGCTTCAAAAATTTCCGAAGATGAGAGCCAGATCTTTTCCACCTGCAGGTCTCTCAGAAATCCTTGCCCTAGAGGCAGAGGTGTCGTCTCTTCTGGCCTTAAGAAACATAGAGTTCCTACCCTACACTGGGGCAAAGGTCTGTACTCCAGGTACTTCCTTACCCCAAAAAAGACGGGAGTGGCGAACCATCCTAGACTTAAGATACCTGAACAAACATCTTTTAAAACCAAAGTTCAAGATGGTAACTCTGGGAATAATTCTTCCCTCTCTTAAGGCCAGGGGACTGACTAGTTTCCCTGGACCTCAGAGATGCCTATTTTCACATTCCCATCAGGTGCTCCCACAGAAAGTACCTCAGGTTCGAGTTGCCCTCAGGCCACTATCAGTTCAAAGCAATGCCCTTTGGCCTAACATCAGCCCCAAGGGTTTTCACAAAGTGCCTGGCAGTAGTCGTTGCCATTCTAAGAAGACAAAAGATTTCCATTTTTCCATATCTGGACGACTGGCTTATAGTGGGCCAGTCTCCAGACCAAGTTAAGTCAGACATGCAAGTGACCCAGCAAGTGCTTACTTCTCTAGGATTTCTTCTCAGCCTTCCCAAGTCAGTTCTCGAGCCAGTGCAGCTCCTTACCTTTATAGGGGTGGAGCTGGATACTGTCAAAGCAAGAGCCTTTCTTCCCCTGGAAAGGGCAAGAGTTCTTATAGAACTGGCTTCTTCCTTCAGCCTTCAAGTGTCCCGACCAGAAAGGCATTTCCTCCAGCTCTTGGGCCACATGGCAGCTTCCACAGCAGTGGTCCAAGGGGCAGGATTCCAGATGAGGGACATTCAGTTCCATCTGAGGGCCTTTTGGTCCCAGAGGAATGATCCCCTTTCAAACTGATTCCAGTGACTCGGACCTTGATCCTAGCCCTTCAATGGTGGCAGGATCAGGGCAATTTAAGGCAAGAGGTCCCATTTGTCACTCAGCCTCATTCAGTGACCCTTACCATGGATGCTTCTCTTCTGGGCTGGGGAGCCCATCTGGGGGCCCTCACTGCCCAGGGACTGTGGTCCCCTGAGGAATCCCTTCTCCATATCAATCTCCTAGAACTCTGGGCAGTTTTTCTGGCCCTGAAAGCTTTCTCTGTCAGTGCAGAACAAGGTGGTTCAGGTCAGAACAGACAACACTACCACCATGTGGTATATCAGCAGCAGGGAGGCACTCTGTCTACGGCCTTGTGCACAGAAGCCATGAAGTTGTGGTTCCTGGCTTATTCCCTGCAAACCTCTCTGATAGCTGTCCACCTTCCAGGGAAGGACAATGTGCTAGCAGATGCACTGAGCAGGATCTCTCAGGGCCATCACGAATGGTCCCTGGACCCTCTGGTGTTGAAGGTGATTTTTTTCAAGGTGGGGCACTCCAGAGATAGATCTCTTTGCAGCCCCAGACAATCATCAACTTCCTCTCTTTTGTTACAAACCCCCAGTCTTGGTCTCAGTCCCTCTGGATGCTCTGATTCTGAACTGGGAAGGGAAATTTCTGTATGTCTCCCCTTCCCTCTACTGTTCAAAATTTTAGTCAAGATAAGGTCACAGCCTTGCAAAGTGATTCTGATTGCTCCAGACTGGGCCAGACAGCCTTGGTACCCTCTGTTGCTGTCCCTAGCAGTCCATCTTCCCCTGTCTCTTCCCAGGAACTGCAACCTGTTAACCTCCTCTCAGGGGAGGATTTGGTACTCCACTCTTCAGTCACTCAATCTCAAGGCATGGCTCTTGAAGAGTTAGAGCATGCAGATTTGCATCTGTCTCAGGGGGTTCTGGATATTCTCAAAGCCTCTTGAAAGCCCGCCACTAGAAAAACCTATAACTCCAAATGGAAGAGATTCAGCATTTGGTGTTCCAAGAAACTTAGTTCCCCAGACACTGCTGAATTGCCTACAGTTCTGGATTATATGGTCCATTTGACTGGCTTAGGCCTCAGACCAGCGACTCGCAAGGTACACTTGTCAGCTGTTTCTGCTTTTCTGTCAGTGGGAAGTCTTCCTCACTATCATCTCATTCTGTGTTCTGTAAATTTTTTAAGGGATTGCTTCATACCAGTCCTCCCTTTAGAGGCCCGGCCCCTGCCTGGGACTTAAATGTTTGCATTGCTCAACTTATGCAACCTCCCCTCTGAACCCTTGTCCTCAGCAGAGCTTAAGTACTTGACTTGGAAAACTGTGTTTTTAGTAGCCATCACCTCTGCCAGATGTATCAGTGAATTGCAAGCCCTGTCAGAGGAACCTGATTTTATCTCCTTTCATAGGGATAAAGTGGTCCTTGGAACCAGTAGAAGGTTCTTACCCAAAGTGGTTTCAGATTTCCACTTGAATTAGTCTGTCTCTTCCTGTCTTCTTCACTGATCATTCTTCTTCAGGAGAGAGGAGGCTACACAGTTTAGATGTTAAAAGGGCCCTTAGCTACTACATAGAGCGTACCAAGGGTCACAGGTTTGATTCCCTCCAGTTGTTCCTCACTTCTGGAGAAGTGGGAAAGGGCAAACCTGCCACCAAGAGAACTATTGCCAGGTGGATTGTGTCTTGTATACAGTTCTGCTATGAGAAACTAGGAAAGATTCCACCCTCAGGCCTGAGGTCTCACTCCACCAGAGGTACAGCTGCTTCCCTGGCTGCTGCCAGGGATATTCCTCTCTTAGATATTTGTCAAGTAGCCATCTGGAAAACAGTCCATACCTTTACCAAGCATTACTCTCTGGATATCCAGGCTAGGAGTGATGCTCGGTTTGGCATAGCAGTACTTTTCCCAAAGTAGGTTCTGTCCCTCCTCCATGGAGGTACTGCTTGGTAGTCTGCAATAGTCAGAATACAGCAAGACTTCATGTTGTTTGAAGAAACATTTACTCACCTTAGTAATTATGTTTCTTCTAATGGAGTCTTGCTGTATTCTGACCTCCCTCCCTGCCTTCCCTCTCAGAACCTGTTTTTGGGAAGTGGGTGGGCAGGTGCAGTGTTGCACCTCAGGGGTGCTTCTTTTACACCCTCCTCTTTTTGTTTGGGTGTTTTATTATTATTATTTGGATTAGTTTTGGGTTTCCTGACTTGCGTCTTCCTTGGGAATTCAAAACTCTTGTTGCCAGTTGGCTAGTAAAAATTTTACAATTTCCACATAGGATAGTTAGTGAGTTTTTTGCTCGTAAGAATCTGACAGTTGGATTTCAAAGGGCTGCAGATAGAGACCTCAACCGAGCTCGGCATTCTATGCTCCGCGTAGAAAGTTAACCCTTTGTTCTCCGTGGCAGTTTAAAGGCTGGAGCTAACTGCAATAGTCAGAATATAGCAAGACTCCATTAGAAGAAACATAATTACTAAGGTGAGTAATTTTTTCTTTTCGCTCATCAAATCTCTGTCTACAGTACAGGTAGTGTAGTTTAGTAGACAGTGGTAAGAATTTATTCTTTCGGTTCTTCATCGGTCAGTCCGGTGTAGAACCAAACACTTTTCTGTGGTAAATTGTAAAGTATTTTTCTGGTACTGTAGTGGGTTCCAGTATCTTTCGGTCTCAAAAAAACATTTTTTTCCCCGTTTTTTTCCACAACCCTTGATCCGGTTGGTGACCAAACTGTTTGTAACCTGGCTTGAACACCTTCATAGGGTAACTTGGTAGAAAAAGCACAGTGTCTGAGAACTCCAAGAAGAAAACCAGTCCCACGGGTTTTCAGCACTGCACGGAGCATGGGGAGGCTTTTGCTAAAGCGGATCCCCACCTTGTCTGTGTTTATTGTCTGGGGTTTTATCACCTGAAAACAGACTGCCAAATTTGTGCAAATTTTCCTAAAGCCATGCTGGATGAGCACTTGAACCAGCTGAAGGAAAAAACGGCCGAATAATCCGCTGACCCAGATGGCCGGCCCGGTTCGGTCCCCACCGAACCTGAGGAGGTTCCTGCTGATCGAGGCGATACCTCCTCGGGCAAACGGAAAGCCAATTCTAAGGGATCTGTTCCAACGAAAAGAAAAAGAAAGTCTGCTGGTTCGGATGCAAACCTACGGGTCCCAACTGCTGAGGAGATTGCTAAAGTGATTAATATAGTTCAATCGCTTGAACCCATTCCAACTGAACTGACGACTTCTACAAGACGGTCGGTTGAGTCTGTTCAAGTTCACGCCGATTATGATCTGGAGGCCTTTTATGAATTGGAATGAGAGGGAGGAGAAGAAGATGATTTTGAAGGCCGAAGTGAGCCAGTGGAGCCTGACATCTCCCCAGACGGGCCTAATTCAGTTTCTCCTCCCAGACTTTGAGTCCCCTTCACACTTTTTGTTCTACAGAAAGGTGACAGAGACTCTTCAGTTTCCCACTGTGGTAGCCTCTGAAGAGGAAGAGGAACCTGACTTTGTGGAGATGATGGATGTCCCAGAGTCAGAAAGATTGTCTGCCGGCCCGGTGGCACTGAGGGTTGAGGCGCTGGACGCCACACCTCGCGCCACGCCAGCGAGCCGGGTTTGGGAACCAACCCGGGGTGCTGGGGGTCGGCGGGGAGGAGTAGGATTGAGTGTCCGTGGGACAGCTCTCCTCTCCGGGATCCAGGGGCATTCCGGGGCAGGAGGGCCCCTGGTGGGGCAGGAGGTACTTAAGCTGCTGGGAGCACAAAGCGTGGCGGAGGCGGGCCTGGCCAGGAAGCGTGGGCGGATGCGCCGCGCTGGTGGGCTATTGGCGCTGTGCACGCCGGCTTAGTGAAAAGTTGGAAAAAGGAGGGCACTGGGTTGCGGGCGGCATGATGGCTGCCTCCGCGCAGGACTCTCCCGGTACCTGGGCGTGCGGCAAATACTGGATCCGGACAGGGTGGGTTGAGCTCCGGAGGGAGTGCTCCCCCCCCCCCGCCGCGGGGGATACACCGCGGGGGTAGTCACGGGGCCTATTTAGGTGGCCGGGGGGAGTTCAAGGGGATGGCGGCTGGACAGACCCGCGGGTGATGCCAGGACGTGGCAGGTAAGCAGATCAGTGGCCCTGGGGGACAAAAAATAGAAACAAAAAAAGATAGTGTATTCCCTTGCACAAATCATTGGGGAAATGGACACAAAAGATTCTTTAAGTACCCACCTCTATACCTCCTGTGGATAGAAAGATGGACAGGAGGTATATGTTGTCAGGTTCTGGAACAGAATTCCTTTACAACCATTGCAGTCATGTTGGGATAGTGCAGGCTGCAGTCTGTGACAAGGCTAATATCCCCTTGGCGTCACACCCCCAGATAAGGATTCCAGGAAGCTGGATGCTAGGCCAAAAAAACGTACTTGGCATCCTCCTTGGGACTCAGGCAGGCCTCCTTATGGCTTATGTGGCTAGGTACCAGAAGTCTAGGTGGGATACTATTCTGGAGCTAGCAAAGAATGCCCATCCCCAGCTGGCCAAGGAGCTGGAACAAGTGGCTGCAGATGGGATTGAGGCATCCAAAGTTCAGTTTCATGCTGCAGTGGACTCGAATGATGATTCATCAAGAGTCATGGCTACATCTGTCTCCTTAAGGAGATTTGCTTGGCTCAGATATATTAGCCTTTCTCAGGATACCCAGGCTAAGGTCACGGATTTTCCTGTGGTACAGAACTCTGTTTGGGGAGCAGACAGAGATGTATATGAAGAAAATGGACGAATACAGGACCAACTATAGGAGTGCAGTGGCCAAGGAAAGGCAGGCTACTCAGAAGCAGCAGTTTAGGGCTGGCAGGGGTAGGCCTTTTCAGAAGCCTTTTTACCATGCACATGCCTCCTCTACCTTCCAGCAGGTTTTTTTTTTTCAGAGGGAGAGGCAGAAGAGGGATGAGCAGAGCTACATCCACTTCCCAGCCTAGAACCCCTGCCAAGCAGACCCACTGATGTCGGTCCGTTCGCCTCCCCTATTCCAGTAGGGGACAGGCTGGCTCACTTCTTCCAAGCATGGAAGTCTGTTACTTCAGACAAATGGGTCCTGGAAGTGGTGAGCCAGGGACTTGCTCTCAGTTTCAAGAAATTTCCCAAAATCAGGGCAAGGTCTTTCATACCTGCCACACCTCTGGAAACAGCTGTCTTAGAGGCATATGTTTCGTCTTTATTTCTTCAGAAAGCTGTGGAGCAAGTTCCTGTGTTGCACAGGGGAAAAGGGTTGTACTCAAGATACTTCCTCACCCCAAGAAAGACAGGGGAGTGGCGACCCATCCTAGACTTAAGATATCTGAACAAACATCTTACAAAACCAAAATTCAAAACGGTGACTCTGGGAATCATTCTTCCCTCCCTGAGGCCAGGAGACTGGCTAGCCTCAGAGACCTCAAGGATGCCTACTTTCACGTTCCAATCAGATGCTCCCACAGAAAGTACCTCAGGTTCCAGTTGCCCTCCGGTCATTATCAGTTCAGAGCTATGCCCTTTGGCCTCACGTTGGCCTCCAGAGTTTTTACAAAATGCCTAGCAGTAGTTGTAGCCTTCCTTAGAAGGCAGGGCATCTCTGTGTTCCCCTGTCTAGACAACTGGCTCATTGTAGGCCAGTCTCCAGATCAAGTAAGGTCAGCTCTGGCTGTCACCCGGAGGCTCCTGGGTTCCCTAGGATTCCTTCTCAATCTCTCCAAGTCAGTGCTAGACCCAGTCCAGTTTCTCACCTTCATAGAGACAGAGCTGGATACTATACAGGCAAGACCTTTTTTCCTCTTCAAAGGGTAAGGGCCCTTACAGATCTGGCAGTCTCTTTCAGACCTCAAGTGTCTCGTCCAGCCAGGCAGTTTCTCCAGCTTCTGGGCTACATGGTAGCTTCCACTGCAGTTGTCCAGGGAGCCAGGTTCCAAATGAGGGACATTTAGTTTCACCTCAGGTCCTTCTGGTCTTGGAAGAAGGACTCTCTTACCAAGTTAATTCCAGTAACTTAGACTCTTGTCCAGGCTCTCCAGTGGTGGTTGGAAGAGGACAATCTCAAGCAAGTAGTCCCCTTCCTTCACCAGGCATCCTCAGTGATTCTCACCACAAATGCATCCCTTCTGTGTTGGGGAGCTCATTTGGGGAGCCTCACTGCTCAAGGCACATGGTCACAGCAGGAGTCTCTTTCACATCAACCTTCTGGAACTTGGGGCCATGCTTCTAGCCGTTCAGGCATTCTCAGAATCAGTACAGGGGAAGGTGGTGCAAGTCAGGACAGACAACACCACCACTATGTACTACATAAGCAAGGGGGCACTTGGTCTACAGCCTTGTGCACAGAAGCCATGAAGGTGTAGTCTCTGGCTTACTCTCTTTAGACCTCCCTGATAGCAGTACATCTTCCAGGGAAGGACAGTGTGCTGGCAGATGCTCTCAGCAGGATTTCTCAGGGTCATCATGAGTGGTCCCTGAATCAAGTTCTCCAGATAATTTTCAAGAAGTGGGGCACTCCAGAGATGGATCTCTTTGCAGCCCCAATTAGCTTGCCCTGTTCTGCTGCAGACCTCCACTCCTGGGGTCTGTGCCTCAAGATGCTCTACTGTTGGATTGGACAAACAGATTTCTGCATGCCTTTCCTCCCTTTCCTCTGATATTCAGAGTACTGGTCAAAATCAGGTCTCAACCTTGTACAGTGATATTGGTGACACCGGATTGGGCCAGGCAACCTTGGTACCCTCTGTTACTGTCCCTAGCAGTCACGATTTCTCTGTCTTCTCAGGAGACACGACCTTCTGACCTCTTCTTAGAGGAGGATTTAATATCCCAATCTCAGTTCTCTCAGGCTCAAGGCCTGGCTCTTAAAGAGTTAGAGTATGCAGGGCTGCATCTCTCACAAGGGGTTCTGGATGTTCTGAAGGTCTCCAGGAAGCCTCCCACCAGAAAAACTTCTAATTCTAAGTGGAAGAGATTCAGCATTTGGTGCTTTCAGAGGAATGTACAGCCAGATTTGGCTGTCCTATCCACAACTCTGGATTATTTGGTCCATTTGAATGGCTTGGGCCTCAGGTCTGCCACTTTTAAGGTTCATTTAGCAGCTGTATCTGCTTTTCTTTCTGCAGGGAAGGGATCTTCCCTTGCGTCTCACCCTGTCTTTAGCAAATTCTTCAAAGGTTTGGTACATCTTAACCCTCCCTTTAGGGAACCAACCCCACCTTGGGACCCGAATATCTGTATTGCACAGCTCCTGCAGTCCCCCTTTGAACCTTTGTCTTCAGCTGAGCTAAAGTACTTGACTTGGAAGGCTGTCTTCCTGGTAGCCATTACCTCTACCAGGAGGATCAGTGAGTTACAGGCCTCGTCTGTGGAGCCGGACTTTATTGCCTTTCACAAGGGCAATGTGATGCTCAGGACAAATAGAAAATTTCTCCCCAAAGTGGTTTCAGATATCTTCCTTGTCAATCTTCACCATTCATTCTTGGGTTAAGCGGGATGACGCACCACTCTGAGTTTTTTTTTTGAGTCTGCTCAATGTAGCCACCCTCGAGGACAGCATTACCGCGTCATGCGCGAGGGGCGGCCGTTAGGTGCCACAGACTCCTCCTCCATCTCAGTTCTGTTTCTCCCGCCGTCAGGCTGCACCTGCTGCGCGGTAGCATATAGTTTCTCATTTTTTTCCACAACTGAAGACTCCTCGTTTTTCTCAGACCATCCACTCGACGCCATATACCAGTAAGACCGTTCCTTTCTATTTCTGTACTGCGGCGCCGAGTGCTTTATTACTTTTTTTCCTTGTTTAGTTCGCATCATGTCCGGTTCGGGGGAGCAGTGAAGTCGGGGCGGCGCGCCTCATGGTCGGTGCTCCTGTGGCCGGCATTTTTCCGTCTCGGACCAGCATGATGTCTGTCTCCGTTGCCTGAGACCCAACCCACGACATGGGCGATGTGCGGCGCTTGTTTGTCCATGGACCATCCGTGTCCTCAAAGTCTCGCCTTCAAGCTCGGCAAGGCCCGCCCGACCGGGAGGCGGCGTCCTCCAGGGATTCCCAGGTAAGGTCTCTTAGGCCTTCCCCAGGTCCCCTCCGGGCCCTCGGTCCCATGAGGAGGAAACTCCTCCTCTTTTCTTGCCGAAGGAAGCTTTCTCGCGGTGTCGAGAGACATAAAGTGGTCCCCTCTGGGGCCGTGGCGGAGACACCGCCTCGGCAGTCACCTCCCCTCGGAGGTGCAGGCTCCACCAGTGTCAAGGGCCCACGATTTCTGGGCCTGCGCACAGGATGAGCCTTCCATACCGCCCTCAGGCGCAGTTTTGATCGGTGATCGAGGCAGGCGCCGCAGGTGGCGTCGCCCTGGCCTTGTTGCCGCTCGCTGCGTCGTGGGCCGGTCTGTGCTCCCGGTGGCGCCGGGTTGGGTTCAGACGCCGGGAGTGGCGCCGTGGGCCTAACTGGTGTGGCAGGGGAGCCAGGACCGGGTCTGGCTGTCGCGAGTGGGCGGGGGTTGTCTGGCGCCATTCCTGGCACCGGCGCCGTTCACGGCGCCATTGCTCTGGGGATCCCTGGGGTTGCCAGCATTGAGGTTCTGCTGGTCTCGTCCTCTTCGGAGGCCGATGACACAGATGTGGACCCATCCTGGCACCCTGACTCTTCGGGGTCAGGGTCCCCGGTGGCGCAGCGGGCCCCTTCCACTGTCCCCACTCCAGTCCTCCCCTGAGGGTCCTCGGGCTAGGGGTGGCCCTGGGTCCCAGGGGGGTGATGTGGTGAGGACTGAGGAGGAGGCTCCCCCTCCTAGGGGGCCTGTGACAGCTGCCCTCCCGGGTGCTGTTGCCTCCTCTCGGGGTGGGGAGCGCTGCAGTCGGGAGGGCTCTCTGGGTCCGAGGGTCGGGGGCAGGGGATGGGTGCCCGGTCTCTGCAGCCACCCCTCGTGGGGTGGCTAGGAGCCGTGGCGAACCCGCCCTTTCCTCTTGGGCCCCGGGTTCCCTCTGGTGGCGTTGCTGTGAACTGCCCTTCTGGACCCATGCAGTCCCGGTTCGTCACAGGGAGGTTCCCCCGGCTGTTCCAGGCATCGATCCTCAGGGTCTCGTCTTGCGGCCTGGTTTGTTGTCCAGGATCCCACCGCGCTCGGGCTCCGTTCCCGGTTTCAGAGCCCTGGCAGAGGTCAGTTGCCTCTTCATAGGTGCCCTTCAGTACCTCTGCATCCACCCCGCTCTTCCAGGCCATGTCGGTCCCTATGGTCCGTTATCCTGGGAGCAGTTCAGAAGGTTCTTGGCTGGCCTTCCCTCATCACGTTAGATACATGCATGGCGGGTCCTTCGACTCTCCCACCGCCGGAATCTTCTGGACATTCGAGCTCTCCATCATTCTCGTCTTCCTCCTCTGAGGAGAGGAACCCCTTGCTCATCTTTCTTCTGACGCTGATTTCCCTGAATATCAGCGATTCCTCTCGAGGATGGTGAGGAATCTTCGAATCTCTTACGTTAGGCGAGACAACACTGAACGGGAGACGCGTGAATTCCTTGGAGAATTCAGTGCCCAGCACCTGGTGGTACCTTCCTGGCCTATCCCCTTCCAGGAGGCGTCTATCCGTTCCTGGCAGTCGCCAGTCGCCCTCTCTCCAGCCCCGGCTGACTGTCGTCGAAGGTATTGTGCCCCCTCGGAATCCCCTGGGTACCCTTCCCAACCCGTCCTCGGGTTTCGTGTACCTAGAGACTCCTTCCGGGCACCGCCGCCTGGCGCACGACCACCCACCAGATTCGGATTCACTACAATTCGACTGGTGGGGGCGGAGAGTGTTCTCTTCTAGTGCGGTGGCTTGCATTGCATCACATCAGGCTCACCACGCTGCCTACAATCGGCATCTGTGGTCAATGCTCTCCCAGCTTCTAGCATCAATGCCTGATATGGAGCAAACCAGAAAGGCTATTGCCCTCTCCGCTATAGGCCTGAAGCTGGCAAGACACCAAGCAAGGGCATCTTATGGCGCCAATGAGGTGGCTTCCAGGCTTGCAGGGACAGCGATCTGCATTAGGCGGACGGCATGGCTCCGTCTGTCAAGGTTGTCACCCCTGGCCCGGCGTAGGGTGGTGCGCTCCGCTTTCCGGGGGACCAGTCTTTTTTCCTCCAGAGCTAGGAGACTTTTGCAGGGGCTTCCTCCGTCTCCCCGTCCTCGAGGGGCACCTCCTAGCTCTTCTCCCACTTAGGCTTCTCTTTGTGTTAGCCTGGGTCTTCCCCTTCTGTTCCTCACCAACAGGAGGCTGGGGGTCTTGTTCCCTCAGGGTTCTACCCCCCTTTTTCAAGGGGGGAGGGGGATTGGTACTCACCCAAGCAGTAATGAATGGTGAAGACTGACAAGGGAAGATATGAAAATTACGTATCTACCGTAATTCTTGATCTTCTCTTGTATCTTCACCATTCATTACTGATACCCACCCACCTTCCCCTCAGTGGCCTCCTTCTGTGGCATTTCCCCCTCCTGTCTCGTTCCTCTCTCCCCCCTTGGCCTTCATGCCAAAAAAAAAAATCTGTTTTTTTCCCCCATTCTTGTGAATGGATTCTCTCTTTTCCTCAAGGTAGAGAGGAACGAGTACGGTTGCAAATTTCTTTAATTCTGAGGGAACTCTTTCTGACTGCCCTATGGTGCGATTCCTTACCTTCTTCAGGTCATGTAGTTTCACAGCCTGGTGGCCATGCCCTGTCTTGGCCTCCTCAAAGTTTGGAATCCCCCCTGGCAGGCATTATTTTTCAAAGCTTTTCCAGCTGCTGACTGAACTTGTCAGCTTCAAGCCTCTGTCTGCCTTGTCCTAGCAAGTCTGATTGAGTTCCTCTCTATTTTTCTTACAAACTGCCTTCGAGAAGGCATAGTCTTTCCCATACTCTTCTGTGGTAGCACTTAACAAGGTGCTAAGGAACTTAGTCCTCTTCCTGGATGGGCGCTCTTCCGGAACAGGTTCTGCTCGGACAGTCTAGGAGCCCTCAACTAGGATGAAGGGACTTGGCATGTTGAGAGTTCAGAGAGTCTGCCCTCTCTTGGGTCTGTTCAGGAGGTTCGGTGGAACCTCTCCTCAGTCCTAGCAACTGGGATTCTTGCGCCCTTATTAGTTTCAAGCCTATAAGCCTCTCAACCAACAATGCTCGATGGGCACTGTTCTCCTTCTCAACATGCCTCTTTCTTTCTTCTCTTTCTTCTTCTACTTTCTCTCCCTCTCTCTGTTCCTCCCCTAGAGCCGCCCCAGAAAGGAGGCCCTGCGGTCCCTTAGGGTAGGAATTCTCTCCCCTCTGTCTATTCTCCATCGGCTTATTCCTTTTTCAGTTTATTTCCTTTCCTTTTTCTATCCCTCAGCTCTCTTGCCTCACTTTCTTTTTCTTGCACTTTATTTTGCCTCTCAGTTAACAGAACTGAGATGGAGGAGGAGTCTACGGCACCTAAGCGGCTGCCCTCGCGCCAGCGATGCGTCATCCTAGAGGGCGGCGCCGTTGGAAGCGGACTCTAAAAAAAAAAAAAAAACTCCTGTGAGGTGCGCGCCCGGCTTAACCCAAGCAGTAATGAATGGTGAAGATACAAGAGAAGATCAAGAATTACGGTAGGTATGTAATTTTCATTTTTATCTTAACCAGTCTATGTCCCTGCCAGTGTTTTTCACTGATCATTCTTCTTCAGGCAAAAGAAGGCTGCACAGTCTGGATGTAAAAAGGGCATTAAGCTATTATATGGACCACACTAATGCCCATGGAAATGACTGTTCTCAGTTGTTTCTCACTTATTGCCATCCAATCCTCTATCATCTCAGTCGTTGATTATGGCTTAGTTGTATACGGATCTGCCACTACTACAGCACTTAGTCGCATTACAACATCCCTAAATAAGGCCTGTCGGTTGCTCACTGGTGCACACCGACGTACCCACATATGTGAACTCTATGCTGACTCTGGTTGGTTGCAACTCTCAAACCGGATAAAGTACCTTACCTGCCTGATGGCGAAAAAATCCACTCTGGGCCTCACTCCACCCTGTATCCAAGACCTGTTATGCCGGCGCTGCGCACCCGTTTACCAGAAGATCAGAACACCAGCCTCTCCAAGTCCCCGATGCCGGACTTCTCAGGGACAAAGATCATTTGCCTATCGTGCCCCAGCTGGCTAAATGCCCTCAGCACTCATATTACTGCCTCCACCTCTCTAGGTATTTTCAAATCAAGGCTTTTCTCTCACCTTGCCACCTCCAGCTCCTGTGACTGCCCTGGATTAAACCTCCTATTTTCTCACTACCCACCCTGTCCCGTTATTTGACAAAGACATGTTTGGGAAACCTTTTCTCCTGCTATTGTCTGCTCCCCACACCTTTCACTTACCCCCTCTGTTCTGGACTTTTTGCCTATTTGTTTCTCCTAATCTGGCATGACCTCTTTCTTGTAATAATAATGTGATTATTGATATCTCGTGTCCTTTTGCACAAATGATTTGATATGTATTTGTATATGTTTTCTTGCTCTTGACACAACACAAATTGTTGTTATCTATGTACCCTTTTGTACTGTACCTAATTGACGTGGAACCTTTGTAAAAGAGCCTGTGGCTCAAAGGTAGTGATTCCTAGAACAATAAACAAACTTATGGAGAACTGGGATAGGGGAAAGCCTGCCACCAAGAGAAAAACAGCCAGGTGGATTGTCTCTTGCATTCAGTTCTGTTACACAAAATTGGGCATGGAACCTCCCGCAGGGCTTGAGGGCTCACTCAACCAGGGGTACAGCTGCCTCCTTGGCAGCAGCTAGGGATATCCCCCTCTTGGAAATCAGTAAAGCAGCCACCTGGAAAACTGTTCACATTTACCAAGCATTACTGTCTAGATACTCAAGCCAGAAGTGATGCTAGGTTTGGCACAGCAGTACTGCAGAGCCTATTTCCAAAGTAGGTTCCGTAGATCCCTCCTCCAAGAGGGTACTGCTTGGTATTCTGCATTTTGTCAGAATACAGCAAGACTTCATGTTGTTCGAAGAAAAAATTACCATAATAATGTTTCTTCTAATGGAGTCTTGCTGTATTCTGACCGCCCTTCCTGCCTCCCCTCTCAGAACCTTCTTTTGGGATGTGGGCCTTGGCAGGTGCAGTGTTGAACCCCAGAGGTGTACCTATTTGATCTCATCCTGGCCAGTATGAATGTTATTAATATTTTAGAATTGATTACTACTTGTATAGTTATTACCACTATCTGGTTCAAGGTCTTGTTCTTGGGTTCTCGACTTGTCTTTTTGACCCAAGTACTTTTTGGCCTGTGGCTTAATTTCTTAAAACATTTTAGAGCTAGATTAGTTAGCATTAGTGCTCGTAAGAATCTGATGGTTACATTAGAATGTACCAGGGACAGAGGTTTGAAAACCGACCTCAACATACTATGCTCTGCATAGTTTAATCCTCTCCTCTCTGGGGCAGTTAAAGTGCTGGGGCTAACTGCATTTTGTCAGAATACAGCAAGACTCCATTAGAAGAAACAACATTACTATGGTGAGTAATTTTTTTCTTCCTGATTATTCTGTAATGGTAATTTACTGTGCAGGACTTGGGTGAAGCAATTTTAGGATGGCAGAGATATGGGGCTGCGGAGGAAAGGAGCCGGGAAAGGACAGCAAGGAGCCTGGCTTAGTAGCATGGGGAAAGCCGTGGTTGGCAGTGATCTATCTGAGTCAGAGCCTGCAATCAGGAATGTATTAAGAGCCATCAAAGCATTGGACGCTCGTGTAAATGGCTTTGGACATGAAGGTCCAAGAATTCAGTTCTAGGCTAATGGTGTAAGACCCAGTCCTCCATTGTGCTAATAGAAGCCAAAGAGGCAGCCAGCTCTGTGGGTTGCCACTACATCCTCTGGACTGATCAAAGAAAATAATGTGCTATTCTTTTGACTCGAAGCCTGGAAGACCAAACCAGGGCTTCCAGCATTTGCGTGCTGGGTCTGCCATAGTCAGCAGAGATTGTGAAACCTGTCGGTTTTACGGGGCAGTGGCTGGAGCAGACCCTTCATTTGGAGCAGAGACCAGTAGTATACAGTGCCTACTTGATCACACCAAACAAAAGGAGAGATGACATGCCTGGCCCCACAACATTCCTGGTAACTTTAGCGGGCCTCATGAAGGGGACAACATTTTGGATGTGGCCAGACAGCAAGGACCCATCTCTTTGGATAACGCATATGAGGTCTAGTTGTTCCTAAACCTTAGTTTTGCTACCAGGGCCAAGAAAAGGTATTTGACTCGAGATAAACTGTCCGGTCTCTGAGGGTTTCCCATGACCTTCGGTATCCTGCCAGGTTGAAAAGATCTATCTTGGAAAACAATACCAATTCGGTGATCCTCATGAGGCTGGTAATCTGGTTAAAAAAAATTAAGCTGGACTTTGGTACCCCAGAGGAACAAGAAATGGTCTCCGATTAACATGCAGATCTTAAGTTTCAATCTTCACCATTCATCATCTTTGGGTAATGTGGCCGGAGGTCACAACCCCGCGGGAGCTTTTTTTTTGGATGGGCGGAGTCCTCAATGCGGAGCTGTCGGTGCCATTGGCGGTGCCGTCCCTGATGGTGCCGTGGCAGGGCTTTGACTCAGTTTCTGCTACTGCTCTCGGCGTCATGTCTTCAGGCTCCATTCGCTGTACCGTTGGAGAGTTCTGCGCCGGCTCTGGTGCAGACACCCGGACTGGTGCCTCCGCCAGTCGGGATGGCAGCAGGCGTCTGTGTACAGCCTGGCACCGGACTTCAGTCTCTACCTTCTTGGAGGCGGACTTTGACTCTTGTTCCGACCGGCCATCCAACTCTTTGGAATTGGTGGACCATGTGGATACCCTGGTATTTTCCTCGGCCAACCGGAGCCAGACCCCCTCTGAGGAGCGGGCAGTTGCCACAGAGTCTAGGGTCAGGGGTGCTGACCAGCAGGCAGTGGTGCAGGCCACTATTGCTCTGCAGCTTGGGCTCATAGGGTTTTCTGCCCCCTCAGTTGCGGTACCCCCTCAGGTGGTGTGCCTGGATTGCCCAACTTTGGGGCTGAAAGGAGCACCCATGGGAGGGGAAGGTGCTACTCCCTGGATAGTCCCCTCGGGGACTGACCAGAGTTGTCAGCTGCCTAGGCTGGTGTTTGCGAGGAGGAGGGCTCTTTCAGACTCCGAGGGGTCAGGGTGCCATGTGGCGGCCCTTTTCCAGGACCCAGCCGGGTTCGGAAAAGAGTCGTAGAGTGGACCCCCGCCATTCCTTTTCAGTCTCCTCGAGAGGGGCCTGTTCTTTGGAGGGAGGGGACCGTCCTTTTGGAATTCCACGGTCCTGGTCACGTCATGGGGGGAATCTTCAGGGCACAGCCTAGGCAGTTCCAGCATAGTTGATCGGCTGTTGAGTTTTCCAGAGCTCCCTCTTCCCTTGGGGCTTCAGGTGTGTGCTCTCGTCTGGACAGAGGACAGTCGATTCCTGTTGGCTTTGCCCCCACTCCTCTGTCATCCTCTCCTGCTCTTCCAGGCATTCTTGGTCCTAGCGGACCTCTGTCCTGGGAGCAATTCAGGGCTGTCGCTGCTCATTTCCCTTCATATGTCAGGGCCAAGGACAGGCATGTGTTCCAACCTCCCCCTGAGCAGCCAGCCACTGAATCTCCAAGGTCTCCACTTCCTCATTCTCCTGTTTGGGAGGATAGGAGCCCTCTGTCCACATCTCCCCTGCTGCTGATCTCGGGAGTATCAGGGTTTCCTCGTGAGGATGATGGAGCACAATCTGGAGCATTCAACGTGCGCCTTCCTAGGCTATTTCAGTGCGGACACCCTTGTGGTGCCCCCCCCCCCGGCCTGCTCCCTTCCAGGAGGCGTTGTTGCATTTCTGGCAAAAACCCTTTTCCGGAGTCCCAGCCCCTAGGGATCTGTGCCAGAGGTATTGTGGCCCCCCCCCGGAGTCTCCAGGTAGTTTGCCTCATCCTCAGTCAGGACTGACACAGCTGGACACTCCCAATGGGCTTCGCGCCCTCCACCGTGACCGGCTCCAGATGCAGATTCCATGGAATTTGACTTCTGGGAGAGGAGGACTTTCTACTCGGCACGGTTGCTTCTTTCAATTTCTGCACATCAGGCCCACTATGCTACCTGTGATAGGTTTTTGTGGTCCAGGCTAGATCAGCTCCTAGCCTCTATGCCTGATTTGGAAGTAACCATACAAGCCATTGCACTTTCTGCACGTGGCCTGGAGCAAGCAAGGCACCAAGCGAGGGCATCTTACGACGCCAACGAGGTAGCTTCCAGGGTTGTAGGGACAGCATCTTTCCCGGTTGTCACCCTTGGCCCGGCATAGGGTGATTTCCTCTGCGTACTGGAGAACCCATCTTTTCTCCCATAGGGTGAGGCAGGTTCTGTCGGGGCAACCTCCTGCCCCCTCCAGGGGGTCCCCGTCTCACTCTCCCCAGTCTCTGGCCTCTCCAGGCCTGTAAAGGTTCTCCCTCCCTATGTGTCATCCACTGAGAGCTAAGGGACTCCATCCTTTAGGATCTAGGGCCCCCTTCGGGGGGGGGGGGCTCGGTACTCACCCAAAGGTGATGAATGGTGAAGATTGAGAGATAAGATATGAAAATTATGTACCTACCGTAATTCCTGATCTTTCTGTGTATCTTCACCATTCATTGCAATCCCACCCTCCATCCCCCGGGGCCTCAGTCTCTGGGTGCCCCTCTCCCCCCCCTTCCTTTCCAATGGTCAGGAGCAGGGTGACCTTGGGTGCACAGGGGGATTTTTACTCATGACAAGAGGGGAGAGGGATCGGGGGAGGGGGCACTTCTTTCCTCAATGCTTCGGTTCCACCCCTTTGGGGTGGGAGTTGGTGGTTGCCCTCTCTTCTTTTCTCTCTCCTCCTCTATCCTACTCTGTTCTTGTCCTTAGGGACTCATCCCTCAAATTAATTTAAGAAACTTTGTTTCTTACCTCCATATTTGGTTTCAGGGGGAGTACAGCCCTGTATCCTGTCTTTTCTTCCAGAATATCTGCTTCTGCTTATGTCAGAGTTTATTGCCAGTGATTCTGTGCCTTCAATTCTGGCAGTGTAGCCTTCTGGCTACTCCTTCGCAGTTCCTATACAATCTAGAGGCAGGTCAAAGGTTCAGGGTATGTCCTCCCCCTCCCTATTTCTAATTTTTCCCTCCCTTCCTCTTTTTCTGCTTCTGGAGATTGGGGCCCCTTCCCAATCCCCTTAGATTTCTAACTCTCCTTCTGTCCTCTCCATAGTTTATTTCTCCTTTTAGTTTGTATATCTTTTCCTTCGTCTGTCCCTTGGACTTCCTTGTCCCTCCCTCCCAACCTTTTCTTACTCTACGGCGACTCAGAACTGGCGGAAGGGTGGGGTCGATGACACTTGATGGCCCAACCCACGGGCGCCATGCAGTGCGTCAGCCTCAAGGTCAGCGCCGACGGTGCATCGACTCCGCCCATCCAAAAAAAAAAAAAGCTTGCAGGGTCGTGACCTTCAGCCACATTACCCTACCCAAAGGTGATGAATGGTGAAGATGCACAGAAAGATCAGGAATTACAGCAGGTTCGTAATTTTTATTTATTGACTCTTAAATTATGACTACCAGGGTTCACTGTGGGATGGGGAGGCTAGAGTGAGGAGGGAGACAGATGGCAGCAGCTACTGTATTGGGCTGTATACCCAAATAAGGTAAATCCTTTAGGTGTTCAGTCTGCCACACTTAAATTGCTGGAAAAATATGATGTACTACGTCTACTGTATTTGTTATATTAAGTGTGATGCGGGCAGCTGGGTAACTGTTACTGGCACTGACTGCATCGTGTTACTCCAGAAGTTTCTCCCACCCCACCCCCGGTAGAAAACAGTCTTACACATCCTCTGGGGACCATGCTCTGTACTTACCTAATGTTTATTTTCAAAGGCTGCAACATGTGACCAGTTATCCTTTATTTTAGGTCTAGACATTCTTGGGATGTCTCTAGTTCCGGATGTTAAAAAAGGAAACAAAAAAAAGTTCTGTTTGTTTTGAACTTTACTTTACAAATGTAACCTCTCAACGTTAGGAGTGGTAATATGCAGTACTTCATCAGAGGGAGACGGGGATACCATGATATTATGTGGAAGGGACTGCTCCTGGTTTCTGGGAGCTACAGGCCAGATTATTAATGCCTGTGATTTTATTTGGGTAGTCTGCAGTATGATGATTAAAGTTCTTTTCTGCAATGCCAATGGCAGCTTATACAGTGTTGTTTATGAAACACTGATGTTTTCCTATCCCCTACTATGATGTTAAACACTGGGTAGCCCTGTAGAATACCCTAATGTAAGAACGTGATGACCAGATAGAACTTAAGTATCTACTGTGGCTTAAGATTATTTGAAGATTGCATTTTTATAAAACTAACAAAAAGAAAGTACAAAAAAATATATTGGGCCCTAAATAAGGAAAAAATAGGAATAGTTCAAAACAAAAACACAAAACAGTACACTGGGGTGGAAAAAACAGGCTTCAGACATGCCCAAATTTATAATTTTATTAAAAAATGTAAACAAAATTGTTTTCGTTCCCTTTAAGGCAGGATGCATTTTAGAGCTTTAAAATTATGTTCTAAAATAAATAACTTGTTGGGTAACTCTTTAGGTTTTCAGATTTGCATTTGGAACTGTAAACAGTAAATATTATTCTAGGGTCATGGATATTATCTATCCACACTTCTGGCAGTTGCCTTTCCCTTTAAGACTTGCTGGAATTGTCTTCAAGCCGACTCCTCCGACCCACCTGGGTGGTAACTCCTTCACCTCCGCCCATGACGGCAGATATTCCTTTCCGCTGGAAGAAGCAGCTTCTCACCTTATCGTTCTCGCACTGAGTAGGCCCTTGAGACTAAATCTACAGATTTACTTCCTAAAAAGTTTAATACTTTGTGTCTTCAGCTTGATCATCGATTGTGACCGCGATGGATGAAGTCCACTCCTGGGTTCCGTTGGTGCCCCTGCAGGCAGATGATGTCCCTAACAGATCCGCACACCACGTGGCACGAGCACGATCCCCAGGCCTGTGACATTTTGTCAAACTTTCCATCCTACTGTTCTGCAGGACCATCTCGCCCAACTCGGGTTAGGCCGACCGAGCGAACGAAATCCACTGGTCAAATCTAAGGATGCCCATTGGGTGGTCTCCATGGCTGCGGGGTCTGCTGAACAGCTTGCGGTGCTTGAGGAGGCTGCAGCACAGGTCACTTCCCACTCCTCTTTGGTGGCTGCCTTTGTGCCGCTCCAGCTGGGTTCAGCTTTCACGGGATCCTTCAAAGAATTGTGCCAATCCTTGCTGACACTTGGTCAGGGATCCTCCGGGCACAAATCTAAGTCGAAGAAAGAGTCCAAAAAACAGTCTTGCCAATGTTAGTGGGCTCGGGAGTGCCCTTGGTCGACAGCTTTGGATTCCCGCCCTTCTCCGGATCTGACTTCAGTCGAATCCTCTGCTCAGACCACCGGCTCCATGGTAACCCCATCAGGCCAGTTGGCTGAGGCACTGGTTGATCTTCCGGCCTAGATTTTCCTGAGCTGGTCAACCAGTTGTCCACTGAAGAGGCCGACACTTCCTTATCCAAAACTCTGGTCCTGACTCAGACCAGTGGAGGGACAGATCAGTTCACTGACCTGCCTTCTCTGTTCGAACGAGACCCAGAGGAGCCTCAGCGCTTCCCGACTCCCTCAGAGCCCTGCTGCTGGTCCCCCTGGTGGTCAAGGTCTCTGTCATCTTCCCGTGGGTCGAGTGGTTCCCGATAACTCCGGCGCTCCCACTCTCAGCACCACGGAAAGTGTCACCACCGCTGCTCTTCATCCTCATCCTCCTCAGGTGAGGAGAGGCTTTGGTGCAAGTTGCATTGACGCAGCGAGGATCTCATGTGGCAACAGCCAGTGCTCACTGGCATGAAGCTGGCTCTGGCTACTACGCTGGCCATCATCTGGCTTTCACTCGTCAGGCCAACACCTTCTCTGCCAAGAAGCCGACCAAGATGGTCCGGCTCAGCCAACCCTGGCATCTCCACCAGTTCTGGTGGGACCGCCACCTAAACAGCCATTGACTGGCACTCTGACCAAGGAGTCTCAGCCAACCAAGGGACTTCCCCATTGGCTGTCAGTCACCATGACCCCTGACCGTCCACGGAGGGTCAGTGGGGACTCGGGCGGTCGGCCCCTCTTTAACGACTCCTCAGAGTCAGAAGGTTCCTCCCTGCATGCTCGTCCAGTTGACTTGGAGTTAGTGGGGGATCTCTCGACGGACAAAGGCCCTTCCTCTTTTATGGACCTTTTCTGCCTGATCTCTTGAGTCCACAGTTATGAAAGTGGAGAAACTGACTCATTACCCACTGATTGAGATCCTCAACTGGGGAGATACTCCTAAAGAGGGAGGCCAGTCTTGGCCCTGCCCAGGAGCTTTGGCAGTGCCCCGTTTCCTGCCCTGTGCCCTCTTCCCGGATGGCCCAAAAGTATGCGGTATCTACTGGTTCCCTCTCAGGATTCACAGAACACCCCCTCGGCTGAGGGGCTGGTGGCCAATTCTGTGTTTAGGTGCTCTGGCAATACTGGGGACATTGACAAGCCGCCCACTGGAGTCCAAAAAGAGGGATCATGCGGCTAAAAAAGGTCTATGCTGCCTCCTCTCTTGGACTTCGCCAGGTGAGCTGTGCCCTCCTTATGGCCCACTTCCCTCATGCCCTGCTGGGCACCATAGATGAGGTGCTTCCTCATCTGCCTGCGGACCTTCAGACCACAGTCAAACAGGTCTGGGACCAGGGCACGGCTGTAGCAAAACAGCAGCTCCACACAGCCATGGATATTGGGGACTCCTGTGCCCATGTGCCGCAGGACTTGGATAAGGATCTCGACCTTCATGGCAGACACTCAGCACAAACTGGCAGATGTTCCTTCCCTGGGCACCAACTTGTTCGGGGTCGAGGACTACCTTACCCACATCGAGAAGTCCAATGCCACCTTGAACTCTGACATCTGCCCAAAAGGACCCCAAGGGCTCCAAGCAGCAGCAGAGAAGGAAGCCCTTTCAGTCCACCTCTCTACTCCTGCAGCCAAACCAGCCCAACCCCAGGCTGGTCTGCAGGCCTAGGCCTGGTGACCTCGGTCAAAGGCAGTGGCTTGGTCATCCGTGAGCCTGGGGGAGAGGCTTCAGTGGCCCCTCAGCCAGACCCCGCCTGCACAGTGATGGGGTGAGGGGTGCCTCCCTCATGCCCATCACACCTCTCCTGGATTCTGCCATGGGGGGGATGGCTCCACCACTACCTTTCCACCTGGTCCGCTGTCACCATGGACAGGTGGGTCCTCGAGGTGGTGGATCAGGGTCTGCATCTGGAATTCGAGCAGTACCCTCCTTGCCGAGCCCACACCCCACGGGAGGACTAGGTATACGCAGACATTGTCAGCTGTCAGAGATGATATAGCTCAGCTCCTCCACAAGGAGGTCATGGTTCCTGTCGTGGATCCTCCGGCACACCCAGGGTTTATCTCCAGGTACTTCCTGGTGCCAAAATGGATGAAGGGCTGGCGCCCCACTCTAGATCTGCATGACCGGAACAAGTTCCTCAAGTCACGCACCGTCAGGATGGTAACTCTATCTCAGATCATACCATCCCTAGAGCAGAGCATGTGGTTTTGCTCCCTGGATCTTCAGGATGCGTTCTTCCACATCCTGATGCGTCTGCCATAACGCTGTGCTTCTGAGCCAAGGTAACCCGCTACGAGTTCCAGGCCATGCCATTTGGCCTGTCCTCAGCCCCCAGGGTCTTCACCAAGTGCATTGCAGTGGTGGCAGCTTACCTGAGGCACCTAGGGGCCCAGGTTTACCCCTGCCTGGACAACTGGCTGATTGCAGGTCCCTCCAGGCAGGAGGTGGAGGGGTCCAGGGATCTGGCCCTCCAGACCTGCGTCTCCCTTGGCCTCCTGGTCAGCAAGGCTAAGTCGGAACTCATACCTTCGCAGGTGATCCATTTCATTGGGACAGAGCTAGACTCTTGCAGAACCAGAGCCCGGCTCCTGGCAGACAGGGTGGAGGCTCTCTCCTCCTTTGCCCAATCATTTCGATTTGGGCAGTTGCACCCTACCCACGAATTCCTGCGCCTTCTGGGGTACATGGCAGCCTGTACCTGCATGGTCCAATGGGCCTGATGGAGAATGCGCTCCCTGCAGTGGGAACTGTCCAGCCAGTGGTCTCAGCGCAGAGGTCACTTCGACCAGCTGGTCTCTGTGACCCTCTGGATGTGGGATGTCCTCCAGTGATGGTTAGTCCTGGAGCATCTGCAGAAAGGGATCTCGTTTATCCGCCCAAAGCCGATGGTCATCCTGAGGACCGATGCCTCTCTCATGGGCTCGGTTGCCCACCTGGGGGAAACTCAGACTCCACAGGCTGTGGACCCCCGAAGAGTCACGATGTCACATCAACCTGCTGGAGCTCCAGACAGTTCAGCTAGTGCTGACTGCATTTACTCTGCACATCCGGAGTCAGGTGGTTCAGGTTCAGACAGACAGCACCGCAACCATGTACTACCACAACAAAGAGGTGTGGAGGGGTTGTGAGATAACAGATGGACCAGACACCGAACTTCAGGTTCAGTACACAATCTCTCTGAGATATTTATTCAAAATACAGGAAATAACCTTCAGCAATGGCATATTCCTTCTTCGGTACATCAATTTGCAGCAACAGACTATGTATGTCCTTTCTCTGCACTTAGCCAGCACCTACTGACACTGATCTATACATTTTTAGTGAAAGACCTTCGTCACTATGTGGGCCTTGTTTGCTTAGGTAGTGGGAGCGCAAACAGGAAAAAAAAAAAAAACAAGCTGTAGACAAAGAACCTCAATGCAGAATCACTGAACAAGGGTTACCCCAAAGGGCACTGGCAACAAATGAAGTTTCAGAGAAACACTACATCATACACTTTCATAATGCAAAGCATTGTGGGATATATGCAAATCACCATGACATTTCAGACTTGTTCAGTTTACAGCAATTTACATGCATTTTAAATAGCACAGTTAACTTAATTTCTATATTTGTCACCTAGTACTTTTTACCATTATCAAAAACACCTAGTGCCATGGTATTTTCAGCATTTACAGGTTTCATAAACATAAGTTATATACATCCAGGTATTTTATGACATAGTGCTATTACATACTAAATCCAACAACGATAAACACAACTTGTTTTACATACGCTTGGAGGTCACCACAATAACTTCCCTTTACGAGGACCGGAGAGGGAAAAGGAAAATGGGATACTATAGCATAGTCAAGAAAGGGAAGGGGATGCCCATAGATGGCCAGCCTTATGGACTAGAAATTGTAAAGGATAGATTAGGCTAAGAAATAGAAGAACTGTTGCAACAGATTTAAGAAAAGGTTGGTCCTCAAGAGTGGCAGGAGCTCCCTGTCACAGGCAGGACGCACTTTCTGCTACTGTGCAAGGAAGCTCTCCATGTGTTGACCCTCGTGAGCAGCCTGGTGTCCGATCTCCTTGCCATCCATGTGGCAGGGGCCTTCAACCAGCTGGCGGACACTGTCAGCCATGTGGACGAGGTGTCTCACGAGTGGTCTCTTCACCCAGAGGTAGTACACAGTCTGTTCTCCCAGTGGGGCACCCCTCAGGTGGACCGGTTTGCCTCTAGGGAGAACGCAAAGCTGAGGCTATTTTGTGCCCACCCCCCTCAGCAGGGAACACTGCAGGGGGATGCCTTCTCAAGACCCTGGCCCCAGGCTTCTTCTATGCCTTCCCTCGATTCACAAAGCATTGCTCAAGGCCAGGAGGGACAAGGCACAGGTGATCTTGGTGGCTCTGGACTGGCCCCACCAATTCTGGTACCTTGATCTCCTCCACCTCAGCAGAAGGCTCCTGAAGCATCTTCCTCTCCACCCCGAACCTGCTCTCCATCAGTTATGGCGAACGTAGTCCATCTGGACCTTCAATCCCTGCACCTGACAGCCTGGTTCCTGAGTGGCTAGAGTTCCAGGCTTTGGGTCTCTCCGAAGATGTCCTCATTGTTGTGGAGGCATCTCAGAAGGAGTCGACCAGGAAATGCTACGCCTTCAAGCGGAAGAGGTTCTCCATTTGGTGCTAGAGCAAGGGGCTGGCACCCTTTGTCCTGTCCAGTGGCTAGCATCCTTGATTATCTGTGGTCCCTCTCCAAGTTGGGCCTTCAGTCGATGACCCTTAAGGTGCACCTGGTGGCCATCTCTACTTACCGGGCATGGGCTGGTCAGCAGTCAATGGCGAAGGAGAAGGTCGTCTGGCTTTTTTTTTTTTTTTAAAGGCCTTGACCACATTTCCCCTGCGGTGCATGAACCACCATGGGACCTGCTGCTGGTTTTGGCAAAGCTCATGGGCAAGCCATTTGAACCGATGCACAGGTGACATCTCACCTGTCGTGGAAGACCACCTTCCTGGTGGCTATCACACCAGCCAGAAGGATCAGTGAGCTCCAAGTGCTTTCAGTGGAGTTTCCTTACTTGGTCTTCCACAGGGACAAGGTGTCCTGCGCCCCAACCTGAAGTTCCTCCCGAAGGCTGTGTCATAGTTTCACCTTAACCAGGTGATTAATCTCCTGGTGTACTTTATCAATCACACCTCGGAGGCCGAGCACAGGCTCCATATGTTAGAGCTGCGGCGAGCGCTTGCCTACTAAAGGAGCGCATGGCTGGAGTTCAGGGAGCGGTTCACCAGCTATTTGTCACCTACATTGAAGCTGTACCTGGCAGACCGACAGCTAAGCGGATGATTGGCAGGTGGATTGTATCCTGCATTGACCTCTGCTATAGGTTGGTGGGTAGGGTGCTTCCCGGAGGGCTAAGGGCTCATTCCACCTAACATACTGCTGCCTCTGTGGCTGCTTCCAGGGACTTCCTTATCCAGAAATACTGCAGGGCTGCTACCTGGAGGTTGGCACACCTTCATTTCCCATTACCACATTGACCTCGAGTCACGCCGGGATGCAGATTTTGGGGCTTCAGTTCTCCAATCTCTGTTTCCTAAGTAGGGGTGTGTGTCTTGTCTCCCTCCTCCCGGAGAACTGCTAGGAGTCTGCCAGAAGTCTGGTCAGAACATTATATCCACGTCCCTAGAAAAACAGGTTACTCACCTGTAACAGTAGATCTTCCGTGGAGTGGTCTCTTGCAGTAGGGTTACCAGCAGAGGTCACTGTGGTACACGGCAGCTCTTCTAGCAGTTTTTCACCAGGGACCGCCCACACATGACATCAGCTTCCTGTTCCCTATATGTGTGGGCAGTCCCTGGTATCCTCCGTTCATTTTCCCGCCGTCTTCAGCTCGCACAGCAGCTAGTGCAACTTCTGTGTAGCAGTCATCAACAAGAAATCTGGAATTAAGACTAATGTCTACAGAATTTTCAAACAAGCATTATTTAGTTCCTGCCATTGCAGTAGGAAGATATACCACTTTGACAACCACACATTTTGTGTAAGGTGTCTGGGACCCACACACACCACCAATTCCTGCAGTTCATGTCAGGAATATAATCAGGCAACTCATCAATGACGGTTGCTTGAAATAAAATATTTTTTGATGGAGCAGAAAATTTCTCTTTTGGAGAACCAGGGGTACTCGTACCAAGGGCTTCCCCTCTACTGGCTCTCGTTCCAGACAGAAAAAGTAGAAAGAGAAACCCTCCTCACACTCCTTGCCTCGTTGCCCATCAACGGCCACTGTTCCAGGTGTCCCTCCATTGACGGGGCATCTTCCAACTACTACTTTGTCGATGGGGGCTCATACCCTCTCGTCAACGGCGCTTTCCAGCACTTTAAATGCAGTTCAAACTGCACCTGCACCATCGGCGGAGGCTTATACCCTCTCGTCGTCAATGCTTTCCAGCGCTTTACATGCAGCTAAATAAACAGTTGCTTCATCGACGGGAGCTCCTCTTCCGTCGATGGCATCTGACAATTTAAGTGAAAATAACTCCTTTTCCCCTGTGGGTGGGTCCATCATCGAGACCCACATTCCTCAGGGAAAACCTATGGCTTATGCCTTACTAACTGCCCCACCGCCTTCACAAGTGGCTTCCTATAGGGGTCAGGCAGACAGAAATCGGGACTCTGGTCTTTACCGCCCAGGGGTGCGATCTGCTCATACTGTGCGTCCCATCCCCTCTATTTCCCCTCTTGTGTCCCCAACATGCCCCCCTTCATCCCATTACATGCCATGTGGCACTCATAGCCCTCCGACTCTGGGGCACTGGGTGATCCTTCCAGAGCTGCTCCTCCTCCTCCTCTGCCTAAAATGTTTCATAGTGAGGGATACCATACCACCCTGGTCCCCTCCTCCTTTCATAGAGGACTATTTGTCAGATGAACAAGAATTACTGGATGACTTCTCCGTTGATCTTAAAGATGAAGAGTTCCTAGATCTGCATTTTCCCAATCCTGAGTCTCCTTATTCAGAAATTTCATCTCTGGATGAGGACCTGCCTATACCTTCTGCAGCCTCTCCCTCAGATGACCCAATCTTTAGTGAGCTAATGGCTCAAATACAAAAGGTCATGGGATTCTCGACTACTGAACATGACAAACAACGCAAGGATATGGCAGAATACCTTGAATTACCGAGGAGCCTGTTTTAGTGATTCCCCCACTAATACCAACCTACCAGAATGCCATGCTGGCTGCTTGGCATCAGCCTTCAGCTATTACAGCAGTTCCCTGCAAAGCGGATCGTCTCTGTCAGGCTCTTCTGGACCATCCCTTTCTGTCCAGTATTCCAGAGGCAGATTCTGTGGTCACTGCTGCCGCTCATGACCGTACCAAAAAACCCAAGCACATGAGCGCCTTAACCCTGATGAGGAATCACGAAGAATTGACTATCCAGGGAAAAAGGTATTTTCCTCAGATGCTATGAATATCAGAATCTTAAACTATATGGGTCATATGATTTAAATATCTGTGTACTCTTGGGTCCTCTGCCATTGAGCTTATCAATAAACTCCCTCCCTCACAGGAAAGGGATAAATTATTGGCTACAATGACTAGTAATTCTGTCTCCCGTCACCTTCTTAGGTCAGGATATGATGCCGTAGATACCTCAGCCTGACTATCCGCCACTGATATCACCTTGCGTCACCATGCCTGGCTTTGCGTTTCAGGCTTTGCACCTGACATACAACATAAAGTAGCTAATGCCCCCTTTAATGGGTCCAAGATGTTCAGGCCAGGTACTCAAACTTTACTGGGTGACTTACAAGCATCTGGCAGAACCCTCTGTACGGTCCATGGCATGTATCACATTCCATCTACAACCTACTGTACTCAACACTCCTCTTATTCCAAAAGAGATGGAAGATACAGAGGTAATAATAAAGGCGGCTTCAGAGGTCATGCTCAATCCCACTGAAGCAACACCTCTACTGCCTGGGGTGCCCACTCCCGCCCTTTAGGAGGGACTGGGCAGCCCGCCTCCATGACCCACTAGGGCTATCCCCCACCTTCTCGACCAGGTCTTGGAGGCTTTGGGGGGTTGTTTTGCCCTTCATCTGGAGGCCTGGCAAACGATCACTTCAGACAAATGGGTACTTCAGATTATACAGAAAGGTCATACTCTGGAGTTCCTCTTCACCCCATGTCCTTGCCCTCCGCAGAAGATTATTACCCTCCAGATCATATACCCATCTTGCAGGAGGAATTGAGGGCCCTTTTGACCAAAAAGGCAGTTTTATCAGTGCCCCTTCTAGAACATCAAATGATTTTACTCCCACTTCTTTCTAGTGCCCAAACAAATGGGAGACCTCAGACCACTGAATCTTTACCTTCAGTTCAAACATTTTCACATGATCACCCTGCCTGCTATCATGCCAATCCTGAAACAATGAGATTGGCTTTGTGCCCAAGGCATGAAGGATGCCTACCTACAAATCCCCATCCACCCTGCCCACCAAAAATTTCTACACTTCCACCTACTGGGTCAAAATTACCAGTTTAGAACGCTCCCTTTCGGCCTGTCATCAGCCCCCAGGGTGTTCAAGTGCTTAGCAGTGGTGGCAGAAACCTTAAGAAGAAAAGGGCACTTCATCTTTCCATATCTAGATGATTGGCTAATCAAAGCAGACTCAAGTAGCTCTGCTTGCCTCCTTAGATGCTACCCTGAAGATGTTCGCAGATCTGGGGATCACAGTCAGTTGGCCAAAGTCCAGCCCAAATCTAACACAGTCCCTCCAATACTTTGGAGCTGTCCTAGATAGTCACAGCTAAAGCTTACCTCCTGCCTGCCTGGAAGGAAACACTTATATCTCTGGTGTCACACATACAGACTCAGAAAATATCACAGCCAGACAAATGCTGTGCCTTCTGGGTCATATGTCCGCTGCCATCCCTATGGTGGCATTCGCCATCTCCATACAAGACCTATCAATGGACCCTTCAGAATCAATTTTCTCAAAACAGGACAGTTCAAGACAAAATCAGGGTCATTCCTCTCTAAAGTTAACCCTGACATGGACAACCAGAATCATTCTGGATCAAGGAATGCCTTTCTGGTCTCCCCAATGAAGCGTTGACCATAGATGCTTCCCTACAGGGATGGGGCGGCACTTCTGTCGTTATGAGACATAAGGTCAGTGGCCCGCTTCTCTCCATCAGTCTCATATCGGTCTCCTAGAGATGAAAGCAGTCTGTCTAGCCCTTCAGGCGTTCTGGCCCTGCCTCATGCCAGGATCATTACTGATCCAGTTAGACAACACTGCAATAGTATTCTACCTCAGCAAGCAAGGGGGTATGAAATCCCGCACCCTATGCATGGAGACTCGTGCAATTTGGCAGGAAGCCATCCGGCAACAATTGACGCTAACAGCTGTTCACTTACTAGGACATTGCAACCAGTTAGCCGACCAGCTGAGTCGCCAGTCCCCCACTCACGAATGGACACTTCACGAGCAAGTGCTCTAAGAAATCGTCTACCTATGGGGCACTCCACAGCTGCATCTGTTTGCCTCCCCAGTGAATTACTGTCTTCCTGAGTATTTTTCCATTATCCTGAACAAAAAGGGACTGTCTATAGATGCTCTGTCCCAACCATGGACAGGACTCTTCTTATATGCCCCCGTCCCTCTCCTGCAACAGACTCTACTGAAGCTACAACTAGAACCAGCCACAGTGATTCTCATAGCCCCAATGTGGCCTCGCCAGACGTGGTTTCCCCTACTCCTACATCTGTCAGTATGGGACCTCATTCCGTTGCCAATCAGACCAGACCTTTTGACTCAGTGTCAAGGGTCTCTCCTACATCCCAACCTGAAGGTGTTACACCTTCCCACTTGGCTCTGAGGATGCTTTCATAACTAGATTACAAGTCTCCTCTCCTGTTGCCAGTATTCTCTTGGCCTCCTGTAAGCCAGCAACAAGAGCAACATACAATTCCAAATGGAAATGCTTTTCCATATGGTCTGCCTCTCGATCTTTGGACCCTTACTCTTGTCTACTGACGAAGGTTCTGGACTACCTGGCCTCACTATCTGAGTCCAGTTTAAGTTACTTGTCCGACATCTCAGCTTTCCATGAACCTCTAGATGGCAGGTTACTGTACCAACATCATCTAGCTAAGATGTTTTTGAAAGGAATGTTACATATTAAACCACCTATTAGAAGACTGACTCCTCCATGGGATTTCAATTTTATGATGGAAAAATTGACCCTTGAACCTTTTGAGCCAGCAGCCACTTGTGACCTTTGTTTTCTTTCATGGAAAACCCTATTTCTCGTGGCTGCCACTTCCGTTTGACATATTTCTGAGCTTCATGCGCTCATGTGTAGGGAACCTTACTTGATTTTCCACAAAGACAGGATGGTCCTTCGTACCAACCCTTCCTTCCTTCCTAAAGTAGTCTCCGAACATACTTTTAAATCAGTCCTTGGAGCTTCTGGTCTACTATCCTGACTACGCCGATCTGGGTGAACATCTACTGCATACTTTAGACGTCCATCGTGTACTACACTACTATGCTAATTGGATACAGTGTATTAGAAAGACGTCTCAACTGTTCATCTCTTTTCACCCAGGTCACGACAGCCTCCCAATTGCTAAATGTACTCTTTCATTTTGGTTGGCAAACTGTATTAAATTTTGTTACAAAAAATATGACAAGCCTTTACCTGGACCTGTCCAAGCTCACTCCACTAGAGCTATGGCCACTACTGTGGCTTGCTTTAAAGGAGCCTCCATTTCAGATATCTGCAATGCGGCTACCTGGTCCACGATTCATACATTCACAAGGCATTATAATCTGGATATTGCCTCATGACGTAGGGTGGCCTTCGGCTGTGCAGACCTACATGATCTTCTGTCATAACTGTCCTCCCACATGGACAGTACTGCTTGGGATTCATCCCAAATGTATTACCTACTGCAAGAAACCACTCCATGGAAGATAGTACAGTTACGTAAAAACTTACCATAACAGTAGATCTTCGAGGAGTGTCTTGCAGTAGGTGATAGGGAGAAGTACCAGGAGAAACAAAGGGAGGCAGGGAAGTCAGTAAGGGAAGCCAAAGCTCAGACAGAAGAACACATTGCAAAATCAGTGGTTAAAGGGGACAAAACCTTTTACAGGTACATAAGTGAAAAAAGAAGGACAAAGGGAGGGATAGTTAGACTGAAGGGGGAGGATGGGAGCAGCGTGGAGGATGACAACAGTAAAGCTGACATATTGAACAGGTATTTCTGCTCAGTCTTTACTAAGGAAGAGGGGGGTAATGGGTCTGAAGGGAGTACAAGGGGTGAGAATGGTGCAGAAATGGACACAAGTCCCTTTACACGAGAAAGGGTCCTGAAGGAACTGGAAGTAATAAGAGTTGACAAAGCAATGGGGCCAGATGGGGTGCACCCCAGGGTCCTTAAAGAACTAAGAGAGGTGGTGGCTGAACCTCTGCTATCCTGTTCAGCCAATCACTGGAAACAGGGAGGTACCCAAAGACTGGAGGACAGCAGATGTAGTCCCTTATACAAAAGTGGGAACAAAGAGGAAGCAGGGAACTACAGACCAGTCGGCCCTCACCTCGGTAGTGGGAAAGATCATGGAAGCACTACTGAAGGAGAGATTGGTGGAACATCTGGTTGTCAATGGACTACAGGACCCAAGGCAGCATGGTTTCACCAGGGGAGGTCATGTCAGACCAACCTCATTGAATTTTTTGACTGGGTGACTAGGGAGGTGGATCAGGGGAGGGCAGTGGACATGGCTCATCTGGACTCAGCAAGGCCTTTGACACTGTGCCACATAGAAGACTATTACACAAACTGGGGAATATGGGTGTGGGCAGGACAGTAGTGTGGTGGGTAGGTAACTGCTGGGTGGCAGGACACAGAGGGTGGTGGTAAATGGCTGTCACTCCACAGAGGAAGAGTGACCAGTGGGGTACCACAGGGATCAGTGCTGGACCGGTCCTATTCAACATCTTCATCAGTGACATTGCACAGGATATAGAAGGCAGAATTTCACTGTTAGCTGATGACACAAAGCTCTGTAACAGAGTAGACACACCAGAGGGTGTAGACAGAATGAGAAGGGACCTGCAGAAACTTGAAGAATGGTCAAGGGTTTGGCAGTTGAAATTCAATGCAAGAAGTGCAAGATAATGCATATAGGGCACAAAAACCCTGGCACAATATATCAGTTGGGGGTGAGGATATAGCATGCACCAAGCAGGAAAGGGATCTTGGGGTTGTCATCTCTGATGACCTCAAGGTAGGGAAACAGTGTGACAAGGCATCAGGTAAAGCAAATAGGATGCTGGGATGTATAGGCAGGGCATCACCAGCAGGAAAAGGGAGGTCATAATTCCGCTATACAAGACACTAGTGAGGCCCCCACCTGAGTACAGTGTACAGTTCTGGAGACCATACCTACGTAAGGACATAGACAGGGTAGAGAAGGTTCAGAGGAGGGCAACAAAGATGGTGCATGGGTTGCATCACAAATCCTATGAAGACAGGTTGAAGGAACTGAACATGTACTCCCTGGAGGAGAGAGGAGGAGAGGGATATGATAGAGACATACAAGTATCTTACAGGGAGGAACAGGAAAACACTATTTTAAAAGCAAAAAAGATGTTTCAGGACTAGAGGGCATGGGATGAAGTTGGAGGAGGGACGATTCAGGAGAAACATGAGAAGAATTTCTTCACAGAACGGGTGGTGGACAAGTGGAACACCCTGCCAGAGGAAGTGGTGGGGCTGAAACAATCACGGGATTTAAGAATGCATGGGATAGACATAAAGGAATTCTAGAGGTCAGGGGTAAGGGGAAATAGACTTCTAGGAAAACAAACTGAACTTACAAGCTCAAATGGGCAGACTAGGTGGGCCATAGGCCCTTATCTGCCGACACTGTCTATGTATCTATGTATCTATGTTCCCACCCTCTGTCCCCTCCTTCTCTGAGAGCAAATTCTGGTCCAGTGACTATGGGTTGGGACTCCTTCGGTACCTCTGCTTCTCCTTGGTCCTTGCTTTGCGAGTTGAATCCAGCGGGGGAACTGAGGATACCAGGGACTGCCCACACTTACATAGGAAACAGGATGCTGATGTCATGTGTGGGCGGTCCCTGGTGAAAAACTGCTAGAAGAGTGCCATATGCCACAGTGACTTCTGCTGGTAACCCAAGAGTATTACTTACTGCAAGAGACACTCCTCTAAGATCTACTGTTACGGTAAGTTTTTATATAACTCTACTTTCTAGGAGTGGTATATGATGATCATCCACACAAACCCACCCGACCTCCCCAGACTTTGGCGCACAACACTACTTCCAGCGGGCAAGATCTGGTGTCATGGGGCAGAGCCGAGGGAGTTGCCACTCTGGTGGGTGGGAGGAGCCAGCTTGAAGACCTTTCCAGTAAGTCTTAAAGGGAAAAGCAACTGCCAGAAATGTGGATGAACAACATATACCACTCCTAGAACTACTCTTACAGGTGAATAACCTGTTTATTTCTCACAGTAATAGAACCTACCAATTTTTATTTGAGCTTTGAAATTGGAATAAAACCAGAGATAATCTCATGCAGATATAGAAACATGGAAAAATTAAAAAGACTTGAGGCTATTTTAATTAAAGGAAAGTTATAAGATAATATTCTGTGAAATATTAAATATAGTAAGAGCTCCCTTGCCTTTGCATAAAATACATTTTATCCTCCCTGACCTTCAGGAGGGAATGGATCCTAATTAGGCCCAGAGGAGGCAGCCACCCAGTCCCTTCCACATTGGGATGTCTGGGCAGGGAGAGCAATGGGACACACTCCATTGAAGTCAATGGGTCTGTTTTTATTTATAGTACATATTTTTATATTTTTATTTATTAGACTGTTGGCATAAATCAAAGCCTCCACTCAACTAGCGAGGGCCAAATTATGGAGACTTGGCAAAGTACATCAAGTGAATTGAATTATTTGGTCAGGAAGGAACGCTGAGCAGACGTTTGTTTCTAGATTTGACCGTGCAGCAGTGGGGTTGGTTACTTAAGAATGGCATTACCAAGCGAATATAATAGACTATAAAAGGCAAATCTAAAGCAGAGGCAATCTTTACTTAACTTACGCATGTCAATATGAACTGATCTGTAACTACTGTATAAAAGATACTTCAAGTAACATGGTAACCAGAACAAGTGTTACTATTAAGCCAGTTTTGTTAAGAGTATCTTTTGAGATACTGTGGCTAGAGATTAGGGTATAACCTTAAGAATTCTGAAATGCTTAAACGGTATAGTTTAAGTTTATAATACAGTAGATCAGTTAATATTAACTGACTCTGACACATATTTAGAAATGCTTTCCAAAAGTAAATAGCTTTTATTCTTACATGAATCAAGTAACCAGTATGGGCATTGTAGTACTGTAAGTGTAAATGCAAACAGTTGAAAACACACTATGTAAAAACACTTGAAATGTTCTGATGGAAACAAGATGCGTTTTTCATTACAGACTCAAAGGGAGGTCCACCAAATGCACTGAAGCCTGCCACCAAACAAAAACAGACTGAAAAGGTTTCCGCTCACGGACAGCAATGACACTTCTGATGCACTTCCAACAGCAAAGAAAAAGCTGCTAAACAAGCACATGCTACCACATCTGCAGTAACAAAAACTCACACAAAGTCGATAGCAGTAGCAACCGATAATATTACACAAGTGAAAAGAAACTCTGCCATAAACAAAGCTGGACAGAAGCTGAAAAATAACTCTGGCCAGTGTCCATCCAAGCCATCTTACACCACACAGACATCAGCAAGAAAAAAAACTGTTGTAAAAAAACACCCAAACAGTGACTCTGCAGAAGACATTCATAGTAAAGGAAGTCCAGTCAGTAATACACAAGAAGATCTCGAACCATTTCCTATTGAGGAACCCCTTCATCCAAGTGAGATATTCGAGATTCTGCATCACTGCCCTGAAGCACAGTGTAATTCTGGACAAATGTGTGAAGATACAGAAAGTCAGGCCTTAAAATCATCCCCACCCAACTACAGTCATGCAGGAAATGGAGATCAAAATGGCGACCTCCAGCTGTATTCTGTAAAGGCTGTTGCTAATGGTGACGGTCAGATTCAACTTTCAGGTGCTACTGGGAATAACAGGGAAGGATTAGTACTATTTAGTATGAATGAAGCAGAAGTCAAAGATGCATTGAAAAGTGACATAAACAAAACAAAATCACAGTGCACTGTTCAAAGCACAGTTGAAATTTGTTCCAAGTTTTGTATGGGTAGAAATAATAAAACTGTCCATGACAAATTACAAGACTCCAGGGAGATTGCAGATTCTGAAACTAATAATGGACTTGTAAATGAAATGGACTTCATTAAAGCAGAACATGCTATTAATGAAAAAGATGCTGTAGATTGTAATGCAGCTGTTAAAAGTTCTGACGGTGCAATTAGTACTTGTCAGGCTGAACAAGACAAAAGAGAATCAAATGAACTTGTTTTAGAAGGGATTACAACTGCATATCAACCGTCTAAACAAGAACATATGGCCGCATGTGATGGTCCATCAAAATGTTTTATAGGACATGTACCAGAAAAGGTGTTATCAGATTCGCCTAAGGATATGGATACAGCAGAAACCCCAGAGGGCCACTCAGATTTGCCGTTTGTAGATCACTGGAATTTAACTTCAGGTATGTTACATCAAAGAGCAAGCCCGGAGTCGGACAGTGGCAGTGCAACCACATCTTCTGATGACATAAAGCCAAGATCCGAAGACTACGATGCTGGCGGTTCTCAGGATGATGATGGATCAAATGAGAGGGGAGTTTCCAAGTGTAGCACAATGTTATGCCATGATTTTCTGGGAAGAAGCAGTAGCGATACAAGTACACCAGAAGAACTAAAAATGTACGACAGTGGGTTGAGAGTGGAAGTGAAGCTGAAAGGCAAAGAATGTTCTTCAGACCTTTTTCATGTTCACTCAACAAGTGAAGATGATGCAAATAAAAAAGGAATTGATATGTGGTCTCACCAAGAGGATGTAACCATGGATGAAGCTGGTGAGGAAGATGTTATAATCAGTAGTAATGCACAGTTCAATCATGACAATGAGCAACTTTCCTCATCAGCAGATGAAACTGAAGATGAAAAAATCTGAAACAGAAAATGCAGCAGAAATTCCTCCACCCTCACCTCAACCTGACCATATCGCTCACCAGTTTCAAGGAATCGTTAATTTAGCTTTTGAAGATGCGACTGAAAATGAGACTGGAGCTGCAGAGCATTCATTGGCCACAAATTTTAAGCGTTCTGTTTTACTTTCAGTCGATGAATGTGAAGAACTAGGATTTGATGAGGGAGAAGGTCCGACTCCTCCTCGCCATTCATTAGATACTGTTACTTCCACTGAGGTATTTGATGGTGATGCCAATGAGCACCCTGCTCATCATGGAAAAACATATTCGAATTGCGATACTGGAGATAGTAATCTGGAATGTGGCCTGCAAGATAAGGATAAAAACACAACGCAGGAGAAGAATTCTAGTTGTCTAAGTACACATGGCATGGAATGTAAACATAATGATGTACAACAGTGTGCTTCCCAAAATACAATAAAAACTACAGAACAGAGCATCCTTCCTGTGGCTGAGCATCAGAGTACTGATTGTCGCACCAGAGGAGGCAATACAGATGATCATCAGGAAATAAGAGATCAGAAAAAATCCAGTAAGTCTGTGGCAACAGTACAGAATGAAAAATATACTATCCAGCCTGTTAACAATGAAAATGAGATCCATGAAAGACCTTGTCATTTGGAACTCAATCATAGTGATCCTGCATCTGAAACTCAAAGATGTAGCTCTGAAAAAGCTTTAGATCATAGACCGCTGCTTGTTGATAATCTTGAAGGGCAAGGGAATGAGAGTTGCCCAGCATCTGCTCAACAGACTAGTACTGCTTTGCCTGCAGGTAATGTATAGTGGTAGGCATTTTTATACCCCCCCCCCCCAAAAAAAAAAAAAACAAGTCAGACAAGAATAGTTGATCTGTTTTGTTTCTTTTTGTTCGCTGTGAGCATTTTAACCACAGCAAATTGGCATGTTGTATGTTTAGGTAAAAAGATGGTAGAGAATAGTGTTTTGGTAAGTTTTGAGTTTATTTCTCTAAAGAACATTTTATTTTCTTTAAAACTCAAAACGCTTACCAAAAATATTGATTTATGTGCAGTTCTACTGTGTTTTATGTGTATGAGAGTGTGTTCTCATTAAATGTTTAGGTAAGAGAACTGCAAAGCAGAACGGAGCAGTTCTGGCGCCAGAAGAAGTTGGGAGAAGGTATCTTATGCCCTAATGGTAAACGCACATATAAATATATTATAAATTATATTACATACATTTTAAAAAGATTTTATTTAAAATGTTTTATTTTTCAGAAAAATAGACATGCCATGATGAGTAGAATGGAGGCTGAAATTAGAACTTTAGAATTTTACAGCTGCTAGCAAGATAGTCTTAGCCATAGAACTAGAGAAAGTAGAATGGCGATTGCATCTCCAAGTGAGCACATTCACCACATTGCCATTAAGGAGGCATGCTGTGTAACACTCTGGAATAGCATGCCCTGTAGCTGGATTACATTCTGCTGAAGCCTGACCTAGAGTCCTGCGCTGAAGACTAACCAGAAGCTCGCCTGGCATCTTGTTACTGTAGTGAAGGAAGCTTGCCATATTGAAATGCATTTAGCAGGTTGTTTTCTGCCAGTCTGCTCTCTCTAATTCTAGGCTTTTAGCAGAATAGGAAATGCCAGAATGTTTAGAAGGAAGGGATCCTGATTGGCTAAAACAAGATTTTTAAAATGTATTACATTTTGTTTTTAGTTTACAATGTGGAATCCCGGTTTAGAAAAACTGTTTCAGGTTTGCGTTATATTTTAGAGGGAACAAAATGGGGGGGGGCTGAAAATATTACATTTTAGACTATGAAGAAAAAGGTGTTAAAAGGGAATGCCAGACATGAAAGCCCCACCACACTTATTGCATGAGCTGCTCTCAATTTTCACTTTTATACTTTATCGGCATTTTAAAGAAAATACATATTCTTCCAGATATCTTAGTACAGTAGGCATTATGAGGGAATCCACTATACCTTACATGTTTCTCACATGCCATTTCATATAGATATAACTTAAAAACAGTAACAATGAACAATAACTGATGACACTGCACTGCATCTCAGAATACAGGGTAAAGTTCCTTGTTGTTTTCTTTCTAACTATGTAGCATACAAAACCATATGTAACTGTGCAGACAAAAAATGTTGCTGTGTTAGTCCAGTAGATGATGTAGAAGAAAAAAGAAATATGTTGCAGGTGATACCTTTTATTGGACTAACAAAATTATTTTTTTTTTTGTGTAAATATAATCTCTATTCAACATTTTCAAAGTCTGCAGTATCCACAGGGGTTACAGTTAAGCAGTTCATACAATTGAGCGAGCAGTCGTGAGATAAAACTGCTGTAAAAGTAACAATCCTAGTCTACAGGGTAGCTATTTCAGGCATGTCCTCTACCTCCTTAGGGACAGCGCAGAGGAGAGGAAGTGAGAAATGGAAATGTGCAGCTTATTCCTTCCTGAGACCAGGCACTGCCAAGTAGAGAGGCAACACTCGTGCGGGGCAGGGAGGCACAGGGACTGGCTCCCACACCCTGTAAGGCAACACAGGGCAAGGGTGCAAAAAAGCAAGATACAGGGTTGGTTATTGTACTAGAATAGTATATTCATCTGATATAACTAATAGACTTGTACAGTTTTGGGGCTCTTATGTTGTAAGAAGGAGCAGAGTCACAACTCTAATTAGAGGAACAAAGTCTGGGTCTTTAGTCACTACATGCAGGATCCACCCATTCCATTGAGAAGAACAGAGGTCTACCATGTCATTAAGTGTGTGCATAATCTGCTTCATCCTCTATATCTAATTTGACTGTAGCTCTCCAAGTTACCAAGGTGGGGATCTGGGGATTAAGCCATGCCCTGGTAATTGCCTTTTTTGCCACAGTGATGAGGATACCTAAAAGGTATCTGGAATGAGGATCACACAGGCCCTTCAGGAGTACAAATAATAAGAACATCTCAGCTCTCTAAGGCATTGGTCTGCTGTACAGCTCCTCAAACTCCACCTAGAGCGACCAAAAAAGGGTCATAAAAGGGGGCCTGCCCACATTATGTGGGTATGGTGGACATTAGTGTCCCCACATAGCCTCCAGCAGGAGGCATCCCTAGTTGAGTGGTAATGAGCCATGACAGCTGGTGTTCAGAAGAACCATATCTGGTGATCTTACTTTGAGAGGGCTCTTGCAGTAGGTAATAACCATTAGGACTAGAGCCCTCCGGTTCTAGGACCACATGGAAAATTTTAGCTAGCAGTGTCTGGCAGGGGACCACCCATCCGGTGCCACGTGACTGATATCAGCATGACACTATATGGTGGGCAGTCCCCACGCCCACCTTCCAGTTTTTTCCTGCCGTCGACCTGCACACGTCTGACCTCACAGACAACGCTGTTTGTCAACCACCATTTTCGGATGAGTATTTGCTCAGATTTTATTTCTTCATAGAAATTAGTGTTTTTGTATACCTTTTTCGTGTGTGTCTTCTTTGGCGCCTTCTGAGTTGCATAAGAACAAGTGCATTTCCTGTGGCACTTGGCTCCCTCACAAGGATAGCCATTCCCTCTGTCTCTTCTACCTAGTGCCAGAGCAGAAGACCGAGGACTGAGGCCTGTCAGAAATTCAACCAGGCCACATGGAAATGCCACCAACAGGCCCTGGAAGCCCCCGTTCTTAAGCAAAAAATGGCTTCCATGGAGAAGGACCCGCAGAAGCTGCGAGGATTATCTTCCTAACCAGGGCGTTCTTCCGACTCCCACAAGAAAAAGAATGACAATGAGGAGCACCGGGACCGGTCTCCTTCCCGCCCACGGCTCACTTCAGGGGCCACGGGTGACGAGCAGCCTCTCACTTCACCGGCCAAGCCTGCCCCTCCTCATAAGGAGTGGCCTTCGGCCCCCCACCTGAGCTGATTACAGTTCAGGTGGGCCTCTCCGAACCCTCCGAGAGCTCTGCCACCCTTATGCCCCTCACAACCTCGGTGTCTAAGTCTGGTGGCGCAGCCAGTAAGTCGGTCGTCTGCTCCTCTGACAAATGCCTGGTCCTGGCTGGTAAGTCGGACGCCAGCTCCTCTGACATCCGCACAGCTGCTGCGCTTTCATTGGGCCCCAATAACAGGCCTGACGACTATCTTCAGGATCAGTGCACTCTGCCGCTTTGGCCGCAGCCCACCCCAGAAGGTTCTCCCTATGGGGTGCCTTCTTCACTGCCTTCACCGGTGGTACCTCCTAGCTCCTATGCACCCTCGGAGCTGGAGGAGGAGGAGCATCCGCCCGACACTTCTCTATTGCAAGAGCTAAAATGCCTGACACCAGACCTGCCTCGGGAGCCAACATCCTCTGTGCTGCAGACTCCCCCATTTGGGCTGCCTCAGGTGCCCCAGATTCTGGCAGGACCCGCTGTCCCTTTGGGGCCGATGCTGGAACCTCCTTTGAATGTTCTGACACTGGACCTGACATTGCCTGGCCCATCAAACTTTCTGTCAGGGCCATAGTCAGGTCCCTCAGCCCCTCCTTTGGGGCATACACCTGGCCTCCCACTATTGGGACCCCTGATGGGACCATCGGCTCCTCTGTCAGGTCCCATGCCAGGCTATCCACTGTCAGGGCCTCCAGCTGGTCTGCCAGCCCCTCCATCGGGCCCCTCGCTGGGGTACCCGACGCCAGGCTTCCCTCTGCCGCACTACCCTTCCCCAGAGTTTTTGCCACTGGGGTACCCGACACCAGGCTATTCATCCTATGGCTTGTCAGGCTTATCCCTACCTGACAATGGGATACCTACCGGCAGGTTACCCTTTTCAGGCTTACCCGCCAGTTTATCAGCCCCCACCACCTCAGCCTCAGTTGGACTTTAGGGAAGCTTTACAGTCCTGGTGGTCTATCACTAAGATGCAGCTGATCTCGGAGCTAGACCGGCGGCAACCAGCCACAGACTCTACGCTGGCCCACTAAGTTCCTCGGCCAAGATCCCTCTCGCCAGTGGAATCTCACCCCTCTGCCTCACACACTACCGCGTTAGTGGCTACCGGGAGAGATCAGCCAGTTCCTCTTCGGGAGACTCCGCTTCCACGGGCTCGGTTTATGGACACAAGTCCATCGTCGGGCCCAAGTTCTGACACTGACGACTCCTCCGCCTTAGGATTTGAGACCCCCACTTCAGAGGACCCCTCCTTTACAGAGATCCTTCATCAGAATCAGGAGGCAAATGGTTGGAAGACGGAGGACCCGGATCTCCAGAGCAAGAGGTTGGCGGAACACCTGGACATGCCAAAGCTGTCCCCTTTGCCCATTCCTCCTTGGATTGGTCCACATAAGACTCTGGCTTCCACTGTCTGGAAGCAACCCACGTCGGTGCCCGCAGTCACCAAAAAAGCAGATGAGCTGTATCGAGCACCAGAGGGCAAAGACTACCTCTGTTCTCATCCCAAAGTGGACTCGGTCATTAACGTAGCCCACAACCGGAAAACCAAGCCTAAACACATGGGCACTTCCCTGATGATCTTAAAGATGAAGAGTTCCAAGATCTGGATTTTCCCAATCCTGAATCTCCTTATTCAGAAACTTCTTCTCTAGAAGAGGACCTGCCTATACCTTCTGCAGCCTCTCCACTAGATGACCCAACCTTTAGTGAGCTAATGGCTCAAATACTAAAGGTCATGGGATTCTCGACTACTGAACATGACAAACAGTGTAAGGATATGGCAGAATACCTTGAATTACCCGAGGAGCCAGTTTTAGTGGTTCCTCCACTAATACCAACCTACCAGAATGCCATACTGGCTGCTTGGCATCAGCCTTGAGCTATTACAGCGGTTCCCCGCAAAGCGGATCATCTATATCAGGCTCCTCTGGACCATCCTTTTCTGTCCAGTATTCCAGAGGCAAGGACAGCCAAGCCTAAACACATGGGCACTTCTCCTCCAGATAAGGAGTCAAGAAAGATAGACCAGTTTGGATGTAAGGTGTACTCCTCCTCCTCTACTCTGACTCTTGGGGCACTAAATTATCTAGCACACATGGTGGTATTCCAGAAATCCATGTTGGGTCAGATAAAATCAGAATTTGAGGCATTGCCCGATTCAGAGACTAAAATCAAAATCGCTCAGACGGTTAGGACCGCAGAAATTTCCTGCTGTCAGTCTTTGAGAGCAACCTATGACATGGTCAGTACCTCTACTAGATGTGTCACCATGGCCATCTGCATGCACCAGTACTCCTGGTTGCAGGTATCTGGTCTGGCCCCTGATGTCCAGTCGTCCATCCAAGATGCCCCCTTTAGAGGTTCTGTCCTTTTCGGTGGCGACATCAAAGGACATAATCACTGAACTCCAGAACAGTGGCAAGGCACTGTGGTCAGTGCAGTCTATGTAACGCTCTAACACCAAGCCAAAACAGCCATTTCGTCACCAGCAACTGTGCCAGAATAGGCAACAGCCAGCCCAATGTCAGAACAAACATCGGGCCCAGTCAGCAGGACCCACTCCTCCAGCCAAGTCCCAAAGGACTGCAGGGGGCAGCGCTCCCCCACCCCCTCCACCTCCTGACTTGTGGCAGAGCCCCCAGTCTCTACCACCAGCTCAAGAGGAACCAGTAGGGGGCAGATTCGCCTACCACCTGGCCAGGTGGGAGGCGATAACAATAGAGTCGTGGGTCCTTCAGCTCATCACTCTAGGTCACACCATCAAATTCATAGTGTCCTCCAGGTCTCTATGACTACCCAAAAGGCCACTTCTAGGATTGTGGATATGTTGTTCATCCACACTGTTTGGCATGTCCCTTTCCCCTTAAATCTTGCCGGAAGTCTTCAAACTGGCTCCTCCCACCCACCCAGGTGGTATATACCTCTGCTGCACCTCATGACGCCAGATCTTCCTTTCTGCTGGTAGATACAGGTTTCATCCCTCGTGCTCATGCATTTCGTAGGCCCTGACTTTCAAAACTTCAGTTTTACTGAGATTAAAACTCATCTGAGTTAGCGATTGAGCTTTTGCGTCCTCGATCATGGAAGAGAAATCTTCTCCAGGATTTTACCGGTGTCGTTGAGGCCAGATGTCCCACACCGATTCCCATCTCATGTGCGTCTACTGCCTAGGTGTCGGCCATGACACTATGTCCTGCAGTTTTTGTTTGGCCTTCCATCTCAATGTCCTGGATGACCGCCTGGCATGTTTGAAGTTGGGGAGACTGGACAAAATGAATCCTCCAGTGAAGTCTAAGGAGGCTAGGTGAGCGACAGGTTCCGCCGAGCAGCTGGAACGCTTGAAGGTGTTCGAAGAAGCCGCCTGCGCTTCAGCAAATCGAAGCTTTTTTGTTTCACTTAACCTAGGCTCCACCTTCCCAGGTTCTTTTAAGGAGGTGAGCCAGTCTCTCCTCACCCGGGGTGAGGTGCTCGTGGGCTCGCACTCCTCCCATTCTTGAAAGAGGGACAAAGAACCCAGCTCGTCTTCATCTCGGTGAAGGTGCTCTTGGGACTGAGAGGTGTATCAGTCCCAGGAACATGTGGTCTCGACTTCAGTCGAAATCGCTTCCTCGGGCACAGGCTTCACGGACCTTCCGTCTGGCCAGATGACCAAGGAAGTGGCCGATGAGGTCGAGATTATTCTTGATCCAATCGACCCTCTGTCGTGGCCGTGGCTGATGACTCCTTGTAGAGGACTCTGGTCCTTGGCTGATGACTCCTTGTACAGGACTCTGGTCCTTGTGTTCCCTGATGAGGAGACCTAGCCCACTGGTGTCCCCATCGAGGTCCCAGTTCCAGACCCCTGGGTTTCACCGATCCCTCCAGTATCTCCCGGGCGACCGAGTCGACCGAACAGCCAAGGAAGAGCCATAAGTGCTCCAAAAAGAGGCAATGCCACAGGTCATCCTCATCCTCCTTTGATGAGGAGAGGCTCCAACGGAATCTTTGTTGGTGCTACGAGGACCTTATGTGGCAACAGCTGATTTTGACCAGGCAGAAGGCGGCTCCACCGCCTACCCTGGCTATTACTTAGCTCTCGCCTCCCAGGCTGAAGCCGACCCCCTCAGAACCAAAGCCTTTGGTTCCCCCACCCGCCCTCCAGTTTGGCCTTTTCCAGTCTCTCCACTGATAGTGTTGGAGCCGCTGCCTAAGCAGCCTGTGGGAGGGGCTCCTTCCAAAGAGGACCAACCAGATACCAGGCTTCCCCGACATCTGTCTGTCATGGTCACCATGGACCGTCCTCGACGGGTCAAGGGTGATTTGGGTGGCAGGCCGCTGTACCCCCGACTCCTCTGACTCGGATGTCACCAGGCTCCACTCTCAACCCGGGGATGATGAGTCGTCCGTTGGCACAGGGATGGAGGAAGTTTCTTCCTCCTTCCAAGGGATCCTCAGTCTCATCTCTGATTCTACAGGGATACCCCTGGAACCCATCCAGAAAAAGGCGGAGTACCCTCTCACGGACATCCTCAAGAGAGGGGATACCCGACAGAGGCCTTTCCTGTTGCCGAGGCCATTGCTGGTCTGGCACTCGAACCATGGCAGTGCCCTCCCTCATGCCCAGCACCGTCTGCCCGCATGGCCCGCAAGTACACGGTGCCCATGGGGTCCCTGATGGGGTTCACAGAGCACCCTTCTGCCGAGAGCCTGATGACCGCTTCTGTGTTCAGGCATACTGGCAGTTCTGCCGACACTGACCATCACCCCAATGAGGAGTCCAAACTTTTGGACCATTTGGCACAGAAAGTCTATGCGGCTTCCTCCTTGGGCCTTCATCAGGCCAGTTCGGCCGTCCTCATGGCACACTTCTCTCATGCTCTTCTCGGGTCATTAGATGAAGTCCTCCCACATCTTCCCACGGACATGCAAACCATGGTTAAGCAGGTCCCTGACCAGGGCCGTGCTGTTGCCAAACAGCAGCTCCAGACATCCCTGGACGTTAGGATTCTTGTGGCCTCTCACCGCAGGCATGACTGAGGCTCTCCTCCTTCCTGGTGGATACTCAGCATAAGTTAGCTGATGTGCCTTTCCTTGGGACCTACTTGTTCGGCCCAGGAATGACTGGTCATCTACAGTGCATTGAGCAGTCCAGTGCCACTTTGGACATCATTTCTGCCAAGAGTTCTTCAAGCAAGAACCAGAAGAAAAAGAAGCCTTTTCGGCACTCTTCCCCGTGGTTCAGCAGTCCTCCTACCAAGGAGGACAGCAGCATTAGCAGCAGGCTCAAGCTTGGTGCCCTCGGCCCAAGTCTGGACCTCAACAGGCCTGCAAAGGAGGCCAAGGCTCAGGTCCTGGAGCCGCCTCCTCCTCTAAGCCTGCCCAGTGACGGGGTGGGGGTTGCCATCCCTGTCTCCGTCACACCAGCTCTAGGGCCACACGTGGGGGGCCGGCTCCTTTCCACCTGGTCCGATATCTCTACGGACAGGTGGGTTCTCTAAGTGGCAGGTCAGGGACTGCCTCTAGAATTCGAGCAGTACCCTCCCAGCTGAGCCCGCGACCCTCAGGAAGAACGGATTTCTGCATGCACCCAGTTGGCTCTTTGAGACGACATTGCTCAGCTCCTTCTCAAGGAGGCAGTAGCTATCATGGTGGATCCATCTGCAGACCCAGACTTCATCTCCTGGTACTTCCTGGTGCCCAAGCGGATGGGGGGGCTGGTGCCCCATTCTAGATCTCCACGACTTGAATCAGTTTCTCAGGTCACGCTGTCCAAGATCATACAATCCATGGAGTGAAACATGTGGTTCTGTACACTGAATCTGCAGGACGCATTCTTTCATGTCCCAATCTGTCCATCTCATCAGTAGTTCCTCCGCTTCAGGGTCGAAGGGACCCTGTACGAGTTCCGAGCCATGCCGTTCGGCCTGTCATTGGCCCCAAGGGTCTTTACCAAATGCATTGCAATGGTGGCGGCTCATCTCCGGCGTCGTGGAGTCAGAATTTACCCCTACCTCGACGATTGGCTCCTGGCAGGTTCTACCCAACAGGAGGTGGAGTGGTCCAGGGATCTGGCACTCCAGACCTGCTCCCAACTTGGCCTCCTGATCAACGAGGCCAAATCAGAACTCATGCCTTCCCAGGTGATGGGCTTCATCAGGGCAGAGCTTGACTCTTGTCAAGCCAGAGCCCAGCTCCTGGCTAACAGGGCGGAGGTTCTCTCCTCCTTTGCCCAATCATTTCTGGTTGGGCACTTGCGCCCTGCCCAGAACTTTCTGCGCCTTCTGGGTTACATGGCGGCGTGCACCTCAGTGGTCTGCTGGGCCCAGTTGTGCATGCGCCCCCTCCAATGGGAGCTGGCCGCCCAGTGGACTCTGCGTCCCGGCCATTTCGACCAGCTGATCACTGTAACCCAGAAGATGTGGGACGCTCTCAAATGTTCGACCGCCCCAGACCGGTTGCAGGAAGTGATTCCATTTGTCCGCCCTGAGCCGACGGTCGTCCTCATGACAGATGCCTCTCTCATGGACTGGGGAGCCCATATGGGGGACAACAGGGCCCACGGGTTCTGGACCCCCTGAGGAGTCCCGATGCCACATCCACCTGTTGGAGCACAGAGCAGTCAGACTGGCACTGTCAGCTTTTGCTCCTTAGCTCTGGGGTCAAGTGGTTCAAGTCCAGACGGACAATACCACAACCATGTACTACCTCAACAAACAGGGCAGCACTCACTCCCGTCTGCTGTGCAAGGAGGCGCTCCGCATCTGGACCCTCGTAAGCCAGTTGGAGGCTGATCTCCTTGCCATCCATGTGGCAGGAGCCTCAAACCAGCTGGAGGATGCTCTCAGCCGTATAGGCTAGACATCCCACGAGTGGTCTCTCCATCCAGAGGTAGCTTACACTTGTTCTTCTGTTGGGGCAAACCGATGGTGGACCCGTTTGTCTCCAGGGAAAAATACCAAGCTGAGGCTGTATCATGCCCTCCCCCCTCAGCAGGGCTCGCTGCAGGGGGATGCCTTCTCGAGGCCATGGACCCCAGGCCTCCTCTATGCCTTCCCTCCATTTCTCTTAATCTACAGGGTGTTACTCAAGGTGAGGAGGGACAAGGCAAAGGTGATTCTGGTAGCCCCAGACTGGCCGTGCCAGTTCTGGTATCCAGATCTCCTCCGCCTCAGCTGCAGGCCCCCAGAGCGGCTTTGTACACGCCCGGACCTGATATCTCTGAACCGGGGGAAGGTCTTCCATCCAGACCTTCAATCCCTACATCTCACAGCCTGGTACCTGAGTGACTAGAGTTCCAGGCTTTGGGTCTTTCCAAAGATGTCTACACCATGGTGGAAGCATCTCGAAAGGAATCGACCAGGAAATGTTATGCCTTCAAATGGAAAAGGTTTTCCATTTGGTGTCAGGGTAAGGGTCTGGACCCCTTATCCTGTTCTGTGGCTAACATTCTCAACTATTTCTGGTCTCTCTCCAAAGGGGGGTCTGTGGTCATCGACCCTTAGGGTGCACCTGGCAGTCATTTCTGCTTACCGGGCGTGGCCCGGACAGCTGACATTGACACAGAAGACTGTGGTCGGGTGCTTTTTCAAAGGCCTGGATCACATATCCCCTCCGGTGCATGAACCTCCACCTCTGTGGGATCTACTGCTGGTACTGGCAAAGCTCATGGGTAAGCCATTCGAACCAATGCACAAGTGTGAGCTGTCACACTTGTTGTGGAAGACAGCCTTCCTGGTGGCTATCACGTCTGCCAGAAGGACAGGTAAGCTCCAGGCGCTTTCGGTGGACTCCCCTTATCTGGTCTTCCACAGGGACAAAGTTGTCTTGCGCCCCCAACCGAAATTCCTTCCAAAGGTGACGTCAGAGTTTCACCTTAACCAGGTGTTGACTCTGCCGATATACTACACTAATTATACCTCGGAGGTTGAGTACATGTTCCATACCTTGGACCTGAGATGTGCTCTCTCCTATTATACGGAGAGGACAGCGGAAATTCAGGGAGAGGTTCGCCAGCTGTTTGTCACCTATGCTGAAGCCGCTTCTGGCAGACCTGCAGCCAAATGGACCATAGCAAGATGGATTACATCATGCATAGGTCTGTGCTATGAGTTGGCGGGCAAGGAGCCTCCCAAAGGGATAAGAGCTCATTCTACCCGCCAAACTGCTGTATCAGTGGCTGCTTCCAGGGACATCCCTATCCAGGAAATCTGTTGGGCTGCTACCTGGAAGTCAGCAAACACCTTCATCACCCACTACCACATCGACCTTGAGTCACGCCGGGATGCTGGTTTTGGGGCCTCAGTTCTCCAATCTCTGTTCCCTAAGTAGGGGGTATGTGCCTTGCCTCCCTCCTCCTGGAGAACTACTAGGAGTCTGCCAGACAGTTTGGATGAACAACATATCCACGATCCTAGAAAAACAGGTTACTCACCTGTAACAGTAGTTCTAGAAGTGGTATATGTTGTTCATCCACACGGACCCATCCGACCTCCCCGGCTGTGGATGCACACAACCTGGCTTCCAGTGGGCTAAGATCTGGCGTTATGGGGCAGAGCCGAGGTATATACCACCCGGGTGGGTGGGAGGAGCCAGCTTGAAGACTTCTGGCAAGATTTAAAGGGAAAAGGGACATGCCAAACAGTGTGGATGAACAACATATACCACTCCTAGAACTACTGTTACGGGTGTGTAACCTGTTTATCCTGCTAGTCAGGGAAGAGATCCAGGCTCTTCTGATAAAATCAGCCATAGAGCCCATTCCTCGGGACCAGAAAGGAAAAGGGTTTTACTCCCACTTCTTCCTGGTACCAAAAAAGACAAGGGACCTTCATCCAATTCTAGACCTCAGCACACTAAACCTATATGTAGAGTACAAAAGGTTTCACATGTTGAGCCTGCCAGGTCTCCTGCCCCTTCTGCAGCAGGGCCATTGGCTTTGTGCCCTGGATATGCAGGATGCTTACCTGCATATCCCCATCTTCCCCTCCCACCGCCACTTCCTGCGTTTTGTTTTCCAGGGGGAGCACTTCCAATTCAAAGTGCTCCCTTTTGGCCTCTCTTCTGCACCCAGGGTTTTCACCAGGTGCATAGTGGTGGTGGCAGCGGCTTTACACCGCCAGGGGATTTACGTTTTTCCCTACCTCGATGACTGACTGCTGTCAGCCCCTTCAAGGGAGGGAGGGACTGGTGGCATCACTACACGCTACCCTGACCCTGTTCAGCAAGGTTAGGATCACGGTGAGCTACCCCAGATCCCACCTTGTCCCCTCCCAATGCCTAAAATTCATTGGGGCGGTGTTGGATACAGCTCAAGGCTGGGCATTCCTCCCTTTGGACCAGGCAGAAACCTTGCATCAGCAGGCCATTCAAGTGGCAACCAGTCACTGGACCTCAGCCTTCTCAGTCCTGCACCTTCTATGGCTGATGGCAGCGGCTATCCCCACTGTTACCCTGGCCAGGCTCCACATGCGAGTCATGCAGTGGACCCTAAGAGTCCAGTGGGACCAGAAAACTGATGACATGGATCACAGGATTCTGGTGTCCAGCCCCATGCGTTGACGACCTCTAGTGGCAGGAGTTATCCAATCTCACCAAAGTGGTTCCCTTTCAGATGCTGCTGCCGACTTGGTCCCTGACCACGGACGCCTCCTGTCAGGGCTGGGGCGCTCACCTCGGCGATCACAGGACACAGGGATCCTGGTCTCAGCAGGAACTATCTCTGCACATGAATGTGCAAGAGATGCAGGCTGTACTTTATGCTCCACAAGCCCTCCAGCCTCTTCTCCTTCTAGGACCGCTCTTAGTAAAGACCGACAACATGTGCGGGGTCTGGTACCTGAACAAACAGGGAGGCATGCAATTATATCCACCGTGCAGGGGAAGTGAAGAGTGTGTGGCAGTGGGCGGTACAGCACAGCCTGCAGCTCACGGCAGTGCATGTCCCAGGAGTCCAAAATGTCCTGGCGGACACTCTCAGCCGCACTCAAGCAAGGGCACATGAGTGGGAACTGAGGCAATCCATAGACCTCTTCTGTCATTGGGGACACCCAGATCTCAATCTGTTTGCTTCCCCATCCAATGCAAAACTACCCAGTCTCTGCTCGCACGTTCCCGGGCGTGGTGTTTTCTGGTGAGATGCACTGTATCTCTGCTGGACAGGGAGGTTCTTGTACGCCTGCCCTCCCTTTCCACTGCTGAAGCTACAACAAGAAGGGGCCTGACTGAGTCTCATAGCCCCTTTTTGGCCTCGTCAATTGTGGTTCCCTCTGTTCCAGCAGTTGCGGGTAGACCCTCTGGTTCCCCTTCCTGTCAGAACCTGCTGACTCAGGACCAGGGTAAGCTAGTCCATGCAGTCCTCTGTTCCCATCACCTTCACACGTGACACCTGCTGACATAGCGGTGGCACGCTTTGAGGTCTCTTCCAGAGTGGCATGAGTCCTCGTGGAAGCCAGAAAGCCAACCACAAGGACTACTTATGCTATGAAATGGAGGAGCTTCTCCATTTGGGCATCTGCTAAGGGTTGGGATGCTTTTTCTTGCCTGGTTCCCCAGGTCATGGAATACCTGCTGCATCTCTCTGACCTAGGCCTTAGTTACTCTACTCTGAAGGTACCCTTGTCTGCCATTTCTGCCTACCACACTCCAGTGGATGGCAAAACTCTGGCTCAGTTGGAGGTATCCAAAACCTTTCTGAAAGGGATTCTCCATATGAAACCCCCGATCAGGAACCCTGTTCCTCTGTGGGATTTGAATTTTCTCCTCTACAAGCTCACTTTGTCTCCCTTTGAACCGGCTATGACCTGCGCTACCTATCATGGAAAGCGTTCTTTTTGGTTGCTGTTACTTTGGCTCAAAGAATTTCCGATCTTCAGGCCCTGATGTACAAGGAGCCTTATTTAATTTTCCACAGAGACGGGGTGGCTCTGCATACAAATCCTACGTTTTTACCAAAGGTGGTTTCTGAGTTTACTTTAAATCAGATCATACACTTATCAGTGTATTACCCTGAGCATTCTAATCCAGGGGAGGCCATTCTGGAAACACCTGATGTGTAAAGAAATTTACGTTATTACACGAACCAGACAAAATCAGTCCATAAAACAGATCAGCTTTTCATTTCCTTTGCGCCCAAAAGAGAGGGCGCGGCAGTTTCCAAACAATGTTGATCCAAATGACTGGCAAACTGCTGTGTGTTTTGTAATCAGAAATATAACAAGCCCCTTCTGGGAAGTTAAGGGACACTCAACCAGAGGCATGGCTGCATCTACTGCTTGTTTCAGTAATGTTTCTGCCACGCACATTTGTACGGCAGCTACGTGGAGCTCTGTCCACACTTTTACCAAACATTACAGTCTGGACATTGCCTCTAGGTGCAGGACGAGCTTTGGACTAACTGTCCTACAGGGCCTCCTGTCCTAATTCTATACCTATTACAGACCTTTCCTGCCTCTCGTTCTTTAGACTTTATCTGAATAACACGGCTTGGGACTTGGTCCTAATGGTTATTACCTACTAAAAAAGGCCCCTCAAAGTAAGATAGTAAGCACAGTTATGTAAGAACTTATTTATTGAATTTTGATGACTGGGTTGGCCCACTGGGCCCCAAAGGTCCCTTTTTCAGGGGCAACCCAGGGAACAGAAGCAATACAATACATACAATCAGGTGATCCAGAAGCAATACATTACATACAGTCAGGTGATACAGGGTTATGAGAAGTAGACAAGATAATGAGGATAACAGTAGGTAAACTAGGTAATTCACGAGGGGGCAGTGGGGGAGGGAGTTACAGGGAGGGGAAGGAGACAGAAAATTTACAAAGATAAGTTGAAAGCACAAGGGAATAAGGCTGGGAAAGGAGCAGAATATAATTTAGACTTTAAACTGTAGTATTGCACTAAAAAATCCTCACAGATGGAGAAATGACAAAAAAATCCAGCAAGCAGCAGCAGGTCTGAGTGAGCTGCAGTGTCTGCTTCAATAAATTACACTTAGCAGACAGAATTTTCTTTAAAAACTAACAGGCTGCAACAAGAGTTGTATTTAGTGATATTAACCAGCCAGTATTTAGTAACAAATTCGCAGGCTGCAGTGACTGTACTATTAACTATAAAAACCACAGTCTCTCAGTAGAGCACCCAGGATGAGCAGGAAAAAGGCACCAAGATTTAAACTGACGCAGTTCTCTCTCTCTCGTAAATTCCAATGGCCAGCTGGGAAACTTCAGACCGGATGTGCCGCGAGGGGAACCTGGGGAGGGCTTCTTTCAGCTTAGCCCTCACGACCTTTCCAATGGCCAGCTGGGGAACTTCAGACCGGGTGTGCAGCGAGCGGAACCTGGGGAGGGCTTCTTTCAGCTTAGCCCTCACGACCCTGACTGTAACGGTAGATCTTCAAGAGAGGCTTTTGCAGTAGGTACTCTCTTCAAACAACATGAAGTCTTGCTATATTATAGACATTAGCAGTTTGTTCCAGCTCTAGAACTGCCCCGGAGTGAAATGGTTAAAACCATTCCAAAACAGAATTTTGGCACGAGAGCAGCTCTATCTGTGTCATTTCAAACTTGAACTGTCAGATTCTTTACTCCGCCTCAGTGAACAGTCGCTCCGGAGATTTCTCCTTCTGCTCGGTTCATTTCTCGGTTTAAAAAGTGTTTTCTCAGTTGGATTTAACCGAGAATAGTTTTATTTTAACCGCAAAACCGTTCGGTTCAAGCTCTATCTGTGGTAACCGTAAGTAAATGAAGGTTTTGTCTGTGTGGAACTTGTAAGTTATCGGTTCGGTTTTGAACCGATCAGTGGGTTTAAAACTCATTTAAAACTAAAAGTTACTATTTTAGAGTGCGGTTCCCGGTTCTTATCGGTTCTAAAAAAAACGGATTTATTACGTTTTTTTCCAATACCGTGACGATTTAGGAACCGATAAGGGTGTCTATAGCACTGCCGTTAAAAGAACACGCGTTTTGGTTAGGCTGGCATTATGTCTGAGAAATCCAAAAGAAAACTGCCCATTGGTTTTAACATCAGATGTTTGTGGGGAAGTCTTTGCCAAGACTGACCCACGCACCACATGTGTTTATTGTCTGGGGTTTGACCACCTCCAGTCAGACTACCAGGTATGTAAGAATTTCCCTGCAGCCACCCTGGAAAAAAGATTGGGCAGGCTCAGGGAACGAGAGGCCAAAAAGTCCGCTGACCCGGATGGCCAGCCCGGTTCGGTGGCAACCGAACCAGAGGGAGTGCCTCTGACCAGGGCCAGACTTCCTCGGGCAAAAGAAAAGCTGGTTCTGAGGAACCAATTCCAGTAAAGAAAACAAGAAAATCAGCAGGTCTGGAGTCCAAAATTCCTTCTCCAACTGCTGCAGAGATAGCAAAAGCCATACAAATTGTCCAGTCACTGTCTCAGGGTCCGTCCGAACCACCACTATCTGGTAAAAGGTCGGTTCGTCCGTCCCAGTGGTTCAGGATTATGATATTGAGGAATTTTATGAACCAGAGGAGGGGGAGGAGGATTATGAACAGTATGAATGTGGCTGGGAAGGTCTGGGTGTGCCCATTGAACCGGACATCTCCCCAGACAGACCTTTAGAATCTTCCCCATGCTGTCTGAGTCCACATCTCATTTTATGTTTTATAAAAAAGTTGCTGAAACCCTCCAGCTTCCCTTAGAAGAGGCTGTGGATGAGCAAGAGGAGCCTGATTTTGTAGAAATGATGGATATTCCAGAGTCTAGGAGATTGTCTATTCCTTTACATAATTCTTTTAGGAAACAAACAATTAAAATTTTAAAGCTCCTAATTCTGTGCCTCCTGTAGATAAAAGATGGACAGAGCTGATACATTGTCAGGCCCTGATACAAATTCCTTTCTCAGCAATGCAGTCATGTTAGTAGTTCAGGCTGCTGCCTTTGATAAAGCTAATATTCCCTTGGCTTCACATCCTCCTGACAAGGATTCCAGGAAGATTGATGCCATGGCAAAAACAGTATATGGCAGCCTCTCTGGGACTCAGGCAAGCAAATTATATGGCTTATGTAGCTAGGCATCAGAAATCTAGATGGGATATTGTTATGCAATTGGCCAAGCAGGCCCATGGCCAGCTGGCTAGTGAACTAGAACAGGTGGCTGCTGATGGCATTGAAGCCTCTAGGTTCAGTTTCGCTGCTGTGGATGTTAATGATGTTTCCTCTAGGGTCATGGCCACATCTGCAGCTTTTCGTAGGTTGGCCTGGCTCAGGTGTACTAGTTTGTCACAGGATACCCAGACTAAGGCTATGGATCTTCCTGTGGTGGGAGATTCTCTGTTTGGAGAGCAGACACAGAATTACATGAAGAAGATGGATGAATATAGGACTACTTACAAGAGTGCCCAGGCTAAGGAGCGGCAAGCCACTCCTCAAAGGCATGCCCCCAGGGGTAGAGGTAGGCCTTTTCACAGGCCTTTCTACCAGACTCAGGCCTCCTCTGCCTATGCTCAGAGGGGCTTCTTCAGAGCAGCAGGACGGGGGTGGGCAGACCTGCTCCCACCCCCAGCCTAAACCTCCTGTAAACAGGCACCCTGATGGGGTGCCCAGGGCGATTCTCCTGTACCAGTGGGGGGCAGGCTGGCTTACTTCAGTCAGAATTGGGCTTCTTTAACCTCAGACAAGTGGGTTCTGGAAGTAGTAAGCCAGGGTCTGGTTCTCAGCTTCAAAAGTTTCCCAAGTTGAGAAGCAGACTTTTTCTACCTGCAAGTGCTTCACAGACCTCGCTCTGGAAACAGAGGTCTCATCCTGTTAGCTCTCAGACCAGTAGAAAGGGTTCTCCCTGCATCAGGGCAGGGGTCTGTATTCAGATACTTCCTTACCCCAAAAAGACAGGAGAATGGCGGCCATTTTAGATCTCAGATATCTGAACAAGCATCTTTTGAAACCAAAGTTCAAAATGGTAACTCTGGCAATGATTTTACCTTCCCTAAGGCCAGGGGACTGGCTAGCCTCCCTGGACCTCAAGGATGCCTATTTCCATGTCCTAATCAGAAGATCCCATTGAAAGTACCTCAGATTCGAACTGCCCTCAGGTCATTACCAGTTCAGAGCAATGCCCTTGGCCTTACCTCTGCTCCAAGGTATTCACAAAGTGTCTAGCAGTGGCAGTGGCGCACTTAAGGAGGCAGAGGATTGCTGTTTTTCCTATCTAGATGACTGGCTCATTGTAGGCCAGTCCCCAGAACAGGTAAATCTCACCTGCAGGTCACCCAGCAGCTTCTCACCTCCCTGGGTTTTCTGCTAAACTCACTAAAGTCGGTTCTGGAACCAGTCCAGGTACTCACCTTTATAGGGGCAGAATTGGACACAAAGCTAGCCAGAGCCTTTCTTCCCCAGAAAGGGTAAGGAATTTAGTGGCTTTGGCCTCTTCCTTCACTCTGCAGGTCTCTCGACCAGCAAGAGACTTTCTGCAGCTCCTGGGGCACATGGCTGCATCCACAGCTGTTGTGCAGGGAGCCAGATTTCAGATGAGAGACATTCAGTTTCACTTGAGAACCTTTTGGTCTCAGAGAAGAGACCCCCTTTCAAGTTGGTCCCAGTGACTCTGAACCTTGATCCTAGCTCTCCAGTGGTGGCAGGATCAGAGCAATTTAAGAGCGGGGGTCCCTTCATTTCCCCTTCTCACGACTTGGACTCACTACAGATGCTTCCTTCTGGGTTGGGAGCCCACATGGGCGACCTTTCCACTCAGGGAGTTTGGTCCCCAGGAATCTCTGCTCCACATCAATTTGCTGGAACTCAGAGCTGTCTTTTTAGCTCTTCAAGCTTTTTCTGCATCTGTCCACGACAAGGTGATACAAGTCAGAACAGACAACACCACAACAATGTGGTACATCAACAAATGGGGCACTCGGTCTTCGGCCTTGTGCACCGAGGCAATGAAGTTGTGGTCTCTGGCCTATTCCCTGAACACTTCCCTCATAGCAGTTCATCTTCCAGGGAAGGACAATGTCCTAGCGGATGCCCTCAGCAGGATTTCCCAGGGCCATCACGAATGGTCCCTGGATCCTCAAGTGCTGGGGATAGTTTTTGCCAGGTGGGGCATCCTCAGATAGATCTTTTGCAGCCCCAGACAATCATAAACTTCCTCTGTTCTGTTGCAGGCCTCAGTGCTGGGCTCAGTTCCCTGGATGCCCTTCTTCTGGATTGGGAGGAAGTTCCTCTATGCTTTCACCCCTTTGGTCTCTATTCAAAGTACTAGTCAAAATCAGATCTCAGCCTTGCAGGGTGATTCTGATTGCCCGGATTGGGCCAGGCAGCCTGGTACCCACTCCTTCTGTCTCTGACAGTCCATCTTCCCTGTGCCTCCCCAGGAATCACAGTCTGTTGACTTGTGCCCAGGGAAGGGTTTGGTATCCGGACCTCAATCCTCAACCTCAAGGCCTGGCTCTTGAGGAGTTAGTTTGCTGATTTACACCTCTCTCAGGGTGTTCTTGAGATCCTAAAGGCTTCCAGAAAGCCTTCCACTAGGCTACTTTATAGTTCTAAATGGAAAAGGTTTTCCATTTAGTGTGCTGGGAAAAATATTTCCCCAGAATCTGCTGAATTGCCCATTTTGTTAGATTACATGGTACATCTTAATTTCTTGGGTCTCAGACCAGCTACCCTGAGAGTTCATTTGGCAGCTGTGTCTGCTTTTCTGTCAGCAGGAAAGTCATCCCCTCTTTCCTCTCATCCTGTGTTTTCCAAGTTTTTAAGGGATTACTCCATACTAATCCTCCTTTCGGAACCGCCCTGCTTGGGACCTTAATGTTTGCATTGCCCAGTTAATGCAACCCCCTTTTGAACCTCTGTCTTCTGCAGAGCTTAAGTACCTAACTTGGAAAACTGTTTTTCTAGTGGCTATCACTTCTGCCAGACGCATAAGTGAATTGCAAGCCTTGTCAGTGGAGACTGACTTTATTTCTTTCCACAGGGATAAGGTAGTCCTTAGGACTAATAGGAAGTTTTTGCCTAAGGTGGTTTCAGATTTCCATCTTAATCAATCTATCTCCCTTCCAGTATTTTTCACTGATCACTCCTCTTCGGGTGAGAGGAGGTTGCACAGCCTGGATGTTAAGAGAGCTCTTAGTTATTATATAGGCGTACCAAAGGTCACAGGTTCGAATCCTCCAACTTTTCCTTACCTATGGTGAAGTTGGGAAAAAAAACCTGCCACTAAGAGATCAATAGCCAGGTGGATTGTCTCTTGTATCCAATTTTGTTATCAGAAAGTGGTAGAGCCCCCAGTTTGAGGGCTCATTCTACAGGGGTACAGCTGCGTCTCTAGCTGCTGCCAGAGATATCCCTTTATTAGAGATTTGCCAGGCTGCTACTTGGAAAATGGTACACACTTTTACCAAGCATTACTCCCTGGATGTCCAGGCCAGGAGAGATGCTCGGTTTGGCACAGCTGTTCTTCAGAGCCTATTCCCTAAGTAAGTTCTGCCCTCCTCCATGGAGGTACTGCTGTATTCTGCTAATGTCTATAATATAGCAAGACTTCATGTTGTTTGAAGAAAAATTAGTCACCTTAGTAATGTTGTTTCTTCTAATGGAGTCTTGCATATTATAGACCTCCCCAACCTGCCCCTCTCAGAACCTCTACTTGGTGGGTGCGGGCAACTTAGTGTGGGCACTACTTATGTCCTGTTAGCATTTTGTCCCCTTTGGGACTTTGGGGTGTGTGTGTGTGTGCGTGTGTGTGTTTTATTATACTTATGTTCCATTTTCATATTATTAGAATGGTGTTAGTATTTCTGGTCCCCTGACTTGAGTCTTGGGTGTTGGGACCATCAATGGTTGTTATTATTTAGGTAGCCATTTGGCTAGTGTAGGTTACAGCTTCCACACAGACCTTAGTGAGTTTGGCTCTAAAGATCTGACAGTTCAAGTTTGAAATGACACAGACAGAGCTGCTCTCGTGCCAAAATTCTGTTTTGGAATGGTTTTAACCATTTCACTCCGGGGCAGTTCTAGAGCTGGAACAAACTGCTAATGTCTATAATATAGCAAGACTCCATTAGAAGAAACAACATTACTAAGGTGAGTAATTTTTTCTTCTCTCCCAACTTACCCCTGCTTCTGTGGCTACTTTTCTCTTTCTAGCCATTCCTTTAACTCCAGGAGCCCACTCCTCCTGTCGCACCTTCTTAGGTCTCCAGCAGGAGAACTGGAAGGCGGGCGAGGGGACCACCCACTATATAGTGTCATGCTGATGTCGGTTACGTGACGCTGGGTGGGCGGTCTCCCGCCAGACACTACTTGCAAAAGTTTTCCATGTGGTCCTAACACTTGATGGCTCTAGTCCTAATGGTTATTACCTACTGCAAGAGCTTCTCTCAAAGATCTGCTGTTACAGTAAGTTCTTACGTAACTGTACTTTTCCATGTGTACTCCCGCCATTGGTGAGAACAGGTAATTTTAGACACCACTTTACAGGACACATGCTACTGTTCAGTGGTAACTAGCTGTCCAAGTTCTTCATTCTGTTTCTGCATCACATGTTCTATGGAGTAACCTGTAGTACCTTTCAGGGATTTATAAAGGTGGGACATCAAGTGTCCAATATCACCTGTCCATATTACAGAGATATGGGAGGAAATTATAGTTGAGTGAGACTCAGGTGGGCGGACTCCAATAGGAAGTTTAACACAATGTAGGAGTTGTAAGTAACTATAAAAATTAGTGTTAGAGGCCAAATTCCCATTGGACATCGGTAAAAGATGTAAAGGTTGCCCCAGCCAAAAGTTGATAGATACTAGAGTGAGAGCTGTTCCTACCTCCAGAAGGCAAGATCAGCCAGGGCCAGTTGGAAGTGTTCTAAAAGAGCTATAGGGCAAAGTAAACTAAGGAAAGGAACTAGATGCAGCACTTTGTGGATAGTTATCCAGACCAATCGCTGGTTTTGAAGCCATGGATTTAGGCATGTGTGGAATCTGGGCTGTGTGTCTAGATGATACATGGCTTTAACAAAATCCGAGTATGGAAGGAGTGCTGTCTCAATCCCCCGCCACAGGATTTGGGGTGCCCCAAAGTGTCATTGTACAATAAAGTGGAGGTGCGAGGCCTCCCCTTCCCCTAGGGAAGACGAAGTGGAAAGTTTAATCTGGGGGCAGAGTCCAGCCCAAAGAAATCTGGTTATTGTTTGGCCCTTGGCAGGATCACCATCCAGAGCATCTTCACTCTTCTTGTGATGCTAAGGGGTAGTAAATTCCACCTGGTGAGATCCACCGTCATCTGTTTGGAAAATGGGATACAGTTGTTATGAAAGGCTGCTGCCGGGGGCCATGCTAAATAGATCCCCAGGTACTTTCGTTTTTCTAGATCCCAGCAAAATGGATATCATTTTTTAAGTTACAGATTGGGTTAATAGTGAAATGGAAGGGCTTCCATTTTTGTGACGTTGAGCTTATACCCAAAAACTGTACCATAGTGTTCCAGTATCTGTAACAGAGCAGGAAGTAAAGTAGTGGGATTATCTAGATAAAGGAGTATGTCATCTGCATATAGGGCTACCCCGTATTCCTGGTCTCCCAAAGATATTCCCGACAAGCAATGGGATTTCCGGATGGCCTGGGCCATAGGTTTAATATATATGGTGACTAAAAAGGGCGACATTGGACAACCTTGACGGGTGCCCCCTAAAGAGGGAGGGGGAGTCCTCAGAATGATGTCCTCAAACCTTAACACAGGCTCATGGGGACTAACAGAGATTTTGTATGACTTTTATTAGAGGCTCCAGAAAGCCCATTTTCCCCAGGGTGGTGTACAAAATAAGCCATGAGACCCTATCAGATGCCTTCTCCATGTCAAGGCTGAGAAGGACAGAGTGATTGACGGGTCTGCATTTCATGGACCAGGTGGAGGATCCGTCGAGTGCTATGTCCTTAAGCAGACAAATCTGCTCTGATCAGTGCAGGAAGGATCTGTTTCAACCTATGTGCCAAGATGGACATAAAATATTTATAGTCTGTATTTAATACCGATATAGGGTGGTAAGTCACATAGCTGGGGATTTTTATCGGGTTTGGGGATCACTGAAATTGCTGCTTGTGACCAGCTTGGCGGGGTAATTCCTTGTATAATACTTCATTAAAAGCCAAAAGGAGTGGAGAAAAGGACCTGTTCTTTGGTGATTTTATAACTGACCTGAAGGAGAAAGTATTATCTCTCAAAAGTAAGTCTCAGAAATAATTTGGTTAGTCCAATAAAAGGTATCACCTGCAACATATTTGTTGATTTTTTTTTTTTTTTGTTCCACATAACTGTGCAGAAAACACATTCCTGTGCAGTAAGGTGATAAAACATACGCTGCACCCGGTTTTTACTTTTAATGCAAATGGAGAATTTCATACCTGAAAATTTGGATTTTCTTCGGGGTATCTCAGTCATCACATAACACTGTAGGAACCTTCGCCATTGGTGAAGGGGAATCCACATGGAAGATTTTCAGCAGTACAACTCTGCTCCATCCTCAGTTCTTTCCCACTTCCGACTCACTTGCTTTGGCCTGCACGGACGTTCCATTGCAGTATTCCTGCCTTTTTTTCAGTCTATGGCTTTTTTCACTTACCATGTAAAACAAAAAAAAAATCTCTTTTAAGAGTTCCTCTTTTTGTTTGTTGAGAGTTAATCCTTCCACTTTTCTCTTCCAATGCTGCCACTGCGGAAAGATTGCCTCTACAGACAAACACTCCATTTGAGTCTGCTGTCTTGGGTCTGACCATGAAGTTTGACTGTGAGCTCTGCCAGAAGTTTAATCAAACAACCCTTCAATGACATGAAAAGGCTCTTAAGAAATTCCTGATGGATCAGCAGGTCGCCAGCTCTGGGTAGGGGTCCTCTGGGGCCCCAGCTGCCCAGTCGCCAGCCAGTTCTTTGAGCTCCCAGGCCTTCAAGGACCAAGACGAGTTCTCTGGGAAAAGTCATAAGAAAATCTGACATTGTGACCGCTCCCCCCGTTGTCTATCTGGTTCCCTGTCAGCCTTTCCTTCTTCTGGGGGATCTTCATCAGTTGCAGTCATTCTGACAAAGAGAACTGCTGTCCAGGTCTCTGTGCCCACCAGACCCATACCAACAGCACCTCTGCCTGATTCACAGAGTGCCAGGCTGTCAACCTCCAGGTCATCGGCCCCTCTGTCATCAGTGACAAGTCGACTGCCCTCCTGTCAAGGCCTGCCCTTCTCCCACCAGGGCTACAAACTCATCTGGTTCTCGGACACAGCAGGCGAGTCGTCAGCACCTGTACCGTTGAACCCCCCCCTCGGTCAACGCTCTACCGCCTACCTCAATGAAGTCCTGCTCAAGTTCACCAATGTACTTGTGCAGCAACTGAGTGTCTTAAACAGGCCCCCTTTGCCGATGCTGTTGACAACAGCTTTGTCGTCGATGCCAACTTGTCGGCCCTGGGAAGCCCCCGATGGGCTGTTGACAGTGCACCCGACACCAGACCCAGAGATTGAAGAGCTTAACATTGAGGAGTACCATTCAGACCTCATTCTTCCTGAGGAAGAGGTCCTGCTCTCTGACAGGTCTACAGTCTCCCTCTGTCAGTGAGGACTCTAAAGCATACTCCCAGGTCTGCTCCTGAGGACACCACATTTTTTAATGTGATGAAACAGCTGTCCTCAGCCATGGGCTTCCACACTGAGGAAGAGGATGCCACCAGGAAAGATCTGGTGGATTTCCTGGGGATTCCAGAGTCTCCCCCAAAGATCATTCCACCAATGCTCCCAGCATTGAAGGATGCAGCCACGGCAGACTGGCACAGACCTGACATGGTGCCAGCTATGCCACGCAGGGCAGACGGACTTTATCACGCCGCCCCAAGGGTCTCCCCTGTTATGCTACCCAGGCAGAAACTGACTCAGTGATCATTAAGGTAGCTCATGACAGATCTAAGGTACCTTAACACTTTTGTTCCCTTTCTCCAGACAAGGAGTCTCGTAGAATTGACCTATAGGGAAAAGGGGTTCATGCCTCCTCCATCTTAGATTTGAGAATTGTTAACTATCTGTCACACATGGTTAAATATCAAAATGCCACTTGGAATAAGGATAAAGCTGCGCCCCAGGCCCTTCCTGAGGGCACTCAAAAGAAGAGCTGCTTCCAGTGCTTCCAGACAGCTGAGGATGTTGGCAAACATCTCCTCAGAGCACTATATGACATGGCGGACACTGTTGCCAGTGCAGCTGCCACGAGCATATGTCTCTGCAGGCACTCCGGCTCAGAGTATCAGGATTTGCAGCTGATGTGCAGCAGAAAGTGCTTAACTCATTCAGGCCTAGATACGCCTGTAGGTGGTGGCTGAAAGCATAGCCACTCATGCCAATAACGCCTGTAGACGTATTCAGCTGACTTTCACTCAGGCCTGGAAACATCTGAGGAAGTAAGCAGTTTTTACCTAAATATAAAACAAACCAAATTGCTTAGACATGACTGCATAGCACTGTTAGAAAGGTAATTTAGTGCTGAACAATTTTGCCACTGATACTTTGTCTACCACGTATACTTTAGGAGTTATTTGCATTTGTTTAAGGTATGGTGTGCATGGCTGACATTTATCTCTCAAGTCTCACGTAAGCACCTTGAAAAAATATGGAAAAAAAAAAGTTTGGTATTTCAGCTAGTATAAAATAAAAACCAAATTGATTACAATTGATTGCATAGTACCATTGGAAAGGTAATGTGCTGAACAACTTTGCCACTCTTACTTTGTGTGTAGCACTTACAGTTCAAAAGGTATTCACATTTGTTTGTGGCATGCTGACTATGGCTTGATTTTGCTTAGAAAGGCCCAGGATGCAATGCAAAGAGTATACAGGGCACAAGTGGTGGAATTCTCAAAGAGCTCTTGTGGCGTGAATGATTTAATGCCCCATTCAGTAGCACTAAGCGGTTTGGCCCTGATGTCCAGGACCTCATAAATGATCTGCAAGCCTCAGGAAGGGCCATCAAATTGGTCTGTTCCCTCTAGCACACTCAACCAAAGGGTAGAGGGTGGCCTCCTTTTTGTAAACAGAACAATAAGCCTGGAACAGATCCCCATCACCAAGGAAAATGTAGAGCCCAGGCCCCCTTGCCCACCTCCTCCGGTGCTGGAGCGGTGACCAAGCGCCCCAGAAGTGAGGGACCAGCCTCTGTGATTGGCTCAACCTGTGCTTGACTCTTTGCCAGACCCCCTCCTCTGGTTCCGGACCAGGAGGTGGTGGTCGGAGATTGGTTCTCCCTCCATCTGAACCAATGGAGAACCATAACTTCAGGTGCATGGATTCTGCAGATCATAGAAAAGGGTCACACCTTACAGCTCATAGAGCAGCTTCCAGACACCCACCTCCACCCTCCAGTTACCCCCTGGCTCATTTATCTGTACTCTGGGAGGAAGTGCAGTCTCTTCTGCACAAGCAGGCCATCGAACCAGTGCCCAGGCGCCAGAAAAACAAGGGGTCTTATTCCAGGTTTTTCCTGGTCCCCGAAAAGACCAGAGATCTGAGGCCTCTTTCAGATCTAAAGAACCTCGATCTGTTTGTCCAGTACAAAAAGTTCTGGATGGTAACTTTGCCAGGCCTAATGCCCCTCCTCAAGACAGGGGACTGACTTTGTTCCCTGGACATGCAAGATGCGTACCTGCACATCTGTCTTTCCTCCTCACAGGAAGTATCTCCATTTTGCCTTTCAGGGTGAGCATTATCAGTTCAAAGTGCTGCCCTTTGGCTTATATTCTGCGCCACGCATCTTTACCAAGTGCTTGGCTGTGGTCGCAGCAGCTCTCAGAAGAGAGGGACTGTATGTCTTCCCCTACGTGGATGATTGGCTCCTGAAGGCCCCATCCAGGGAACAGCTTTTGCTGCCTCTGCAGTGCACTATCCAGCTCTTCCACTCCCTGGGCATTACCATCAACCTGCCCAAGTTGGTTCTAGTACCATCCCAAAGGCTGCAGTATATAGGGGCAGTTCTGGAGTCTGCGCAAGGGAAGGCCTTCCTGCCCCAAAACAGGGCAGAGTGCCTCATAGCCCAAGCTCAGGAAGTCACTCAGGGCTGATACATTCCTGCCACGGTGTGTCTCAGATTGCTGGGCCTACTGGCAACTGCCATACCCACCGTTCCGCTGGTCAGGCGCCATGCATACCCTCCAGTGGATTGTCTGGGTACAGTGGGACCAGCGGATGGACGAGTTAGGCCATCCAGTCCTGGTCTTTTCCCCAGTACACAGGGTACTGCAGTGGTGGATGGACCCCTTGAATCTGCTTTAAGGTGTTCCATTCTAGATCTCTTCCTTGCATCAGATCCTCACCACAGATGCATCAGGTCTGGGCTGGGGAGCACACCTGGGCCCCTTCCAAACCCAGGGCTTCTGGTCCCAGTGGGAAGCCTCCCTGCATATCAATGTCCTGGCAATGACAGCGGTGCTGTATGCTATGCAGGCTTTTCAGGAACATCTTGCTTCAGGCCAGCTGCTGGTGCAGTCTGACAATTTGAGTGTAGTATACTACATTAACAAGCAGGGTGGGACTCGCTCGTACCCCTTTTGCCGGGAGGCCATGAGTGTGTGTTACTGGGTGCTGGATTACAGTCTGACACTCTGAGGTCCACATGCCAGGCGTCCTAAACACCCTGGCAGACAGTCTCAGCAGGACTCAGTCCAGCATGCACGAATGGGTGCTTCTCTCATCCATCGCAGAAGACTTGTTCGACAGATGGGGTCACCCAGAATTTGACCTTTTTGTGTCCCCACTTAATGCAAAACTGCCCAATTTCTGCTCACTAGGTCCAGGGCCTGGAGTTTTCTGACGAGATGCGTTGTCCCTCTCTTGGAACAGAGGTTTCTTTATGCATTCCCGCCATTTCCTCTGATACAGAGGGTGCTAATCAACTTGCAGATGGAGGGGGGCCAGCATAATTCTAGTGGCTCTATTCTGGCTTCACCAGATATTGTTCCCTCTACTTCAGCAGATGGTGGAAGAACCTCTGGTTCCTCTTCCACTTTGCAGGAGTCTGGTGACCCAGGATCAGGGGACCCTGGTCCATCCCAACCTCAGGTCCCTCCATCTGCATGCCTGGCTCCTGAGAACATAGCCATCGCTAGGTTCAGGGTCTGTAACAGGGTAGTAGTGGACGTTCTGGTGGCCGCCCGGAAGTCTTCCACTTGAGCCACATATGCCATGGAAGTGGAAGCGGTTTGCCATCTGGGCTGCCAAACATGACTTAGACCCTTTAACTTGTTCGGCAAGTCATATCCTGGACTACCTGATCTCGCTGTCCAACTCAGGCCTCCAGTATTTTTCTCTCAAGGTTCACCTTTCAGCTATTTTTGCATTTCATGAGCCCGTGGGTGACCGCACAATTGCTCAGCTGGATATCAGGGTATCTTTGTGCACAAATCCTAAGTTTCTGCCTAACGTGGTTTCTGAGTTCACACTTAATCAGTCTATCCACCTTCCTGTTTATTTTCCTGAGCGTGCCAATCCAGGGGAAGCACTGTTCCATATGTTAGATGTATGCAGAACTTGAAGTACTACCTGCTTAGGACTAAAGAGTCCAAAAAGTCAAAGCAGTTGTTTCTTTCGCCCCAGGTAGACTGGGCATTTCAGTTTCTAAGCAATGTTTATCCAAATGGTTGGCAATTGCATTGTGTTCTGCTACAAGAAATATGGCAAAGAGTTGTCTGGTGCTGTCAAAGCTCATTCTACCAGAGGAATGGCTACCTTGGTGGCTTGTTTCAAAGGGTCTCGGCTGCTGACGTTTGGGAGGCTGCCACCTGGAGTACAGTCCATACTTTCACCAAGCACTACAGTCTAGATGTTGCCTCAAGAACCTGTGCAGGATTTGGCAGGGCTGTGTTACAGGAACTCCTGTCTTAAGGTTATGGAGAGCCCTCTTCCCAGACTGTCTGCACTTGTAGCTGCTTGGTACTCATTCCTACTGTGTTACTTGGTGACTGAGATACCCCCGAAGAAGATAGAATAGTTGCGTAAGAACTTACCATAACAGTAGATCTTCGAGGGGATCTCAGTCATCAGGTATATTTTCCCTCCCACCATCCCCCTTCTTGGGGCTCCTGTCTAGGAACTGGCTATCTGGTGTATCCAGCTTTTTCCTTGGGTATGGGTACCTCTCTTCTCGGTTCCTCAGGGTGAGAGCCTTGCTCCCTTAATCTCCGGGGGAAAGAACTGAGGAGGGAACAGGGCCGCCCATGCCTATATAGGGTTGGTGACATCAACAGACGTCAATGGCATGGGTGGCCCCAGCTGTACTGCTGAAAATCTTCTATATGGATTCCCCTTCATAGACTGTGAAGGTTCCTATGGTTTACCTGATGACTGAGATCCCTTCGAAGATCTACTGTTACGGTAAGTTCTTACATAGCTGTTCTTTTCCCAGAGTCTTCCGCATCCTTCCATCCTGTAACTGTAACACTCCGGGGGGAATAGGGCCACCTTGTTGGGGAAAGGAGGCACGCCCTTTCAAAATAGAAGAAAGATTGACGGGTAGATGCCCCTCCTCCAATATTAAACCTGTTCTTCCTGTTATTTCCTCTAGTTTCCTACTGCCATAGCAAGACAGTACAACCAGATTCCTTTATGCTAAAGAACAGAACATAAAACCCAATACTATGCGAGAAGAAAATCTAACTCATGGCCCCAGATAGGACCTCAACAAATCAATCCTGTTCACTGAACCATCAAAGGAGGGAGTAGGATGAAAGGGCTTGGAAGATTTCAAGTAAGGGGAATTATAATTTCCTTACTGGTAATTCCAGTTATTTCTAGGCTTTTGTCCATAGGCAGGCAGCCAGTATTTGCTGCCCTCCCCTGCTAGCTGTGACAGATTGAAACAGTCTTGAGAGAAGTCTTAGGATGCACCCCTTCCCTGACTCTGTCAGTTAACCCCATGTCACAGTTTATAGGCCAAAACACTGCTTAGAAACAGGAAATGCAGAACAGATAATGTTAGCCTACAACACATTCTAACCCCTATGCTAAATGAACTAGATACAATATAGGACAGGAGATAGTCTAAGGAATGTACAGCACTGAAAACTCTAGGTGGGCCTGCCTGCCTGTTGACGAAGCTTACACATGACTGGTAAGGAAATTATAATTGTCCTTAGTGTGTCTGCTCCTGTAGGCAGGCATTTGGTAGTGTGGTGCCAGTCAGGATGCAGCTTAGCTTCTCGAGTTCCTGCATGACACAAGAGGGTTAAACTGCCATTGAAATGTCCTTGTTTACTGCAGTATTGCATTGCATCCTGGCTGGCACTACTGTATGACTGAGCTCAGCACTCACTGCCAAATGCCGCATTGGAAGAGTTGAGTACATATCAGGGCTATAATGTCTGGTAAAATGTGTGGCTGGAAGCCCATGTTGCAGCCTTGCAAATGTTTTCCAGGGACGCTGAGGCATGCTCAGTGTACAAAGCAGCCATAGCCCTCATAGAGTGAGTTCTGAGCCCCAAAGGAGCTGACAGGCTCTGAGATGTATTGGCTACTCTAATGGCAGCACAGGGCCATGTGGGTAAGGTACACTTGGTCGGAGCAGACCATTTCTTCCCCAAGCCTAGGAGAACAAAGAGCCTGTCAGTGTTGCAGAAAAGCCTAGTGCACTTTAGATAAATTCTGAGGGCTCTTTTAACATCCAGGGAATGCTCCCAGAACTTTTAGCATTTTTTTGGATTTGGACAAAGGAAAATACAGCACTCTCCCCTGTTACCACTGGAAGGTAGAAGCTGCCTTAGAAATGGAGGGCACCGTTCTAAGGACCACTTTGTCCTTGTGAAACACCCAAGTGAAGGTCCTTGTATGACGGCACATGTATCTCTTGAATCCTCCAAGTCAAGTTAATGGCCATGAGGAAGAGAACCTTCAGAGACAAGAGCCATAGGGATACTTCATGGTGGGGCTCGAAGTGAGGGCCCCATCGTGACTTTGAGGACCACATTCCATTTCCTAAGTGGGGGAACAGCTTGTGACATGCTTTAAAGAAATGGACAACATCCAGATGGGACCTAGGGAATACGATCCCATATAATCCCCAACAGCTGAGAGAGCTGCCACCTGCACCCCGAAGGAGCAAACTGATAACCCCTTCTCTAGATCCTGCTGCAAAAATTCCAAGACGTTAGACAGAGAAGCAGCTGAGGGCCTAATCTCTGAGGGGAGCACCAGCAACGGAACATAACCTAGACTGTACTATAGGTCTTGTTTGCAGAACTCCTCCTGGAATACCTCAGATAGTGGCTGACTCCTGGGAAGAATCCAGCACTCATAAATCTTTGGTACTCAGTAGCCAAACCGACAGATGAAATGTCTGAGATCTGGCATGTAGAATTGGACCCTGGTGAAGAAGGTTCTGAGGGTAGAGGAATTTTTTTTTTTTTTTTTAAACTCTCTTTATGCTCCCAGGGCATCTCTTGGATGTGCCCTCTTGACTGCGATGCATCCACTCTCCACCTGAAGCCTCTCCCTTCCAGAACCTCCCCAACTGGACTTTCCAACCCCCGGGGGAGGGCCCGCCACTTCTACTTGGTGGCCTTTCTGAAATTAGAGGGTCCATCCAGTGGGGAGGCTTGGCCAGCCATCATGGAGAAGGCCCGGCACTGTGGATGAGGGTGCCGGTCACAGGAGCCCTCGTCGCCTCCCTGGTCCATGGGGGATTTTTCATGATGGTTTCCCCAAGGAGCTCGGACATGCAATGACGTCAGAGGCACTTGCTTGCCAACATCCATTGCAATTCCATCCCCTGCTTTTGCCGCACGCTCCTTTGTGCTGCCCCCAACCGACGCTGGGGGCCACCCAAGAGTGGCACAAAACCCCTCGATACCTCCCTGAAGGAGAGCAATCCTCCAGATGTTCAATCCTTCCCTTCCCTGCCGACCCCGGTGGCCTGAGTCAGTTCCTGAACCTGGGTCACCAGCGTGGCACAAGGTGTGGCATCCAGCGCCTCAACCCTCAGCACCACTGGGCCAGCTTTGAGGATAGAGGAATTGGGTCACATAGAGCCAGATGTATTCACTCTGAATACCATGCTGTGCAAGGCCAGAATGGTGCTAAGAGATACGAGGCTGATGGCTTCTTTCTCAGCTTCTGGAGCACCTTTATTATCAGCCATGGCAGGAAAGTATACTGCAGGACATCTGGCCACGATAGAGCTAGGCAATCAATCCCCAGTGACTTGCAGTCTGTGTACCAATTGTAGTATCTTGGAGTCCTTGCCTTGTTGGCCTACAAAAGGTTTTCTCCATCGCTGGCTAATCAAGTTGAGGATGTTCTGATTGAGCTTCCACTCTGCTGGGGGCAGACGCTGATGAGTTAGCCTGATGATTGAAGGGTGAATTGCAGACAGGGAGAGAAATCTGCCTCGCAAAGTAGCTTGTACACTTCTGCCATCATTACTGCGTACTTTGTTCCTGCTTGTAGCCTTATGTACTTTACAGTGATTGCGTTGTCCAGTCGTACAAGACATATTAGTTCCTCAGTTTGCTCCTGAACATATGCATTGCTGTGAAAACTGCCCTCATCTTGAACTTTGGGAAGTTTTGGTTCCACTAAGTTCCCGAGTTTTATGGGCTAATGCTGTGCCAGCATTGTCACCCATCTTGTCAGACTAGTAACTGTCATCAGAGTGAAGTGTTGCACATCTTGGAGAGATGCTTCTTGTCTTGATTCTGGTGGCGAGACCACCAGTTAAGGGATGCTCTCGCTGCTGGTGTCAGCAGAAATGTTGGCTAATAGGGACATCGACTGTGGATTCCAGAGGCATAGTAGATGGAACTGGAGTGGATAAGAGTGGAGCCTGGCCCGTTTCACTAAGTCTGTGCTTACTGCCATGAGGAATACCCTTTGTGATCATTGTGGGCTCTCATCTGAGCCTTTTACAAGTCTGAGATGGGAACTGAGCTCTTTCTGGTGTTAGGTCACTGTTGGTGCCTGTGTGTCAAACAGTGCTCATAGATGTATGCTGTGTCAGCAGCAGAGAATTCTTGTTGCAGTTGATTATCCAGCTGTGGTGCTGCAACGTCCTAGTGACTTGAAAAACTGCTGAATGCACCTCTGTCAGTGACTGTGTCTTGATGAACATGAAGGCCTTCCTTTTGGAGATATGTTGCTAGCACTGACATGACCTTCATGAATACTCTTGGTGCAGTAGAAAGCCCAAATGATGGGGTCATGTGCTAAAAATGCTGGCCTTGAACACAGATGTGCAGGTACTGGCAATGCAATTGATGAATGGGAATATGCATATTTGCATCTTGCAATTCCAAAGATGCCAGGAAGTCCCCAGGCACACTACTGCTATGGCAGAGTGCAGCACTTCCATTTCGAAGTGTGATGATTTGATCTGACTGTTGAGACTTTTTAGGACCAACACCACTCAGAATCCCTGGTCTTCTTGGGAACGATGAAGAAGATGAAGCAAAGTCAGAACCCTTTTGAGGCGGTGGAACTGGTTGTGTGGCCTTGATATGTGGAAGATGAGCTACTGCATCGTAGATTGCCCAGATTGTGTGATACTGGAGACTGCAGGAAAAAGCCAGTCTCACACCTAAAGGGTGCCTGTGACTGGGATGGGCCTGATCTCAGTATGATTGATTGTCTTTTTGATCCCTGTTGCATCTGCAGTTCCCTCTGTCTCTGCCACCTCTGTGAGCAAAAGGAGCCCTGGTTGGAGTAATTCTGTGATTTTTTTTTTTTTTTTTTTTTCCCCTGTGAGAAATTGGAACATTGACCTGGACAGTGCTGTCTATCCTCTCAAAAGGAGCATTGTCCTATAGGTGTGTTGTCCTGAGGCAGAGTTAGGATGGAATCCGAAACCTGCTTAATGATGTCCTCTTTTTCTGGTCCCAGTAACTGGAAAAGCATGTTCAGGAGGGATGCTTTGAATGAGTCATCCCTGTCTAGTGTTGTAGCCAATGGGCTTTTTATTTGCCATTATGATGTATAGTGCAGACATCTTAAGAGTATCATAGGCCACTTCTGCTAAGAAGGCCATTGTCAGGAGCAAGAAAAACCTGAGTATAGCTACTTCTGAATCTTGTGGAAGGTCCAAAGAGACATCCAGGAGCCAAACATCTATGGCCATGGACACATAAGCTAAAGCCACAGCAGCCTGAATGGATGCTCCTGCTACTTGATATGCTCTCTATCAGTCTCCATTTTGCCTTCAAGGGGATCTTCAAAGTTGCTGCCCCTAAAATCAGAATGATAGTTTTAATTATGGCAGTTGAGACAGGTGCATCTACCTTCAGGCTTGTATCCCAGGAGTTTGGATCCTTGATCTTTTAGCTCAGAGCCAGCATCTTGTGATCTGTGTGTCTTTTTGTAGGAAATAATGTATTTCTCCATGTTTCATACCAGAAACACCTTATCCTTTTTACTTGCATTATTCAAGAGGTCTCTCTTCTTCTTAGACTTATGCTGCTGGTAGTGCTCCAGATCCAGTGATATGCAGGTTTGCTTCATCAGTGCAGTCAGTTTCTTCCAGGGAAAGGCTTTTCCTGATGTAGCCTTCTCCAATTTTTCATCCAAGAATGGTATTCAATGCTCATGGCATTTGAGCCTGGCTCTTGTTCACCAAAGGGTGCTGGAAAGCTTTTCCCTGGAGCACGTGTCATCTCTGGGAGGTTACATGTCAAACTGCAATGGCAACTTTGGGAGTGCTAGCAGTGCTGCGATTGTGTGCCGGAAAGTGCCCTATTATGGCCACCGCTCTATGAGCATGCAGTGATGTTACCAAGATGGCCACTGATCCCAAATGTGCATGCGTGGCCATACCCAAGATGGCCACCACTCCCACATGCATGGCCATGACTGCTGGATACCACCCACTCATAGAGCCCTGCTTACCTGCCCTGTGGAGTAACCCTCCCACAGTAGGGCCAGCAGGAAGATGGCAGTCCCCTCCCTGACCAGAGTCCACAGAGGTGGCAGTGGTGCTCTTATGTGTTGGGTGGGCAGTGCCTTGACAGTATCAGCATCACCTTGCTGAGGTGGGAAGGGCTTTTCTACCTTGAATTGTACCTCCCCTGATAAACTGGGCTGTAACTGTGCCACCAAGCAGGCAACAGGCGTGTGCATGCAAGGCTCCATGCAGCTTCCCTCCTCTGCTTCCCCGCTAAGCCTGCACCATGTGGGCACCCAAGGATGGTGCTCAAGCAGAGGAAATCAGACTGTCACCCAACCAGAGAGGAACATCCTATGAGACACACTGTCCTTGTCCCCCCCAGCCAACCCTTACATCCCAGGCTCATTCCTGAACCTGGGTCACCAGCATCAGGAGCAGTAGCCCTATGGCTGTGCCGATGACCTGCCTGACCGCTGAGGAAACCTGCATACATGCCAAAGTGCCCATGCCAAGAGCCACATCCTGGACAAAGGCACTGGTCCTGTACAAGTTTTGCTGTGGTTGCCTTACTAGTTTTTTCCTTCTTTTTTGGTGGTCATGGGCAGGATAAAGAGTGCAGCCACTTATCCATGGCTAGAGCCATGTAGGCTTTGTAAACAGCCCCTCAGAGCAAAATGGCCACTAACCCATGGCACCACAGATGACTGGTATCTATCCTCTTGTCAAATGGATCCTTCAAACTGAATTGTAGTTGCTCAGTAGGTTGCAGGCTCACTTCTATGTCCAACAGATCACATGGTCGTGGGTTCTAGTCCCACACCCGGAACTTGGGTTAATATCCAATACCATACCTCTCAACAGTCCTTGATTAAGAGTTACATCCCTCATTTTATGCATTCAAGGGTACTGAAGGAGCTTATGGAGGTACCGGCTGCACCTCTGACAACCCTGTTCAGTAACTCACTAGATACAGGGGTGGTCCCAGAGGACTGGAGAAGAGCAAATGTAGTCCCACTGCAAAAGAGCAGCAGCAGAGAAGAGGCTGCCAACTACAGGCCGGTCACTCTGACATCAGTAGTGGGGAAACTAATGGAAAGACTGGTAGTTAACATCTTGCATCCGGTGGGTTACAGAACCCAAGGCAGCATGGATTCCCAGAAGGGAGATCATGTCAGACAAGCCTGATAGAATTCTTTGACTGGGTGACTAGAGAAATAGATCAGGGGGAGCAGTGGATGTGGTCTGCTTAGACTTCAGCAAGGCCTTCAACAGGTTGGGGGTGAGAACCAAGGTGGTACACTGGGTACAAAATAGACTGACAGGAGCCTGAGGCTGGTAGTTAACAACACTCACTCTGGGGAAGAGACAATGTCCAGCACTGTTTCTCTGGACTCAGGACTGGGTCCAGTCCACTTTAATGTCTTTATAAGTGACATTGCAGAAGAACTGGAAAAGAAGATAGTCCTTTTTGCAGATGACACCAAGATCTGCAATAGGGTGGACACTCGGGGTCCTGAATAATCTTAAGGAGTAGTCCAGGATATGGCAGCTGGGTTTCGGTGCAAAATATGCACCTTGGGCACAGAAACCCAGAGGCAGAGTATAGATTGGGGGGAAGGGGGTGTTGACGATCCCTAAACAGGAAAGGGACCTGGAGTAATCGTAACAGATGACCTTAAGGTGGCAAGGCAATGCGAGAAAGCAGTAGGGAAAGCCTTTGGGATGCATAGGGAGGAGTACTGCCAGCAGAAGGAGGGAGGTGGTGTTGCAGCTGTATCAGTAATTGGTAAGCCCACACTTAAGAGTACTGTGTCCAGTTCTGGAGACCACACCTCAGAAGGGGCATAGACAGGGTAGAGGCTGTTCAAAGAAAGGCAACAAAAATGGTGCAGGGTCTGTACCAAATATCCTATGAGGACAGACTGAAGGATCTAATCATGTATACCATGGAAGAGAGATGGGAGATGAAGACATGATAGAAACCTTTAAATACCTCACAGAGATGAATAAGGTACAGGACGGGAGCATTTTTCAGAAAAGGTGTATAGGAACTGGGGGCATGCAGTGAAGCTGGAAGGGGATTTAGGAGGGATGTGAGAAAGTATCTCTTCACTGAGATGGTGGTTTCCTGAAACAATCTTCCAGTGGGGGTGGGGGTGCAAAAACAGTGGTGGACTTCAATCATACATGTGATAGCAATAAAGGAAAATTGGTATCAAAGTTTGGGGGAGCCAGAGACCAGGTATGGTCTGTGGTAGCAGACTAGGCAGCGAAAAGAGGGACAGACTAGGTGGACCAGGTAGTCCTTATCTGCCAACGAATTCTATGTTTGTTTGTTTTTTTTTTTAAGACTAGGACCAGATTACCTGACAGAGGAAAGGATGAATTTTGGATGAAGGGCCGCAACATCCAGTCTGCCATAGGAACCTGGAAAAAAGCTTTCACATCATGCTGATCAAATGTATACAATCTGAGAAGTGACCTGGGCACCAAGGCTGTTTGAGAGAGATCATTCCATTCTTGCCTGATCTTCTGGGATAAGTGGAATGCATCTGTACTGCCACTGCCTGGGTTTCCCCAGAGGGGAACAGGCAACCCTTTGGATCTTCAATGGTAGATGTGGGCAGCAGGTCGAGGGCCAAGGACATCAGCCTGATGAGACTAATGTCAAATACCCTGAACACCCTCTCTCTGACAAACAGTGCATCTTCAGAATCCAAAAGGGAGCAGAGGGGTGGAAAGATCCTGAGAGAGAGTCCTTACTCTAGGGAATTCACCAAGGAGTAAGAAATAAGCCTTTTGTGAGGCTGCTTAGCTGGGGACTGCTTTTTGAAACTCTTCTCATGCCCACATTCTTCCAACACCTTTGATATATCTGATGAAGATGAGCCCTGTGAGGTGCTCTTTTTCCTGGGATTCAAATGGGGTTCCAGACCCTCTGTGCCCAAAGTCATGAGCTGGCTCAGTTTTCTTAGTGCCAGGAGTCCTTTCTTGACTTGCTAGTCAGCAGCAGAGGCCCTCCTGCTTGACTTTAAATTTTCCCACCATTTTTGCTGTAGTACAGTTAGAGAGGAATTCTGCCTCTGAAACATTAACTAACTCAGCCAGAGGTCTGTGCTTTTTATTTCCCTGCTGTGCCAGGTGGACAGTGTGGTTCAAGTATTCGATCGCTCCTGGCAGCATTCTGGACCTGGCTTGGGGAGGAAACCACAGCTCAAGGGGAAAGGCCTGACTGCCATACGCTCACTTACCTCTGTGACCCTGTCCTTTTTTGAGCGTACCACACAAAACATGAAGAAGCTTTATGTACACTTGTGACCCCTCTAACACCTGCTGTCCCAAGCATGATTGCTGCTCTGCCTCCTGACCACACCCAGTCTTGTCATTCTCTGCATTAGCTGCCTAAAGGCTTCCTTAACCAGCAGTGCAGTTTCTGGTATGAAGGCTCCAGAGTCACAAACTATCCATCAGGGAGAAATATGGAGTCCTGACATCCGAGCCCTGTGTATGGATGAGCCCGACTGGCTGGCATCCAACCTGTCCACAGCAAGAGACAAAAATAAAGGTGTAACAACACAGACAGAAATGTTGTAAAAGGATATAAAGGTTACCCACTGAAAGACAAACCGCTTAAATAACTGCAGCCTCCGTTGTGCCTGCTGTTCATATGGAAGCAGAAACAAATAGAGAAATAGTGGGAACAGAACATTATATATTGGGGGGGGGGGTCCCACCTACCTGACAGTCTTTTTTTTTTGTTTGTTTTAAACTTTCTTTTTATTAGATTTTAATCCATATACATAGATTGCATACATTCAAGAGACAGTTTGACAGTATAGTATATCTGACACAGGCAATCAAAAAAAGGAATACTGTAACTTGTCCCTACTTGTAACTGCATTGAGGAGAACCACTTGGGTATGTTATACACCTAACTGCACGTATTGCAGTCATATACACAGCCAAATAAATCATGGAAAACTAACAGTTGTGAACAGCACAAATTAATAATCCATACCTAAATGGTTGTTCATTAAGAACTGTTCCAATTACCTCTAATATTATTAAATACACCATAAGGCTCGTGATGCCAAAAGGCTTCTAAGTTAGTCTAACTCGAAAATAGTATAACCTTTCACTCAATAACCAAGTAGTGAGTAAAACTTTTAAAGTGACAAAATGTAACACACTTCTCTCTAGACCAGGTGTACCTCCATTCCTCCATGTGATGGTGTGTTTCTCCCTAGATTATTACAGCTGCAGTATGGAAGGACATGGCGACTGCAGGGAAATGGAGAAATATAGATGTGGGTGTGTATATATTTGCATTGCAAAAAACTGTATTAATAAATTGGTTAAGGTTGATTTCCCACCAACAAAAGTCTAGAAAATGTGATGTTAGGGTTATCAACCTACCCCCACCGCCTCACCATCCACAGATCAACAGGTGCCGGGTGCCTTTGGGGTCGGCCTCTCATCCCATTTCATGTAAACGGGCTGAGATGGTATGGTATAGGAAAATGGGGTGAGAGTTAGGCCCAACGACCCCAAGGCACACACCCGGTGCCTGTTGGTCTGTGGATGGTGGGGGGAGGGGTAGGGTTGGTAACCCTAACATCGAATTTCCAGACTTTTGTTGGTGGGAAATCAACCCTAACTGATGCACTAATGGAGTTTTTTGCAATGAATTTCCCTTATTTCTGAGAAAGTGAAATGTTACTCATATGGTATCCATAGGTGGGAGGGCAGGCCTTCCGGGCCCTGCGTTCCCACCCACTCATTAGTGTAGAGGCATAGCACAGGAGGGCTCTGTGCTCCCAGTTTTGCATAATAGGATGCATATTTTGGAGCGTGGGCCCTCTGGGCCCTGCACTCCCACCCACCCATAAGTGTAGAGGCATAATGCAGATGGGCCCTGTGCGCCCAGTATTGTAAGATGGTATCGTATGGGTGGGAGCACAGGCCCTTTGGGCCCTACACTCCCACCTACCTATAAGTATAGAGACATAGTGCAGGGATGGCCATTTGCTTTTAGTTTTGCATAAAGGTATCCATAGGTGGAAGCACGGGCCATCTGGGCCCTGCACTCCCACCCATGAGTGTAGAGGCATAGCATAGGAGGGCCCAGTGCTTCCACTTTAGTATAAATGGTATGCATAGGTGGGAGCTTTACCCATAAGTACGACCACATAGTGCAGGCCTAGCGGCACTCCAAGTAACCCTTGTACTGCAAATGTGGCAATATCTCCGTAACTATAGCAACTTTGAAAAAAATTCCTTCACAGTTGTATTTATGACCTAGCCACCTCCATGCGTGCCTGCACTTAGCAAAAAATCCGTATCTCAAACAGTTTTCGAGATATAGCCACCAAAATGCGCTGTGACCACTACAAGGTTATCCTATGGGAAAAATTCACAACTTCAGAGTGCTGTAATTATGGAGTCAGTGTAAATTTTTTCACTAAACCAGCAAAAGGCACATCTGTTGGGTAAGGTCTTGCCACCCTGCAAATTTCAGCCCAAAAGCCCTAACCTTTTTTTTGCTACGAAGTGGCAAAGAAACAGTTTTTTGGGGGGGCTGATTACCCACTGAACTTCTGTGAAAGTTCCACTGGTTAACATGGGGGAGTTTCACGAAAGTTCCGCGAATGTCCCCCGTGTTAACCAGTGGGACTTTCACGAAAGTCTGCAGTATTTTCGTAAAAGTTAAAAGTACTTTCATGGGGAACATATATTTTTTTCCCATAGGCTATAATGGGGAAACTTTAAACTTTAATAACTTTTAACAGATTAATATTTTTTTACCAAACCTTCAAAAGGCACTTCCCTGACCCAGTCCCCATATACCCTGAAAATAAACTGTTCAGGCTATAGAGACAAGCAAAGAATTTGCCAAAAATGGTCAGAGTAGTATTTTGCATTTTTTTCGGCACTCTGCAGCTTCGCAACCGCACATCCGACTGTAACGAAACTTGCCAGATCGAGATCTATGGTACTAGACCATGCATGCAAAATTTCAGGCACATCCGTTGTACGGTTGCAAAGTTATTAAAGTGCAAAATGTTGGCTTTAACATAGAAGTGGCCATGCAGCCCTAACTATAGCTGCACTACCGTGCAGTTATAGATATAGATGTATTTTTTTTACTTGGCTGCTCTACATTTTTACTTTACCTGGTTGATGATTCCATACCCGAACCAGAAAGTATAAAAAACAATCACTTTGGTGGTTTTCCAGAATACCCTGAGGTTGAAGGCAGTGACAGGGTTAAGCTGCTGAAGAGTCAGTTACCCAGAATGTGTCCTGGAGTTGTGTATTGCACTGACAGGACAGTTGCTGGTCTTGTGGCACTCTGGAGGCTTAGTACTAGTCACCTGATTTATACTGATTGGTACTCTGTCTCAGGAGTACCGTATACAGATCAGAGCAACAGAAAGCTCAAAGACACATTCATGGTGACTAAATCTTCCATGGTTGATTACTGTTGCTGATGTCAGCCGTGGTGGACTCTGTGAAGCCATGAGAGTGGCTCTGTTCTTATGATGTTGGGACTGGGGGATGACTGGATCAGCCAAATGTAAAGTAACAAAATAAAAAAAAAAAAATCACTTGAAGTGCAGATTAAGGGCAGCCCCTCAAAACAGATGCATGGCTTTAATGGTGGACTTCCCCCCCCCCCTTATAAACTAAATTAATTAGGCTCCATATTAGTCTGATCTCATTGCACCAGGCAAGTGTCATGTCTATGTAGGAATCTGCTTGATAATTCTACAAAGTCTAAATGGGATGTCCGATAACCTCAGTGATGCAGTCAACATAGCACTTGAATTCTGTGTATAAAATACAAGTTGTACAGTATGTTGAATTACTCAGATTACTTAGTCATACAATTTTTTAACAGCTGGGATGAGGGGAGGACTTGTAGTTCTGTTGACAACTGAATTGTGTAATCTAGTGTTCAATAACTTGAATGGGAAACTCTTAACAAATATAAACCATAACGTGTTAAACTGGATTTTAATGGTGCAGCGATATGACAGATTTAAAAAAGACAGCCTGGGGTTTGGTTTACCTAACGTTTTTATGCACTTGATGGGGGGTTGTTAAATGCTATACTACTTGATTTTACTGATGTATAGAACAATACATTGTTAGTTTACTAAACTGTATATATTTAGTCGGCAAAATAACTAGAGGGTTGATTAACTGACATTAAGTAATTATTAAATGAAATCGTATTCTCAGAAAATGCTGGCTTCTCACTTATGATGGCCTGTTTTTTTTTTTTTTATCAACCCATGCATGAGTAGCAGGAAAAAAAATAGTACTATGATTTTAGAATATTTTTGGGACTGACACAGGTAAAGAATCATTATGTTATTCATGCACCTTTTCCCAGGTCATTTTTTAATCCAGTTTTGTTCCATTTGTGCAATAAATGTGTTTGGTAAATTATCATTCTGTGTTTACATAATCATACATTTTTTCTGTATCAGAAATGTTTGAGATAATTTACATAGGTTTATTGTTCAGCTATACAGTTGTGACTTGGTACTAGAAAAATATTTTTTAAGCAAATTCTGTAGTATAGCCACAGTAAACAAAATGATGCATGTGTATTTTTGAGCATTCTCAATCTAAAATATCATGTTTGCTTCTGTTTAAAGTCCATTGAAGTATCAGGTCACTGCTGTAGTAAGTTGACCTTTGGTCTGCTAAACCCTGAGGGTACGGAAATATATTACATTTTACATTATATAGTATTATGGATTATTTCAGGAGACTTAGATGATTATGAAACATTGGCACAAACCTGCATATATGACCGCCGACCTTCAAAATCCCTTTCTCCAATATATGAGCTGGATGTTGGGGATACATTTGAACAGTGTGTTGAGGCTGAAGTACAGATCATGGATGCGGATCAAGACGAACGAAAACACTTTGCAGAAAGAGACTGGACACTCCTTAGACAACTGCTGTCTGAACAGGATGCCTGCCTAGGTGTTAAAAACTCTGTTCCTGAAGACCTTAATCTTGCACAATATCTAATTAATCAGACACTCCTCCTATCAAGAGACAGTTCAAAATCTCAGGGGAAAGTACCTGTTGACAAAGACAGTATAAGCAGGTGGAGTGAACTGTTGTCACCAGTGGATGACTCAACAGCTAGCATCACAGTTACCAGCTTTTCCCCTGAAGATGCTGCTTCTCCGCAGGGAGAATGGACAATTCTTGAACTAGAAACGCATCATTAAAGCAGGAAGTTAAACCATTTGTTTTCCTGATGTCAACATACTGTGTGCCTGAAAAAATCTGGCATTAGTTGAAGAATATGTCAATAATGTAAGAGACGCACTCAAGATGTGAAATGTGCTTATTGGAGTAATACATAAAAATTTAGCAAAATAAAGTTTATTATGTTTTTACTCAAGTTGTTTCAGGTAGAATGTTTTGGAAAAAGAGATTAGCATGTACATTTTTATATTGTTAATATAATTGTGAACTACAAGTTGAAAAGTTTTTGCGTATTTCCATTGCATCTATTTTATGCTGTTTATTGCTTAAAAACAGAAAAAAAGTGAATGCACAATAAATGGAAATGCAAATTTCATTTTTTTGCTATGCATTCTGTAACCTTGTGCTTTTCCGTAATAAATTGCTAACCACTTTTAACATGTTTTTTCTGCCATATTACTATAAATTATGTTGAACATCTATCTTCAGTTGAAAAACAGACCTTTCATCGTTTACACATCATGTGTATGTTAACACTATGATTTTTCCAGAACTGCCCTGTCTGGTTTGGAGTCCAGTTTAGAACATGACATACACTGTTAATACCTTTGTTTTGGTTTAAATACAGGACCTGTATTGAAAGCTGGGCAACTAGGCAGAAAGTTGCTGTTTGGCTCCTGCTAGTGTTGCAGTGGTCCTGTACTAATATAGTTCATTGGTACCCAGACACAAACTATGTGGGGGGTGGACATATGCAGATCTAGGTAGTCAAGGTCAGTAGCATGTTGGATTTTGACATTTATCACCTGACAGCATATACCATACTTTAATTTCTTGTTAGCCAATGCCATTTCATTAGCTTTACACCTTGTAGGTTTTGCGCACCAACCGGTAGAGGTCTCCCATAGTTCATTTCAAAGCAGTTAAGCAAGAGGAAAAAGAGACCGCTGTGGTTCCAGAAAGAGGTGGCTGAAAAGGTAAAAGCTAAAAGGGTAGCATTCAGATGGTATAAGGAGACTCGGAAGGAGGAGGATAGGGATGTGTATTGGGGGAAACTGAGATAAGCAGGGAAAGCAGTAAGGAGTACAAAGGTGCAAACAGAAGAAAGAACAGCCCAGGAGGCAACGAAAGGGAACATTTTTTAGATATGTAAGTGAAAAGAGGAAGACCGGGGTGGAGTTGTAAGGTTGAAGGAGTAGTCCACCCAGAATTTGCAAAAAACTTATGTTATGCAGAGTGTTTTCATATGTATGTTAAGTCCTAGTGTGTCCTTCTCTCTGTCTATTATTAGATGTTTTTCCTAAATCAGCATGCTAGCTGTATGGTATTTTTACAACCCCTGGGGATCTCCATCACAAATAGGTTTATTGGCTTTTTCTCCTACGATGCTCCCTGTCTCATGTGACAGTGATGCAGCCAGGCCCTTAGATTTAGCATGTGCACTGCTTTAAAATCAGTTTTAAATAAGTTCACTACAGCAGTGCTTTGTAACTATTCTTATCCAGGGAGCACAAATGGCAAACGTTACAGTATAGCAGACAGCTGAGAGCAAGCTAACTGTGGTTTCTGTAAGACAACAGCTACTAAATAGCTCTAATTCACTATTTTTGTTTTCTGTGTGCATTAGGTCTAGCTAGCAGGAGTGTTTTAATTTAAAAGCTTTTTAATTTTATCAAACTATACACAACCATAAAAGCACAGAAACTGCCCCGATCATCAGTGCTATAATTAATAAAGACTCTAGCTGTTTTCTTACAGAAACCCCACTCAGATGTCAAGTATTTGCTAAATTGTAAATGTAGGTATCAGCATTGTATTAGCAGTTAGTGCCGATCTTGCTCTGTGACAATATTTTCATATTGTTTTTTAACAAATGAAGTGTATGGTATGAAGCTGCAGCCTAGAACCTGCAAAATACTTTGAAGTCAGCTTTTCTCCTGCCTGTGGTATGGCATGAAAGCAACAGGATGACAGTGACTATTCCAGCTACACATTTGATTCCATTTTACAATGGTTCACTGCACTACACATTTAGTGTATCACACTTTTTCAAATAATAAAACAAATATTCTCCAAACTAAATAACACACACATACATATTTGTATACTTTATTAAAAAGACAACTTCACATTTGTAACAAAAAAATAAATAAATGAAAGTCATGTCACAGAGCAAAATCAGCCCTAACTCCAGTTCCTGTGGTACCTACATTTATGGTTTAACAAATACTTGAGAGTTGAGTAGGTGTTCTGTAAGAAAACAGCTGCGGTCTTTACTGATAATAGCACTGATATGGGGCAATTTCTGTGCTTTTTATTGTTGTGTGTAATTTGATGAAATAACATTTTAAAATGAAAACATTTACTACTGCTAGCTAGACCTGACACACACTAAAAACACAGATAATGAATTAGAGCTATTTAGCAGCTGTTTTCTTACATAAACCCCAGTTAACTTTCAGGTATCTGCTAAACTGTAACTTTTGCCATTTGTGCTCCCTGGATAAGAACACATTTAGTGAATCGCAATTTTTCAAATAATAAAACAAATATTCTCCAGATTTTAAATCAGTGCATATGCTAAATCTAAGGGCCTGGCTACATCACTGTCATATGAGACAGGGTGTATCGTAGGAGAAAGAAAGCCAATAAACCAATTTGTGATGGAGATCCCAAGGGGTCGTAAAACTACCATACAGCTAGCAGGCTAATTTGGGAAAAAACCCCTAATAGCAGACAGAGGGAAGGACACACTAGGACTTAACACATATATCAAAACACTCTGCATAACATTTGTTTTTTGCAAATTCTGGGTGGACTACTCCTTTAAAAAGTTTGGGGGGGGTGGGGACTATGTAGAGGGGGACCAGAAAAAGGCAAACATCCTGTCTAAATAATTTTGTTCAGTGTTCACAGAGGAAGGAGAAGGGGAAGGGCTACAAAAATGTAACAAAAGCTTTGGAGGGACAGAGGGTGGACACTAGTCTTTTTTAGAGGAGAGTCCTGTTGCTAATCTGAAGGTGGGCAGAGCAATAGGGCCAGATGGAGTGCATCCAAGAGTATTACAGGAGCTCAGGGAAATATTGGCTGCACCTCTGACAGTTCTGTTTAACAGCTTACTGGAAACAGGAGTGGTTCCGGCTGACTGGAGGAGGGCGGATGTAGTTCCACTACACACAAGTAGCAGGGAGTAGGCTGGCAATTACAGCTCAGTCAGCCTGACATCGGTGGTGGGAAAGTTAATGGAATCGTTGCTGAAGGAAAGAATTGTGGAATATGTTGAATCCAGTGGGTTTCAAGACCTAAGGCAGCATGGTTTTACAAGGGGGGGGGTCATGTCAAATGAATCTGATAGATTTATTTGATTGGGTGACCAAGGTACTAGATCAGGGTGGAGCAGTGGACATGGCCAACCTAGATTTCAGTAAGGCATTCGACACTGTTACACAAAGAAGACTAGTAAGCACTCTGGGTAGCTTAGGAGTGAGTCCAAAGGTTGTAAACTTGATAAGAAATTGGTTAGGGTTAGGCAACAGAGGGTGTTGGTAAACGAAGTTTGCTCCAAGGAAGGGAAGGTGACCAGTGGGGTGACACAGGGATCAGTGCTTGAACCAGTCCGCTTTAATGTCTTTTTAAGTGGCATTGTGGAGGAGCTGGAAGGGAAGGTCTGCCTGTTTGGGAATGACATCAGATTCTGCAATAGGGTGGACACTCCAGGGGGTGTTGAAATGAGCAGAGACCTGAGCACACTAGAGGAGTGGTCAAGGGTATGGCAGCTGGGTTTCAATGTGAAAAAGTGCAAAATAATGCACTTAGGGCACAGAAACCCAGGGACAGAGTACAAAATGGGTTGAGTGGTATTGATGGCCATGAAGCAGGAAAGAGACCTGCGGTAGTCCTACTGGAGGACCTAAAGGTGGCCCAGCAGTGCGACAAGGCAGTAGGGAGGACAAGTGGGATGGTGGGGTGCATAGGGATGGGGTATCACCAGCAGAAAGATTGAGGTGGTGTTGCCTCTGTGTAGATCACTGGTAAGACCTCACCTAGAGTATTGTGTCCAATTCTGGAGACCACATCTCCGGAAGGACATAGACAGGAGGCAGTCCAGAGGAGGGCAACTAAAATGGTGCAGGGTCTGCATCAAAAGCCCTATGAGGAGAGACTAAAGGACCTCAATATATATACACCCTGGAACAGAGGAGGGAGAGGAGAGAGATGATGAATACCTCAAGGGGTAAATAAGGTACGGGGGGAGAGTATTTTTCAGAAGAAAAGGTGATCAAGAAAAGAACAAGGGGACATGCTATGAAGCTGGAGGGCTAGATTCAGGAAAGATGAACTACTTCTTCACAGTAAGAGTGGTGGATTCCTGAAATAGCTTTCCTGGGGAGGTGGTGGGGGCCAAAACAGTGGTGGGGTTCAGTAATTCATGGGCTAAGCACAAAGGAATCATAGTGGGAGTGGAAGGGAGAAAGCTGTAGATTGGGCATGGTCTGATGTAATAGTGTAGATAGGGAGAAACGGGCAGACTGGATGGGCCAAGTGGTCCTTATCTGCTGTCAAACTGTACGTTTCTGTGTTTCATCTGTGGTTCCTTCTATCTGTCCAAGGCACCACTGTTAGGTTGTGGCAACCAGCCATGGAGGTCCTTTAATAACACCTGATTGACCAACCACATTAATCAGTCTGCTGTTATTATAGGGTTTTGAAAACACTGTTAAAAAAAAAAAAAAAAAATGCCATTTATAGTATATCAATATATACTATGTATAGTGGCAGTCCACAGCATGTTTCAATCTGCCATAATCTTACAGCACATTTGCTTGGCCTTTGTCTTGCATTTTGACACCACGCCCACTATTCCCTTTAATTTTCTGTACAGAAATGGCTGAATACAAACATCCTGTACCTTCAGCTCTGCTTCAGGGATATCTCTGTCATCAGGTCACACCTATGGAACTTACCCATCAGGTACTAGGATCCCGTGGAAGCTATCCTGCAGCAGTCTAGTAGGGGTCGCTAAGGTCGGGCTCCGATGTCACAGCTCTATGTAAGCGTGGATGGCCCTGCTGTCCACAGTTCTTTCCCCGCTGTCGACCATTCGTGCATGGACTCTGCAGAAGCTTCGTTGCTCAGTTCAACCGCCAAAATTCTGCTTACCTTTTCTTTGGTCATAGCCTTTGAATCACTTTATTTTCAAGTGATTCCTTTTGGTTTTGTATGTCTAAAACTACTCCGTCAGCTCTTTTCCATCACTGCCACTGCGGAAAGAAGATTTCTTCAACTGACTACCATGAACTCTGTCTTCTGTTTCAGGCCTGGTCACAATGCTCTTGCCTGCGAGTTTTGCCTGAAGTTCAACCTCACCACCCAGTGACTATGCAAGAAAGCCCTGTAGAAATTACTTATGGAGCAACAGGCAGCTAACTGAGAGCAGGGGTCTTCTGGGATCCCCCCCCCCCCAGTGGCTGGCATCCTCTTTGGGCTGTCAGGTCACCAAGGCCCAGAACAGTCCTCAGGGGAAACACTCTCATTGGGACAAGGAACAGCCTAAGGACCATTCTCTCCCCCCCCACCCATGGCAATCCTGGTCCCCATTGGATTCTTCCTCCTCTTCTCCTGGGATCGCACCATTGAACGCTTTGGCACCTCACTCCATGCAGGCCTTGACTCCTCTCAGGGCCCCCCCCCATGGAGGAGGGTTCTCCCAGCCTTCTTAGGGCTGTGGAAGGGCCACTGGCCCCCGAGTCATCTGCCCTTGCCCCACCATTGAGTCCTCTTGAATTGCGAGGTCCACAGGTGCTGGACGCTTCTTCCTCTTCTGTGGCTAGTGGCGGTTCGTCGGAGCTGGGCTTCTCACCCTCTCTGTCGATACCTGTGTCAACGATGCTTCCTTATCCTGCTGTCAATCTTAATGTGCTGCTCTTACTTCCATAATCTCAACTTTCATACAACAGTTTGTTCCACAGCCTGGGCCTTCATCACCCTCACCATCGGGTGCTGCTTCATTGTCAATGCAACTTGACCTATCCACCTCGTGCCCTCTAGAGAGCCGTCAGTACTCCAGAGAACTAGCCAACATAGAGGAGGAATATCACCCTGATCTCATCCTCCCTGAGGAAGAGGAGGATGAGGAGGAAGACATTGAGGTTGACTCCTCAGATAGGTTTACTGTCTCCTCCAGGAGTGAGGATTCAGTCAAACACACCCCAAGGCCCCCCCCGAAGGACCCCTCCTCCTTTAACATTATAAAACAGCTCTCCTTCACTATGGGGCTCCAGACTGAGGAAGAGGGTATCACAAGGAGGAACCTGGTGGATTTCTTGGAGATCCCAGAATCTCCACCCCAAGTTATTCCTCCTCTGCTTCCAGCATTGCATGATGCTGCCAGTGCTGCCTGGAATAGGCCCAGCCTGGTACCTGCCATGCCCAGAAAGGCTGATAAGCTTTCCAGGTTCCTTTGGGGCTGCCTTTTTATGCAGCCCAGTCTGAAATCGACTCTGTGTTGATCAGGGCTGCTCATGACAGGTCTAAGGCGCCCAAGCACCTTTGTTTTCTCCCCCAACCCCAACCAGGAATCTAGAAAGATTGACCTCTGAGCAAGAGGACTTTTGCCTCAGCCATTTTAGGCCTTAGGATTGCCAACTATTTGGCTCATATGGTTAAGTACCAGAATACCATCTGGAAGAAGGACAAGGCTGCTGCTCAGGCATTTCCTGAGGGTGCCCAGAGATGAGACTTTCTCAAAATCTCCAGGCCTTGGAAAACCTTAGTAAGCATTTCCTCAGAGCCACCTATGGTATTGATACTACAACCAGGGTAGCTGCCACTGGCATTTGCCTTAGAAGGCACTCCTGGCTTAGAGTAACTCTGGCTTCGCAGCTGATGTCCCGCAAAAGGTGTTGAATGCCCCTTTTGTGGGTCACAAACTTTTGGTCCTGATGTGCAGGATATTATCAATTAGATCAACTAGGGTCTGCTGTAATGCATTAGGTAGGGAAAAGGGGCAGACTAGGTGGGCCATGCAGTCCTTATCTGCAGTCACCTTCTGTGCATCTGTGTATTAAGGACGTGCATGCATCCAGCAGGTCTATTATGTCTGTCCACTTTATCATACCCAACCCAGGAGCAGACCGAGGTTCCCACCTCTTATCCTCTGGACCACACAGCAGTGCTCCTGAAGGAGGTGTTCATCTTACTGCACAAAAATGACCATAAAACATGTACCCAGGTGGCAAAGGAACAAGGGGGTTCTGCTCCCAGTTCTTCCTGGTTCCCAAAAGAACTGGGGACTTGAGGCCCATTCTAGACCTCAAGGAGCTGAATCTTTTCATCCAATACAGAAAGTTCTGGATGGTAACCCTACATGGCCTTCTTCCTCCGCTCAAGCAGGGTGACTGGTTATGTCCCTCAACATACAGGATGCTTGTCTGCACATTATAGTTTGCCCCCCCCCCCTCACAGGTGGTACCTACGGTTCCTCTTCCAGGGGAAGCATTACCAGTTCAGAGTGTTGCCTTTTGGCTTATCCTCTGCACCACAGGTATTTGCCAAGTGCTTAGCAGCAGCCTTCTGATGTGAAGACCGCTGTGTTCCCATATTTGGATGACTGGTTATTGAAAGCCCAGTTCAGGAGACTATTGTTGCTGACTCTAGAATGCACCCTGCGGTTGTTCCAGTCCTTAAGCATCACTGTGAATTTGCCCAGGTCTGTACTGACCCAGTCCCAGCAGTTGCAATACATGGGGCAGTTCTGGACTCTACTTGGGGCAAGGCCTTCCTACCACAGGACAGGGCGGACTGCCTCATAGCTCAGGCCCAGACAGTGGCTCTATGCCGGTATGTCCCCGCCAGCGAGTTCTTGAGGCTGCTAGGCTTAATGGCCGCTTATGACAGTCCTTTGTACATGAGGATCCCACAGTAGACCCTCAGGGTCCAGTGGGATCACTGTTCACATGATTTGGATCAGCTGGTCCTTGTCTCCTCCCCAGTATGCATGGTGCTTCAGTGGTGGATGGACCCAGACAATCTCTTAAAAGGGGTCCCCTTTCTCATCCCCACCCCTCACCAAATCCTCACCATGGGTGTTTTGAGTCTGGGTTGGGGAATGCACCTAGGTCCTTATCAGACCCAGGGGATGTGATCCCAGTGGGAGACTCACCTACACATAAATGTTCTAGAGATGCAGACAGTTCTGTTTGCCTTCCAAAACTGTCTCTCTCCAGGCCCACTGTTACTGCAGTTGGGCAACCTCAGTGTGCTCTAGTACATCAACGGGGAGGGGGGGAGGATTCCCTACCCCTGTGCCAGGAGGCAATGAGAGTCTGGTACTGGGTTCCAGATCACGGTCTAGAACTCGGACATCCATGTGCCAGGTGCCTAAAATGACTTGGTGAACAGCTCAGATGGTCACAGTCCAAAATGCAATCATAGAAGACCTATTCAACAGGTGGGATCATCCAGAGTTGGACCTTTTTGCATTCCCGCTCAATGCAAAAGTGCTGTGTTTCTGCTCTCTAGATTCAGGGCATGCAGTTTTTTTGGTGAGATGCATTGTCCTTCTCCTGGAAAGGGAGGTTTCTTTATGCATTCCCCTCCCTTCCCTCTGATTTAGAGGGTGCTCATCAAGTTACAGATGGAGGATGCCACACTATTTCTGGTGACTCCATGCTGGCCTCGGCAGATATGGTTTTCATTACTGCAGCAATTGGCTGTGGAACCTCCTTTTCCCCTACCCCTTTGCAGGGACCTGTTGACACAGGTTCAGGGGACCCTGGTCCATCCAGATGTCAAGTCCCATCTACATGTATGACTTCTGAGGACATAGCCATTGCTTGGTTTGGGGTGTCTCAGAAAGTAGTTGATGTCCTGGTGGCTGCCAGAAAACCTTCCAGCAGGGCCACTTACTTGATGAAGTAGAAGTGATTTGCTATATTGGTCGCTTCCCATCACCTGGACCCTTTCACTTGTGCGGTCAACCAAGTTCTAGAGTATCTCTTGTCCTTATCGGATGCAGGACTTGAATATTCCTCTATTAAGGTGCACCTGTCTGCTATTTCAGCCTTTCATGTGCTTATTGATGGCTGTACTGTGGCCCAATTGGATGTGGCCCATACTTTTCTGAGAGGCATTCTACACTTGAAGCCTCCTATCCGGAATCCAGTCCCAGCTTGGGACCTCACTTTTGTGCTTGAGAAGTTGACCCTGCCTCCTTTTGAGCCAGCCGCATCCTGCGAGCTATGCTTTCTGTTATGGAAAGCATTATTTTTAGTTGCTGTTACTACTGCTCAAAGAATTTCAGAGCTACAGGCTCTCGTGTGAGCAGCCTTATTTGATTTTTCACAAAGACAGGGTCTCTTTGTATACTAATTCTAAGTTTTTTCCTAAGGTGGTGTCTGAGTTTACTCAGAATCAATCTATCCACCTGCCTGTTCATTTTCCAGAGAATGCAAATCCAGGGAAAGCATTGCTCCATGGTTTGGATGTGCACAGAATTCTCGGGTACTATATACAGTGTGCTAAGGACTGCAGAAAGTCCCCTCAGGGTTACCACCTGTCCTGATTTTTGCAGGACAGTCCTGTTTTGGGCAGCTGTGTCCTGCACAAAAACATGAAAAACACTACATGTCCTGACCTTGTAATAGAAAAATTATTTTCTAACTTGCCTCTAAATGTTGCAGAAAACTTTAATACCTTAAAATGATAAACAATCGAAGCAATTAAAAAACTGCAAGATGTAATTCTGATTATTTAGAGAAAAAAAGTCTCTTGCATTGGTCTAGGTTAAATATTGTCCTGCGAAAAATCATGATTCAGTAAGAAATGTCCCACTCTGGGCTTCTTAAAAGGTGGTAACCCTACTCTCAGTGGTTTGTTTCTTTTGCTACTGCAAAGAGGGTGCTTCAGTTCCTAAACAGTGCTTGTCCAAATGGTCGGCCAACTGTATTACGTTTTGTCATAGGAAGTACAGTAAGGAACTTCCTGTTGTTCGTGGCCATTCAACCAGAGGCATGGCCACTTCTGTTGCCTGTTTCAGGAATATGTCAGCTGTGGAAATGTATGCTACTGCCACCTGGAGTAATGTCCACACTTTCACCAAGCACTACAGTCGAAAAGCAGGCTTTGGCCTAGCTGTGCTTCAGGGCCTTCTTTCTTAGGTTTTTGTCCTCCTGCCACCCAGACTGTCTTGTGCTTAGCACTCGTTCCATAGGTGTGACCTGATGACAAAGATAGCCTCAAAGAAGATAGAGCAGTTAAGCAAGAACTTACCATAGCAGTAGATCTTCAAGGGAATCACTGTCATCAGATCATGCCGTCCCTCCCTCCAGCCCTCTTGTCTCTCTCTCTCCCCCCAGCTTGGCTGTCCTGTTTCTCCAGCCTTTCTGCTGGCCGGGCACCTTTTCTCTCTACTCGGTTCCCTGGTGGGACTCCTGTCTCTTATGGCCTCCAGCTAGGGAAAGAACTGAGGAGGGAGCAGGGCCATCCACGCATATATAGGGTTGTGATGTCGGAGCCTGACGTCAGCGTGGGCATCCCCTACTAGACTGCTGCAGAAAAGCTTCCCTGGGATCTTAATGCCTGATGACCAAGTTCCATAGGTGTGACCTGATGAGAGATTCCCTTGAAGATCTACTCTTGGCTAAGTTCTTACATAACTGTTCTTTACTCTTATGAGGAGTCACTATAGCCCTGCATCTGATACACGGGTGTACACTTTTTCCTCACCAGATGTGTGGGTAAAGTGGATAGACCACCTGTACTGTGGATCTGAGTGCTTACAGTATATTTCCTTTCTGGCCATTCTGGTTATGGACCCTGTTGCCTTAACAACTTTGTCATTACAGGGGGAGACTCTGTTGCTTATGCTGGTCTTTCACCCACTGTATAGGGGTTCTTCCCAGAGCCCTGTGCCCACCTGCAGTATTTTGTCCTAATGGATGGGGACTCTCGTGCCATGCTTGTTGACCCTGGCACTGGGTAGGGAGTCCTATGGGGAATGACCTGAATCAGACCTGCCTCATTGTTATTTTGTACACACTGTACAGCAGTGCACATTAAATTAGAATGTAGAAATACTTAGTGCAGGACATTGTGTTGTTTATGTATGCTACATTTTGTTTCTTTCATATGGATAACTGTGGCTATCAAGTGTGAACTATAAGGGTGTCTGGCAGGGGAGACTGGACCCAGAACCTATGATCTTACTTCGAGGGTATGTCTTGCAGCAGGCCCTAACTGGTAGGACTAAGCTCTCAGGCACCAGGACCACACGGAAACCTTTCTAGCTAGCAGTCTACCAGAGGGGGCCGCCCACCTCCAACATCAGCTGCTGATGTCAGCCTATCCTATATATGACAGGCAGCCCAGACACCCTCCTCGGTTCTTTCCGGCCGTCGACCAGTGTACATTGCACCACTGAAACCGCCACAGCTACAGTCGACTGCCATTTTCCCCACGTTTATCACTCTTTATTATTTTTACGTTTAGTCAAGATAAACATCGAATTTTTCGGTGTTCCTTTTTCATGTTTGTCTTCTCAACCATCATCTTCTTCTGACCACTCCACAAAGTGTGTCTGTGGTAAATAGATCCCGGACAAGGATGGCCACTCTGCTTACCTCTTCTGCCTAGGCCCAGACCATGACGTGCAAGCCTATGAGCTCTGCTAGAAGTTTAACCCAAACACCAGGAGACACCGCCAGAAGACCCTGGAAAGTTATCTCTTCCAGCAGAAGGTCGCCCTGTTGGAACAGGAGCTGCAGGCCTAGAGCTCCTCCGCCTCCCAAGCCCAGTCCTCGGGTTCTTCTTCATCCAAATCCAAAGACGAATCTTCAGGGAAGCACAAGCATTGGGACAATAATAATCTTTTATTTAATAATAATCTTTATTTTTAAGGCGCCTTTCAAATATCAAGGCGCCTTACAGTAAAAACACAATCATTAAACATTATAATACAGTAAATATAAACAGTACAATCCATTATATTTCTGGGAATGCCAGTGTCCACAAAAAAGTTTTCAATGCCTGCTTAAAGTCCCCAATGGTCGTGCACTCCCGAAGCAGACTGGGCAGAGAATTCCAGAGGGTAGAGGCCGCAAAAGCGAAAGCATGGGCCCCAGAAGATTTCAAAGTAACCCTTGGAATCTCCATCAACCCCTCATCAGCCGAGCAGAGCTGTCACACAGCGCTGTAAGGAATCAGGAGCTCTTTCAAATAGGACCAAGACCATGTAGGGCTTCGTAGGTCAACAGGCCTACCTTAAAGGTGATTCGCTACTGAATCAGCAGCCAGTGCAGATTGCGCAGCACAGGGGTAATATGCGAACTCCTAGATACCCCTGACAACAGACGAGCAGCAGCATTCAGCACTAGCTGCAAGCGGTGGATATCAACCTCAGGAAGCCCTAGATAAAGGGAGTTGCAGTAGTCAAGCTGAGAGGTCACAAAGGCGTGGACCAATACCGGCAGATCACTGGATGGAACAAGGTGCTTGACCTGGCAATATTCCGAAGATGGTAAAATGCCAATTTGACGACTGCCGACACCTGATGACAAAGGGTCAGCCTGTCAAGCACAACTCCAAGGTTGCGCACCCATTCAGAGGTAAGGATCTGGTCACCCCCCAGATATATTCCAGAGGGCCGATCCGTCCATCAACCTCTATCCTGCGACCCGGGTCCGCCACCATAATCTCAGTCTTTCCCACGTTCAATTTCAACCAGCTCGAATTCATCCAGTCTTGGATTTTGACTAAACAGTTGTTAAATACTGAGCGCACTAGCCTGGTCGGGAGCAAAAAACTGGTATAGCTGAGTATCATCAGCATAGCAGTGAAACCGCAGCCCATACCGTCTTACAATGTCTCCGAGGGGTAGCATATACACTGCAAACAACATGGGGGACAGCACCGAGTCTTGAGGAACCCCGCAAGACAGAGAGAAGGGATCGGAGAAGACCCAACTCTCTGTGTTCTTCCAGCGAGGAAAGAAGAAAACCATCTGAGCACTGTATTTGACAGGCTACAGATGGACCTCAGGCGATCGAGCAGCACCCCATGGTCTACAGTGTCAAAGGCTGAGGAGAGATCTAGGAGAACCAAGATGGAGCAGTTTCTCCGATCTCTCGCCATCAAATAATCATTGAGCACCCAAACCAGAGCAGCCTCAGTACTGTGCCTTTTTGCGAAAACCCGACTGGAGAGATGCATAGACATTATGGATGGTCAAATGGTTCTCCAACTGGATTAGCACTACTTTCTCGATAACCTTACCTAAAAAGGGGAGGTTCGAGATAGGTCTGTAGTTGGCAAAAATGTCTGGGTCCAACGAAGCTTTCTTCAGGAGGAGTGTCACCACCGCCTCCTTCAGGGTGCTTGGAAACTCACCCGATTCCAGGGAGCACCAGACAGTTTGAGGCAAGACCGGGCCAATGATCTCATAACCCAAAATCAGGGACGTTGGGCTCGGATCTAAACTACAGCATGTGGGGCGCATCCCCTGGACAATCCTCATAATGTCTTCAACATCCAGCAGGTCAAAAGAACTCCAGGAAGTACGAGGGATAGTGACCAAACAGTGACCAGCCGCATCACCCATACAGCGATTCAGACGGATTTCCGACCTGATGCCGGCCACCTTATTCGCAAAGAATTGAGCAAGCTCCTCCCACTCAATTTGTGAAAAAACTTGCCGCAGCTGCAGACAGGCTGGGTTGCACAACCTGTCCACAGTTCAGAAGAGCTGAGCCGGTCGATTCTGAGCGACCGCGATTTCCCTGGACAGGAACTCTGCCTTCTTACGGGAAATCATTGATCGGTAGAGCTGATAGTGCTCCTCCAACCTAAGGCGGTTGGCCACCAGGGCAGATTTCTGCCAGCAATGCTCTAACCTATGTCCCACACATTGCAGCTCCCTCAAGGACCCATCAAACCAGGGGGCCCAAGAGCGGAGTGAGAGGGGACGTACATGGACAGGAGCTATCAAGTCCAGGGCTGAGAAAATGGCATTATTATAAGCCTGAACAGACAACTCTGGACTCGAGCTGACATCAGAGAACTCAGGTCAATCACCGCCGCCAGGTCTTCAGGGCACACATCCCGTAAAGGGCAGTAACTGACCATCTCCACAAGGGCAGACCTGCGAAGACGGGCATAAAAATTGAACCTCACGATGCAGTGATCGGACCAACTGACCAGTTCCACCCACAAATCAGATGTCTCAATCCCCAGGAGGAAGACCAAATCCAGAGAATGGCCGTGTTTATGGGTAGCTGAAGAAACAATCTGAGTGAAGCCCAGTGATAACATCAACTGAAGGAAGTGCTAACCAAACAAAGAGAGTTTGTCGACCCAGACATTGAAGTTGCCCAGGACCATCACTCTAGGTGACTCCATTGCCATGTCGGTGGTAAAATCTGCCACTTCCTGCATTAATTGCTTCTCATCCCCGGGTTGACAGCAGATGAGAGCTATCCTGCAACCCACACAGGCTTCCACGGTACATTCAAAGGATTCGGCCTCCTCAACTGGAACATCCGTGAGGCTCAATTCAGTCTTAAAACAGACCTCTACCCCCCCCCCGGCGGTCCAATCTCGGGTGGTGAATCACAGAGTACCCAGCAGGAATTGCTGCCTCCAAAATGGGACCAGCATTTTCATCCAGCCAGGTCTCGGTGATGCATGCCAGATCAGCTGTTCCAACAAAATCTGCAATAACTGCAGTTTTGTTCTTGATAGATCTGGCACTGCATAACACTGCTCGAGTTGGACAAGGTTCTTGAGTCGTCCCAACTAAATGCCCATCTAAAGAGATGGTGCCCTTGGGTATGGGGACTAGACATGAACTCCCACGTTCCATTCTCCATTTTGCCCCAGGGCGTCTCCTGGCCCTGACCACCCCTGTGTGAGAGCTCCCCTCTTTTGACCTCCAGTGTCCATGCCCTGCACCACGTCCACCCCCCCACAAACGATGCCCAACGCCCAACATCGTTGATAAATAACGAAGGACAGAGGAGGAGGGGAGAACGGACGGAGGGCATGGAGAAAGGAGGCCGAATAGTCCAAGACCGAGGGGGCCTTCAGGCACATTCCACAATTCTAAAAAAACAAATTACACAGCAAAATCCCCCAAAATTACCCAAAGAAAGTTGCAATACACCCCAAGCTACTAAAAACCAAAAAAATACAAATGATGCATTAAAACGACAATAAAACAACCCTTCCCCACCCCAGAACACTGTCACTACTCAGAGGAGAACATTAAAAACTAATAAACATCAATAAAATAAAAACAAAAATATAATAAAGAAAAAAAGAAAAAAAAAAGAAAAGACCAGCTGGTATGAGTCCTGATAATCCTCTCACTACTAAACAGAACGTTTTAAGAGAGTCCTCAGGGACAGCCCCGGGCAACTGTCCTTTCCAACAGTGATAATACAAGTCCATGATAATAATCCAAATTAAATCCTAAACCCATACAACAGTCCTTCCTACAATGATGATGTAAAATCCTTTAATAATAACACAGTTAACCCTAGACCCCCTGATACTCTCACTATCAGGGCCCAAGTATGTAATGGTACTCTCACTGCCAGAAGGATGAATAAGTTTTAAACTTTGCAGAATAAAAGTGGATATCTTAAAGGATAAGAACTTGAAGGTCAAACCGGTAACAGAAGCAGGAGGGAATCCAGGATGAACTCTTCGGGGCTAGATCAGTTCCACTGCAGGAAGGGCCCCAAAAATCTGGCCCAAGGACCACGCCCAGGCAACGCCAGCTACACAAGGACCCCCCCCCCAGTGGAACCCAACCTAATCGGTTCCCCAGGAGACATAAGGGCCAAAGCACCAAAACCGTCGGCTACCCGGCTGGAAAGGTCAATCAATCAAAATCTTTATTTATCCAGGCGGGCACCATTGAGCAAGGCTCATTTGCAAGGCAGACCTGGTCATGAATGCATCAAAGTACAGTACAGAAGCAGGTATACAAAAAGCAATAATATACAAGGGAAAAAAGTATATACAGTGTATACAGTACAAGGTTGAAATAAAAAAATTAAAAAACAGCATTAATTTACAATTGAAGAAGTCAGCAGATGTACAATCAACCATGGGCATACAGGGGTTATAAGCAGAGATCTTTTGAGTGAGGCAGCCAGCAACTACACATATAGGGGAAAGAGGCCATGTATGGGGTGGCAGGTTACAGAGGTAAAGAAGAGGAGGGATATGTTACCGACAACTGGGGGAAAAATTAAGCTAAAACCACAGAAAGTGACAATGGCTGTCATGTACTTGTTTATTATGATAATGACGGAGTAGGGGTAGATAATTGGGACAGTACTATGGATGGGGTGGGACTTTAGCAAGGCTGGAACGGGCAGGGAAGGGTGGGTGCAGCAGGAAGAGTTAATAGGGAAAGAGTGAGAGCCAGGGGTGGAAACATAGCAAGCGTCAGGATGGAAAGGGGGAGCTGCAGAATTAGTGGGCTAACGGTGAGGAAAACTTTTGCAAGGTGCTTTCATGTAAGGACATCAGAGCGCCTTTGAAGATATTCAGGCTAACAGGGTAGCTCAGCTTCAAGTTCCTTTGTAAACCGCTCCACAATGTGGGTAAAGAGAAGCTTAGAGCAGCTTTGCCAAACGAGTTTTGACCCTTGGAACTTGGAGGCAATTAGGAATAGCTTCAGAGCGTAGGTGCCTAACACACTCTGGGGAATACAACCTGAGACATATGAGGGAGCTTGTTGGTCACCACCTGAAGGGCCCATAGGGCGAGCTTCTATTCCTTCTATAGTGAAGGGAAGTCCAGCCTAACGATGAGTACAGGGAGCAGTGGTATGTGGAAAGTGGAAGGCCAGTAATGAACCTGATAGCTCTGTGGTAGAGGGTGTCCAACTTAGCCAGTGCAGTGGCTGTACAGCAGGTCCGCGTAATCTATTAAAGATAGGAAGGTAGCTTGAACCAGTTGAATCTTGGCCTCCTTTGTGAGCAGGTGGTTAATTCTGTAGAATAGTCCTAATCTTTGCCTTAGTTTCTTCTGTAGTTCTCCGAGATGGTCGGCAAAGGAAAGTTTATGATCGAGCCAAACTCCTAGATATTTGAATTTAGCTACATACTCTAGTGTTTCTCCAAGAACAGTGGTACTTTGTGGGATAGCTCCCTCCCAGTAGGAATTGCCGCATGCAAGGAGACGGAGAAGAGCACAGCTTTTGTCTTTTTCGCATTGAGAAAAAACCCTTTGTTTATGAACTGGTACTGTAGAAGCTTAAATTCAGCTTGGAGGTCTTCACAGGCTGCTTTCGGTGTGGGATGACTCAAGTACAGTACAGTGTTGTCCGTGAATAAGTGGATGTTTGCTTTTTTGATGGGGGTCATTGATGTTAATGTACACTGAAAAGAGAAGGGGACCGAGGATAGAGCCCTGGGGCACGCCCCTCAGCATAGGTTTTAATGGAGAAAGATCACCTTCAGCTTTAACCTGCTGTTTCCGTTCTCTGAGGTAGTCTGCAAACCAGCACACAGATTTATGGTCCAAGCCTATGGTCCTTGGGGAGGAAAGAAACAGGCTGTGATTGACTGTGTCAAATGCCTTACTAAGATCCAAGAAAACAGCACAGACATGCTTCTTGTTGTCAAGGTCTAGGAGCCAATCATTGATCACCTTAGCTAGGGCTGTTATGGTACTGTGCTTTGCTCTGAATCCAGACTGAACCAGGTTTAATAGGCTTCTGGATTCTAAGTATAACCCTAGCTGGCTACACACTATTTTTTCTAGTAATTTAGACAGGATGGGGAGGAGGGATATCGATCTGTAATTATTTAGATTGCAGGGGTCACCTGCTTTTAATAGAGGGATGACATGGGCTATTTTCCATTGAGGGGGGAGGCTACCCTGGGAGAGTGACATGTTGAATAGGTGGGTGATTGGCACAGCAAGCACATGGTAGGCACATTTCAGATAGTATGGCTCTATGAAGTCGGAGCCTGCTCCCTTCCTGGTGTTCAGTTGCAGCAGTAGGTCTTCCACCTCTTTTAGAGAGACAGGAGGGAGAAGGCATCCTTGGTAGAGGGGGACTCGTGGGTTGGTGGGCCCTGAGCTGTGCGGAGGTCATTGGCAGGAGAAGTATCAAATGTTAGCCCTGCCATTGCAAAATAGTTATCGAGTGCTTCCAATATCTCCGATCGGTTAGAGATAACGCTGCCACCAGACTTAATTTTTGCCAGAATGGAATTACCAGGTGCGTGTCCAGACATGTCTTTTAATGTTTTTCAGAGCTTTGAAGGATTTCTTAAGGCAGAGGCTAGCTCCAAACGATAGTAGACGGCCTTGACTGCTCTGACCATCTTGGTGCACTTGTTACGTGCTCTTTTAAAAAGACACCAATCCGAGTCGTCTTCGGGCTTTTTTCCATAAAGTATCCCTTTCTAACAGGTGAGCTTTGAGCTCAGGCGAGAACCAATGGCAGGTGCTACTCCTGACCCGCACCTTAACTAAGGGTGCATGTTTATTTAAAGCCTCACTTAAAATATCATAACAAATAGTATATGCCCTGTTAACCGTTTTGGCTAGGAAGAATTCCTGCTATCGCGGTGAATGTTTCAAGTCGTGGACGTAAGAAAACAAATCAAAGTTGCGTTTGCACCTCTTGATAGAGAACTTTGCCACAAACTGTGGGTTGTGCATGGATCTAATGGTGGTGATTATACAATGATCATTAATGTCTGAGAAAAATGTTCCGACACGAGAGAACAGGTGTGGCTTGATAACCAAAATTACATCTAAGAGGGAGCTGTTGTTAAGGTTCTTTTTATTTGTGCGAGTAGGCTCGCCAATGAGTTGCACCAGCCCTAGAGTGTGTCAAAAGGATTTCAAGGGAGCTGATGCACTTTATAGCCAATCGTAGTTCAGGTCGCCAAGAATAATGGTTTCCAAGGAACTGAGCCCCAGTACGGAACTGAGGTGAGACAGGAGACGAGGTCTGGCAGAAGGGGGCCTGTAGCGGCCTATTACACAGAGTGCACTGGAAGGAGAAAGTTCGATCTTTAGGGTCAAGCACTCAAATTCTTTGGGGGAGGATGATGCGTCTATGCATGCGGCTGAGTATTTGTCCCTTACATAAATTGCCACCCCACCTCCTCTTGATTGCCTATCTGCTTGGAAGAGTAAATCATTTGGGATATTGATTTCATTGACTGGGGTGGCTGGCCTAAGCCAGGTCTCAGTGATCACTTGGACATCAGGTAGGGTGTGGCTCACCCAAGCCTGGATAAGGGTGAACTTTTTCAGCAAACAGGCATTAAGATGCATAAAAGACATTCCTTTGATACCTGCCAGGTCTGATGGAGAAACAAGGGTGTCTAATGGTCCTGGGTTGAGTTCAACATTGCCTGAGCACAATAGTAAAAGAAGCAGGATTCTTTTTAAGGCAGCGAACTGTAATTTGTAAACACTATTTTTGGGGTGATAGGGGAGGCGGTGTTGATGGGTAGGCCTGTACCCACTCCTGGCGTTATACTGGCCTAGTGTTGCAGCCACTAGTGTCCTGGCAGAAATTTGCCATGCATAGGCAGTCTCAAGTCTGGATGGGGGAGTAATCTGCAGAGGCAGCTCGGGAGATGTCCCACTCCCCAGCAGAGACAGCTGAGAAGCCCAATAGTCCAGAATGGCTACCTGAAAGGAGCTGTTGGACGCAGAACAGGGAGAAGCGCAAGGGTCATTCCACTTTAGGGAGGGATGAGGATTCTGAAAAATTGAGCAGAGCGCTAGTAAAGCTAGTGACACACCGAACCAGCTGTAATTTCCCATGTTAGATCTAAACGCCACAACACCCGGCAGTAAAAGTCACTAGAAGCCTAGACCAATCAGTGATCAGGTGTCATAAGTTCAAAATCCTTTTGTTGGCTGAGAGGTGGTTTTGGCACTGAACGTACCTGTGGAGCAACTCTCTGCAGCTGAGCCAGTGAGATGGTTCAAGGCTGCAATCCAGTGTGGCAAGATTGGTCTGTAGCTTTCGTTTCTGTTTCTGGCCCTGCTCCACCAGTACAGAATGGGAGTGGAGGCAGGCATTCAAGTCTTGCAGCCTTAGTGGATGAGCATGGTTCGGCCTGAGAAACGGGCAGAAAAACCCTGGGGATGGTCCTCAGAAAGAGAGGTATCCCAGGTCCACTAGAGCAGAAGAGGAAGTAGAAAATATAATATGTTTCCTCTTTAACAGAAAAGACAGCTGTTGTAGCCCTCTAGTGGCTATGTAGTATAATTTGCAAATGAAAAAAAAAAATGAAATTCTTGCTTTACAAAAAAGATAATCCCAAGGTCAGCAGCACTGATAAACGTCTCTAATGAAGCAAGGTAAAATGGAGACCAGCAGAAAGAAGTCAGTGAGGCTGAGCTCCTCCAATCAGAGTGTTGGTGCTGAAAATTCAGAATGTCCAAAGACGCCAAATACCAACGTACCTGAGGGGGTATATGGTTTTTGGCTGTTTCTGTAGATTTCTGGGCCCTGCAACGAACCGGAGTTCGGAGGATCCCGGGCGACAGTTTCAACAGGGGAAGAAAGCCTCAGGGTCTGCTAATTTACAGAAGCAGAATCGTGGGTTGCTTCCCAGGACAGGCTTGTAGCTTTTCCTATGGCAGCTAGGAGCGAGCCCCAGGTGGGCATGACACACCTGAGGGGGAGAGGAAAGGAGATGGATTACGTAGGGGCAGGCAGAGGAGGTGTGGTTAACTCAAACAAAGAAACAGGGTGGTCACTATTATTTGGAAGGAGGAGGCTAAACTACAAAGTGGGTAATAGAAACAGGGAGGAGACGTAAGAGGGCAGACAGGTGGCAAAGAGAGAGGCAAGGAATGGGCTTTAAATTTAGAATGCTAGACAGTACACTGAAAAATCTGGTCAATTTAAAACTACAGCTTTACACATAAATTAATTCTAAAAAGGATTCAGCTGTTCGCTTAGAATAATAGACAGTGCAGTACAGGTCTAATAATCTTAAGACTCTACAGTTTTACACTCAGAATTAATAATAAAAAGGATTGTCCACCTGGGAACAGAAGTAGGAGGTTGTTCAGGAAAGAGGTTTGGTTTTATCTTCTGTTTTAACTGAAATATTTGAATAGTTTTGTACTTGAAATTAGTTCTGTGTGTTAAAAATTACTATTTTAAGTTAGAACTGTTACTTGGGCTGTGATATTGTAACTATTGGGGCTTGTGTGCTGGGTGTGGGGACACCTGTTTGGCAATGATAATTAAGAGTGAAATTTAAATGTGAGGTTTGCCTGGTGGTGGTAGAACCCTCCCACCTACCCTGTTTTGTAGGCTTTCTTAAATACTGAAAAGCCACTGGGGGTTGGGATTGAAGGGCTGTGCATTTCTGTTTGTGACTGAAATTTAAAGCAACAGGAACTGGTGGGCCAGTGACATCATACGGTACCTGATGTCTGCATACACACACTGTTAGTGGGACTGGAAACACACTGGACTGTATATGTTTGTGAGACTTGGGAACCTTATTGGTGGGGTTGAAATTGGGTTCGTAAATATCTGCAGTCAGCATAGAGAGAGACTGTATTCCAGGGGGAAGGGACCGAGAAAAGGGATGTGTGCCATTATGAACAGAGAGGGACAAACAGGGTGGCCACATTCCACCATGGCAGGCATCTTCGGAAGGGTTGTAGGCTGTACAGGCTGTGGGATGGCAATGATTCTCAATTGGGCCTGGAGAGAGGGAGGCTGCCCACTCTGTAGACAGCTATCTTGTATCAGAGCGAAGTATATTGGTTAAGGAGTAAGCTGGGGGAGTTGGGGGGTGTCCAAGGATAGGGGGTGTGGATATGAGCGGCAGAAGGGTGGGGCTGAGGGGAGGCTGGGGCAACGTTCAGAAATTACAGGACGTTATGTTACAGCAAGCAGGAGGGGGGATATTAGGGACAGAGGACCCTTAGATAGGGATGTTGATGCTAACGGGAAAGCGTACGGGGTAAATATTCCGCATATAAAGAGAGTGGAGGGGGAAGGGTCAGGAGGGGCTATTGTGGGGAAGCCTAGAAGAGCAGACAGTAAGAAGGGAGGGGCTGTTGTGAGGAAGCCTAAAAGAGCAGACTGTGGGAAGGGAGCTCCTAAGGAGAACAGGGCAAGAGGGGAGGAAGAGGGGCAGTTTAGAGGGGCAGTCGGGGGAAACTCAGGTTACTTGATGGAGGCTAGCATAGAGTGTTACAATAAATTTGAGCTACTAAGCAACCTAGAGGGGGAGGAAGGGGTTGGTGGAAATGAGGAAACTGATACAGAGGCCGGGGGGAAGGAGTCTGATATCCATAGGGCATCACAGACCGGCAATGGAAAGGATAGAAATAGTCCCAGAGGGAGAAGGGGAAACATAAATGTTAAGCAGATGGGGGAGATGAAACATATTGCAGACATGAGGGAGGAGAGCACGACTGGAGAGAAACTGGGAGACAAGGAGGCAGGAGGGGCCCCCCTTCAGCAGGGGGGTCTGTATCAAGGATGGGGCCCTAGGTAAAGGGGACCCACAGAGGGCCTCTGGAGGTAGGGGTACTGTTACAAGGGGGAAGGATGGCGGTGTGGGGGAAGACGAAACCTTCAGGGCCAGGATAAATGGTTTGGATAAGAGAGGGTTAAAGGGGACACCTACTGTATTCGGGGGGGGTCTGAGTTAAGTGGGCAAAATAACAAGGGAGGCAGAAAGGGGAGGGTGACAAAGGGTCTCTAACAAGGCAAGAAGACTCCCATGGAATTGAGATCACGAATAAAGGGGGGATGGGGGGTTGAAAGCGCATAGTGGAGGTAACCATAAGGATGATGGTGGTGTTAAGGTTCTGTTATTGGGAGATTAGATGATTAGGGATATCCAGTGGGAGGGACAGGGGGATGGATGCCATAGCCAGGTGAAGGTAGTGAGTATCTTTGGGATGACAGTGCACAGAGCAAAGTTCATGGTGTACGAACTGGTTAGGGATTGTGGAGGGAAACCGGATTTCCTGGTGCATTTGGGAACTAACGATCTAGAGGGAAATAGCATTTTGGAAATCCAAGCAAGGTTCCAAGAACTTGCCAGAGTCTGTCAGGATAATGGATGCAACATTTCCTTTTCGGAGATATTGCCAGTACCAAAGGCCTCAGTGGAGAAAAAAAATGAAGATCACAGAGGTTAATGACTGGCTCAGGAAGTGGGGTGAAGAGAGTGGGTTGGGGGTGTTAGGGTACTGGAAAGGTGTTTAGGAGGATAAGGGACTGTATGCCAAGGACAGGCTTCATCTTGCCCTGTTAGGGAAGGAAGTCCTTAAACAGGGGGTGGCTGACTACATTCAAGAAAGGTGGGGTTAAAACTTGTGAGGGGGATAAGGAGGGCTGACCAGAAGCCTCTCCTCCAGATGAGGAAGTAGCCTTCAAACCCAAGGGGAGGGGAAACAGATTGGGGAGGAGGTTTCAGGAGGAGCAGAGGGAGGATGGAAGTATAAGGAACATGGTGGGGTTCACAAAGGATAAGGGGTGGGGTGTGTTAGCAAATGCCAGGAGCTTGGGAAACAAGTTGCCAGTGAGCTCCAGGCCATGCTGTTCGGGAGGTGGATGTATGGCAGTCACGGAAACGTCACAACAAAACCATGACTGGGACCTAAACGCCTGGGGGCACACTATGCTTAGGAAGGATAGAAAGGAGGGTAGAGGTGGAGTGGCTATGTTCATTAGAGATGACATAGAAATTGCTAGGGTAGAAGAGGCAGAGGAAATCTGGAGGCCTTATGGGTCATCTTACGAACCCCAGCAGGAGGTAAGGCTGCTGGTGTAGTATATAGGTCCCCGGATGGGTGATGTTCTGAGGATGGTTTGCTGGACATCATTGCCCAGTGTGGACCAAAAGGGGAAGGAGTGGTGTTGATGGGGGACCTTAATATGCCAGGTACAAACTGGGGAACCATGTCCTCTAAGGTGGCCAAGGAGCAGAGGCTGCTGGATGGCTTCCAGGATGTGTTCTTAACACGGCATGTGATGAGCCCACAAGGGAGGGGCATGTCCTGGACGTGGTTCTGGCAGATGGGGATCTGGTAAGGGACCTGGTTGTAGAGGATCCCCTGACTGGGAGCGACCACAATACTGTCTGGTTTCAAAGAAAAAATTACCTTAGTAATGTTGTTTCTTCTAATGGAGTCTTGCTATATTATGACTATTGCAGTTTGCCCCAGCCTTAGAACTGCTCCGGAGGTGAAAGAGTTAACTTCCACGCAGAGCATGGAGCTTAGAGCGCGAGCTCAGTTCAGAAGCTCTGTTTGGCTGGTTTCAAACCGAAACCGTCATATCTTTACGAGCAAAAACTCACTAAGGTTCTGTGTGGAAGCTGTAACCTACACTAGCCACCTGGCTACTAATATATTAACACATTTTTACTGGTCCCAACACAAAGACTCAAGTCAGTGGACCAGAAAAATTAAGATAAAATAACTAAATGAACACAACACCCAAACATGAAAGAGGCATCAATAAATGCCAACAGAGGACTACCACCCCATACCCCAAAGTAGGAGTTCTGAGAGGGCAGGTTGGGGAGGTCATAATATAGCAAGACTCCATTAGAAGAAACATTATTACTAAGGTGAGTAATTTTTCTTCAAACAACATGAAGTCTTGCTATATTATGACTATTGCAGACTACACAGCAGTACCTCCATGGAGGAGGGACAGAACCTACTTAGGAATAGGTTCTGAAGCATCTTGTGTTAAACCGAGCATCCTCCTGGCCTGAATATCCAGGAGTAATGCTTGGTGAAAGTGTGTACTGTCTTCCGTAGCTGCCTGACATATCTCCAAGATAGGTATGTTCCCAGCAGCAGCTAGAGATGCAGCTGTACCTCTGGTAGAGTGAGCCCTCAGGCCTGAGGGGGAACCTTACCCAGCTTTTGATAGCAAAATTGGATACAAGAAACGATCCACCTGGCAATGGATCTCTTAGTGGCAGGTCTCCCTTTCCCAACCTCACCATAAGTGAGAAACAGTTGGAGGGAGTCAAACCTGTGACCCTTGGTACGCTCTATGTAGTAACTTAGGGCCCTCTTAACATCTGTTGTGCAGCCTCCTCACCAGAGGAGGAATGGTCAGTGAAGAACACTGGACGTGAAATAGACTGGTTAAGGTGGAATCTGAAACCACCTTAGGAAAACTTCCTGTTAGTCCTGGAGGACCACTTTATCCCTGTGAAAGGAAATAGTTTCTACTGATAAAGCCTGTAACTCACTATAACGCCTGGCAGAAGTGATGGCTACCAGAAATACAGTTTTCCAAGTCAATACTTAAGCTCTGTCAAGACAGAGGCTCAAAGGGGTTGCATTAGCTGAGCAATGCATACATTAAGATCTCAGCCGAGGCAGGGTCCCTGAATGGGGGATTGGTGTGAAGCAATCCTTTAAAAACTTGGAAAATACAGGATGAGCAGAGACAGAGGAGGGCTTCCTGCTGAATGAAGGCAGAGACAGCAGCCAAGTGCACTTTCAGGGTGGCTGGTCTCAGTCCCAAAGAATTAAGATGGACCATGTAGTCCAACACAGTAGGTAGATCAGCAGATTCTGGGAAAGATGCTTCCCAGAACACCACATGGAAAACCTTTTCCACTTGGAGTTATAGGTGTTCTGGTGGAAGGCTTTCCTAGCAGCCTTCAGGATTTGAGAACACTTTGAGAAAGTTGCAAATCAGCAACTCTAACTGCTCAAGAGCCAAGCCTTGAGGTTGAGGGATTTGAGATTTGGATACCAAACTCTCCCTGAGCACAGGTTAACAGATTGTGGTTGCTGGGGAGACACAGGAAGATGGACTGCTAAGGACAGAAGGAGTGGGTACCAGGGCTGCCTGGCCCAGTCTGGAGCAATCAGGATCATTTTGCAGGGCTGAGACCTGATTTTGAGTAATACTTTGAACAGGAGAGGGAAGGCGGGAAGGCATAAAGAAACTTCCCTTCCCAATCGAGGAGAAAGGCATCCAGGGGAACTGAGCCCAACACTGGGGGCCTGCAACAAAACAGTGGAAGTTGATAATTGTCTGGGGCTGCGAAAAGATCTATCTGAGGAGTGCCCCATCTGGCAAACACTATCCCCAGTACTAGGGGATCCAGTGACCATTCGTGATGGCCCTGGGAAATCCTGCTGAGGGCATCTGCCAAGACATTGTCCTTGCCTGGGAGGTGAACTGCTATGAGGGAAGTGTTCAGGGAGCAAGCCAGAGACCACAACTTCATTGCCTCGGTGCACAAGGCCGAAGACCGAGTGCCCCCTTGTTTGTTGATGTACCACATTGTAGTGTTGTTGTCTGTTCTGACCTGTACCACCTTGTTCTGAACAGATGCTAGAAAAACAGCTCTGAGTTCCAACAGATTGATGTGGAGCAGAGATTCCTGAGGGGACCATAATCCCTGGGTGGAGAGGTCGCCCATGTGAGCTCCCCATCCCAAGAGGGATGCATCTGTAGTAAGGGTCAAGGAATGGGGCAGAGGGATGAAAGGCACCCCCTGTCTCAGATTGCTCTGATCCTGCCACCACCACTGAAGGGCCTGGATCAGGGTTCGAGTCACTGGGATTAATTTGGATAGAGGATCTCTTCTTTGAGACCAGAAAGCTCTCAAATGGAACTGAATGTCCCTCATCTGAAATCTTGCTCCTTGCACCACGGCTGTGGAGGCAGCCATGTGCCCTAGGAGCTGCAGGAAATGCCTTGCTGGTCGAGAAACCTGCAGCGTGAAGGAGGCGGCCAGGGCCACTAAGGTCCTTACCCTTTCTAAGGGAAGGAAGGCTCTGGCCTGCTTTGTATCCAGTTCTGCTCCTATAAAGGTGAGTATCTGGACAGGTTCCAAAACTGACTTTGAAGATTGGAGAAGAAACCCCAGAGAGGAGCAGCTGCTGGGTAACTAGCAGGTGTGATTTTCACCTGGTCTGGAGACTGACCCACAATGAGCCAGTGGTCCAGGTAGGGAAAAATGGCAATCTTTGCCTTCTTAGGTGAGCGACTGCTACTGCCAGACACTTTGTGAACACCCTTGGGGCAGAAGTAAGGTCGAGGGCATTGCTCTGAACTGATAATGGCCTGAGGGCAGTTCGAATCTGAGGTACTTTCGATGGGAGCTTCTGATAAGAACATGGAAGTAGGCATCTTTGAGGTCCAGGGAGGCTAGCCAGTCCCCTGGCCTTAGGGAGGGTAAAATCATTCCCAGTGTCACCATTTTGAACTTTGGCTTTAAAAGGTGCTTGTTTAGATATCTTAGATCCAGGATAGGCCGCCACTCTCCTGTCTTTTTTGGGGTAAGGAAGTACCTGGAGTACAGACCCTTGCCCTGGTGAAGGGGAGAAACCTTTTCTACAGCTCTGAGAGCCAGGAGGGTTGAGACTTCTGTTTCCAAAGCAAGAGTCTCTAAAGGGTTTGTAGGTAGAAAAGATCTGGCTCTCATCTTTGGAAATTTCTTGAAGCTGAGAACCAGACCCTGGCTCACTACTTCCAGGACCCACCTGTCTGAAGTTAAAGACTGCAAGTCCTGGACGAAGTGAGCCAACCTGCCCCCTACAGGTAGTGGAGAGTCGACCCTGGGCATCCCATCAGGTGCCTGTTTGGCAGGGGCTTTTAGGCTGAGGGGTGGGAGCAGGCCTGCTCAAACCCCGCCTGCCTCTCTCTGAAGAACCCCCTGTACATAGGCTGAAGAGGAGGGGCCTGAGTCTGGTAAAAAGGCCTGTGAAAGGCCTCACCGCACCCCTGGGGCTGCCTCTGAGGAGTGACTTGCTCGCCTCTTGGCTTGTGTACTACTCTGTAAGTGGTTCTATATTCATCCATTTTCTTCATATAATTCTCTGTCTGCTCCCCAAACAGAGAATTTCCCACCACAGGAAAATCCATAGCCTTAGACTGGGTATCCTGTGACAAAGTAGTACACCTGAGCCAGGCCAATCTGCGAAAAGCCACAGATGTAGCCATGACCATAGAGGATACATCATTAGAATCCACTGCAGCATGGAATTGCACCCTGATGCCTCAATACTATCAAGAGCCACCTGCTCCAGCTCCTTTGTAGCTGGCTAGGACTTGTTTGGCTAAAGCCATGACAGTATCCCATCTAGATTTCTGGTATCTTGCAACACAAGTCATATAGTTAGCTTGTCTGAGTCCCAAGGATGCTGCCATGTATTGTTTTTGGCCATGGCATCAATCTTCCTGGAATCCTTGTCAGGAGGATGTGAAGCCAGTGGAATATTAGCTTTATCACAGGCTGCAGCCTGAACTACCCCAACATGACTGCATTGCTGTGAAAGAAAATCTGTATCAGGACCTGATAAAGTGTACCTCCTGTCCATCTTTTATCCACAGGAGGCACAGAATTAGGAGCTTTTAAAATTTTACTGTTTGTTTTCTAAAGGATTTATGTAAAGGGATGGACAACCTCCTGGACTCTGGGATATCCATCATCTCCACATAGTCAGGCTCCTCTTGCTCATCCAACGCCTCCTCTGAGGGAAGCTGAGGGCCTCAGCAACTTTTATAAAACAAAAATGAGAAGGGGACTCAGAAAGCCTAGGGGAGACTCACCTGAAAGTCTGTCTGGGAGATGTCCGTTCAATGGGCACATCCAGACTTTCAAAATCACATTCACACTGATCATAATCCTCACCTCCTCTGGTTCATAGAACTCTTCTATATCATAATCCTGAACCACTGGAACCGACCGAACCGACCTTTTGCCAGACAGTGGCGGTTCGGAGGGAACGGGACAGGGACTGGACAATCTGTATTGCCCTGGCTATCTCAGCAGCAGTTGGAGAAGGAATTTTGGACCCAAACCTGCTGATTTTTAGATTTCTTTGCTGGAACTGGCCCTCAGAGCCAGCTTGCGTTGCCCGAGGAAGTCTCGCCCTGGTCAGAGGGCACTCCTCCGGTTCGTTGGCACCGAACCGGGCTGGCCATCCGGGTCAGCGGACTTTTTGGCCTCTCGTTCCCTGAGCCTGCCCACTCTCTTGTCCAGGGTGGCTGCAGGGAAATTTTTACAAATCTGGCAGTCTGAATTGAGGTGGTCAAACCCCAGACAATAGACACATGTAGTGTGTGGGTCAGCCTTGGCAAAGGCTTCCCCACAGACACTACAGTGTTGAAACCCAGTGGGCCCGTTTCTTTTGGGTTTCTCAGACATGATGCCAGCCTAACCAACCAACTGCCTGCTTGATGGCAGTGCCAGGCAAGACACCCTTATCGGTTTCAAACGTGTCACGGGTCCTGGAAAAACCGTAATGAAATCCGTTTTTAGAACTGATAAGAACCGGGAACTGCACTCTAAAAAGCCTTAAAAGGCTTTAAACTTATATTTAAATACAACTCGATCGGTTCAACCGAACCGATAATACTTTTACAAGTTCCACACAGAAAAAACCCTATTACTTACGATTAACATAGACAGAGCCTGAACTGATCGGTTTTGAGGTTAAAATAATGAAATCGCAGTTAAATTAAACCGAGAAATAGCGCTTTATACCGAAGAAATGAACCGAGCAACAGGAGGAATCTCCGGAGCGACTGTTCAGTGAGGCGGAGAATCTGACGGTTTCGGTTTGAAACCAGCCAGAGCTTCTGAACGAGCTCGCGCTCTAAGCTCCATGCTCTGCATGGAAGTTAACTCTTTCACCTCCGGAGCAGTTCTAAGGCTGGGGCAAACTGCAATAGTCATAATATAGCAAGACTTCATGTTGTTTGAATAAGCATGGGGGGGAAGAGATCTAGGTCCTGGCAGTGGACTTCAGGGGGGCAGACTTTGTGGGAATGGGAAATATTCTCAAGGATCACTTGAAAGGGATTACATCAATGACAAATGTGGAAAAGAGATGGGAGGTCATAAAATGGGGACTTCATGAGGCAGTCAGGACGGGCGCTAAGGTGAAACGTAAGGGAGCAAGGTCACATAAACCATGCTGGTGGTCCAGTGAGGTTTAGGTAGCGGACAGAGAAAAGAAGGCGGCCTACAAAAAAAATAAAACAACGAGAGGAGATAAAAAGGAAATGTACCATCTTGCATCTAGAAAAGTCACCCGGATGGTGACGGGGGCAAAGTCCAGTAAAGAGCAGCAGCTGGCACAGGGGATGCATGGAGGGGAAAAGGGGTTCTTCTGGTACATTGGGGAGCGGAGAAAAACTAAGGGCCATCTCGGCAGATTGAGATCAGAAGGAGGGTGGGTGGAAGAGGCGAGGGACCAGGCAGAGGTATTAAACGAGTACTTCGCCTCTGTGTTCACTAGGGAGGGGAATGGGATATCTACAAAGCAAGGCACAATGGGGATAGAAGCAGTGGTGAGTGGGATCAGGGGAGCAACAGAAATGTAGCAAGAGGGAGGGAGAGGTACCCCAGGGGTGTCGCATCAGGATAAGGATAAAAAGGCCAGTAAGGTGGAGGGGACGGATGATGCTATCTCCACCGAAAGGGTGTGGTTAGCCCTCAAGGCCCTAAAGAAAGATAAATCTCCTGGGCCGGATGGCATTCATCCAAGAGTACTATGGGAATTGACAGACCTACTGGCTGCACCCCTGGTGGAGCTCTTCAGCAGGTTGCTTGAGACAGGGAGGGTACCTAGGGATTAGCGAGAGGCACATGTGGTGCCAATCCATAAAGGGGGGTCAAGGGAAGTACCAGGTAACTATAGACCCATCAGTTTGACCTCGGTGGTGGGAAAATTAATGGAGAGTATACTAAAGGAATGATTGGGGGTGTACTTGGAGGAGGTGGGAGGTCTGGATAGTCGGCAACATGGGTTTGTGCCAGGTATATCATGTCAAACCAATCTTGTGGAGTTCTACAAATGGATAACATCAGAACTGGACAGGGGAAAGCCTGTGGATGTATTATTCTTGGACTTCAGCAAAGCATTTGACTCTGTTCCCCACAATGGTCTGGTGGAGAAACTGACGGGGTTGGGAGTAGGCCCTTTGATGGTCAGATGGATTAAAAGCTGGCTAGCTGGACGCACCCAGAGAATAGTGGTTGGTGGGGAGCTCTCGAACCCTAGAGAGGTCGGTAGTGGGGTACCGCAGGGCTCGGTCCTGGGTCTGATCCTGTTTAATGCATACATATCGGACATCAGGGAGGGTATAGGGTGTGAAATGAGTCTCTTTACTGATGACTCCAAGATGGGAGCAGTAGTTGAGGGGGAAGAGGGGAGGTTGGCCCTGCAAGGGGACCTGGACACCCTGGAAAGCTGGGCTCACACATGAAAATTAAATTTCAATATCACCAAGTGCAAGGTGTTACATCTTGGGTGGGGAAACCCTAAACACAGGTACACCCTGGGAGGTAAGGCACTGGAGGCCTCAAAAGGGGAAAAAGACCTAGGGATCATGGTGGATACATGTATGAATAACTCTGAGCAGTGCAGGACAGCGGCTAGCAAGGTAAACAGGATGTTGGGATGCATCGTAAGGGGGATCACCTCTAGGAGCAGGGAAGTGATTCTGCCGCTGTACAATGGACTGGTTAGACCATACCTTGAGTACTGTGTACAGTACTGGAGACCACACTTGAAGAGGGACATACAGCTCCTGGAGAGGGTACAGAGGAGGGCAACTAAGATGACTTGAGGACTAGGGGATCTGACGTATGAGGACAGACTTGAGGAACTCTGCCTGTTTTCACTGGAGGAGAGACAGGGGGGGACATGATTGAGGTCTTCAAGTACCTCAAGGGAATAAATAAGGTAAACATGGAGGGGATCTTTACACTAAAGCAGGGAGGCATCACCAGAGGGCATGGTTTGAAGGTGGACGGGTGAAGGGGGGAAAAGAGGAGGAGGTTTTTCACTGAGAGGGTGGTGGACCCTTGGAATGCGCTGCCTGGCAAGCTGGTTCAGAGATCCACAGTGGAGGGCTTCAAGAGAGGGTGGGATAGACACAGAAAACGGATGTATCAGATGATGGCCTGGCCCAGGGGGTGGGGATGGATGATAGGGGTTTCTGGAACACAAGGGAGGGGGGCCTCGACACCCAACTAGGGATCTAAGGTTCGAGCCCACTCGATAGACCGTAAGGCCTAATCTGCTGGCAGTTAGTATGTTAGGATTAGGCTGTAGTTTTAGGATATTAAGGAGTGTATAAAAAGGTCAAATTAAAACTCTTCAGCCTTTCGCAGAGAATTAATTCTAAAGCGGGATGTAATAATAGCGCATTCAGAGCAGGTAAATCACTTTAAACAATGGCAGTGTAACACTGAATGGCCTAAACTGGATTGATAGATGAGGAGAGAAACATTGGGGGAGGCCTTTCATGCCATTCTAGCTTTACAAAAAAGAACGATTTCTTTACCCCCCAAAAAAATGAAATTCTTGCTTTACAAAAAAGGATAGTCCCAGGGTCAGCAGCACTGATAAACGTCTCTAATGAAGCAAGGTAAACTGGAGCCCAGCAGGAAAGAAGTCAGTGAGGCTGAGATCCTCAAATCAGAGTGTTGGCACTGAAACTTCAGAATGTCCAAAGGCGCCAAATACCAATGTACCTGAGGGGTATACGGCTTTTGGCTGTTTCTGTAGATTTCTGGGACCTGCAACGAACCGGAGTTCGGAGGATCCCGGGCAGCAGTTTCAACAGAGGAAGAAAGCCTCAGGGTCTGCTAATTTGCAGTAACAGAATCGTGAGTTGCTTCCCAGGACAGGCTTGTAGCTTTTCCTCTAGCGACGAGGTGCGAGCCTCAGGAGGGCACGGCACGGTACAGGCAAGGTACAGGCCCCGGAGCTGCCGTAGACCGTCACGCAGGCCTGAGCCAATTCGGGCCTACTTAACCCCACAGTGAATTGAGCCACTAATCCCCTAGATCCATTTCAAGTAGATGTTCGACAATCATCCGAATAAAGTTCCAAAATTTCAGGAATAATTCAGAATTTCAAAAACAAGACAAGCATATGTCTGATTCCAAAGTATATGCTTCAGATCCTCAGTGTTACCCCCGTCAAATAGCCCCAAACAGCAACAAGCGGCCCAAGGGCTCCAAATCCTCAGTCACATTTACGGCATCTCCATAATCCTGCAAACGCTGCGATGACAAGGGGAAAGGAAGAAAAATTACTCACCTTAGTAATGTTTCTTCTAATGGAGTCTTGCTGTATTCTGACAATAGCAGTGAGTCCCAACCTTCGAACTGCCCTGGAGATGAAAGAGTTAACTTTCCATGCCAGGCATGGAACGCTCAGTTCGAGCTCGGTTGAGACTCTGTCTGTTGCTGTTTGAACTCAAACCGTCAGATCTTTACGAGCTAAGCTCACTGAGGTCCTGTGTGGAAGCTGTAAACCTACACTAGCCAACAGGCTACTAACTATAATAACAGATTTTTTGGTCCCAAAACAAAGACTCGAGTCAGAAAACCCAAAAAATGAAATAGACATGACACCCACTCACCCAAAGAAAAGAGGGTGATAATAAAAAAGGTGGGGCACCTCCTGAGTGCCAACACTGCTACTACCCACCCACATCCCAAAAACAAAGGTTCTGAGAGGGGAAGGCAGGGGGGGAGGTCAGAATACAGCAAGACTCCATTAGAAAAAACATTACTAAGGTGAGTAATTTTTTCTTCAAACAACATAAGTCTTGCTGTATTCTGACAATAGCAGACTACCAAGCAGTACCTCCATGGAGGAGGGACAGAACCTACTTAAGAAATAGGCTCTGAAGCACAGCTGTGCCAAACCAAGCATCACTCCTAGCCTGGATATCCAGAGAGTAATGCTTGGTAAAAGTGTGAACTGTTTTCCAGGTAGCTGCTTGACATATCTCTAAGATAGGAATATCCGTGACAGCAGCCAGGGAAGCAGCTGTACCTCTGATAGAGTGAGCCCTCAGGCCTGAGGGTGGAATCTTACCTAGTTTTTCATAGCAAAATTGAATGCAAGAGACAATCCACCTGGCAATGGTCTTTTAGTGGCAGGTTTTCCTTTACCAACCTCACCATAAATGAACAGTTGGAGGGAGTCAAACCTGTGACCCTTGGTACGTTCTATGTAGTAGCTAAGGGCTCTTTTCACATCCAAACTGTGCAACCTCCTCTCACCAGAGGAGGAATGGTCAGTGAAGCACACAGGAAGAGACATAGATTGGTTAAGGTGGAAGTCTGAAACCACCTTAGGTAAAAACTTCCTGTTAGTCCTGAGGACCACCTTATCTCTATGGAAAGAGAGAAAATCAGGCTCCACTGACAGGGCTTGCAACTCACTTATGCGCCTGGCAGAAGTGCTGGCCACCAGGAACACAGTTTTCCAAGTCAAGTACTTAAGCTCTGCTGAGGACAAAGGCTCAAAGGGGGGTTGCATAAGCTGAGCAATGCAAACATTAAGGTCCCAAGCGGGGCCGGGTCCCTGAATGGCAGATTGGTATGAAGCAATCACTTGAAAAACTTGGAAAATACAGGGTGAGCTGAAAGAGAAGAGGGCTTACCTGCTGAAAGAAAAGCAGAGACAGCTGCCAGATGCACCCTTAGTGTAGCTGGTCTGAGTCCCAAGCTATTCAGATGGACCATATAGTCAAGGACTGTGGGCAGATCAGCAGACTCTGGGGAAATATGCTTCCCAGAGCACCATATGGAGAATCTTTTCCATTTGGAATTATAAGTAGTTCTGGTGGAAGGCTTCCTAGAAGCCTTTAGAATATCCATAACACCTTGAGAGAGGTGTAAATCAGCAAACTCCAACTCTTCAAAAGCCAAGCCTTGAGATTGAGAGATTTGAGATTCGGGTACCAAACCCTCCCCTGAGCACAGGTTAACAGGTTGTAATTCCTGGGAAGAGACAAGGGAAGGTGGACTGCTAAGGACAACAGGAGAGGGTAACAGGGCTGTCTGGCCCAGTCTGGAGCAATCAGAATCACCTTGCAGGGTTGAGACCTGATTTTGACTAGCACCTTGATCAGGAGAGGGAAGGGGGGGAAAAGCATACAGGAACTTCCCTTCCCAACTGAGAACCAGGGCATCCAGGGGGACTGAGCCCAACACTGGAGGCCTGCAGCAAAAAAGGGGAAGTTGGTGATTGTCTGGGGCTGCAAAAAGATATATCTGTGGGGTGCCCCATCTTGAGAAGATCACCTCCAAAACCAGGGGATCCAGTGACCATTTGTGATGGCCCTGAGATATCCTGCTGAGAGCATCTGCCAGGACATTGTCTTTGCCTGGGAGGTGTACTGCTGTAAGGGAGGTGTTCAGGGAATAGGCCAGAGACCACAACTTAATTGCTTTTGTGCACAAGGCTGAAGACCAAGTCCCCCTTGCTTGTTGATATACTACATTGTGGTGGTATTGTCTGTTCTGATCTGAACAACTTTGTTCTGAACAGACTTGGAAAAAGCTTGAAGTGCTAGAAACACTGCTCTGAGTTCCAACAGATTGATGTGAAGCAGAGATTCCTGAGGGGACCACAACTCTTGGGTGGTCAGGTCTCCCAAGTGGGCCCCCCAGCCCAAGAGGGAGGCATCTGCAGTAAGGATTAAAGAGTGAGACTGAGTGACAAAGGGAACTCCCTGTCTTAGATTGTCCTGATCCTGCCACCACTGCAAGGCCTGGATCAGGGTTCGAGTCACTGGTATCAGTTTGGTCAGGGGTCCTTTCTGAGACCAAAGACTCTCAAGTGGAACTGAATGTCCCTCATCTGAAATCTTGCTCCCTGCACCACTGCTGTAGAAGCAGCCATGTGCCCCAGGAGCTACAGAAAACGCATTGCTGGTCGAGACACCTGTAGGGTGAACGAAGAGGCCAGTGTGATAAGGGCCCTTGCCCTGTCCAGGGGAAGGAAGGCTCTAGCCTTTTCTGTATCTAGCTCTGCGCCTATGAAGGTGAGGAGCTGAACAGGCTCTAGAACTGACTTTGAAAGATTCAGAAGGAAACCTAGAGAGGTAAGCAGTTGCTGAGTTATCTGTAGGTGTAAGTTGACTTGGTCTGGGGACTGGCCTACTATGAGCCAGTCGTCCAAGTATGGGAAGACGGAAATCCTTTGCCTTCTTAGGGAAGCAACTACTACTGCCAGGCATTTTGTGAACACCCTTGGAGCAAAGGTTAGGCTGAAGGGCATTGCTCTGAGTTGGTAATGGCCTGAGGGCAGCTCGAACCTGAGGTATTTTCGATGGGAGCTTCTGATGAGAATATGGAAATAGGCATCCTTGAGGTCCAGGGAGACTAGCCAGTCCCCTGGTCTTAGAGAGGGTAGAATTATTCCCAGAGTCACCATTTTGAACTTTGGCTTTAAAAGGTGCTTGTTTAAATACCTGAGATCCAGGATGGGCCGCCATTCTCCTGTCTTTTTGGGAGTGAGGAAGTACCTGGAGTACAATACTTTCCCTTGGTGTAGGGGTGGAACCCTTTCTACAGCTCTGAGAGCCAAGAGGGAAGAGACCTCTGCTTCTAGGGCAAGTGCCTCTGAAGGATTTGCATGTGGAAAGGATCTGGTTCTCATCTTTGGAAATTTTTTGAAGCTGAGAACCAGTCCCTGGCTTACTACTTCCAGGACCCATTTCTCTGATGTTAGACTTCCAGTCCTGGACAAAGTAAGCCAGCCTGCCCCCTACAGGTGGTGAAGAATCGACCCTGGCAAACCCATCAGGGTGCCTGTTTGGCAGGGGGTTTAGGCTGAGGGGTGGAAGCAGGTCTGCTTGTACCCCTTCTGCTTCTCCCTCTAAAGAACCCCCTCTGAGCATAGGCAGAAGAGGAGGCCTGGGCTTGGTAGAAAGGCCTATGAAAAGGCCTGCCCCTGCCCCTGGGATGCTGCCTCTGAGGAGTGGCATGCCTTTCCTTGGCCTGAGCACTCCTATAGGTGGTCCTGTATTCATCCATTTTCTTCATGTAGTTCTCTGTTTGCTCCCCAGAGAATTACCCATAACAGGAAAATCCATGGCCTTAGTCTGGGTATCCTGAGACAGGCTAGTACATCTGAGCCAAGCCATCCTACGAAGGGCCACAGATGTAGCCATGACTCTAGATGACACATCATTGGAGTCCACTGCAGCATGGAATTGCACCTTGGATGCCTCAATACCATCTGCAGCCACCTGCTCCAGCTCCTTGGCAAGCTGGCCAGGGACCTGTTTAGCTAAAGCCATGACAGTGTCCCATCTAGATTTCTGATATCTAGCTGTATAGGCCATATAATTGGCCTGCCTGAGTCCCAGGGATGCTGCCATGTACTGTTTCTTTGCCATGGCATCAATCCTCCTGGAGTCCTTATCTGGGGTGTGAAGCCAATGGTATATTAGCCTTATCACAGGCTGCAGCCTGCACTACCCCAACATGACTGCATTGCTGGGTAAGGAACTCCGTATCTGAGCCTGACATAGTATACCTCTTGTCTATTCTTTTATCCACAGGAGGTATAGAATTAGGAGTCTTTAAAATCTTACATGTCTGTTTCCCAAAAGACTTGTGTAAGGGAATACACAGCCTCCTGGACTCTGGGATATCCATCATTTCCACATAGTCAGACTTCTCCTGGTCATCCACAGCTTCTTCCATAGGAAGCTGAAGGGTTTCGGCCACTTTCTTGTAAAACATGAAATGGGAGGGGGACTCAGAAAGCATAGGAGGAGACACTCTGAAGGTCTGTCTGGGAGATTTCTGGGTCAATGGGCACATCCAGACTTTCATAATCACATTCACTTTCCTCATACTCTCCTTCCTCCTCCTCCTCCGGTACATAAAATTCTTCCAAATCATAATCCAGAACCGGTGGAACCGGCCGAACCGAGCGCCTTCCTGATGGTGCCGGTTCTGTCGGAACCGGGGAAAGCGACTGCACAATTTTTATCGCTTTAGCTATTTCATCAGCGGTTGGAGAAGAAACTTTTGGATCCACACCGGCTGATTTTTCCCTTCTTGTTCTCTTAACTGGAACCGACTCCTCGGAATCCGTTCTCCTTTTGCCCGAAGAAGTTTCGCCCTGGTCAGAGGGCACTCCTTTTGGTTCGGTTTGAACCAAACCGGGCTGGCCATCCGGGTCAGCGGACTTTTTGGCCTCCCTTTCCCTGAGCCTACCAACTCTATTTTCTAGGGTTGCTGCAGGAAAATTTTTACAAATCTGGCAGTCTGAATCGAGGAGGTCAAACCCCAGACAATAAACACAGGTGGTGTGGGGGTCAGCCTTAGCAAAGACTTCCCCACACACACTACAGTGTTGAAACCCAGTGGGCCCGGTTTTTCTTTTGGGTTTCTCCGACATGGTGCCAGTCATAACAAAACTTACCCTTTTAATGGCAATCCGCCAGGCAAGACACTCTTATCGGTTCCTGACCGTGTTACTGGTCGTGGAAAAAACCGTAGTAAAATCCGTTTTTTAGAACCAATAAGAACCGGTTACCACACTCTAAAAGTAGAAAGAAAGATTTTTTAAACAACCTGATCGGTTCAAACCAAACCGATGAAACGTTTACAAGTTCCACACAGAATAGAAAATCAAAATAACCCTATCTAGTACTCATGAATACCACAGACAGAGACTGAACCGACAGGTTGCGGTTTAAATTTGGTTGGGAACCGAGAAAAACTGACTTTAACCGACAAATTGAACCGAGCAAAGGAGAAATCTCCAGAGTGACTGTTCAGCGAGGCGGAGTAAAGCATCTGACGGTTTAAGTTCAAACAGCAACAGACAGTCTCAACCGAGCTCGAGCTCAGCGTTCCATGCCTGGCATGGAAAGTTAACTCTTTCATCTCCGGGGCAGTTTGAAGGTTGGGACTCACTGCTATTGTCAGAATACAGCAAGACTTCATGTTGTTTGAAACAATCCACATGGCCCGTTAATATTAGGCCCCCAATGTCTCCAAAAATCCTCTCCACATCTCCTCGCTCTTCGGAAAATAGCCGTGCGACAGACAACCAGGCACTAGCTTGCTCCACGTCACAGCACAGCACTAGCTTGCCCACAACGTAGTACAAAAATCACTGTTATGGGAAAGCACGCAATCAAAACAAATTCAAATTAATAAAATAACTTAAATAAAAATAAATGATTGAATACAAACTAAAAACGTAAAAACAGGGACCGCAACTAACGACCGGCCACACGCCCAGCTCAGCAGCTTAGTCGGGATTAACTCTGGTCTGCTTCCCATTCATGGTCTCCGCGTAAGGCTCCTTCAACTGCGTCAAGGTCTTCTTCCCTTGGGGTGGTCAACCTCCTCTGCCCCCGTGTACCCTTAAACCTTCAAGGCTGCTGGTGGCCCTGCCTCCTGCCCAAATCTTGGTCTCTTGCTACGGCTCCTCGGGGCAGGGTCTTCCATATTCTGCCCGCCAGCCCCTGTTCTTTCAGCCCTTGTTTTTGGTGGGCTCCTCTGCAGGTGGCTTGGCTGGAGCTCCTCTGGCCAGTGCAGGTGCTGCTGGCGTCAGTTCTGTATCTGCTGCCCCATCACCCGTGCCCCCGATGCTGGTCTTGACCTCTGGGACCTCCATCATTCCTGCCCAACTTTTGCCAGTTTACCCCTACAAAATGCCTGGGAGACCAGCGCCGGCTTAACTATTCCCTGTGCCAGCAGGACCCCACCAGTCTATAACTATCCCGCATGCAGGGGGCCAGTGCCTGTGGATTACCATGGCTTAATTTCAGCACTGTGGACCTACATGCAGTCACAGGTCCCTTCTCCCAGTGGGTTGATCCAGACGCACCCCCAAGGGCTTCCTCAGGACCCCTTCCCTCCGGCTTCAGCCCAGCTGGGTCCAAGCACTCCCTGTACTCCTAGGAACCCTACTGATATGAGCGCTTCTGCTCACCTGGTCGAACATCAGCCTGATGACAGTGGGGATGACTCAGCCACAGATGACAGTGACTGTTCTGAGTCTTCCTCCATTTTGATAGACTCTTCCGGGATGAAGAAGAGCCCAGTAATGTCCCCAAATCCCTCCTGATGACCCCACATTCATGGACATCATAAGACATATCCAAGCCACTGTGGGGTGGGAGACAGGAACAGGACCCGGGGCATCGATGCCTGGTAATCTACCTTTGTCAGCGCGATGCTTCCCCCTTGGTGGCCCCCCCATTCATTGAGTCTTATGAAGACATCACTAAGGCCACATGGCACCACCCCCATATGGTTCCAGCAGTGTCTAAAAAGGCTCACCAGCTTTACCATGCTCCAGTTGGCAAATCCTATGTGAGCATCCGAAAATGGATTCTTTCGTCATTAACTGCACCAAGGAGCTGAAGCATCTCAGTGCCCTCCCTCCAGACACAGAATCTCGACAGCTGGACCAAATGGGCAAGAGTACCTTAGCATCTGCCACCTTAGCCATCTGGGCTAACTACTTGGCCCATGTGGTGCAGTACCAAAGCCTCTTGTGGGAGCAGGCTAGCGAAGTGGTCATGGCCATGCCAGACGACCCCTCAATGCAGCAAACCCTTCAGGCCCTAAAGACTGGATCTGATGTTGGCACATACATCCTCTGGGTGACTTGTAATGCCGTGGATGCCTCGGGCTGGTTGGCTGCTGTTGGTATTAGTATGAGGCGCCATGCTTGACTCAAACTCTCTGGCTTCGCTCCAGATGTCCAATCTAGCATTATGAATGCTCCCTTTCAGGATCCCAAGCTGTTTGGGGGAGATGTTCAAGACATTATCTCTGAACTCCAAACTTCCAGGCGGGCCTGTCCACTCCATGTACCACACCCAGCCGCAGTTGGGTCACAAGGCTCCCTTTCACCACTCCTCTCATAGACCGGCCTGACCACCTCCCAAGGCAAACGCAAGGCAGGTGCTGCCCTTCCCATTCCCACCCCAGCCCCTTCCTTGGCCGTTAGAGTAGTGACTCTAGCCCAGCCAGGGGCTGCCCCAGCTTCTGACTCCTTGCCAGACCCCCCCAATAGGGCTTCAGGAGGCGGTGGTCAGGGGTAGTTTCTCACTCCACCTGGACAGGTTGGAGGGAGGTTACTACAGACAACTGGGTGCTGCAACTCATCGAGCACGGCCACACTCTAGAGTTTCTGGAGTGGCCTCCAGAAAATCCTCCAGGTCCACCCACATATCCTCCAGGCCACATTCCCCTCATACAGGCAGAGATTCAGGCCTTACTTCAGAAAAAGGCTATAGAATCCAGTCCCAACAGGGAAGGCAGTTCTACGCCTACTTTTTCCTGGTTACCAAGCGGACAAGAGATTTCCAGCCCATCCTGGACTTGAGCAGCCTCAACCTGTACATAGAGTACAAACAGTTCCATATGGTCACCCTTCAGGGATTGCTGTCTCTGCTTCACCAGGGAGACTGGCTCTGCTCTTTGGATATGCAGGCTGCATACCTGCACATCAAGATTTTTGCATTCCACTAGCGTTTCCTATGCTTCTATTTTCAGGGAGAATGTTGCCAGTTTCGGGCTCTGCCCTTTGGCCTGTCCTCAGGCCCCAAGGTTTTTACCAAGCGCCTGGTGGTGGTGGCCACAGCCTTGAGGTGACAGGATTTTTACGTCTTTCCCTACCTGGACAACTGGCTTTTGGCAGCCCTGTCCAGGGACCAGCTGCTACAGACTCTTGCGAGTACCTGCAGTCTGTTCCAAGCTTTGGGCATTACTGTCAATCTGCCCAAATCATTCTTCACCCCCTGCCAGCACCTTCCTTACACAGGGGGTGGTGCTGGACACTGCTCAGGGCATTGCCTTTTTACCTTCTGACAGAGCGGAGCACCTGATGGCTAAGGTCTGCCACCTTTTCTCCAACCACCATGTTCCAGCAAGGGAGTTCCTGAGGCTTTTGGGTCTAATGACCTCAGCCATTGCTGTGGTTCCCTTAGGTTGCACATGAGAATCCCTCTGTGGACACTGCGAGTCCAGTGAGACCAATGTATAGATGCCCTGGATGAACCAATGCTGGTATGAGGTCCAGTTAAGAAGGTGCTGTTGTGGCTGGAGCCCAGCAACCTGTTTTGGGAAGTTCCCTTTTCTATACCTCCTCCTCAGCAGATTCTTATGATGGACACCTCCGGCCTCAGCTGGGGAGCCCACATGGGAACTCACAAAACCCAAGGGACTCGGTCCGGGACTGAGAGGGGTCTCCATATCAGTGTCCTGGAGATTCGGGTAGTCTTGTATGCCCTACAGGACTTACAGACTCAGCTCTCCCCGGGTCCGCTGTTGGTTCAGACGAACAATATGTGCATAGTTTATTACATAAACAAGTGGGGGGGGGGACTCCTTCCTATCCTCTTTGCAGAGAAGCAACGATAGTCTGGTATTGGGCCATCAAGCATGTCCTGGAACTCTCGGCCGTCCGTGTTCTCAACAACCAAAACTCCCTGGCGGACAGCCTAAGTCACTAGCGGTCAAGAGCTCATGAGTGGAAACTTCTGACCTCACTGGCAGAAGACCTCTTTGACAGATGGGGTTGGCCCGAGTCGGACATTTTTGTGTCCCTACTCAATGCAAAACTGCCACTTTTCTGCTCGCTAGATCCAGGGCCTGCAGTTTTCTGGCGAGATGCATTGTCCCTCTCCTGGACAGGGAAGTTTCTGTATGTCTTCCCTCCTTTCCCGCTCCTTCAATGAGTTTTGATCAAACTCCAGATGGAGGGGGCTCTGATGATCCTCATCATCCCCTTCTGGCCTCATCAGATTTGGTTCCCCTTATTACAGTAACTGGCAGTACAACCTCTGCTGTCCCAGCCCCTCTGCACAGGCTTGCTGTCCCAGGAACAGGGCACCATAGTTAATCTGGACCTCAAGTCCCTCCATCTCCCTGCATGTCTCCTGAGGACATAGCCATAGCCAGATTCGGGGTCTCCCCAAGAGTGGCTCATGTTTTGGTGCCAGCCAGGAAGCCTCCCACCAAGGCCACTTACTGTATGAACTTGAAGCGCTTCGCTCTTTGTGCTGCATTGCACTATTTAGATCCCTTCACCTGTCCAGTGGATCAGGTTTTAGAGTACCTTATGTCCCTCTCAGACAAGGTACATTTCAAACAACATGAAGTCTTGCTGTATTTTGACTATTGCAGTTAGCCCCAGCCTTTAAACTGCCCTGGAGAACAAAGGGTTAACTTTCTATGCAGAGCATAGAATACTGAGCTCGAGCTTGGTTGAGGTCTCTGTCTGCAGCCCTGTCAGATTCTTTACTCCGCCTCACTGAACAGTCGCTCCAGAGATTTCTCCTTCAGCTCTGTTCGAAAAGTCAGTTAAAGTGTTGGTAAAGTTGTCGGTTTTAAGCCGAATTTGTTCCGCTTAGTCGGTTCAGTCTCTGTCTGCGGTACCGTGAGTACTAGATAGGTTTTACCTAAATTCTGTGTGGAAATTGTAATCTTGCTTGATCGGTTCAGCAGGACCAATCACTTTTAGTGAATTTCTGTTCTTTTACTTAAGAGTGTGGTTACCAGTCTTTATCAGTTCTAAAAAAAACAAACAAAAAAAAACATGTTTTTAACATTTATTTCCAACACCCGTGACACGGTTAGGAACCAATAAGGGAGTCTTGCCTGGCGGTTGCCATAAAAAGGGTAAGGGGAGGTCTTTGCTAAGGCCGATCCCCACACCACCTGTGTTTACTGTCTGGGGTTTGAACACCTCGATACAGACTGCCAAATTTGTAAAAATTTTCCTAAATCTACCCTTGAAAAGAGATTAGGTAGACTGAGGGAAAAGGAGGCTGAGAAGTCCGCTGACCAGGATGGCCAGCTCGGTTCGGTTCCGACCGAACCAGAAGGAGTGCCCTCTGACCAGGGCGATACTTCTTCGGGCAAGAGGAGAGCCGATCCTGAGGGGTCGGTTCCTACGAAAAGGAAACACAAAGAGAAATAGACCGGTTCGGATCCAGAGCTTCATGTTCCGACCACCGAAGAAATAGCCAGAGCGATTTGGATTGTGGAATCGCTTCGCCCGGTTCCGACCGATCTGGCACCATTTGGCAGGGGTTCGGTCGGTTCCCCCGGTTCAAGATTATACCCCTGAAGATTTTTATGAACTGGAATTTGAGGAGGAGGGGTAGTTTGAAGATGATGGTGACGACGGTGAAAGTCTGGATGTGCCTGTGGAACCGGACATCTCCCAGACAGACCTTCTGGTGTCTCCTCTCCCCACTTTCTGTTTTAAAGAAAGGTGGCTGAAACCCTCCAGCTTCCTATGGAGGAGGCCATGGAGGATCAAGAGGAGCCTGATTATGTGGAAATGATGGACATCCCAGAGTCCAGGAGACTGTCTATTCCTTTGGGAAGCAGACACTAAAAATCCTAAAGTCTCCCAATATTGTACCTCCTGTGGACAGAAGGATGGACAAGAGGTACACACTATCAGGCTCAGATACAGAGTTTTTATACCAACAATGCAACCATGTTGGGGTAGTGCAGGCTGCTGCCTGTGACAAGGCAAATATTCCCTTGGCTTCACACCCCCCCAGACAAACACTCCAGGAAGATTGATGCCATGGCAAAAAAGCAATACATGGCATCTTCCTTGGGACTCAGGCAGGCAAACTATATGGCCTATACAGCCAGGTACCAGAAGTCAAGGTGAGACACTGTACCGGCACTGGCTAAACAGGCCTCCCCCAGCTAGCCCATGAGCTGGAGGAGATGGTTGCTGATGGGACTGAGGCATCAAAAGTACAAATTTATGCTGCTGTGGACTCCAATGATGTCATCAAGAGTCATGGCTACATCTGTGGCTCTTCGGAGAATGGCTTGGCTCAGATGTACTAGCCTCTTACAGGACACCCAGGTTAAGGCCATGGATTTTCCTGTAGTGGGTAATTCTCTGTTTGGGGAGCAGACAGAATTACACGAAGAAAATGGACGAGTACAGGACCACTTATAGGAGTGCTCAGGCCAAGGAGAGACAGGCAACTCCTCAAAGGCAGCAGTCTAAGGGCAGGGGCAGGCCTTTTCATAGACCTTTTTACCAGGCACAGGCCTCTTCTCCCTTTTCACAGAGGGGGTTCTTCAGAGGGAGATGCAGAAGGGGGATGAGCAGGGCTGCATCCACTCCTCAACCTAAGGCCCCTGCCAAGCAAACACCCAGATGGGTCTGTCCAGGTCGACTTTCCTATTCCAGTAGGGGGCAGACTGGCTTACTTTGTCCAGGACTGGATGTCTATTACCTCAGACAAGTGGGTCCTGGAAGTAGTAAGCCAGGGACTGGTTCTCAGCTTCAAAAAATTTCCGAAGATGAGAGCCAGATCTTTTCCACTTGCAGGTCTCTCAGAAACTCTTGCCCTAGAGGCAGAGGTTTCATCTCTTCTGGCCTTAAGAGCCACAGAGAGAGTTCCTACCCTACACTGGGGCAAAGGTCTGTACTCCAGGTACTTTCTTACCCCCAAAAGAGACAGGGGAGTGGCGACCCATCCTAGACCTAAGATACCTGAACAAACATCTTTGTTGCTAGCCTTGCTTGTAGAACGGAAAGCAGCTAACTAAAAGAAGCTACATTTTCTTATTAGTTTAACACTTATATCTCAGCAGGAGTCAGGGTCTGTTGAGATTAAGCAAACAGATACTTTATTAGAAGTAGAAGGGATCTTATTTAGGGTTAAAAAAGAAAGTCAGTGCGTGTTCTGTGCTGTGAAGGGTACTGTATCAACTTACTTTGCTAAACCAGTAGAAGGAGAGAGAGCTTAATTTGGGGGTGTGGCTTAGACACTATAAAAGCAGGTGAGTCAAATTACAACTTCCTGTTGCTAGACCCACCCTAAACCAGTTCTACTTTTATAGCCACTGGATTTGACTGTCAACAGGAACTTCCTGTTTGGCAGTAGGAAGGGAAGGGAAGGATCAAACAGAAACATTGGTTTTGTCAACCCTGTGTGGTACCATTTGCTTGTAACCGACTCTTCAGTGAACAGCAGAGCACTGTGGGAACCTGGAGGACTAGCAATAGGCTAGTATACCTCCTACCCCAAAACAACATCTCTCTGTTAAAAGCACTGTTGCCTGGTGGTTCTCTTGCCCTTTTACGGGCTTGTAAACCTTCAACTCACAGAATCTTGCTGAATTTAAGAAAATATTGTTATTTTTACTTCACGCCGAAACCAGAAGTGAACGGACACTTACTTCCGGTTTTTCGGCTTAAAACCTGCCCCTCTAGCGAGCGGGGCGTTTACTAGTGGCATTGCTACTGATATAGCGAACCTCTGGTGAGAGGTGGAGTAGTGCAGTGCACCAATATATTTGTTTTAACTGTTGCTGTATTGTGTGGTACCATTTGCTTGTAACTGACTCTTCAGTGAATAGCAGAGCATTGTGGGAACCTGGAGGACTAGCAATAGGCTAGTATACCTCCTACCCCAAAACAACATCTCTCTGTTAAAAGCACTGTTGCCCAGTGGTTCTCTTGCCCTTTTAAGGGCTTGTAAACCTTCAACTCACAGAATCTTGCTGAATTTAAGTAAATGGATGCTTACTTCCGGTTTTTCGGCTTAAAACCTGCCCCTCTAGCGAGTGGGGCAAGTGTGCGTGGGGCCATGTGCAGAGACACGCACGTTTGCACATGTCCGCTGGGCACGCTGAAACTGCTGGCATTAGACAAACTTGGATAAGATAATTTTAGCATATCCTCTACTTAGTAAATATACACCTTTAATAATGGAAAAAGAACGTATTAAGTGTATGCAATGTTTGCTGTATAGTGAGGGAAAGTATTGGAGTGAGTATGTGTGTGCTAATTGCCATCTGATTACTACTCTTGAAGCAGAGATAGCGTTTCTGCTTAGTATTAAACCAGTTTCTACTGATATTAGGGAACTGGAAAGTTACATTGATCTTATGGATCGACAGCTTCATTCTAATGAACAATTTCCTTCACATTTAGGTAGCATTTCTATGCCTCCTGATGAGGAGACAATTGTAACGACTAGTACTAGTATACCTGTTGCCTCTGCCCCCTCTTATAAGTTGGATGCTTATCCGCTCTCTTCTCATGCTAATGATGACTGGACCAAAGCCTCTTGAAAAACGGAGGGGCGGTCATATACACAAAAGTGCCCCTACTGAAACTCGTAATAGGTCTGAGCAATTGACTGTATCAAATAATGAAGTGCTACATGATTTATCCTGTGCATCAACCTCTGTTGATAATAATGGTTTAAAAACACTTTTCAATCAGGAGTTAATGCCCATGAATATTTGTCCTAGTAAGTCTCAAGCTACCAAATCAATACCTATTAAGTTAATAGCTCCAGAGTGTGTTAAACAATCACCTGTTTCTGATTCGTGTACCCCTACTGTCTCAAAACAAGTGTTAGTCCTGGGAGATTCAATCATTAAGCAAGTTGACAGGGCGGTATGCAATAGTGACAAAATCAACCGCACTTGTTCTAGCTTCCGTGGGGCCAGGGTATCTGACATTACCTCCATGATGCCTAAAATTTTACAAAATGTGGGGGAAAATCCACTGGTTATCATACATGCCGGTGTTAATGATATAAACAACACCCCATTTAATCAGTTACAACAGGACTATGTGCCGTTATGTAACCTGTTACTTGATAGGGGATGCTGTGTGTGTATATCTGAAATTCTACCTGTCCCGAGAGCAACATCTACCATGACGCAGAAAATCAAAGCCCAAAATGAATGGCTGAGAAAGTGGTGTTTTAAGCAGGATATACCCTGTATTACCCACTGGGAATCATTTTCAGATCGTTCTTCCTTGTTTTGCTGGGACGGTTTACATCTCAGTAGTAGGGGTAGTACACTTATGGGGAAAAGTATCACTAAAATCATAAATCATTGTTTAAACTAAAAACAATGGGGGAGAATGGGTCTATTCCCAAGTCTCTGAATACTTACAAAAATATTATTACAACTAAATGTAAATTCCTAGCTTTGAATGCAAGATCTTTAAACCAACTCAAATTAGCAGAACTCGAAGCCAAATGTAAAACTTTAAATATTGGTGTGGTGGGAGTAACTGAAACTTGGTGGGATGCATCCTCAATTTGGTCCAGAGAAATTCCAGGATATAAGTTATATCATAAAAACGGATTAGATAAGCAAGGCGGTGGAGTTTGTCTGTACATACGAAATGATATTCCTTCTTTTGAAGTGTGTTCTCCCTTTCCTTTGGAAAGTATATGGGTTAAAATCTTATTGAAGGCGCAGTCCTATATAACTATTGGTAACATCTATCGACCTCCATCTGCAAATTCAGATTACACAACTGATATGTTTAAAAAAAATTACATATTTGTCAGAATCTCAAGATACTGTAATATTTGGTGACTTTAACCTCCCTCATATTAACTGGGACTCATTCTCAGGACAGTCCTATGCCGAGAAAGGACTAATAGATGTGGTAGTTAGTACTGGATTACAATAACTTGTTACTGAACCCATTCGAGGTCCTAACATTTTAGATCTATTATTTACTAACATAGAGCAACAAATTAGCAATTTACAAATTTGGGATCCACTTGGGACGAGTGATCATTCATTTATTCTTTTTGAAATTCAACAGTTTAAAACTACACAAAGGAAGTTATACTGTATAAAAAAATTATAATAAAACAAATTTTTCTAAAATCAATGAATACTTACAAAATAAACTGGGAATCTAATCTTCTTAATTGTACAATACAACAAGCTTGGGACTTTTTTAAAAACATTGTACATTATTTGGAAAATACCGTTATTTCATCTAAGAGAAAATTTAATAATAAAGGAAAAATTCCCCCTTGGTTCAACAAGACAATTAAAAATCAGATTAAAATAAAAATTAAACTTTTTAGGAAACTTAAGAATAGTTCTGTTCCATTTAAAACTACTCTATTACATAAGTACAGACTATCTGTGAAAAACTTAAAAAATTCTATTAAATTGGCAAAAAATAAGCTAGAATTTAAACTAGCTCACACAAAAGACTGTCACAAATCTCTTTTCTCCTATATAAATAGTAAAAAAAAGGTGTATCAAGGACCATTTGTCCCATTATAACCAATGGCTCTTCTCTATCTGATATAAAAATCTTGAATCTCTTTAATAAGTACTTTTGTTCTGTCTTCTCTCAAAAATCATCTATTGGTACATTTAAAGTTCATCACGTAGATTATCATAGGTTCTATCCAACTGACATTATACAGGCTATCAAAAAAATAAAAAAAAATACTAGTTCGGGCCCAGACTGTATTCATCCATGGTTTCTGATCGAAACCTCTATAAGTATTTCTATACCTTTGTCAATTATCTTCAACAAATCCTTACAAGAAAGCACTTTACCAAATGATTGGCATTCAGCAATAGTTACTCCCATATTTAAAAAAGGCAATAGAGGTTCTGTGCAAAATTATCGTCCAATTAGCCTGACCTCAGTGGCTGGTAAATTAATGGAGCGAGTAATGAAATCTCTAATAGATCAAGATTGTAAAAAATTAGGAATTTATGATTCAAATCAGCATGGGTTTACTCCCAAGTATTCCTGCACCACCAATCTGATATCTTTTTACAATAATATAAGTACTCTACTAGATGTGGGTATCCCTACTGATGTAATTCTTTTGGACTTTAGTAGAGCTTTTGATAAAGTCTCATGAAAACTCATTACTAAAATGCACAATCTAGGTTTGTCACCTGATATTGTCAACTGGACTTTAAACTGGTTGACAAATCATTCTCAGAGAGTCAGAATTAATGATATCTTGTCTGATTCGGGTAGTGTGACAAGTGGTGTACCACAGGGGTCGATCTTGGGACCAACATTGTTTAATCTCTATCAGTGATTTACAAACAGGGCCAAATAACTTCATGGTTAAATCTGCAGACAATACTAAATTGGGGGGCAAGGTTAATAATCAAGAAAATATTTCTGCATTAAAGAAGGATTCGGAAAAATTAACACTTTGGGCAAATGAAAATCATATGCAGTTTAATCAAGACAAATGTTCACTAGTGCATTTCGGTGTAAATAATCCAAAAACGATATGATATATAAACGGACTACCACTTCACTCATCAAATTGTGAAAAAGATTTAGGGATATATGTTAATAATAAACTTACATCAAATGATCACTGTGTTAGAACTGCTTGCATGACCAACAGACATTTGAGGCAAACAAAACACACTTTTGTTAATCACACTGAACAATGCCTTATTCCATTGTATAGGACATACATTAGACTGTATCTAGGCTATGGCTCCCCTTTCTGGAATCCAAACCAGAAAAAAGACACAGTAATTCGTGAACAGGTTCAAAGGAGAGTAACTAGAATGATTCCAAGATTAACAAACTTGGATTATCAGAACAGAGTAAAAAGCTACTGGTCTCTTCTCTCTTCAGACTAGAAGATTAAGAGGTGATATGCTTATGGTTTTTAATTTAATAAATTCACCAGATCTAGTGGAAAAATGTGGTCTAACACTCTCCAAAAGGAGACATGTTCCGAGACTGCATAATAAACAGCTTGAAGTAAAAACTTATAAAACCAGCAAAAGGGGAAACTTTTTTCCAACAAGAGCATCCATTGTATGGAACACCTTGCCACAAGAATTGGTAGAGGTAAATAGTGCCACTGTCTTTAAAAACAAATTAGATGTTTGGTTGAGGGATAATAGATACATAATGTCCCACATAGTGTGGGGAACAATCTCGATCAGCTCTGGCCTTCTTCTGTTCTTTCATACCAAGTAAGTAAAACCAAAGTTCAAGATGGTAACTCTGGGAATAATTCTTCCCTCTCTAAGGCCAGGGGACTGGCTAGCCTCCCTGGACCTCAAAGATGCCTATTTTCACATTCCCATCAGGTGCTCCCACAGAAAGTACCTCAGGCCACTATCAGTTCAAAGCAATGTCCTTTGGTCTAACATCAGCCCCAAGGGTTTTCACAAAGTGCCTGTCAGTAGTCGTTGCCTTTCTAAGAAGGCAAAAGATTTCCATTTTTCCATATCTGGATGACTGGCTCATAGTGGGCCAGTCTTCAGACCTGCAAGTGACCCAGCAAGTGCTCACTTCTCTAGGATTTCTTCTCAACCTTCCCAAGTCAGTTCTCGAGACAGTGCAGCTCCTTACCTTTACAGGGCAGAGCTGGATACGGTCAAAGCAAGAGCCTTTCTTCCCCTGGAAAGGGCAAGAGTTCTTATAGAACTGGCTTCTTCCTTCAGGTGTCTCAACCAGCAAGGCATTTCCTTCAGCTCTTGGGCCACGTGGCAGCTTCTACAGCAGTGGTCCAGGGGCCAGATTCCAGATAAGGGACATTCAGTTCCATCTGAGGGCCTTTTGGTCCCAAAGGAAGGATCCCTTTACCAAACTGATTCCAGTGACTCGGACTCTGATCCAAGCCCTTAAATGGTGGCAGGATCAGGACAATTTAAGACAAGGGGTCCCATTTGTCACTCAGTCTCATTCAGTGGTCCTTACCATGGACGCGTCCCTTCTGGGCTGGGGAGCCCATCTGGGGGCCCTCACTGCCCAGGGACTGTGATCCCCCTCAGGAATCCCTTCTCCATATCAATCTCCTAGAACTCAGGGCAGTTTTTCTGGCCCTGAAAGCTTTCTCTCAGTCAGTGCAGAACAAGGAGGTTCAGGTCAGAACAGACACCACCACCACCATGTGGTACATTAACAAGCAGGGAGGCACTCTGTCTACGGCCTTGTGCACAGAAGCCATGAAGTTGTGGTCCCTGGCTTATTCCCTGCAAACCTCTCTGATAGCAGTCCACCTTCCATGGAAGGACAATGTGCTAGCAGATGCACTGAGCAGGATCTCACAGGGCCATCACGAATGGTCCCTGGACCTTCCAGTGTTGAAGGTGATTTTTTCAAGGTGGGGCACTCCAGAGATAGATCTTTTGCAGCCCCAGACAATCACCAACTTCCTCTTTCGTTGCAGACCCCCGCTCTTGGGCTCAGTCCTCTGGATGCTCTGATTCTGAACTGGGAAGGGAAATTTCTATATGCCTTCCCTGCCTTTCCTCTACTGTTCAAAATTTTAGTCAAGATAAGGTCACAACCTTGCAAAGTGATTCTGATTGCTCCAGACTGGGCCAGACAGCCTTGGTACCCCCTGTTGCTGTCCCTAGCAGTCCATCTTCCCGTCTCTTCCCAGGAATTACAACCTGTTAACCTCCTCTCAGGGGAGGATTTGGTACCCCAATCTTCAGTCTCAAGGTATGGCTCTTGAAGAGTTAGAGTATGCAGATTTGCATCTGTCTCAGGGGGTTCTGGATATCCTCAAAGCCTCTCGAAAGCCCGCCACTAAAAAGACCTATAACTCCAAATGGAAGAGATTCAGCATTTGGTGTTCAAAGCAACATATTTCCCCAGACACTGCTGAATTGCCTACAGTTCTGGATTATATGGTCCATTTGAATGGCTTAGGCCTCAGACCAGCTACTCTCAAGGTGCACTTGTCAGCTGTTTCTGCTTTTCTGTCAGTGGGGAAATCTTCCTCACTATCATCTCATCCTGTGTTCTGTACACTTTTTAAGGGATTGCTTCATACCAATCCTCCCTTTAGAGACCCTGCCCCTGCCTGGGACTTAAATGTTTGCATTGTTCAACTTATGCAACCTCCCTTTGAACCTATGTCCTCAGCAGAGCTTAAGTACTTGACTTGGAAAACTGTGATTTTAGTAGCCATTACCTCTGCCAGACGTATCAGTGAATTGCAAGCCCTGTCAGTGGAACCTGATTTTATCTCCTTTCATAGGGATAAAGTGGTCCTTAGAACCAATAGAAGGTTCTTGCGCAAAGTGGTTTCAGATTTCCACTTGAATCAGTCTGTCTCTTCCTGTCTTCTTCAATGATAATTCTTCTTCAGGGGAGAGGAGGCTACACAATTTAGAAGTTTTAAAAGGGCCCTTAGCTACTACACAGAACATACCAAGGGTCACAGGTTTGATTCCCTCCAGTTGTTCCTCACTTATGGAGAAGTGGGAAAGGGCAAACCTGCCACCGAGAGAACTATTGCCAGGTGGATTGTGTTTTGTATACAATTCTGCTATGATAAACTAGGAAAGACTCCACCCTCAGTCCTGAGGGCTCACTCCACCAGAGGTACAGCTGCTGCCAGGGATATTCCTCTCTTAGAAATTTGTCAAGCAGCCACCTGGAAAACAGTCCATACCTTTACCAAGCATTACTCTCTGGATATCCAGGCTAGGAGTGATGCTCGGTTTGGCACAGCAGTACATCAGAGCCTATTCCCAAAGTAGGTTCTGTCCCTCCTCCATGGAGGTACTGCTTGGTAGTCTGCAATAGTCAGAATACAGCAAGACTTCATGTTGTTTGAAGAAAAAATTACCTTAGTAATTATGTTTCTTCTAATGGAGTCTTGCAGTATTCCGACCTCCCCACCTGCCTCCCCTCTCAGAACCTGTTTTTGGGAAGTGGGTGGGCAGGTGCAGTGTTGCACCTCAGGGGTGCTTCTTTTACACCCTCCTCTTTTTGTTTGGGTGTTTGTTTTATTGTTATTCCTATTTGGATTGGTTTTTGGTTTTGGGTTTCCTGACTTGAGTCTTCCTTGGGAATTCAAAACTCTTGTTGCCAGTTGGCTAGTAAAAATTTTACAATTTCCACATAGGGTAGTTAGTGAGTTTTTGCTCGTAAGAATCTGACGGTTCAATTTCAAAGGGCTGCAGACAGAGACCTCAACCGAGCTCAAGCTCAGCATTCTATACTCTGCATAGAAAGTTGTTCTCTGGGGCAGTTTAAAGGCTGGTGCTAACTGCAATAGTCAGAATACAGCAAGACTCCATTAGAAGAAACATAATTACTAAGGTGAGTATTTTTTTCATCTCTGCCATCTCTGCATATTGTGTACCTGTGGATGGGGGCTCAGTGGCCTAACTCGATGTCTCTTGCACATTCTTGCCCCCAATGAGGGACTCCATCCTGTCTTGGGACCTTAATTTTGTGTTGGAAAAGCTTACATTGCCTCCCTTTAAACTGGCCGTGTTTTGTAAGCTATACTTTGTCATGGAAAGCATTATTTTTAATTGCCATTACTTCTGCTGAAATGATTTCCAAGCTTCGGTCCCTCATGTGTAAGGAGCCTTATTTGTTTTTTCACAAAGAGAGAGGGTGTCTTTGTGTACAGATCCTAAGTATCTTCCTAAGGTGGTGTCTGAGTTTACTTTGAATCAATCCATCCACCTGCCTGTTTATTTTCCAGAGCATTCCAATCAAGGGGAGGCATTGTTCCATACCTTGGATGTACATAGAATCCTGAGGTACTATACACACTGGACTAAGGACTCTTGAAAGTCCAATCAGTTGTTTGTCTCGTTCGTCCCTGGGAAAGAGGGTGATCCAGTATCTAAACAGTGTCTTAAGTGGTTAGCAAATTCCATTGTTTATTGTTACCAGAAGTACGGTAAGGAACTTCCTGGTGGGGTGAAGGGCCATTGCACAAGAGATATGGCCACATCAGTGATTTGCTTCTGCAGTGTGTCAGCCACTGACATCTGCTGCCACATGGGGTACTGTCTGCACCTTTACAAAGCATTACAGTCTGGACATTGCCTCTAGGCATCGAGCCAACTTTGGCCTAGTTGTCCTTCAAGGTCTCCTATCTGTTATTTTTTTACCTACCGCCTGGTCTATGTGTCATACCAGAACTGCATGGGACTCTGTTCTACCCACTGTGGCCTGCTGCAAGAGATACCCTTGAAGTAAGATAACAGTTACGTGAGAACTTACTGTAACAGTAGATCTTTGAGAGGATCTTTTGCAGCAGACCCTGCTATCCCTTCCTCCTTCCCCCTTTTTCCTGTGTGTGTGTGTCTCTCTCTCTCCCCTCCATTGGGGCAAGCGTTCTGCTTTTACTTTCCTTTGTTACAGGGTTATCTTGGAGTCCTCCTCTGTTCCCCCCTCCCGGTATCCTGCTGATGGTCTCCAGCAGGAGAAGTGAGGAGGGTGTCTGGGCCGCCCGCCTTATATAGAATAGTTTGATGTCAGCCGCAGACATCTGAGGTGGGTTGCTAGCTAGAAAGGTTTCTGCGTGGTCCTAGCGCCTGAGTGTGTAGTCCTACCGGTTATGGCCCACTACGAGATCTTCTCGAAGATCTGCTGTTACAGTTAAGTTCATACATAACTTTATTTTCTCCCAGTCTCATCCCACTACCCTGTTCCTCCATACTGTGTTCTCTTTTTTTTATTATTATTAATAAGTAACATTTTGTTTTGGATTAAATTGTGTTTGTACACTACCATGTTTGTTCTTTTTTACTTAGTTTTTCTCAGCTATTTTGTCAAGCAGCCATAGCTCTTGTAACCTTTTTTACTACATTTTTTAATTTTTCTGGCCGATTAACATACATCACATTACATACAGTATCATGTTTTCTACACATGTACATCATTAACAATCACAGTCACGAGAGGCAAACTAATCCACTGAACATGATCATCTCTCCAGTTCCCCAGGGTGATGCACCTATCCAAAAGTGAGACAGGGTGAAGTCACTTTAGATTGCAGATACCCAGACACTTGTGCACCACAGCCCATTCTGATATAGTCCTTCCCCTTCACCATCCAAGGGGTCTCTCACCCAGTTATCTTATAAAGGAGATCATTAGGTGATACAGTGTGGGGTTTCACTGCTATGCAGAAGATGTCCAGCTGTACCTGTCTTGTGCCCCAGGTGACCTTTCCACCTCAGTTACACAGAGCCAGTGTTTGGTTGAGATGAACAACTGGATGTCTGCAAACTAGCCATCTCTCAACCCTGGCAAGACAAAGGTTATGGTGATCGAGCCCAGCTGTGGGAGTGTCTCCACTGACGGGAGGTTGCTCGTCCCAATTGTTGGTGGGCAGCCCCTGCCAGATGTGAGTGCGGTTAGAGATCTTGGTGTTTTTCTGGATGACTGACCCTTGAACAGAAGATGTTGTCAGTTGTTCGATTCGGTTTCTTTCATCTCCACATCACCAGGATCCAGTCATTCTTGACCCCTGATGAACTGGCTATGGTCGTTCATACTTTTGTCAACAACAGACTTGATTACTGCAACACTTTATACCTAGGGCTGTCTGGAGGATTGATGCGTCAACTGCAGCTGGTGCAGAATGCTGCGGCCCAGATGTTGATGGGTGCCTCTTTTAGGGATCATGTCAGCCCTGTTCTGCGTGCTCTGCACTGGCTGCCTGTGAGCTCATGCATCAACTCCAAGATTTGCTTGTTGACATACAAGGCCCTACATGGTTTGGGATCTGACTACCTTAAAGAGCTCCTGATTCCCTATCGACCTCTCTGCCCCCTATGCTGCGACGAAGCTGACTTGCTTGTAGTGCCTCCTTCTTGTCTTAACAGATCGGGTGACAGCCTTTGGAACTGCTACACCAGTGCTCTGAAACTCACTGCCACATTATATACACACAGCTCGGTAGAGGCCTTTAAAGCCTCCTTAAAAACTGTTCTGTTTGAAAAAGCTTTTAGCTTTATTTAATTATTGATTTTAATTTTGAGGATTCTGTTTCGTAATGTAAAGTGCTCTGTGCCAATGGATAGAGCACAATACAAATAAAATTTGCCTTGCCTTTAAAATTTTGACTATAGTTTCATAGCTTCCTAGGCATCCTCAGACCCTATAAACCAATTTTACAAGGAAATTTGTCATTTTGTCACTAAATTTGAGGGCCAGTCTACTTCCCGCCTCCCAACCCACGACCACCCAATTTTCACTTTTTAAATTGGTGGGGAAATACATTTTCAGGGACAATAAATTCAACCCAAGTCCCAGCACATGCAGAGTTTTGTTCTGTTTTTTGACAGTGTCCTGTCAAAACTGGAACAGCACATACGTGTGGTCAGAAACCACGTGGGCAAAACTGTATGCGCAGTTTCAGAGTTTATCTAATCTAGTGCGGTTTTGGACTGCACAGTTTTGTACTGACCTCACAATGTGCTGTTTTTGACCATGCAGTCCTGATGTAGAACCTTTTTAGACTTGTGCTTTTTTTTGGGGGTTGGCAGCATTTCCAAGCACCTGTAACTCTCATTTTTTAAAATTTTTCACCAATTTTGAGGGCCACCCTACTTGCCACCCCCTCATGACAACCTAATTTTCACTTTTTAAATTGGTCAGGAAATAATGTTTTGGTGGCCTAAAAATTTGACCCACTACACCCCATAAGCAATGTACCATAAATGAGATTTAAAGCAACAGTTATTTGTTACCAACAGAATAAAAAGATATTAAATGCATATGGAAAATAGAAAATAAAGTTAGAATCAATGTTTCGACCATAGGTCTTCTTCGGGAATTACATAAAAGAGTAAAAAGCAAAGTTAGTGAACAGGTAAGGGGAAATAAGGAATTTATATGTGAGAAAAATAGGGAGAGGATCTAGGAGAAAAAGTGATAATGGCAAGATAAGAACAGAAGGTGGAAAACAAAAAGGTGAGTATGGGTATGAAAAGGCATAGTAGGCATGAATGAGCTGAGGAGTCCTCAAGTGGGAAATAATTAACAGGGCATAGTAAGAAGGCCGGAAGGTGACAAAGGTGGGGGAAGGAGACAGAGGCATCTGGAGAAAATGAAAATGGATATGCACACATGGCTGGAGTGGCCATGTGAGTTTAGAAACCTAGAATTTGACAGCAGATAAGGACCACTTGGCCCATCCAGTCTGCCCATTTTTTCCATGCCTATACTGTCACCGCAGACCCTACCTGATCTCTGGTTACTCCTCCCTCTGCTTTCCTACCAAGATTCCTTTGTGCCTATCTCATGTATGCTGAAAGCCCACCACTTTTTTTTGGCCCACCACCTCTGCTAGAAGACCATTCCAAGCAACCACCACTTTTTCCGTGAAGAAGTACTTTCTTGCATCCTTTCTGAGCTCCAGCCTCATTGCATGCCCCCTCGTTCCCATGTACCCTCTCTTCTGAAAAATACTCCCTTCCTGTACTTTATTCACTCTCTTGAGGTATTTATAGGTCTCTATCATGTTCCCCTTTCCTTCCTCTCTTCCAGGGTGTACATATTGAGATCCCTCACTGTTCCTTCATAGGGCTTATGATGCAGATCCTGCACCATTTTAGTTGCCCTCCTCTGGACAACCTCTACCCTGTCTGTGTGTCCTTCCCGAGATGTGGTCTTCAGAACTGGACGCAGCACTCCAGGTGGGGTCCCACCAACAGTTTATACAGAGGCAACACCACCTCTCTCCTTCTGCTGGTGATACCTCTCCCTATGCACCCCAGCATCCCGCTGGCCCTGTCTGCTGCTTTGTCGCAGTACCTTGCCACCTTGAGGTCATCTGATATGATTACCCTGAAGTCATCTTCCTGTTTACTAACTGTCAGTAACTCTTCTTCCATTTTATACACCATCTCTGGGTTTCTGTGCCCTAGGTGCATGATTTTGCGTGTTTTCGCATTGAAACCCAGCTACTACTGTATACTCTTGACCACTCCTTGAGTTTTCTCAGGTCTCTACTCATTCTCTCCACCTCCTCCAGAGTATCTACCCTGTTGCAGATCTTGGTGCTTCTGCAAAGAGTCATACCTTCCCTTCCAGCTCTTCTGCAATGTCTCTTATAAAGACAATGAAGAAGACTGCTCCCAGTACTGATCCCCAGAAGTACCCTGCTGGTCACTCTCCTTCATTAGAGTGAATTCTGTTTACCACCACCCTCTGTCACCTATCCATCAACCAAATCTATACCCTGTGTACCACCTTGGGTCCCACCTTCAAACAGCCCAGTTTACTTACAAGCTTCCTATGTGGCATGGCGTTGAAGGCCTTGCTGAAGTGTAAGTAGACCACATTCACCTCCATTCCCTGATCTATTTCCTTGGTCACACAGTTGAAGAAATTTATAAGTTTGTTTAACATTATCCCCCGTGAATCTGTGCTGCTCAGGTCTCATAACCTGTTGGATTCAAGATACTCTATGTATAAAACTCAACTGGTATAGTTTGCCCTGTTGCCTATCTATACATCTGAACAATCTTACTTATAGGCTTAATATCTAGAACACAATCATAAATCAGTAAGATATCAGTCCAAAAGTCCATAAAAAACTTGAATAATCTTTTATTCTTGTTTTAACTTTGCACCAGACATATTCAACCGGCTACAGTTTCGTAGTTTCACACTACTTCTTCAGGCCAATATTAATAACACAGTGCTGTTTCTAAACATAAACAAAATAAAAATTCATAAACTTTCTCATAATGATATTCTTATATTTTTTATACATTTCATTAGTATCCAGTCACACAGATATCCCACCATCACTAAACAACCAAATCTCTATTCTCTAGATACATTCTGAATACAATAGTGTGACTTTGTATCATTACCATTGAGGAACTTGCAACTTAGTTATTACTTTGTTTTACTTTGTTGTTATACAAACTTTCCAGTAAGCACTATTCATACCTGTTTCTGATTTTGTCCATTTCACTGTAAGATTCCCTTAATGCTTTCAAAATCCAGCCTTAATTTATTTTATTCCTAATCAAACATAAACATTATTTTAATATCTTGTTTTTAAATATTTATGTATACATATTTGTGAACAAAACTTACTAAGTTTTCTTACATTACATTCATGTTTCAGTCAAGCTTTGTTCAACTAGCTTGTTTCCAGCTTTACCATGTGGAACTTCATTAATTTTTACCCTTCTTATGAATCAATACATTTAAAGCTTTTTCTATGAGAGAAATAAATTTCTTTTAGCTCTCATTGTAATACAATATATTACTCAACGTTATATTTCGTTTACCTTAAAGGGAACAAGGGTTTTTACCTGTTACTCTTTAGGTTTCTTTGTAACCCGATTAATTGCCTCGATAAGCTATAAGAAAGTACATACATGAAAAATCTTGTAATAATCCTTTTTATATTGTTTAGCCTGTTTACCTTTAGTTTTCCTTTAAAAAGAATAAAGGTTTTTACCTGTTTAGGTTATTCTTTGTTCCCATTTTTAAATATATTACGATGCTACAGAGAAGATAGAGAATGTCATTGCGCTTTACCATTGCTCAGTAATTCTTTTAGTTCTAGTGTGTTTTAACTTAATTTGCTCTGGCAATTCCAAATCGTTTCACGCTATTCTTACCTGGCTAAAACGCCATTCCCGACCTTTCTTTTCACAATGAGAGGAGCGGTCTGAATCATTGATCATGCACAGTTTAAAAAGACCGCGAAAACGGCAGGGGGAACCAACATCACCAATGACATCACCCCATGAAATGGATAGGTGATGCCTAGATGTAAAAATAAAAGTGAAGCAGCCTGATCCACCCTATAATCAAGTGGCGAATGGTGTTAAAATCCACTTGACAATCAGGTGGTCGGCGGTTTCATCCCCCGCCCTCGGCTATTTGCCGAAAACTTTTTTTTATATTTTATAATTAATGTTCACCTAATAAGATTTAACAATCTCTTAAAATAAAAGTAAATGTGCTGACACAATACCTTTTAAGTTACCTTATTAAACATAATAAAGTCTTTTTTATTTACTTTTAAATTAGTATTATAAAGTTTTGTATGCAAGTTCCAAACTAGTATGATAATTATTGCCCTCTTGCTCTTTTAAAATTTGTTACATATATTTCTAAACGTACTACGTTCTTAATGAATGCACACTATTGGGGAGCTCCTCTGGAACCACACTGATAGAAGTTTAACTAGAGACCAATAATGTCCATCTTGTGGCTAAATGCTTTAAAATAGCTAAAACTCTTTTTTTGAAGTTAGCGAGTCCAATCCCATCCTTAATTACGTATCTTTGGATCATGTTACATGAATTGGTTCAAGCTTCTATCAGTATTTACAGTTTAACATTTTCAAGATATCTAAATATCAGTAGCTTTTCAAATAGAACCATATGTTGAACATGTTGAAAACTAAAGATAGACTATGTCTATCCAATAGCTCAATATACTAAAAGAGCTTAAACTTTTAATACATTCACAAGGTTTTTGGTTCAAATCCCACCCTTGGTTGTATACAATCAGATCCGATTTTCTAACATCCTATCTTTATATTATTTCTTCATTTTATTCTATAACAAATACAATATATTAGCAAAAAATACAGGTTACTCACCTGTAACAGGAGTTCTAGGAATGGTATATGTTGTTCATCCACACTCATTGGCAGGTATCCTTGCCGCTTTAAATCTTGCCGGAAGGTCTTCAAGCTTGCTCCTCCCACCCACCCGGGTGGTATAACTCGGCTCCTCCCATGGCGCCAGATCTGGCCCGCTGGAAGCTCAGGTTGTGCGTCCGAGCCGGGAGGCTCGGGTGGAGTCGTGTGGATGAACAACATATACCATTCCTAGAACTCCTGTTACAGGTGAGTAACCTGTATTCTAGGACATGGATATGTTGTTCATCCACACTCATTGGCAGACTCCTAGCAGTTCTCCGGGAGGAGGGAGGCAAGACGCACACCCCAATACTTACTTGGGAAAGAGAGACTGGAGAACCGAGGCCCCAAAACCAGCATCCCGGCGTGACTCAAGGTCGATGTGGTAGTGGGTAATGAAGGTGTTTGCTGACTTCCAGGTAGCAGCCCTGCAGATTTCCTGGATAGGGACGTCCCTGGAAGCAGCCACCGTTGCAGCAGTATGGCAGGGTAGAATGAGCTCTTATCCTCTGGGAGGCTCCATGCCGCCAACTTATAAGCAGAGATCTATGCAGGAGGTTACCCACCTGCTTATCATCGCTTGGCTGCAGGTCTGCCAGATTGCGGCTTCAGCGTAAGGTGACAAACAGCTGGCGAACCTCTCCCGAATTTCAGCCATGCGCTCCTTATAATAGCGGCGCCTTCTAGGGTCAGAGTATGGAGCCTATATTCGACCTCGAGGTGTGATTGGGGTAGAACACCGGCAGAGTCAACACCTGGTTAAGGTGAAACTCCGAGCACCACCTTCGGAAGGAATTTCGGTGGGGGCGCAGGACAACCTTGTCCCCTGTGGAAGACCAGGTAAGGAGACTCGATGGAAGCGCCTGGAGCTCTCCCATCCTTCTGGCTGACGTGATAGCCACCAAGAAGGCGGTCTTCCACGACAGGTGAGAGAGAGCACACCTGTGCATAGGTTCGAATGGCTTGCCCATGAGCTTTGCCAGTACCAGCAGTAGATCCCACGGAGGTGGGGGTTCCCGTGACTGGAGGAAATGTGATCAAGGCCTTTGAAAAGCCAGACCACCTTCTCCCTGCCACACGACTGCTTCCCGGCCCGCGCCCGGTAAGCAGAGATGGCTGCCAGGTGCACCCTTAGGGTCGTCGACCTAAGCCCTTGACTAGAAAGGGACCATAAATAGTCCAAGATGCTTGCCAAGGAACAGGAGGAAGGGTCCAAGCCCTTGCCCTGACACCAAATGGAAAACCTTTTCCATTTGAAGGCATAGCATTTTCTGGTCGACTCCTTACGGGACGCCTCAACTACATTGAGGACCTCGTCGGAAAGACCCAAGGCCTGGAACTCTAGCCGCTCAGGAACCAGGCCGTCAGGTGCAGGGATTGAAGGTCCGGATGGAACACCTTCCCCTGATTGACTGAGAGCAGGTCCGGGCGAGCTGGAAGCTGCCGCGAGTCCTGGAGCTGAGACTGAGGAGATCTGGGTACCAGAACTGGCGAGGCCAGTCTGGGGCTATCAGAATCACCTGCGCCTTGTCCCTCCTCGCCTTGAGAAGCACCTTGTGGATCAAGGGAAATGGGGAAAGGCGTAAAGAGGCCGAGGTCCATTGCCTCAGAAGGCATCCCCTGCAGCGAGCCCTGCTGAGGCGGGCATGGAACAGACTCAGCTTGCGTTCTCCTGGAGGCAAACAGGTCCACCTGAGGTGTGCCCCAAAGGGAGAACAGATGCTGTACTACCTCCGGCAGGAGAGACCACTCGTGGGATGCAGCCCTATCCGGCTCAGGGCATCGGCCAGGGTGTTGGAGGCTCCTGCCACGTGAATGGCTAGGAGATCCGCCTCCAGGCTGCGCAGTGACCAAATGAGAGCTTCCTTGCATAGAAGCATGGAGCGGGCCTCCGCCTGGCGGTTTAGATAGTACATGGTCGCGGGTATTGTCCGCCTGGACTCGGACCACCGGACCCCGGAGGAACGGGAGCAAAGGCGGTGAGCTAGCGGACCGCCGAGCTCCAGCAGGTTGATGTGGCATCGGGACTCGCGGGGACCAGAGGCCATGAGCCCGTGTTCCCCAGATGGGCACCCCAACCCATCAGAGAGGCATCGGTCGAGAGAGACCGGCGCTCGGGCGGACGGTAACGGGATGCCCTCCTGCAAATGACTGGAACGGTCCACCACTGGAGAGCTGCTTCCACATCCCTGTGTCACCGACACAAGCTGGTCAAGGGATCGCAGCGTGCAGACCACTGGCTGGCCAGTCCCCACTGAAGGGGACGATGTTCCAGCGGGCCCAACGGACCACGCTGGTGCAGGCCGCCATGAGACCCAGGAGGCGCAGGAAGTCCCGGCAGGCGCACTGCCCAACCAGAAATGATCGGGCAAGGAGGAAAGAACCTCGGCCCTGTCCGCCGAGCAGCGCTCTGGCTCGAAGAGAGTCGAGCTGGCCCGATGAATAGAATCACCTGCTTGCTCGAGTTCCGACTTGGCCTCGTTGATAAGGAGGCCCAGTTGAGAGCAGACCTGAGGGCCAGATCTCTGACCACTCCGCCTCCTTCCTGGAGGGAGCTGCTATCAGCCAGTCGTCCAGGTAAGGGTACACCGGACCCCTCGGCGCAGAGGAATGCTGTCACCACTGCCATGCATTTGGTGAAGACCCTGGGAGCTGGAGACAAGCCGAAGGGCATGGCTTGGAACTCGAAGAGGATCCTTCCGCCGAGGCGAAGGAATCTCTGGTGAGACGGACGGATAGGGACGTGAAAAAACGCGCCCTGCAAGTCCAGAGAGCAGAACCACACGCCGCGTTCCAAGGATGGTATTATCTGAGCCAGAGTGACCATCCTGAAGGTTCGAGACCTTAGGAACTTGTTTAGGTCCTGTAGGTCGAGAATGGGCGCCAGCCCCGTCGTCTGCGGAACCAGGAAGTACCTGGACACAAACCCTGGGTCTGAAGGAGGGTCCACCACCTCTCTTACCACCTCCTTCTGGAGGAGGAGAGTGATGTCGGCTCGACGAGCCGCCAGTGAGCTGGGGATCCGAAGCCCCGAGGCCGCGGCTCTGAAGGGTGGTGCCTGCTTTCAATTCCAGAGGCAGGCCTCTTCCCACCACCTCCAAGACCCACCTGTCCGTGGTAACAGCGGACCAGGCGGAACGGAAGTGCCGAGCCGCTCTCCACGGGGGACCCAGGGGTAAGGTGACGGGAATGGGGCGACACCCCTCAGCCCACACTGGGCAGGCTTGGAGGAGGGACTGGCCGAGGGACCTCCGGGCCCTTTCCTCCCTGCCTCCTGTTAGAGGAAGCCGGGCGTCTTGGGTTTGGGATGCCAGGCCGAGCCTGCTGGCCCTGACGCTTACTGGGCCGGGCACAGAAGGACAAAGGGGCTTAGGCTGGGTCTAGGGCCTTTGTCCTTCTGAGCGGAAGAGACAGAGTCCAAGGTAGCATTGGACTTCTCGATCCTCTGCAGGTGACCTTCCACCCCAGGGCCAAGAGGTCAGTCCCCAAAAAGGGAACATCCGCCAAATTGTGCTGGGTATCCAAGTAAAGGTGGATATCCTCAGCCAAGCCCGCCCGACCATGGCCACTGCGGCCGCCACCGATCTGGCACATGAGTCCCCTATATCCAAAGCAGTCTGGAGCTGCTGTTTGGCCACTGCCCTGCCCTGGTCCGCACCTGCTTAACCGTAGTCTGCAGATCGGCGGAAGATGAGGATGACCTCATCCAGGGAGCCCAACAGGGCATGAGAAAATGTGCCATGAGGACGGGCCGAACTTGGCTGACGGCGTCGAGAGAGGACGCAATGTAGACTTTTCGCCCCGACATAGTCCAATTTCTTGACTCCTTGTCAGGAGGTTTGTCCACATCCTGGCGTTGCCGGGCGCCGAAAATGCTGTCGGTAACCAACCCCTCAGCAGAGGGTGTTCAAACCGGACAAGGAACCGGGGACCGCATACTTCCTGGCCATCCTGGCCGGGCGCAGGGCAGGAAGCAGGCGCTGCCAAAGCTCCAGTGCGGACCCACTATGGCCTCGCCACCGGAAAGGCCTCCGTCGGAGAATCCCTCGGTCCAGAATCTCCGTGAGGGGATACCTGGCCCGTTTGGAACGGGTTCGAGCTCCATCCCGGTGGACTCGAGATGAGCGAAGCAGTCCTAGGAAGGACGACGGGCTATCGTCCATTGACTGACCTCCTGAAGACTCCAAGTCCAGTCGCTTGGAGAAAAGGGAGGAATCATCTTCGGACTCGGAAGAGTCCTCGAAGAGCTGCCTCTGGCCTGAGCCACCCTTCACCTGTCGAGGTCGGTCGGGAGTGAGGGTAACTGACAGCCGATGGGGTAGACCCTTAGCCGACCGAGAATCATTGGTCGGAGCCCCAATTGGTGGCTGTGGAGGCGGAGGTTCCACCGGAATCGGTGGAGCAGCTGGTTTTGGCCGAACAACCGGCCTGGGTATAGGCTCCTCGGATAAGTCGAGGGGTTGTGTCGGCCGTTCCGGTGACAGCCACTTAATGGCCGGGGAAGGCGACGGGGTCGGCTTATTCCCGGCCAGGAGGAGCTGTTGCAACATAAGGTCCTCGTACCGTCGACGTAATTTACGCCGAAGCCTCCCCTCATCCGAGGAGGAGGACGAGGACGAGCGGCGACGCCGCGTACCGCGGTGCCGAGACCGAGACCGCCTCTGACGGTGGGATCGGCTGGACCGCGAAGAGGTCCGAGACCGAGACCGAGAGTCCCGGAATTTCCGAGGTCGGTGCGGGGAGGTGTCGGCCGAAACCGGCACTCCCTTCGGCTCGGATGGTCCATCCGAGGGCTCCGGAACCGGAGGCACAGGCGAGCCCACGGGATCCTCAACTCCTCCCGGGGGAACCGGGGAGAGGGGAATCTCGGCTGCTAAAGGCGACAGCCCGTCCAATGGGTCGAGAAAAATCTCGACTTCATCGGTGGGAGTCTCGGTCAACTGACCTGACGGGGACACCGTGAGGCCAGTGGCCGAAGCCGAGCGGTCGACCGAAGCCGACGGTCGACGGCCCGGGGAGAGGGACCTTTCCCGCTCCCAAGAGCGTCGACGGAGGGACTTACCCCTGTCCCTCTTTTTGGACCGAGAATAAGGTCCCGCAGACGTAGGTCCTTCTCCTTTAGTGGAGAGGGACAGACAAAGCTCCTTAAAAGAAGCTGTGTAAGAAGAGCCCAGGAGGCGGGATAAATGCGCGGCCGAGGAAGATGCGCCAGCGCCGCCTCCTCTTCGAGGCGACCATCCGCCAAGGCGATCCCCCGAGCCGCGCCGCGGACACCGCCAACCGGGCCTCCTTGGACTTCACCGAGGGAACGCTCGGACGGCCCAGTTGCAATCGGGCAGCACGGGTTCGGGACGAGGCCGAGAAAGATGAGCACAGGTCGCAAGCCCGCGGGTCGTGCTCAAGGCCTAAGCAGTAGATACACGTGGGTGTGGATCCGTCCGAGACATCTTCTGCCGCATGGGCATCTCGAAATCCAGGAGTCGATTTGTCCATCGCGGCGAGGGATAGAAGACCAAGTCTTTTGCAAATTTTATTTTAAATCCATAACGGAGAAATAGGAACCAGTCTCAAACGCAGAGCGTTAAGGAGGGAACCTGAGCTTCCAAGCGGTAAGGAAGATCTGGCGTCATGGGGCGGAGCCGAGAGTTATACCACCCGGGTGGGTGGGAGGAGCAAGCTTGAAGACCTTCCGGCAAGATTTAAAGCGGCAAGGATACCTGCCAATGAGTGTGGATGAACAACATATCCATGTCCCTAGAATGAAAGTTTTATCTTGCTTCCATTTTATGTCAATTACCAAAACAAATTCCAGTTACATCATTCATTCATTCCAAATCTGGGATTAGTACTATCCATTATATAGATCCAAAGAAAAAATTACTCACCTTAGTAATGTTGTTTCTTCTAATGGAGTCTTGCTGTTTTCTGACATATGCAGTTAGGTCCTGCCTTTCAACTGCCCTGGAGAACAAAGAATTAAACTTTCCATGGCCAGCATGGAATGTTCACCACAAGCTCGGTTGAAGCCCTTGTCTGCTGCTGTTTAATCTGCAACCATCAGATCTTTACGAGCAAAGACTCACTAGATGTTATGTGTGGAAACTGTAAAATTCTTACTAGCCAACTGGTAAATATATCTATATAAATAGTTTTTTGGTTTCAAAAGGAAGACTCAAGTCAGAAAACCCAAAAACAAAAAACATCCAAAACACAACCTCTCACCCAAACCAAAAGAGGGTGAAAAAAGGACACCCCTAGTGTGCCAACACTGCTCCTGCCCACTCACATCCCAAAATCTAGGTTCTGAGTGGGGAGGCGGGGAGGTCAGAATACAGCAAGACTCCATTAGAAGAAACATTACTAAGGTGAGTAATTTTTTCTTCAAACAACATGAAGTCTTGCTGTATTCTGACATATGCAGACTACCAAACAGTACCTCCATGGAGGAGGGACAGAACCTACTTTGGAAACAGGCTCTGAAGTACTGCTGTGCCAAACCGAGCATCACTCCTAGCCTGGATATCCAGAGAGTAATGCTTGGTGAAAGTATGGACTGTTCTCCAGGTGGCTGCTTGACAAATTTCTAAGAGAAGAATATCCCTGGCAGCAACTAGGGAAGCAGCTGTACCTCTAGTGGAATGAGCCCTCAGGCCTGAGGGTGGAGTTCTACCCAGTTTTTCATAGCAGAATTGTATACAAGAAACAATCCACCTGGCAATAGATCTCTTAGTGGCAGGTTTGCCCTTTCCAACTTCTCCATACGTAAGGAACAACTGGAGGGATTCAAACCTGTGACCCTTGGTACGCTCTATGTAGTAGCTAAGGGCTCTTTTAACATCCAAGCTGTGTAGCCTCCTCTCTCCCGAGGAGGAATGGTCAGTGAAGAAAACAGGGAGAGATATAGACTGGTTGAGGTGGAAATCTGAAACCACTTTAAGTAAGAACTTTCTGTTAGTTCTAAGGACCACTTTATCGCTAGGGAAAGAGATGAAATCAGATTCCACTGACAGGGTTTGCAATTCACTGATACGCCTGGCAGAAGTAATGGCTACCAAAAATACAGTTTTCCAAGTCAAGTACTTAAGCTCTGCTGAGGACAAAGGCTCAAAGGGAGGTTGCATAAGCTGAGCAATGCAAATATTAAGGTCCCAAGCAGGAGCAGGATCCCTAAAGGGGGGATTGGTGTGAAGCAATCCCTTAAAAAACTTACAAAATACAGGATGGGATGATAGAGGGAAGGCTTGCTTACTGACAAGAAAGCAGAAACAGCTGCCAAGTGTACTTTAAGGGTAGCTGGTCTGAGGCCTAGGCTATTAAGATGGACCATATAGTCCAGAACCATAGGCAATTCAGCAGAGTCTAGAGAAATATTCTTCTTGGAACACCAAATGCTGAATCTTTTCCATTTGGAGTTGTAAATCTTCCTGGTGGAAGGCTTTCAAGAAGCCTTAAGAATATCCAGAACCCCTTGGGAAAGATGCAGATCTGCAAACTCTAACTCTTCAAGAGCCATACCTTGAGATTGAGAGACTGAAGATTCGGGTACCAAATCCTCCCCTGAGAGGATGTTAACAGGTTGTAATTCCTGGGAAGAGACAGGGGAAGATGGACTGCTAGGGATAGCAACAAGGGATACCATGGCTGCCTGGCCCAGTCAGGAGCAATCAGAATCACTTTACATGGTTGTGACCTTATCTTGACTAACACTTTGAACAGGAGAGGGAAGGGGGGGAAAGCATACAGAAATTTCCCTTCCCAGTTGAGAATCAGAACATCCAGGGGGACTGAGCCCAAGACTGGGGGTCTGCAACAAAAGAGAGGAAGTTGGTGATTGTCTGGGGCTGCAAAAAGATCTATCTCTGGTGTGCCCCATCTCGAGAAAATCACTTTCAAAACTAGAGGATCTAGGGCCCATTCGTGATGGCCCTGAGATATTCTGCTAAGTGCATCTGCTAGGACATTGTCCTTCCCTGGGAGGTGGACTGCTATCAGAGAGGTTTGCAGGGAATAGGCCAGGGACCACAACTTCATTGCTTCTGTGCACAAGGCCATAGACCGAGTGCCTCCTTGCTTGTTGATGTACCACATGGTGGTGGTGTCTGTTCTGACCTGAACCACCTTGTTCTGTACACATTTGGAAAAAGCTTGCAGTGCCAGAAACACTGCTCTGAGTTCCAAGAGATTGATGTGAAGCAGAGATTCCTGAGGTGACCACAGTCCTTGGGTGGTAAGATCCCCCAAATGGGCTCCCCAGCCCAGCAGGGAAGCATCTGTGGTGAGTATCACTGAATGACAAATGGAACTCCTTGTCTCAAATTGTCCTGATCCTGCCAACATTGCAAGGCTTGGATCAGGGTTCGAGTCACTGGGATTAGCTTGGTAAGAGAGTCCTTTCTTTGGGACCAGAAGGCTCTTAAGTGGAACTGAATGTCCCTCATCTGGAATCTTGCCTCTTGGACCACTGCTGTGGAAGCTGCCATATGGCCCAGAAGCTGAAGGAAAAGCCTTGCTGGTCGAGACACCTGAAGGGTGAATGAAGAGGCCAGTTCCATAAGGTTCCTTGCCCTTTCCAGGGGAAAGAAGGCTCTTGCCTTTACTGTATCCAGTTCTGCACCTATGAAGGTGAGGAGCTGTAGTGGTTCGAGAACTGACTTCGGAAGGTTGAGAAGGAATCCTAAGGAAGTGAGCACTTCTGGGTCACTTGCAGATGTGACTTGACTTGGTCTGGAGACTGACCTACTATGAGCCAGTCGTCCAAGTATGGGAAAATGGAGATCTTTTTTCTTAAGAAAGCAACTACTACTGCCAGGCACTTTGTGAAAACCCTTGGGGCTGATGTTAGGCCAAAGGACATTGCTCTGAACTGATAGTGGCCTGAGGGCAACTTGAACCTGAGGTACTTTCTGTGGGAGCACCTGATGGGAATGTGAAAGTAGGCATCTTTGAGGTCCAGGGAGGCTAGCCAGTCCCCTGGCCTTAGAGAGGGAAGGATAATTCCCAGAGTTACCATTTTGAACTTTGGCTTCAAAAGGTGTTTGTTCAGATATCTTGGGTCCAGGATGGGTCGCCATTCTCCTGTCTTTTGGGGGGTTAGGAAGTACCTGGAGTACAATCCTTTGCCCTTGTGTAGGGTGGGAACCCTCTCTATAGCTCTGAGAGCTAGGAGAGAAGAAACCTCTGCCTCTAGGGCAAGGGTCTCTGAGAGATTTGCAGGTGGAAAGGATCTGGTTCTCATCTTGGGGAATTTTTTGAAGCTGAGAACCAGTCCTTGGCTTACTACTTCCAGGACCCACTTGTCGGATGTAAGAGACTTCCAGTTCTGGGCAAAGTAAGCCAGCCTGCCCCCTACTGGTATGGGAGAATCGGCCCGGGCAGACCCATCAGGGTGTCTGCTTGGCAGGGGCTTTAGGCCGAGGGGTGGATGCAGGCCTGCTCATCCCCCTTCTGCCTCTCCCTCTAAAGAACCCCCTCTGTGAAAAGGAAGAAGAGGAGGCCTGAGCTTGGTAAAAAGGACTTTGGAAAGGCCTGCCCCTGCCCCTGGACTGCTGCCTTTGAGGAGTTGCTTGCCTTTCTTTGGCCTGAGCACTCCTGTAAGTGGTCCTGTACTCATCCATCTTTTTCATGTAGTTCTCTGTCTGCTCCCCAAACAGAGAATTACCAGTTACAGGGAAATCCATGGCCTTAGCCTGGGTATCCTGTGAGAGGCTAGTACATCTGAGCCAAGCCATCCTCCGAAGAGCCACAGATGTAGCCATGACTCTTGATGAAACATCATTGGCATCCACAGCAGCATGAAATTGTACTTTCGATGCCTCAATCCCATCTGCAGCCACCTGCTCCAGCTCCTTGGCAAGCTGGTCAGGGGCCTGTTTAGCCAGAGCCAGCACAGTGTCCAACCTGGACTTCTGGTATCTGGCTGTATAGGCCATATAGTTAGCCTGCCTGAGTCCCAAAGATGTTGCCATGTATTGTTTCTTAACCATGGCATCAATCTTCCTGGAGTCCTCGTCTGGGGGTGTGATGCCAAGGGAATATTTGCCTTATCACAGGCAGCAGCCTGCACGACCCCAACATGGCTGCATTGCTGGAAAAGGAACTCTGTGTCTGAGCCTGAGAGAGTGTACCTCTTGTCCATTTGTCTGTCCACAGGAGGTATAGAATTAGGAGACTTAAGAATTTTATGTGTCTGTTTTCCAAAGGATTTGTGGAGGGGAATAGACAGCCTCCTGGACTCTGGGATGTCCATCATCTCAACATAATCAGGCTCTTCCTGATCCTCTACTGCTTACTCCACAGGAAGCTGAAGGGTGTCAGCCACTTTTTTGTAAAACATATAGTGTGAAGGGGACTCAGAAAGCTTAGGAGGAGAAACACCTGAAGGTCTGTCTGGGGAGATGTCCGGGTCAATAGGCACATCCAGACTTTCAAAATCACCATAATCATCCTCATACTCTTCCCTCCTCCTCCGGTTCATAAAATTCTTCCAAAGTATAATCCAGAACCGGGGGAACAGTCCGAACCGAGCCCCTGCCAGATGGTGCCGGTTCGGTCGGAATCGAACTAAGTGATTGCACTATCCTTATCACGTTGGCTATCTCATCAGCGGTTGGAGTATGAATTTCTGGGTCGGAACTGGACGATTTATCTTTTCTCTTTTTCACCAGAACCGACTCCTCAGAATCGGCTCTCCTTTTGCCCGAAGAAGTATCGCCCTGGTCAGAGGGCACTCCTTCTGGTTCGGTCGGAACCAATCGGGCTGGCCATCCGGGTCAGCGGACTTCTCGGCCTCCCTTTCCCTCAGTCTACCTAATCTCTTTTCCAGGGTACATTTGGGAAAATTCTTGCAAATTTGGCAGTCTGAATAGAGGTGGTCAAACCCCAGACAATAAACACAGGTGGTGTGGGGATCAGCCTTGGCAAAGACTTCCCCACACACACTGCAGTGTTGAAACCCAGTGGGCCCGGTTTTTTTCTTGTGTTTCTCAGACATGGCCAATCCTATCCAAAACTTACCCTTTTTATGGCAATCCGCCAGGCAAGACTCCCCTATCAGTTCCTGACTGTGTCACGGGTCTTGGAAAAAAACGTAATAAAATCCGTTTATTTTAGAACAGATACAGACCGGTTACCACACTCTAAATCAAGCACAAACTTTTTTACCTCAAACTGATCGGTTCAGCCGAACCAATCCATAATTTACAAGTTCCACAGAGAAACAAAACAAAAAACCTATCTAGTACTCACGGCACCACAGACAGAGACTTGAACCGACTAAGCGGTAACAGCAATTCGGTAAAAAACAACCGAAAAATTACACTTCAACCGACTTTTTGAACCGAGCAACAGGAGAAATCTCAGGAGCGACTGTTCAGTGAGGCAGAGTAAAGAATCTGACAGTTGCAGTTTAAACAACAGCAGACAGGGGCTTCAACTGAGCTCGTGGTGAACATTCCATGCTGGCCATGGAAAGTTTAACTCTTTGTTCTCCGGGGCAGTTGAAAGGCAGGACCTAACTGCATATGTCAGAATACAGCAAGACTTCATGTTGTTTGAAACACCTCTCTTCTCATTAATAATTCATCCCATGATACATTTCGTCCTATTGGTTCATAGACCATTTCAAGCCCCCAAAATCTTAGGGAAGCTGGTGAGTGGCCTTCTCTATTAAAATGTTTTGCCACTGATGATTTCTCATCTCTCAGTCGAATATCACTTTTGTGTTCACTAATTCTTACTCTTAATTCCCGTATTGTCTTACCCACATAAAGTTTGTCACACGGACATTGCAATATATAAATTACATGATGTGATTTGCAAGTAATATGTTGACAAATATTAAACTTTTTATTTGTATAAGGATGTTCAAAAAATACTTTTTTTTGTAGTGTTTTTGCAATGACAACATTGTCCACAGGGATAGCTTCCTTCTTTTAAAGGTCCTAATAGTAGCTGTTTGCCTTGTTTAATTGGTGTAACATCTCTTTTTACATGCTGTGTGTGGACTAACTTGTCACGCAATGTAGAATTTCTCTTAGATGTTACCAGTGGTCTTACTTCAAATCTTGTGTTGGATCTTTCTCCAGATTGTAAAATATACCAGTTATCTAATAATGTACCCTTTATCTTATTACTCAGATGGCTATATGAAGTGGAAAACACTATTCTGTCTTTGTTAAAGTTTTTTTCTTCCTTTCTAAATAATGATTCCCTTGGCATTTGGTTTACTGTTAGGACTGATTCTTCTATATTCCAATTTTTATATCCTCTCTGTTGAAATCTTCTCTTCATAAACTCAGTTTCTTTGCTAAAGACTTCCTCTGTGGTACTATTTCTTTTTGCTCTAATTATTTGTGATTTGGGAATACTCTGTTTTAATTTTCAGTCATGGTAACTTGTATAGTGTAACAAAGTATTTCTGTCAGTCTCTTTTCGATAAAGTTTTGTTTCCAAAATGATGTTTTTGTAGATTAACAAATCTAAAAAAGTCACTTGTTGGTCACATACTAATGAAAAAACTAAGTTTTCATCTCTAGTATCTAAATACATTTTGAATTTTAATAATTCTTCCTCTAAACCATCCCAAATTAGTAATACATCGTCAATAAAGTGTTTCCAAATTGTTATATTCCTGTGAAATGGGTTATTGTTAATGTTTAAAATATGTGTTTTTTCAAAATTCCACCGTTACAGATTGGCGTAAGATGGTGCCATAGTGCTTCCCATTGCTGTGCCATGAGTTTGTAAATAAAATGAACCTTCAAAATTGAAGTAGTTTTTTTGTAACACTAATTCTGATAGTCCTATCAGACAATCTGTTTCTGTCATAGAATGTTCAGGCAGTATGAAAACAGAGAGCAGCAACTGCTGAGCACAGAGGGATTCAGGGTAGTTACAAAGGCAACAAAATTAGATAATTTAACAAGAAAGGCCAAAACATATCACAATACTGGGTAGCCAATAAAAGAACAACTAGAGGGCATCCAGAGGTCTAAGAATGGTTTCCTATCACCTTTAAGCGATCATTCACTATGTTTACACTTTATGCAGTCATCTTGGTTGAGAGTGATGCCCCAGAGATAGAACCTATACATAGAAACATAGACTTTGACGGCAGATAAGGACTGCTTTGCCCACCTAGTCTGCCCATTTCCTTACCTAGAGGATAAGCTGCAGATCCTAGTTAACCAACCACCCCGCACGCATGCTTGAATTTTTCAACAATTTTAGACCCCACAACCTCCTCAGGAAGGCCTTTCTATGTGTCCACCACCCTCTCTGAGAAAAAATACTTCCTCGCATTGCTCCTGAACTGCCCCCCCACCCCCATCTTCAAATTGTGTCCCCTTGTTCTTGCACATCTCTTTTTCTGAAAGATGCTACCCTCTTGGACTCTGTTGATTCCAATGAGGTACTTAAAAGTTTCTATCATGTCCCCCCCTCCCTCCTTTCCTCAAGGGTATACATATTAAGATCCTTTAGTCTCTCCTCATATGGCTTCTCTTGTAGACCCTGCATCATTTTAGTTGCCCTCCTCTGGACTGCCTCTATCCTGTCTATGTCCTTGCGGAGATGGGGTCTCCAGAACTGGACACAGTACTCCAGATGGGGTCTCACCAACTGTCTGTACAGAGGGATAACAACTTCCTCTTTTCTGCTGGTGATGCCTCTCCCTGTACATCCCATTATCCCCCCAGCCCTCCCTTCTGCCTTCTCACATTGCTTGCTAATCTTTAGGTCATCTGATATGATTACCCCCAGGTCCCTTTCCATTTTTGTTGTTGTTGTTACTACCTCCCCCCCCACTGTGTAATCTTCCCCTGGGATTTTGTTTCTCAGATGCATTATTATGCACTTCTTTGCACTGAATCCAAGCTGCCATACTTCTGACCATTCCTCCAACCTTGCCAAGTCCCTTCTCATTCTTTCCACGCCTCCTTGTGTATCAAACCTGTTGCAGATCTTTGTGTCATCTGCAAAGAGGCATACTTTTCCTTCCAGTCCCTCTGCAATGTCACCTATAAAGACATTAAAGGACTGGACCCAGTACTGAACCCTGCGGTACCCCACTAGTAACCCCTCTTTCTTCAGCATGGACTCCATTTACAATTACCTTCTGTATCCTGTTGTCAAGCCAATGTTTTACCCAGGCAACCACCCTGGAACCCACTCCCAGGTTGGTTAATTTGACTATTGATCTTTTGTGTGGGACTGTGTCAAATGCCTTGCTAAAGTCTAGGTAGGCCATGTCCACAGCCCCTCCCTGGTCTACTACTTTGGTCTCCCAGTCAAATAAATCAATTCAGATTCGTCTGACATGACCTTCCCACTGTGAACCCATGCTGCCTTGGGTCCTGTGCCCCACTGGCCTCTAGGTACTCAACAATTCTTTCCTTCAGAAGTGATTCCATCAATTTCCCTACCACAGAGGTCAAACTTGACAGTTCTGTAGTTTCCTGCCTCTGTCTTGGCCCCACTTTTGTGAAGGGGAATCATATCTGCCTTTCTCCAGTCCTCAGGTACCACACCATCCTCCCACGATTTGTTAAAAGGGTAGTTGGTGGTTTCACTTGTTCTCCCCTTAATTCTTTTAGAATTCTGGGGTGAATTCCATCAGGCCCCATTGCTTTGTTATACAAATTTTATAATTTGGAATGTAGGTTCAGACCCTGCATCCACGCTCCAATCTGACCATTACTGAGATCCGTTTCCAAGCTAGAGCAGCAGCTAGTGAAACTAGCTAAAAGGCTACCCAAAAAATTTTGGGGAAAAATGTTTATATAATTTTTAAAACACTGAACAAATTGAAGTAGACTCGTGGAATGTTACCATAATAGACAAAAGTAAGCTTACAGTTGTAGGAACTGCAATAGTAATGCTCGAGCAACCTCAGTGAAAAAAAGAACTGATTCTTGCATGAACCTGTTTCAGGTCCTGGAAGGGGAGGCAGAATTAGGGAGTGTAAACGTAGTAAGTGATCCCTTTAGAAGAAACAACATTACTATGGCAAGTAATTTTTTTCTTCTATCCTCAGGAGTCACTCACTTAATGTTTACACGTTATGAAGACTCAGTAACAGCACCTTGGGAGGCTAGGTCCAGAATCTAATTAGTAAAAAAGGTTCTGCAAAACAGTAGTTCCAAAGCTGGCATCCCATCTGGACTGTATGTCCAAACAGTAGTGCTTTGTGAAGATGTGTACTGTTTTCCAGGTAGCTGCTTTGCAAATGTCTAGCAGTGGCATGCCCCTTGAGGATGCCGAAGAGGTACCCCTTGAGGAGTGTGCCATTAAGTCTCTTGGTGGCATTTTCCAGCTTTTTCATAGCAGAACTGAATGCAATAGACTATCCAGAGAGGGATCGATCTTTTTGTAGCTGGTCTGCCTTTGCTAACCTCACCATAGGTAACAAAAAACTGGGTACTGTGGGACCTGACATATTTTGTCCAGTCTGTGTAGATACACAGGACTCGCTTTAGGTCCAGGCTATGCAACTTTTCCTCACCTCAACTGGAATGCCCCTGACTACAGTACAGGGAGGGTCACTGATTCATGTGGCATTCAGATACCATCTTAGAAAGGAATTTTCTGTTGGTTCTAAGAACTACTTTATCCTTATAGGGGATTATGTAATTTGGCTCTGTGCAGGGGGCTTGCAGTTCAGTTACCCTTCTATCATAGGTCACTGCAACCAGGTATATGGTTTTCCATGTGACATACTTCAGGTCAGCAGTATCCATGGGCTCAATCCCAAATGATCAGGGTTAGGTGCAGGTGTGGTGAAAAAAAGAATACAAACAGATGTCTGGGGAGACAATTAACAGATTCAGGGTCCAAGGATGTAATAAGAAATTGGTACAACATGTAGCTGTGGAAGTCTCCAAGATCCCTAGGGAGGACCTTCTTAAACAGCCTAAAAAGGAGATATGTGACAGAATAGTGTTACGTACAGAGTATAGCCACCTAAGTAAACATATTAAATAAGATTCCTATGGGAAATTGGCATGTATTACAGGCTGGAAGTGTCAACAATCCAAGATTTAGAAATTTACATCTGATAGCATCTAAGAAGAACTGCACCATAAAAGATAGATTAGTGTACACATCACACTATACACCTCCAACAGGACAAAAACAACTTTTGTTGGGACCGCTGACTAATGGCAGCTTCCCTTGTGGATGCTGCTATAAGTCTGGCAATACAAGTAAGAAAACATCTTTGAACACCTATATACCAACTAGAGGTTTCCCATTAAACAGCATATTAATTGTTCTACGGACCATGTTATTTATGTACTGCAATGCCCATGTGATGAACTGTATGTGGGCAAGATGAACAGAGATTTGAAGGTGTAACGGGATGGTAAAACCATCACCTTCTCAGGTTCTTGTTGGAACTGCACTAAAGTGAAGAAATGACAGACAAGTGGTGTCCAGCACAAAAAGTGATTTATTTCTGGTATATAAAGCAGGCTTACAACCAGTGTGATCACCTGGAGAATATTTCCAATCTTTCTTACCTATAGGCAGCAGTACGTCTCTTCTCAGAGAGAAGGTGTAATGCTAAGGGTCTTATACCCTTGATAATTGTCATAGCAACAGCTAAAACGATATATAAAAACAATATAACTAGCCAGTGGCAAATGACCTGACTTCTCACCAGCCTGGGAAAGCATGCTGAGCTAGCAGAAAGTAACAAATAGCTAAGACAATGGGTCTTGTATATCATGAAGGACACTTGCAGTTACATATGCAGTTACAGTTCTGCACTATCACTAAAGTTGGAAGTACTGCCCAACTAATCATTATACAATGGTGTAAATAGAAGTATCACGATCAGAATAATAGCAAAGGCATTATGATTCTCAGTAACAAGCATTTGTCAATGCCGAATGTTGCTTGCTTGTATGTGCTGTTTAGGTATTTGGAAGTGATAGTTCCATGCCTTCCTCCCAAGACATCCACTGTGTCTTTCCGTTCAGTATTCACAGAAGAATGGGAAGGGCAAGGGCCACAGCAGTTGCCAAGGGGGTGAAGAGGTGGACAACAGTCCATTCAAAGGCAAAAGAGTCCTGCAGGACCTCACTAAATTGAAGGTGGACAAAGCGATAGAACCAGCTGGCATACGCCCAAGGATATTAAGAGAACTGCGAAGGGAGATAGCAGTACCTCTGGCAGCCATGTTCACTGAGTCATTCAACATGAGTGAACTGGAGGACGGCACATGTGGTCCCTCTATACAAGTCCAGCAGCAGGGAGGAGGCAGGGAACAACAGGCCATTCAGCCTCACCTCAGTAGTGGGGAAGATCATGGAGACATTGCTTAAAGAAACGATAGTGGGGCATCTAGAAGCCATCGGAGCCCAGGACCATAGACAACATGGATTCACAGTGGGGACATCATGTGAGACAAATCTGGTTTATTTCTCTGACTGAGTGACAAAGGAAGTGAATCAGGGTGGGGCAGTGGACAACGCTTACCTTGATTTCAGCAAAGCCTTTGACACCATCCCATATAGGAGGCTGATAAACTAGCTGGATATGCTGGGCATGGGGGAAAGGGTGGTAAACTGGGTTAGAAACTGGCTAACAGACAGGAGACAGAGAGTGGTAGTAAATGGTGTGCAGTCTAGGGAGAGGGGGTGACCAGTGGGGTGCTGCAGGGATCGGTACTGGGGCCAGTCCTGTTCAATGTCTTCATTAGTAACATTGCAGAACGTCTGAAGGGAATTTTTTCACCAAATTTTCAACATAGCCGTTTTAAGACCTCTACTCATTAACAGTGTCACTGTGATTTTCTTAATCTGTCCCAAACATTGATTACGCACACCGACTGCGCCATTGTGCGCTACATGCATGGAAACACATTTTGTGTGACATGTGAAAAATGACAGAGGTACTGCTCATAAGGAGGTGTGGTAAAATGGCAATGTTGAAAATCTGGAGTGAAAATATTACAAATTTGCAAACTTACGAGCGTGCGTAGGAACTGTGCAATGCACGCTCGTAAAGAAAAAAATACTCACCTTAGTAATGTTGTTTCTTCTAATGGAGTCTTGCTGTATTCTGACATATGCAGTGATGTCCAACCTTTTGAACTGCCCCGGAGATGAAAGAGTTAACTTTCCATGCCAGGCATGGAACGCTCAGCTCGAGCTCGGTTGAGACTCTGTCTGTTGCTGTTTGAACTCAAACCGTCAGATCTTTACGAGCTATACTCACTGGGTGTCCTGTGTGGAAACTGTAAACTTACACTAGCCAACTGGCTACTAATTATAATAAAAAGATTTTTTGGTCCCAAAGCAAAGACTCAAGTCAGAAAACCCAAAAAATAAAACAAAACACAACACCCACACACCCAAACTAAAGGGGGTGAGAAAAGAAGGGGTGGGGGCACCTCCCGAGTGCCAACACTGCTGCTGCCCACCCACATCCCAAAAACCAGGTTCTGAGAGGGGAGGCGGAGGGGAGGTCAGAATACAGCAAGACTCCATTAGAAGAAACAACACTACTAAGATGAGTAATTTTTTCTTCAAACAACATGAAGTCTTGCTGTATTCTGACATATGCAGACTACCAAGCAGTACCTCCATGGAGGAGGGACAGAACCTACTTTGGAAATAGGCTCTGAAGCACTGCTGTGCCAAACCGAGCATCACTCCTAGCCTGGATATCCAGAGAGTAATGCTTGGTTAAAGTATGTACTGTTTTCCAGGTGGCTGCTTGACAAATCTCTAAGATGGGAATATCCCTGGCAGCAGCCAGGGAAGCAGCTGTACCTCTGGTAGAGTGAGTCCTCAGGCCCGAGGGTGGGATCCTACCCAGTTTTTCACAGCAAAATTGAATGCAAGAGACAATCCACCTGGCAATAGATCTCTTAGTGGCAGGTTTTCCTTTACCAACCTCACCATAAGTGAGGAACAGTTGAAGGGAGTCAAACCTGTGACCCTTGCTGTGCTCTATGTAGTAGCTAAGGGCCCTTTTCACATCCCAAACTGTGCAGCCTCCTCTCCCCAGAGGAGGAATGGTCAGTGAAGAAAACAGGAAGAGACATCGACTGGTTAAGGTGGAAATCTGAAACCACCTTAGGCAAAAACTTCCTATTAGTCCTGAGGACCACCTTATCTCTATGGAAAGAGATAAAATCAGGCTCCACTGACAGGGCCTGTAACTCACTTATGCATCTGGCAGAAGTGATGGCCACCAAGAAAACAGTTTTCCAAGTCAAGTACTTAAGCTCTGCTGAGGACAAAGGCTCAAAGTAAGCCATACAAGCTGAGCAATGCAGACATTAAGGTCCCAAGCAGGGGCAGGGTCCCTGAAGGGAGGATTGGTATGCAGCAATCCCTTGAAAATTTTAGAAAATACAGGATGAGCTGAAAGGGAAGAGTGCTTGCCTGCTGAGAGGAAGGCAGAGACAGCTGCCAGACGCACTCTTAGTGTAGCTGGGCTGAGTCCCAAGCTATTGAGATGAACCATATAGTCAAGGACTGTGGGCAGGCCAGCAGACTCTGGAGAAATATGCTTTCCAGAGCACCATATAGTAAATCTTTTCCACTTGGAATTGTAAGTGTTTCTGGTGGAAGGCTTTCGAGAAACCTTTAAGATATCCAGAACACCTTGAGAGAGGTGTAAATCAGCAAACTCTAACTCTTCAAGAGCCAGGCCTTGAGATTGAGAGATTTGAGATTCGGATACCAAACCCTCCCTGAGCACATGTTAACAGGTTGTAATTCCTGGGAAGAGACAGGGAAAGTGGACTGCTAAGGACAACAAGAGAGGGTACCAGGGCTGTCTGGCCCAGTCTGGAGCAATCAGAATCACCTTGCAGGGTTGAGACCTGATTTTGACTAGCACCTTGAACAGGAGGAGGGGGAGGCATGCAAGAACTTCCCTTCCCAACTGAGAACTAGGCCATCCAGGGGACTGAGCCCAACACTGGGGCCTACAGCAAGAAGAAGTTGGTGATTGTCTGGGGCTGCAAAAAGATCTATCTGTGGGGTGCCCCACCTGGAGAAGATAACCTTCAAAATCAGGGGATCCAGGGACCATTCATGATGGCCCTGAGATATCCTGCTGAGAGCATCTGCCAGGACATTGTCCTTCCCTGGGAGATGCACTGCTGTAAGAGAGGCGTTCAGGGAATAGGCCAGAGACCACAACTTCATTGCCTCTGTGCACAAGGCCGTAGACCGAGTGCCCCCTTTCTTGTTGATATACCACACTGTGGTGGTATTGTCTGTCCTGATCTGAACTACTTTGTTCTGAACAGACTTGGAAAAAGCTTGAAGTGCTAGAAACACTGCTCTGAGTTCTAATAGATTGATGTGAAGCAGAGATTCCTGAGGAGACCACAACCCTTGGGTGGCCAGGTCCCCCAAGTGGGCTCCCCACCCCAAGAGGGAGGCATCTGTAGTAAGGATTAGAGAATGAGACTGAGTGATGAAAGGAACTCCCTGTCTTGGATTGTCCTGATCCTGCCACCACTGCAACGCATGGATCAGGGTTAGAGTCACTGGGATTAGTTTGGTCAGAGGATCCTTTTTCTGAGACCAGAAAGGCTCTCAAGTGGAACTGAATGTCCCTCATCTGAAATCTTGCTCCCTGAACCACTGCTGTAGAGGCAGCCATGTGTCCCAGGAGCTGCAGAAAATGCCTTGCTGGTCGAGACACCTGGAGGGTGAATGAAGAGGCCAGTGAGATAAGGGTCCTTGCCCTGTCCAGGGGAAGGAAGGCTCTTGCCTTTACTGTATCCAGCTCTGCCCCTATGAAGGTGAGGAGCTGCACAGGCTCTAGAACTCACTTTGAAAGATTCAGAAGGAAACCTAGAGAAGTGAGCAGTTGCTGAGTTATCTGTAGGTGTGACTTGACTTGGTCTGGAGACTGGCCTACTATGAGTCAGTCGTCCAGGTATGGAAAGATGGAGATCTTTTTTCTCCTTAGGAAGGCAACCACCACTACCAGGCATTTTGTGAATACCCTTGGAGCAGAAGTTAGGCCGAAGGGCATTGCTCTGAATTGATAATGGCCTGAGGGCAGCTCGAACCTGAGGTACTTTCGGTGGGAGCTTCTGATGAGAATATGGAAATAGGCATCCTTGAGGTCCACGGAAACTAGCCAGTCCCCTGGCCTTAGAGAGGGCAGAATTATTCCCAGAGTCACCATTTGAACTTTGGCTTTAAAGGTGCTTGTTTAAATATCTGAGATCCAGGATGGGCCGCCATTCTCCTGTCTTTTTGGGGGTTAGGAAGTACCTGGAGTACAATCCTTTTCCCTTGTGTAGGGGTGGAACCCTCTCTATGGCTCTCAGAGCCAAGAGGGAAGAGACCTCTGCCTCTAAGGCAAGTGCCTCTAAAGGACTTGCTGGTGGAAATGATCTGGTTCTCATCTTTGGAAATTTTTTGAAGCTGAGAACCAGTCCCTGGCTTACTACTTCCAGGACACATTTGTCTGATGTTAAAGACATCCAGTCCTTGACAAAGTAAGCCAGCCTGCCCCCTATAGGTGGTGGAGAATCAGCCCTAGCAACCCCATCAGGGTGCCTGTTTGGCAGGGGCTTTAGGCTCAGGGGTGGAAGCAGGTCTGCTTGTACCCCGTCTGCCTCTCCCTCTGAAGAACCCCCTATGAGCATAAGCAGAAGAGGAGGCCTGGGCTTGGCAGAAGGCCTATGAAAAGGCCTGCCCCTGCCCCTGGAATGCTGCCTCTGGGGAGTGACTTGCCTTTCCTTGGCTTGAGCACTCCTATAGGTGGTCCTGTATTCATCCATTTTCTTCATGTAGTTCTCTGTTTGCTCCCCAAACAGAGAATTACCCACAACAGGAAAATCCATGGCCTTAGTCTGGGTATCCTGAAACAGGCTAGTACATCTGAGCCAAGCCATCCTACAATGTCCCATCTAGAGTTCTGATATCTAGCTGTATAGGCCATATAATTAGCCTGCTTGAGTCCCAAGGATGCTGCCATGTACTGTTTCTTTGCCATGGCATCAATCCTCCTGGAGTCCTTATCTGGGGGGTGTGAAGCCAAGGGTATATTTGCCTTATCACAGGCAACAGCCTGCACTACCCCAACATGGCTGCATTGCTGGGTAACGAACTCCGTATCTGAGCCTGAGAGAGTATACCTCTTGTCCATTCTCTTGTCCACAGGAGGTACAGAATTAGGAGTCTTTAAAATTTTTGTCTGTTTCCCAAAGGACTTATGAAGAGGAATAGACAGCCTCCTGGACACTGGGATATCCATCATCTCAACGTAGTCAGGCTCCTCCTGATCGTCTATAGCTTCTTCCATAGGAAGCTGAAGAGTTTCAGCCGCTTTTTTGTAGAACATAAAATGGGAAGGGGACTCAGAAAGCCTAGGAGGAGAAACCCCTGAAGGTCTGTCTGGGGAAATGTCCGGGTCAACGGGTGCATCCAGACTTTCGTAATCACCATCACTATCCTCATACTCTCCTTCCTCCTCCTCCTCCTCTGGTTCATAAAAATCTTCTAAATTATAATCTGGAACCGGGGGAACGGACCGAACCGAGCCCCTTCCCGATGGTGCCGGATCGGTCGGAACCGGGGTTAGCAACTTGAACAATCCTTATCGCTTTGGCTATTTCATCAGGGGTCGGAGAAAGAAGTTGTGGATCCGCTTTTGACTGATTTATCCTTCTTTTCTTTTAACGGAACCAACTCCTCAGAGTCAGTTCTCCTTTTGCCCAGTTTCGCCCTGGTCAGAGGCACTCCTTCTCAGTTGGGTTGGAACCCGAACCGGGCTGTCCATCTGGGTCAGCCGGACTTCCTTAGCCTCCCTTTCCTGAGCCTACCAACTCTCTTTTCCAGGGTAGCTGCAGGAAAATTCTTCCAAATCTGGCAGTCTGGATCGAGGTGGTCAAACCCCAGACAATAAACACAGGTGGTGTGGGGATCCCAGCTTTATGCAGCTTCCCACACTCACTACAGTGTTGAAACCCAGTGGGCCGGTTTTCTTTTGGGTTTCTCAGACATGCCAGTCCTCACAAAACTTACCCTTTTTCGACAATCCACAAGGCAAGACACCTTATCGGTTCCTGACCGGGCTTACGAGTTGTGGAAAAAAGCGTAATGAAATCTGTTTTTTTTAGAACTGATAAGGACCGGTTACCACACTCTAAAAGTAGAATAAACTTTTTTGAACAAACCTGATTGTTTCAAACCGAACCAATTCTACATTTACAAGTTCCACACAGAAGAACAAGAAAATAAACCTATCTAGTACTCACGATACCACAGACAGAGACTGAACCGACAGATTAACGGATTAAATTTGGTCGAAAACCGAGGAAAACGGCACTTTAACCTACAAACTTGAACCGAGCAAAGGAGAAATCTCCGGAGTGACTGTTCAGTGAGGCGGAGTAAAGAATCTGACGGTTTGAGTTCAAACAGCAACAGACAGAGTCTCAACCGAGCTCGAGCTCAGCGTTCCATGCCTGGCATGGAAAGTTAACTCTTTCATCTCCGGGGCAGTTCAAAAGGTTGGACATCACTGCATATGTCAGAATACAGCAAGACTTCATGTTGTTTGAAAGTCATTTTTAGGAATTTTTTCACCAGATTTTCAACATAGCCATTTTAAGACCTCTGCTCATGAACAGTGTCACTGTGATTTTCTTAATATGTCCCATACATTGATTTTGCACACCGACTGCACCATTGTGTGCTACATGCATGGAAACACAGTTTGAGCAAGATGTGAAAAATGACAGCTGTACTGCTCAAAAGGAGGTGTGGTAAGATGGCAATGTTGAAAATCCGGAGTGCAAATATTAAAAATTCGCGAACTTCTGAGCGTGCGTGGAGGAACTGCATAGCATATGCTATCGTAAAACAGTCATTTTAAGAATTTTTCACCAAATTTCCAACATAGGCTTTTTGAGAGCCCACCTTAACACTTGCACTGTCGTTTTGTTAATCGGATCCAAAGGTGATTTCGCCAGTGTCCCTAGAAATCACCCTTCAGGCCCGATTAACGCCATGACAGTGACATAATTCATGAGGAGGGGTCCCAAAAACCCCAAGTTGAAAATTTGGTGCCAAAATTCCAAAAAATGCCTGAGATATGCAGCAAAGTTGAAAAAACCCTATCCATCTCATTATACAGCTTACCGGCACTTCCTCAGTTTGCGGTCGGCGTTGAAGAATGCAGACGTGTTCCCAGTCCACCGAAGATCATTGCGCCGAGGTCCAGAGGTAAGTATTGGGGTGAGCAGGGTGGGGAGGCAGGGTGTGCAGTGGATGGTGCGGGCTGTGGGAAGGGGACAGGGAGAAGCGCCGAGGGACAGTTTTTGTATTTGCAGGTTTATTTTTTTTTTTAATAAGACAACGAGGGACATTTGCCACGCTGGGGTGGGCTCCCAGCATGGCAGCTGGAAGAACTGTTTGGGGGGCTGGAGCCGACAGGGGATTAGAGCATCCCGTCGGCCATAACACATTTGCCATGTTGGGTGGCTCCAGCATAGCACCTGGAAACTTTGGGTGTGGAGCCGGCGGAGTTGGGCACCCCCGTCGGCCGTACAGTGTGTGAATGGGGGGAAGGCGCATGAGCACGCAGTATGCGTACGTGCATGCGTGTGTGGAGGGGGGAGCTCTGATCACTGAAGTGGAGCTCTCCCTTTCAACTGTGCAACCACTGCATTTTCAACTGCTGTCATAGACAGCTGCAGCAGTGATTGGGGAACTGAGGCCATGCCTGCAAACACACTGACTGAATTGGAAGACAGGGTGCACACCTCCGAAAACTCGGATGATGGCACTATGTTTCTTGCACATGCGTGCAAGCAACATACAAATACAGCAGAACTCATATCCTGTCACGTATGCTTATATGATAAGCGCCTGCACCCTAAGGTTAGTACATATGCATATAAGTATTACTGTCTGTGAGGTAGGGGGCCAATCAGGGGTGCTGGTCCATGGATAACATTCCCCCCCCTTGTTGCCTCAGCAGGGGCAACAATCCCGAGTTAGGTGGTAGGGATGGAGCTAAAAAATCATTTACAGGCCCAATGCATGAGCCTTATAAAGGAATTCGAGTTGTTCTCGACATCTGACGGTACGTCGCAGGCAGTACAGAGTGAATATGAGAAAGACAAAAATGCTTGAATCACAACAAATACTTTAAAAGTGAGTTCTAGCCAAGTGTTGCCTATGGCACAACTCAAATCACCATCATGTATAAGGTCATTAAGTGCATTAGTAGCTTTGGTTATATTATTACTAATACAAATCAAATGAACATATATCTTTTCTTGCTAATTGAGACTTTAAAGAGAATGTCAAGGTATCAATGTGTATGTTAAAAATAGGCAAATATTGAGACAGGGCAAGCAAGTGTTGGGGATCAGTGTCAATAACCTCTGGTTCAGGGAGAGAAACAGGCGTGATCACAGTGTGACCAATAAGTTTTTTTTTTCTGTGGAGTAAATCAGAAGTTAGGTTTACTAACTTGACAAGTCTTAGTACCATATGAGAAGCTGGGATAATCGGTAACAATACAATACTGGCCATCAGAAGTATAGGTAACTGTCAGAAAGGGCACCCGCCATCGATGTAGACATATTGGACAGGAAAAGGACTGGTTGGTGAGCCATGTAGTGAAGTGATGTACCTCTTCAAGGTAGCTTTGGGATGGAGCTATTTCGGTGTCTTGCACTGAAGATGCAGCAGGAGGGATGTCATTATCTAGATCAACATCAGTAGGACTGGATGGCAATTCTTCACCCAACATCAGTGCCCAGGAGCATATCCCAAGACAGGTTTCACAATATCGAAAATGTTACATCGGCACAGGAAGTAGTAGCTTTTCTTTGCACTACAGTTTGTATGGGGTGCCACCCAAGCCTGGAGGAATTGATGGTAAACGAGCATCAAGGGTAATTCAGTTCTTTTATGGAAAATGTCATTTTCAAGACGGCCTATGAAATAAATGCTGGCTAATTTGTAAAAGACAGCTGTAGCAGGATCAAAACGTGGTAAAGACACAGTAAATGTAATAAACATGTTATCCTTGATAGAACAGGACTTAGTGGAATAGTAAGGTGCTTGATTAGGAAACCTAGAAACATAACCAATATTTCTAACAGTAGCAATAGAGATGTTTAGAGTATTCTTTAAACACATAGATATGCAACCAGTGATTTTGCAATGTGGGCAATACCATTTACGCAATCTGAGATCATGTATTATCTCTGGAACTTTGCCTGATTCCAAATTCCTGAAGAGAACGTTAACAGTAGATGTAACATAGGAGCCATAAGCAGAACGTAGAATTTCACACCTAATATATTGCTTGTCCTCCTCACGGTTATTCTGAAAAATAAGATCATTAAGTTTATGCTTGGTATCATTGAATCCTTGGGCAATCTCCTGCATGTTGTACACAGTATAACGTTCATTACTGAGAGAATTTACACCTTGTAAAATAGGGGGCATTACATCATTATTGATAGTCTGTTCAAATTTAAGGGTGTGAGCCTTAATGGAAGCAATATCTGCTCTATTCCAAATGGACATACCTGAGCCAAAGAGGCCAGTTAAGGTACTGGCTGCTTCAGTTATGACAGAGACAGATCCGGCAGCACCAGCTACGTCAGTTGCATCCTGCTTGGTGCGTGCACGTGATTTGGGTTTAACATAGTCTTTAGGGGCAGGTCTAGAGACTACAACATGTTCAGTGGTGTGAGGTCCACCTCTGGGATCATTTCTGCGTGTTTGATAAGCAGCATATAACAATATCAGTAAGCATCATACTGTAAAATTTGGAGGTATTGGTTGTGCTGCGGAAACCAAATTCAGCCATATTCCAATGTGTGAGATTGAAAATAACTGGAACATGCATGAATTGCACATTATTAATCAGGACTCCAGATAGTGAGGTGGAGGGCAAACCACTAGGAGGGCCATCCTCCTGAGGAGGGCAGGCAGTCAGTTCTTCCTGACTTGGTGGAACTACGGAAAGATAAAGAGCTTCAGAAGCTGCATAGTTTTGAAGACAGAAAGCACGTGCCTCCTCTGGAGAGAGGCGGTCATAATAAGCAGGATCTATTTGAGCAGTGAGATTGTACTGACCAGTATGTTTAGGAGTGGTCTGTCTGATGGAAAGAGTACAATTTTTAGAAATGTCAATATTAGGCCAGCCATGGAATGTACCTTTGGACAGGCGAGCTACAGAGATTGTGTAGCTCATAGCATCAGTTTGCCATTGTATGGAAAGTGAAGATGTATCTTGGGCAATCACTACAGCATCAAGAAAGGCATCTGAGCCTTGAGTAACTTTAACCATTTTGTTGGGAACATTATTCTGTACACCGATAGGGGCTGAATGTTCAAGTTTACCAAGGAAGTGTTGCGAACATTACTTACGAGTCTGTGGGGCTGTATGTGGGGGTGTAGTCAAAATCAGTAGTCCCACCGGTAGGAGAAAGGGGTGCAAGATAGCCATTTTGCTGATACCTACAAAAAAACAAAAAGGATTGGGTAAGTGCAAGTACTATTCCAACCAAAGGGGTTAGAAAAAGTAAATTTAGTCACCTTTATACATTTTAAGTTGGTTAGCATGGAACCACTTGTCAGCTGTCTTTTTCTGCTGTTGTACTCTGACCTGATACACAGCAGGGCTGAATTTGTTGACAATGGGGTAGGATCCTTCCTATTTACTGGCAAATGAATGTGTGGGTTGTCTGTATTGGAGAAGCATAACTTGGTCTCCAACTTACCAGTTGACTTCTTTGACATGCTTGTCAAAATGAGCTTTAGGTTGTTGTGCTTTGCCCATCTGCTTGGCAGTGAACAAGTGTGTCTTCATGATGTCATCATGAAGCCTTTTAACGTATTTGTCTACAGATACTCTATCTGTGGTAGGGGTGTGGAGATCAATCAGAAGGTGCTCAGGTAATCTCATAGCTCTACCAGTCATAACCTCATAAAGTGTACACTGAGTAATGGCTGCGGGTGTACCCCTAATTGCCATCAGTAGCAGTGGCAAAAGGGAATCCCAATCCTTGGGATTATCATCGATAAATTTACATAGCATTTGTTTGATGCATCTGTTAACTCTTTCTACCTGGCCTGAGGATTGAGGGTGATAAGGGATGTAAAATATTTGATCAACTCCAAGAAGTTGGAGTGGCTGTTGCATCAGCTTGGCTATAAAGCTAGTTCACTGGTCTGAGTCTACCTTTATGGGTAGACCCCACCTGGAGAACAATTGATCTACCAGGATCTTGGCAGTTGTCTTTGCCATGTTGTTCTTAGTGGGATATGCTTCTACCCACTTGGAGAAGAAATCTGTGACAAGTGCATACTTGTTGTTTTTACTGGAGTTGGTAAGAGGGCCAATGAAATCCATCTGTATCGCATTCCATGGTCCAGACTTCCTTTGGGGCAGCAATTTGGCATTTCTTTTTACTGAAATTGGATTGTTCTGGGTACACACTATGCAGTTGTCCACATAGGGTGGGATATTCAGAAGGGTTGCGCATGGTACAACACAGCTGCGCCATGCGCAACCAACTGATGCGCCCCGGCGCGATATTCAAAAGGGGAAAGTCATACATGTGATATGTCGAACTTGCTTAAGAGGGAGATTTGGGTCAAATTAGTAGGGAGATTGGCCTGCTAGTAGGGAGATGCTGTAACGTCATGAGTTTATCCTTAAATGGGGTCAAAAAATAAGAAAAAAAATTTTAATATATTTCATTTTGTCAAGAATAAGCACTAAAAGGTATCAACAACTCATTGTACAAAGTTATCACTTACATTGTTCATCACCAGTTTACCTTTTATGTGTCTTTATCTGCCAAAGAAAACATGAATTGATATTTTGGACAGAATTTTACTTAAGCAGGAGATTTTGTTTACTGGGCGGGAGAGGAGGAGTTCAGTCAAAAAACCAGGAGTCTCCTGCGAAAAGAGGGAGATATCACATGTATAGAAAGTGCGTGGCACAAATCCCGATGCTCGAGGCATCAGTAATATGCGGTGCAAGTAGGCGTGCCCATGCATACCCGCACATCCCAATATTCAGCCCAGGATGTGCGGAGCCCATGCAAGCGCAACCCCTACATGCGCCGCATACAGTTGTTCCAAAAAATAAAGGAGCAACAGTCGGTCACCCACAGGTGAGCTGCCGTATTGCAGGGTGCAACACGGCAGCTGCCAGCTGTGGGTGGCCACCTGAGCTCCGGCGGCACCCTCCGTCGGGTAGCGCCCCCCCCATGCCCGATCGCGAACAGAAGTAGGAGATTAAACAGTCCTATATCCCTGGTGGTCCAGTGGACCGCTCGCAGCCCGATCGTGGGTAGAAGTCTTAAAAAAAGATTAGATCCCATCCCTGGAGGTCCAACGGTAACCCCCTACCCTCCCACTGAGCCCCGTCACCCCTCCAGTCAGCGGAGGATGGCAGCTCCCCACCCACAAGCCGCCCACCGACAGACTGTGTACAGTATAGCTGTGCGCCCATTGGTCCTAGCATGGGCCAATGGGCGTGCAGGTCATGCTATACTACACAGTCCAGATATGTGAATGGATTCATTCACATATCTGGACTGTGTGATCTGGTCAGGTCTCACGCCCAATGTACTGCAGACAACAGGTCTCTGTATATCATGATCGATCGCGAGCAACCGAGCGACTTGTGGGTGGGGGCTGCCGCCGCCGCTGACCGAGAAGGCAGGTGACGGAGCTTAGTGGGAGGATGGGTACCGCTGGACCACCAGGGATGGGATCTAATCTTTTTTTTTAGACTTCTGCCTGCGATCGGGCTGCGAGCGGTCCACTGGACCACCAGTGGTATAGTAGTTTATTATTTATATACTTATGCCCGCGATCGGGCTGGGAGTGGTCCACTGGACCACCAGGGATATAGGAGTTTATTATTTTTATACTTATGCCCACAATCGAGCTGTGGGGCACTTTGCCACTTGTGCAGGGGGCGTCGGTCCCCAACGGCTGCAGCCTGGCATGGTGCAAGTTGCCGGGAATGGGCGCACCTGCATGCAAATGGGACCATAATGACATGCAAATGGCCCCATCTGCACCTTGCATGCATTATGGCCCCATTTGCATCTGCACCTTTGAATATCACGGTTGATGCGCCTAGCACAATGGCACTTGCGCTAGCGCATCCCCCTGCCCCTCTCTGGCCACTGCACCATGCACAATGTGGGTGGCCACAGAGCGATATTCAATGGTGCTGAGCCATGGCGCAGCACCGTTGAATATCACCCTGTCAGCTCCCTGGCACATCACAGTTATGCTGTGCCCAGGCTTGCGCCACAGCCTGGCACAGCCTGAATATCCCGCCCATAGTGTTCTACATCTTTGGCCATGACAGGCCACCAGATGACTGTTTTGAGTCTCTGTAGGGTGTTTTCTGTCCCCTGGTGTCCACCAGTGGGAGTGTCATGAACCATATGAATAAATTCAGTTTGTAGAGATTGCGGTGCAACCCACAATTTGTCACCTGTATCCTGTTTGTGATACCAGATGAGTTTCTGATCACTGAACAAGTGTATATTGTCCGAGTGTCTCTTATATGAACTGCCAACAGGCAGCGGCTGTCCGGTTCCTTTGTCTAGGAATTTAAACACATCTCTTATTTTAGGATCTGCTTTTTGTGCACCAGAGAGGTCCAGTGGAGGTTCTGGTACCAGTTGCTTGCTGGCAGCTATGATAGATGCCAAAATAGCCGCTACACCTAGTGGGTGAGTCATTGTCCATCTCTCCCCCCTTGAGTGCCTGCTTTTGCGAGCGAGTCTGCTCAATCATTGAACTCATGGTAAGGGTCAGATTTACAGTGAGCCCTTACCTTGTGAATGTACAGCTTATGTGTAAACATTTGTGTCAGGGTGTGTATATACACATAAACAATTCCCTATATTTGACAGGGGTACCATCAGATGATGTAAAATTGTTCTTTTGCCAAAATGGCAAGAACTCAGTGAGTGATGAGCAAACCCAATTGGAGTCTGCAAAAATGATGGCATCCTTGTCACCATGGGGCATGATCTCCAGTGCACAGGCCACAGCTGCCAGTTCGGCATACTGTGAGGAGATAATAGTGCATTTCCTAGAAATGCACCTGAAATCACATTCCTGATCCAGAATGAGCACTCCAAGCCCTGCTACCTGCTCTCCATCCACATAGGAGGCAGAGCCACCTGTAAATATGCGAAACATGGTAATATTTTCCAGGACCTCAGGTGTAGCTAGCAAAAATGGTCTTGGGTCAGGTAGGTCAGGTGGTTGGAGGGCACAGCCATGGGGCATGCCTGTGAAGAGTAGGCCATGGGCCACGATTGAGGGAATTTTAGCAGGCAATACCTTGATGTCCCTGTCCTGCAAAAGCAAAGACCAGTGGGTCAGTCTGGTGTTAAAGACTGATCCATCTTTTACTTTGTCTGAGAGCAAGAAGTTAGCTGGGGTGTGGCAGGTATGCAAGATAATAGGAGCATACCCAGTGATGTACAGAAAGTGCTTGACAGCCCAAAAGGTCGCCAACAGTGTCCTTTCACAGAGACTGTATTTTCCCTCTATGGGGGATAGCATCTGGGATACATAGGCAATGGGTCTGTGATATCCATTGTACTTTTGTGCCAGCACTGCAGACATGGCCACATCAGAGGAGGCAGTTTCCAAATGAAACATAGAAACATAGACTTTGACGGCAGATAAGGACCATTTGGCCCACCCAGTCTGCCCTTTTCCCTACGTACTGGATAAGCTGCAGATTCTAGTTAACCAACAGCCTACTTCCTGCCACCCCCCACTACAATTGCCTTGTGTCTGTCCCATGCATGTTTGAATTCCCCCACTGTTTTAGCCCCAACAACCTCTCCAGGAAGGCAGTTCCACGCATCCACCACTCTCTCTGTGAAAAAAGATTTCCTCACATTACCCCGAGCCGTCCCCCCTCTATCTTTAAATTGTGTCCCCTGCAGGAAATGGAAAGTAATTCTTGGGTTAGGGTTTATCAGTGTAGGGTGAGTCTAAGGCCTGTTTAAGCTGTGTAACAGCTTCAGTGTGTGGGGGGCCCCAGGTCCATGGAACATCCTTTTTCAGCAGTTCATACAGGGGAGCAGCCTTCAAGGCAAAGTCAGGAATGAAGTCCTTGGAGTAGTTTACCATTCCTAGAAAGCATCTGAGTGTTGCCACACTTGTAGGAAGTGGCAGATCTTGCAAGCCCTAGATCTTCTTGACAGCTGGGCTTCTCCCTTGGTCTGCGATATGTAGGCCAGGGAAAATGACCTCTTTTTCACATAATTGCACTTTGGAGGGATTGCACTTGAGGCCTGCTCTCCTGAGGAGAGTCAGCAATCGTCTAGAAGGGCTAAATGTTCTTTTGTGGCAGTTGCTAAAAGCAAGTCATCCACGTATTGTAGGAGACACTGGGGTGTGGAAAACCCCTGCAGGGCATCCATCATGTGGAGATGGAAAAGGAGCTGATGCCACAGTTCGGGCACAGCTGGGGGTAACTTGATTAAGTTTCCTGTAGTCAATTGTGAGTCTTCAAGCTCCATTCGGCTTTTTCACAGACCAAATGGGTGAACTGACAGACACAAGCCCTAATCACTCCTTGTTATAGTAGTGACTGGATGGTCTCCCTCAATGAGGGTAAGGCTTCAGCAGGAAACGGGTACTGCTTCTGCTTCACAGGGTTAGGTCCTGGAATCTCAATGGTAGTGTGCATCCTACCACAATCATGTTTGTTGACAGCAAACACATCAAGGTATTCCTGTAACAAGGGTGAAAGTTCAGAAAACGGGTCATGACTTTTGAATAGAGCCATGATATCATACTCCTTGTTATGGGGGATGGCTGCCACCGCGTGTTCAAGTTTATTGCAGGAAAACTCCATTGAGCAAGCTCATTCACAAGGAGGTCCTGTGACATAAACACTTAAAGTACAAACACAGATAGGTAATAACAGTATATACATGAAGAAAAAATTACTCACCTTAGTAATGTTGTTTCTTCTAATGGAGTCTTGCTATATTATAGACATTAGCAGTTTGTTCCAGCTCTAGAACTGCCCCGGAGTGAAATGGTTAAAACCATTCAAAATAGAATGTTGGCACGAGAGCAGCTCTATCTGTGTCATTTCAAACTTGAACTGTCAGATCTTTACGAGCCAAACTCACTAAGGTCTGTGTGAAGCTGTAACTACACTAGCCAAATGGCTACCTAAATAATAACAACCATTGATGGTCCCAACACCCAAGACTCAAGTCAGGGGACCAGAAATACTAACACCATTCTAATAATATGAAAATGGAACATAAGTATAATAAAACACACACGCATACACACACACCCCCAAAGTCCCAAAGGGACAAAATGCTAACAGGACATAAGTAGTGCCCACTAAGTTGCCCGCACCCACCAAGTAGAGGTTCTGAGAGGGCAGGTTGGGGAGGTCTATAATATAGCAAGACTCCATTAGAAGAAACATTACTAAGGTGAGTAATTTTTCTTCAAACAACATGAAGTCTTGCTATATTATAGACATTAACAGAATACACAGCAGTACCTCCATGGAGGAGGGGCAGAACCTACTTAGGGAATAGGCTCTGAAGAACAGCTGTGCCAAACCGAGCATCTCTCCTGGCCTGGACATCCAGGGAGTAATGCTTGGTAAAAGTGTGTACCGTTTTCCAAGTAGCAGCCTGGCGAATCTCTAATAAAGGGATATCTCTGGCAGCAGCTAGAGACGCAGCTGTACCCCTGGTAGAATGAGCCCTCAAACCGGGGGGGGGGCTCTGCCCACTTTCTGATAACAAAAATTGGATACAAGACAATCCACTTGGCTGTTGATCTCTTAGTGGCAGGTTTGCCTTTCCCAGCTCACCATAGGTAAGGAAAAGTTGGAGGATTCGAGACCTGAGACCTTTGGTACGCTCTATATAATAACTAAGAGCTCTCTTAACATCCAGGCTGTGCAACCTCCTCTCACCTGAAGAGGAGTGATCAGTGAAAAATACTGGAAGGAGATAGATTGATTAAGATGGAAATCTGAAACCTCCTTAGCAAAAACTTCCTATTAGCCCTAAGGACTACCTTATCCCTGTGGAAAGAAATAAAGTCAGTCTCCACTGACAAGGCTTGCAATTCACTTATCTGCCTGGCAGAAGTGATAGCCACTAGAAAAACAGTTTTCCAAGTTAGGTACTTAAGCTCTGCAGAAGACAGAGGTTCAAAAGGGGTTGCATTAACTGGGCAATGCAAACATTAAGGTCCCAAGCAGGGGCCGGTTCCAAAGGGAGGATTAGTATGGAGTAACCCTTAAAAACTTGGAAAACACAGGATGAGAAGAAAGAGGGATGACTTTCCTGCTGACACAAAAGCAGACACAGCTGCCAAATGAACTCTCAGGGTAGCTGGTCTGAGACCCAAGGAATTAAGATGTACCATGTAATCTAACAAAAGGGCAATTCAGCAGATTCTGGGAAATATTTTTCCCAGCACACCAAATGGAAAACCTTTCCATTTAGAACTATAAGTAGCCCTAGTGGAAGGCTTTCTGGAAGCCTTGGGATCTCAAGAACACCCTGAGAGAGGTGTAAATCAGCAAACTAACTCTTCAAGAGCCAGGCCTTGAGGTTGAGGATTTGAGGTCCGGATACAAACCCTTCCCTGGGCACAAGTCAACAGATTGTGATTCCTGAGGAGGCACAGGGGAAGATGGACTGTCAGAGACAGAAGGAGTGGGTACCAGGGCTGCCTGGCCCAATCGGGGCAAACAGAATCACCCTGCAAGGCTGAGATCTGATTTTGACTAGTACTTTGAATAGGAGAGAAAGGGGTGAAAGCATAGAGGAACTTCCTCCCAATCCAGAAGAAGGGCATCCAGGGAACTGAGCCCAGCACTGGAGGCCTGCAACAGAACAGAGGAAGTTTGTGATTGTCTGGGGCTGCAAAAGATCTATCTGAGGATGCCCACCTGGCAAAAACTATCCCAGCACTTGAGGATCCAGGACCATTCATGATGGCCCTGGGAAATCCTGCTGAGGGCTTCCGCTAGGACATTGTCCTTCCCTGGAAGATGAACTGCTATGAGGGAAGTGTTCAGGGAACAGGCCAGAGACCACAACTTCATTGCCTCAGTGCACAAGGCCGAAGCCGAGTGCCCCCTGTTTTTGATGTACCACATTGTTGTGGTGTTGTCTGTTCTGACTTGTATCACCTTGTCGTGGACAGATGCAGAAAAAGCTTGAAGAGCTAAAAGACAGCTCTGAGTTCCAGCAAATTGATGTGGGCAGAGATTCCTGGGGGACCAAACTCCTGAGTGGAAAGGTCGCCCATGTGGGCTCCCAACCCAGAAGGAAGCATCTGTAGTGAGAGTCAAGTCGTGAGAAGGGAAATGAAGGGACCCCGCTCTTAAATTGCTCTGATCCTGCCACCACTGGAGAGCTAGGATCAGGTTGAGTCACTGGGACCAACTTGGAAAGGGGTCTCTTCTCTGAGACCAAAAGGTTCTCAAGTGAAACTGAATGTCTCTCATCTGAAATCTGGCTCCTGCACAGCAGCTGTGGATGCAGCCATGTGCCCCAGGAGCTGCAGAAGTGTCTTGCTGGTCGTGAGACCTGCAGAGTGAAGGAAGAGGCCAGAGCCACTAAATTCCTTACCCTTTCTGGGGAAGAAAGTCTCTGGCTAGCTTTGTGTCCAATTCTGCCCTATAAAGGTGAGTACCTGGACTGGTTCCAGAACCGACTTTGGTAGGTTTAGCAGAAAACCCAGGGAGTGAGAAGGTGCTGGGACCTGCAGGTGAGATTTTACCTGTTCTGGGGACTGGCCTACAATGAGCCAGTCGTCTAGATAGGGAAAAACAGCAATCCTCTGTCTCCTTAAGTGGGCCACTGCCACTGCTACACACTTTGTGAATACCCTTGGACAGAGGTAAGGCCGAAGGGCATTGCTCTGAACTGGTAATGACCTGAGGGCAGTTCGAATCTGAGGTACTTTCGATGGGATCTTCTGATTAGGACATGGAAATAGGCATCCTTGAGGTCCAGGGAGGCTAGCCAGTCCCCTGGCCTTAGGGAAGGTAAAATCATTGCCAGAGTTACCATTTTGAACTTTGGTTTCAAAAGATGCTTGTTCAGATATCTGAGATCTAAAATGGGCCGCCATTCTCCTGTCTTTTGGGGTAAGGAAGTATCTGAATACAGACCCTGCCCTGATGCAGGGAGAACCCTTCTACTGCTCTGAGAGCTAACAGGATGAGACCTCTGTTTCCAGAGCGAGGGTCTCTGAAGCACTTGCAGTAGAAAAGTCTGCTTCTCAACTTGGGAAACTTTTTGAAGCTGAGAACCAGACCCTGGCTTACTACTTCCAGAACCCACTTGTCTGAGGTTAAAGAGCCCAATTCTGACTGAAGTGAGCCAGCCTGCCCCCACTGGTACAGGAGAATGGGCCCTGGGCACCCCATCAGGGTGCCTGTTTCTGAGGAGCTTTAGGCTGGGGTGGGAGCAGGTCTGCCCACCCCCGTCTGCCCTGCCTTCTGAAGAAGCCCCCTCTGAGCAAAGGCAGAGGAGGCCTGAGTCTGGTAGAAAGGCCTGTGAAAAGGCTTACCCCACCCTGGGGCATGCCTTTGAGGAGTGGCTTGCCGCTCATAGCCTGGGCACTTCTTGTAAGTAGTCCCATATTCATCCATCTTTCTTCATGTACTCTCTGTCTGCTCTCAAACAGAGAATTTCCCACCACAGGAAAATCCATAGCCTTAGTCTGGGTATCCGTGACAAACTAGTACACCTGAGCCAGGCCAACCTACGAGCTACAGATGTGGCCATGACCCTAGAGGAAACATCATTAACATCCACAGCAGCATGAAACTGAACCTTAGAGGCTTCAATGCCATCAGCAGCCACCTGTTCTAGTTCACTAGCCAGCTGGCCATGGGCCTGCTTTGCCAATTGCATAACAGTATCCCTTCTAGATTTCTGATACCTAGCTACATAAGCCTTATAATTTGCTTGCCTGAGTCCCAGAGAGCTGCCATATACTGTTTTTGCCATGGCATCACTCTTCCTAGAATCCTTGTCAGGAGGATGTGGCCAAGGGAATAATAGCTTTATCACAGGCAGCAGCCTGAACTACCCCAACATGACTGCATTGCTGAGAAAGGAATTCTGTATCAGGGCCTGACAATGTATACCTTCTGTCCATCTTTTATCTACAGGAGTCACAGAATTAGAGCTTTTAAAATTTTAATTGTTTGTTTCCTAAAAGACTTATGTAAAGGAATAGACAATCTCCTAGACTCTGGAATATCCATCATTTCTACAAAATCAGGCTCCTCTTGCTCATCCACAGCCTCTTCTAAAGGAAGCTGGAGGGTTTCAGCAACTTTTTATAAAACATAAAATGAGATGGGGACTCAGACAGCATAGGGGAGATTCTAAGGTCTGTCTGGGGAGATGTCCGTTCAATGAGCACACCCAGACCTTCCAGCCACATTCATACTGTTCATAATCCTCCTCCCTCCTCTGGTCTCATAAAATTCCTCAATATCATAATCCTGAATCACTGGGACCAGACGAACTACCTTTTACCAGATAGTGGTGGTTCGGACGGACCCTGAGACAGTGACTGGACAATTTGTATGGCTTTTATTCTCTGCAGCAGTTGGAGAAGAATTTTGACCCAGACCTGCTGATTTTCTTGTTTTCTTTACTGGAATTGGTTCCTCAGAACCAGCTTTTCTTTGCCCGAGGAAGTCTGGCCCTGGTCAGAGGGCACTTCCTCTGGTTCGGTTGGCACCGAACCGGGCTGGCCATCTGGGTCAGCGGATCTTTGGCCTCTCGCCCCTGAGCCTGCCCAATCTTTTTCCAGGGTGGCTGCAGGAAATTTTACATACCTGGCAGTCTGACTGGAGGTGGTCAAACCTCAGACAATAAACACATGTGGTGTGTGTCAGCCTTGGCAAAGACTTCCCACAACCATCACAGTGTTGAAACCCAGTGGCCCGGTTTTTCTTTTGGGTTTCTCAGACATAATGCCAGCCTAACCAAAACTTGCCCTTTAACGGCAGTGCCAGGCAAGACACTTTTATCGTTCCCTAACTGCACATTGGTATTGAAAAAACGTAATAAACTGCTTTTTTTGAACTGATAAGAACCGGGAACCGCGACTCTAAAATAGTAACTTTAATTTTAAATGAGTTTTAACCCACTGATCGGTTCAAAACCAACCGATAACTTACAAGTTCCACACAGACAAAACCTTCATTTACTTACGGTTACCACAGATAGAGCTTGAATCAACGGTTTTGGTGTTAAAATAAAACTATTCTCGGTTAAATCCAACCGAGAAAACATTTTAAACCGAGAAATGAACCGAGCAGAAGGAGAAATCTCGGAGCGACTGTTCACTGAGGCGGAGTAAAGAATCTGACAGTTCAAGTTTGAAATGAACAGATAGAGCTGCTCTCGTCCAAAATTCTATTTTGGAATGGTTTTAACCATTTCATTCCGGGGAAGTTCTAGAGCTGGAACAAACTGCTAATGTCTATAATATAGCAAGACTTCATGTTGTTTGAAATACATGTTACATGATACAGGCTGGATATACATACAAGGGTACCACATAGGGTGACCGCAGGTGGTAAACATTGATATGAGACAGGGAAGCGACTTACAGGTTGCATACTGATAAATGAAACATGCTGACTGGTGTGTGCAATACATATACAGTATTTTGGCAGCTAGAACAAACAACAGTCTACAACTGATATGGGGGAGGAGAGATTTGATAGAGTAGCAGTGGAGCGAAAGATAAAGCCAGGAGAAGGGGAAGGAAAGCAGTTAATATGACAAATCAATTATACCTTACCAGTGGATAAATATGGCACACATGGGGAAGGAAGAGACTTAATGACAGTTACAGGTGTCTTTTATTTTGGCTGAACTTAGCGATTTGTAGAAGTTTATTGAAACTGTGCTAGTTAGTTTCAATACGGTTTGTAATTGGTTCCAAATGGAGGGAAGGGCATGTACATAGCACGTTTACCAAAGGAAGTCCAGGTCCTTGGTATGTCAAGCATAATAAAGTCAGATTTTCTTAACGAGTATGCACTATGTGAGATACTAATAAGGGAAGAGAGATAGCTTGGCAATTTCTGCAGGAGCAGTTTAAGAGTCCAGCTCAGCATGGAGCAGGCGCTCTAGTAGTAAGGGATGTCCAACCAACAGCTGCATATAAGTCACAGTGGTGTGAACGGTAAGGAGTTGGTAATGAACCGTAACGCACGGTGATAAAGGATGTCCAGTTTACTTAGATTTGCAAGAGTGGTGGAGGAATAGATTACATCGCCATAGTCGAGTAGGGGAGAAAAGTGGCCTGTACAAGCTTGTTTCAGGTAGGCAAGGGGCCTATTTCGTAGAAGAAACCTAACCTTGCTTTTAACCTTCTAGAGACATCTTCGATGTGGTCACTGAAAGATAATTTATTGTCGATCCAGATACCTAGATATTTAAATTTGGTTACAACTTCCAGAGGCTCGTTGAGCGTGGTGACAATGAAGTCTTGGGCAAGAGTATTGGGGGGCCTGAGACAGCACTCATGAGAGAATATCATCGCTTTAGTCTTCTTGGCATTGAGCAGAAGCTTTGCCTTTATTAGATTATGCTCAAGTTGTGTGAAGTCCGCTTGAGGCACTCCCTTGACTTCAGATAACGATGAAGAAGTATACAACACAGTATCATCTGCAAAAGTGCAGATTGGACGTAGATATGTTAGTATCTAAGTCATTGATGTACAGAGAAAACAAGATAGGGCCTAAGATGGATCCTTGGGGACTCCTCTTGCAACTGGCAAGGCAGCAGAAAAAGCTCTTCCCGCCTACTTTTGGAATCTTCCAGTTAGGTAGCTAGAGAACCACTGGGTGGTATGGTATGTGGCACCCAACTTTTGCAAGGCAATTGACTAATTGTTTGTGATCAACAGTATCAAAAGCTTTGCTGAGGTCCAAAAAGACTGCACCAGTTACCTTCTTAGCATCTATAGCAGAGATCCAATCATTGGTTACTTTTGCTAGTGCAGTGATTGTGCTATGATTAGCCTGGAAGCCAGATTGAGCTGGGTTAATGAGAGAGAAAGTTTCCAAGTGAGATTTTAACTGAATATGGATCAGTTTTTCGAGAACTTTAGAAAGGATAGGCAATATGGAGATAGACCTATAGTTGTTTACATCGCATGGGTCACCAGATTTAAATAGAGGGAGTATATGTGCTGATTTCCAGCAGGACGGCACAGCAGCAGATGTAATGGAAAGATTGAAGATGTGGAGAATTGGGGCAGTGAGATGGGCATAGCCTGACCTTAGGAAAAGGGTTCCAAGCCATCGCCCCTGCGCTTTTTTGGTGTCTAAGTTAACAAGAGAATCTTCTACTTTTATAGTTATCTCACGCGAGTTGGAAGGGACTGCAGGACTAGATGTATGGAGGGTATGCGGCTCACCGCAGCACCAGCATAAGGTGACGAGTCAAAGTTAATCCAGCTGTGGCAAAGTGGGAGTTAAGTTCCTCCAGGATTAGGGACTTGTTTTCCACAATCTTGCCACTTGCAACTATCTTTGTTGGGACAGAGGGGCCAGTCTCTTCTATAGCTTTGATAGTCTTCCATATTTTATGAGGGTTACTTTTAGCTTGTTCGAGAGTAGAAATATAATAGTTAGCTTTAGCAGAGCGAAGTTTTTTCACACAGTTATTCCTGGCTGTTCTAAAGGCCTGCCAATCCAAGATTCTTTGAATGTCTAGTTTTAGCCCAGAGCTTATCTCGGAGCTATAAGGGCTGCCTTGAGATCCGAGGTGAACCAGGGATTGAATTGTTCCGCACTTACTTTGATGAAAGGGGCATGCTTATTTATTATTGTAGTGAGTTTGTCATTAAGGATGCAAGTTGCCTTGTTGACATCTTTGGCTAGGTAAAGATCTTGCCATCTGATCATGCTCAGGTCAGATAGGAAGTTTACTGCACTGAATTTAGGAAAGGATCTTTTGTTATAAAGATGGGTTGTGGACAGGCCTTAATTTGAGATCTTATGCAAGCAACAATTCCATGATCGCCATGTCGCTGTGAAACACTGCCAAATGAGATATTTTGTGTGGATGGGTGGTTAGTACCACATCTAGAATGGAACCGCTAGCAGTATTTAGAGTGTTGTTCCTAGCAGGTTCTCTGACTAATTGCCCAAGACCTAGCTCGTCACAAAGGGATTTGAGGCCATGTGATTTAGGTGACAGCCAGTCCATATTTAGATCTCCTAGAAATATTGTTTCAGTTTTTGCATCTACGAACATGGATTTCAAAAGATTAAGGACTTCATCACCACCAGACGGGGGTCTATAGCCACCTAGGATTAGGATAGTGATACATTCCGAGGAGGGGAGATGAAGGCTCAGCGAAACTAACTCAAATTGCTTGGCTAGAGATTTGCAACTAATATTGGTGACCAGGTACTTAGATTTGGCATAGATAACCACACCCCCGTCTCTAGACTCTCTATCTGCTCTAAATAAATTGTAGCCCTGCAGTGATATTTGTTGATCAGTGTTCGTCTTTTTAACCACGACTCAGTAATTATGATAAGGTCTGGGTTAACGTAGCAGCCCAGGCTTGCAGCTGTACAAGTTTTTAGGCAGGCTTAAATGTTGACCATCATCATTTTGAGACCTGTAGCCTCAGCAAAATCGATAGGCGAGGTAAGTTGGGGGCCAGGGTTGAGCTCCACATTTCCTGAGCAGAGAAGAAGCAGAAGTATAACTTTCTTTAAGGAGCTCATAAGAATGGAGACTGCTTTTTATTTCTTCGCTAACCCATATCGTATGCAAGAAGAGGCGGCGCCACTGTAATGACAGTTGATTGTGATCAATGTAAGTGCTTGGGTAGACATAGGTAGAGGACAGTAGCAAAGGGGTGTAGGCTAACCGGGGAATAGGCTAAAAGGGAGAGGAGAATGACAAAGTGTCTGCACGGTAGACTGTTATAACATTAGGTATTGATAAGGTACATTGAGAACTGAATTGCATTGAGGTACTTCAATTGCACTGTATTGTTGAAAACTCTGCACCTTAGAGCAATAAAACACAATAAGGAGAGCCATGGTCCCAGATTGAGTGGTCTGTGATTTGTATTAGTGCAATATTTTGTAGGCAAGAAATTTGCCCACCTAGGTACCCATTTAAAACCTAGATGAGAAAATACAGCAGAAAGGGGAACAAGGAGATCAGGAGTAGCTTAGTTAGTGGCCATCCACCCTTCAGACTCAAGTCCCCTTGTAGCAGAACCGGGAAAGAAGTAGAATGATAATGCAGGACATATTGCCCACGAAAGAATACAGTGATTTATGTAGAAGACCAAGAATCCCTCTAGTGGCAGGTCTGTATAACCTGCTAATGGAAAACTAGCCACTTAAAAAAAAAAAAAAAAATGGTATGGTGACAGCATGACATTGTCCCTTGATCTGTAGCAATAACCTGTTAGCTAGGTCCACAACACAGCCATGCCGTGCAAGGGAATCAATTCGCAGTATGCTGGGGTGTTGACATAATACCATGAGGTCAAAGACAAAATCAGTCTTGAGATGGCCTACCCCCACAGGTAGAGATACAGATCGATAGGTGTGTAGCTGAGTACCATCTACACTCTGTGTGCTGGTCTTCCAGCTGGTAGACCAGGCAGACATGACTGGGTTCTCATCATGAAGAACAGACATGGCTGCTCCTGTATCCAGAAGCATGTCTAGTTGGCGGCCCCCAACTATGGCCCTTACACAAGGCCGTCCATTTGTGTCGACAAGCAAGTCACTCACAATCCGGACTGGGGCCTGTAATTGTCAATCGGTGCAGTTCTCAGATTTTTTTTCATCATCCTATCCCTGTGACCTGAGGTCTATGGGAGTTCGTTGGGCCTCCTCTCGGTACTTCACAAGACATGAATACTGTACCTGTGATGTCACAGCCGCAATCTCGGCCTGCCCAACTGGTGGTCCCCGGATCACCACATCGGCCTGGCCAGTGCCCAATACCATGAAAGGGTTCTTCCCTCGGCTGCTCGATTGTTCAGTAGCTGAAGGCCAGAAAGGGTTGGTGTTACTAGCTGGTGCCAGGGCTGCCACGGAACGTGTGGATGCGGCCTTCTTTTCGGCACAGGGCTCCTCCAGTTGTTTCCAGAGGGTCTTGTTTTTGTCCCTAAGAGTCCGATAGCTAGGTCCGTTGCGGTACTTACCATCAGAATTTGAATTTTTCCAATTCCTGTTGTTGTTGTTATTGTTGTAGTTCCAATTATTCTTATAGTTCTGGTCCCCCCCCCCCACATTGTGCGACTACTTGTTGTCAGAAGGGACTTCCTGTGTATCACTGTTACCTTCCACTGTATAGTGGGTGGGGGCAGGGTTCACCGCAGCAACTTGGGCCAGAGCTCCCTGGGCCATCGGAGTTTGGATGGCGGCAGCCGGGGTTTTTCCCGGAAGCTAAGTTACGGAGATAAACCTGGAAGGCATGCTCCATCTTGGTGAGGATCTAATCAAAGGTATCGGTTTGCAGGTAAACGTTGAGTTAAACCTTTTCCTAGAGAATCGGAGTCATGTTCCGGATGTACAAATCTTTGTACTCGATTTGATTTTGGCTGGTGTTTTCACCCGCTAGACCCTTGCCGGCCTTGCAGGCAAGCCACAACCGTTGATGGTAAGCCGCTGGGCTTTCCTTCACATTCTGCTTGACCTTGTAGGCCAAGCGGGCTCCCACGATACCTGGGGCACTGGCAGCAAGGAGTGCCTGTGAGATATCATTGTAACTGAGCATATCGCAGTTGCGGATTGCCTCTGGGAGTTTGGCCCAGAGGGTAGGCTCAATGGTCTGTCTCAGGACTTGAACCTGGTACTCGGGTTGGAGAGAAAGCTTCTCGCATAGGGAGATCACCTTCTCCAAATGACAACTGAGGTTGTCGGTGGGACCCATCTGTCTGATGCCTTGAGCAATTTGCTGAACAGAGTGAGCGACCTGTTGGGGATTGGACGTGGGTGTACGGGGAGTGGTGGTCAATTCGGCATGACCTAGAGCACCGCGAAGGGCAGCTTCTGCCACCGCAACAGCGACTGCTTTGAACGCATATTCCTGGGTTACAGCATTTTCAAACATGCACTCAATCCGCTCTTGCATGGACGACTGTCCGTCTGATGTTGCTAGATTCGTGAAGGCCTCCAGTATCATACCACGCACTTCTGAATTGTCTTCCCTGGAAAGGGGAGCCAATGGAAGCAGGCTTCTGCTCAGAGGTGGTCAGCCTTCCATATCATGGGGGCCGCCATGTTTGTTTTTGCATGGCAGTGTAGAGGGCATGCCAACGTGACAAGGGGGACGGCCAATGTGGCCGCCATCTTGGGAATGGCTGGTAAAGGCCACCGCCCTGTGGGGTGGGGTTTTGGATGTGATGAGGCGGCCTATGTCCTCATAATCAGAGCCGTAATCACCCGATGACGTAATGTCAATGGGTGTGTAGATAAACAAACTATACCACACTGATGACAGTGAGGTAATAAAAGTACAAGGTTCATGGTTAGTGGTCCCAAGTAATCCAATAAAACCACCTTATACCAGATGTTGTTTAAAATTAGTTGCAATTTATTAATACCCAAATAAGCCCTAACAAATTCACCTCTAACATGATTAAGTCTAAACAACTGATGGCTTTTTACCACCAGGGCTACAGGAGTTCAGAGAAAAAGAAGCAATTGGGTCTTCTTTTCTCTGGGTGTCCAATGTATCTATGGCTGCAATTCTGGCTATTCCTCTTGGACACACAGGACCTACAGTTTAAGTCTTATTTATACCCTGATTGTTTACGAAAAAAATGCAGAGAAGGGGAATTCCAAGGTTATTAAAACCTTTTAGCTAAAAAAGGCAAAAACAATAAGTCATGAGATAGGGGCCCAGGATACACTTATCACAAGAAACGTCTGTCAGCAGTTGCTACATAAAAAGCTTTATATGACATTTGATTTAGACAAAAAAAAAACCATTGTCACAGGTCATGAAGGGAACTTACATTATCACTGACTACTCCAAGATGGGAGCAGTAGTTAAGGGGGAAGAGGGGAGGTTGGCCCTGCAAGGGGACCTGGACAGCCTGGAAAGATGGGCTCACACATGGAAATTAAATTTCAATATCTCCAATTGCAAGGTGTTACATCTTGGGTTGGGAAACCCTAAACACAGGTACACCCTGGGAGGGGAGGCACTGGAGGCCTCAACGGGGAAAAAGACCTAGAGGTCATGGTGGATGCATGTATGAATAACTCAGAGCAGTGCAGGAGAGCGGCTAGCAAAGCAAACAGGATGCTGGGATGCATCATAAGGGGGATCACTTCTAGGAGCAGGGAAGTGATTATGCTGCTGTACAATGGACTGGTTAGACCACACCTTGAGTACTGTGTACAGTACTGGAGACCACACTTGAAGAACATACAGCTCCTGGAGAAGGTACAGAGGACGGCAACTAAGATGATACGAGTACAAGGGGATTTGATGTATGAGGACAGGCTTGAGGAGCTCTGCCTGTTTTCATTGGACGAGAGACGAGACGAGACGGGGGGGGACATGATTGAGGTCTTCAAGTACCTCAAGGGAATAAATAGGGGAGGGCAAACACGGAGGGGATCTTTAGACTAAAGCAGGGAGGTATCACCAGAGGACATGGTTTGAAGTTGGAAGCTGGAAGGGTGATGGAGGGGGAAGAGGAGGAGGTTTTTCACTGAGAGGGTGGTAGATCCTTGGAACGCACTGCCTGGCGAGCTGGTTCAGAGATCCACAGTGGAGGGCTTCAAGAGGGGGTGGGACAGACACAGAAAGCGGATGTATCAGATGATGGCCTGGCCCAAGGGGGTGGGGATGGATGATAGAGGGTTTTGGAACACAAGGGGGGGAGGGCCTCGTTACCCAACTAGAGATCTGAGGTTCGAGCAGACTTGATAGACCATAAGGCCTAATCTGCTGGCAATTAGTATGTTAGTATTATTAAAAATAACTTGTCTAGGAAGGCAGAAAAGCCAATGTCTCAAGACAAGAAAATAGTGGATAGTCACTGACTCTTGCTTTAATTTATACATTTTAGACATAAACAACATAAAATAGGGAAATAGCCCAGACAGCTCTGCATGTACCCTCTTATTCTGCTTGCACAGCTGTCTAGGCTGGCTAAATTTAAGTTTAGCCATGACCTTTTATTTTGTACCAAAAGAATAATATGCTTTGTACAAAATACTCCTGTCAAGCACAGCAAATTTGCCTTGATTAGAACATCTGCTTTGGATGCAACACACGCTCCTTTACCCCATTCTGATACCATTTTACCTGGACTTAACATTTTAGTTAAAACCTATTTTACACTTTTAACGCTTTTATAGCATGCTTGCCATAATACAACAGGTGTGTACTGAAAATCATTCATGGCTTTTACATGGCCAGTGAGAACCTCTCGTTGATAGCGCATTCTCGCCATCTTTTCTCTACATTTCTTATGACAAACTTTTGCAGTGCCCTGCTCGATAGCTTTCTCAACCTCACACTGCAATACTCGGTACACGGTGCCCAATTCAACATTCTCCCTAAGCTCTTTGTCTAGTTCATGCATAACCTTACATTCTCTTCCTTGAATTCAACATTATCCTCTCTCAAACTTTCATTCGTGTCACTCAAAATGTCATTCAAATAAGATAGCTGTTTCTTAGCACATTTCAACCTTTCATTGTCATCTCTTAACATACACAATTCACTCTGAGTCTTGAGCAGTACAGTGCAACAATCTGTTATTGTGATCACAGAGTGACTGTGTCTGCTCCGCTAGTTTCTGTTCCCTTTTCAGTAACCCAGATGCCAGCAAGCCCATCTCTTTCTTCAGAGAAGCGTTTTGCAGCTCAAGGGAGGCACATCGTGCTAACAAACTTTCTACGGCTGTATGTAAAGCCATGACCAAGAGATCTTTGGTGTGGTATTTCTTGGCTTTTTGCTTCGACTCTAGGTATTGATCAGAGATCGCAAGCAAGGGGTCTTCTGCCGATTTTGTGTCCAGCACAAAATCAGTCCAGCCTCCATGGGAGATAAGATTGTTTGAGACATCGAGTCTCAGTTCTGTGTACAATTCATGCATGCCAAACAAAGGGGTAGACACACAAACAAAGAAAGCAGTTGAAAGACTGGACTCCAATCCTTGGCGCCATCACCCATTGACTTTCCAGTCCCCCATGAGCAAACGGTGGAACCAAGGTGGTACATTGCTACTCGCAGAGGGAGTATACCAGTGGTTCGGTGTGGGTCTGCCACACCCAAAACCAAGATGTAACAAGTCCGTAAGAGAACAAGCACTGTAAGTACGAGTAGGTCCAAGTAGGCAAAAAATGCTGTACACTACTGGACATTCAGTTCAAGGAACTCGAATGGAATCCTCACTTTGTACATTCCAACCTGCACATGGTCATCAACTGTACCGGATGGTAAAACCATCACCTTCTCAGGTTCTTGTTAGAACTGCACTAAAGTGAAGAAACAACAGATGAGTGATGCCCAGCACAAAAAGTGATTTATTTCTGGAATATAGAGCAGGCTTACAACCAAACAGTGTGATCACCGGGAGAATACTTCCAATCTTTCTTACCTATAGGCAGCAGTACATCTGTACTCAGAGAGGAGGTGTAATGCAAAGAGTCTTATACCCCTGGTAAATGTCATAGCAACTGCTAAAAAGATATATAAAAACATTATAATTGCCCAGTGGCAAATGACCTGACTTCTCACTAGCTTGGGAAAGCATACTGAGCTAGCAGAAAGTAACAGATAGCTAAGACAATGGGACTTGTATATCATGAAGGACACTTGCGGTTACATATGCAGTCACAGTTCTGCACTATCACTAAAGATGGTAGTATTGCCTAACTAAATATTATACAGTGATGTAAATAGAAGTATCTCCCAAGTGTTACAATCAGAATAATAGCAAAGGCATTATGATTCAACTCAGATCTTGACACTTATGCTTATACGACAAGTGCCTGTGCCCTAAGGTTAGTATATATGCATATAAGTATTACTGTCTGCGAGATAGGGGGCCAATCAGGGGTGCTGGTCAGTGGATAACAAAGGTGTGACTTGGAGAACATAAGAGTGACATTAAAACAAAAGACAAGAATTCTGTAGTGGCAAGACATTTCAACACCACAGGCCATTCGGTGACCTCCCTGCAATTTTGGGGGACTGGAACATGTACAAGCTCCAGCAAGGAAGGATGTGGATTGTAACAAACTTGTATCAAAAATGCAGGTTTATTGGATATACATGTTGGACTGCTTGAATGAAGAATTTGGACGTAATGAAGAATGCGATTGGAGATTATTTTGGTAGAGATGGTTTAGGGGCCATGTGTTACAATACATGGCTGTGATAGTTTGACAAAACTTTCCTAGTACAGTCCTTCACAGCTCTGGTACAGCTGTCTGGTTCACAGTGACCTGCTTCCTTTCTACCCTCTAATTTTGGAGAATTTAATGACTGTATTTAAAATTGATGTATTGTTCAATATTAGCAACCCAGTAGTGAAAGTTTTTCAATTTATATGTTTATTATGCAAGAAATCAAATGATAAAAAATGCGAGTGGCTTTAGCCTGAGGTGGTGGGCAAAATGGTGCATGGAGTTCTGCCTAACATCTTTCCTCTGCAACACAGAATTCGCATGTTTTCTGCAATTCAGCAGGTAGCTGTGGCTCCATTGTTAGGCACAGAGAGTGGTGACATCATCCCTGATGTCTATGTTTTCCCCCACCACCATCACAAGACAGTATATACAGGTTACTCACCTGTAACAGGAGTTCTAGGAGTGGTATATGTTGTTCATCCACACTTACTGGCAGGTTCCTTGCCGCTTTAAATCTTGCCGGAAGGTCTTCAAGCTGGCTCCTCCCACCCACTTGGGTGGTAAAACTCTCGGCTCTGCCTCATGACGCCAGATCTAACCCGCTGGAAGCCAGGTTGCACGTCGAAGCCGGGGAGGCTGGGTGGGTTGTGTGGATGAACAACATATACCACTCCTAGAACTCCTGTTACAGGTGAGTAACCTATATTTCTAGGGATGTGGATATGTTGTTCAATCCACACTTACTGGCAGACTCCTAGCAGTTCTCCGGGAGGAGGGAGGCAAGGTGCGCACCCCCTATATTTACTTGGGAAATAAGGACTGGAGAACCGAGGTCTGAAAACCAGCATCCCGGCGTGACTCAAGGTAGATGTGGTAGTGGGTAATGAAGGTGTGCGCTGACTTCCAGATAGCAGCCCTGCAGATTTCCTGGATAGGGACGTCCCTGGTTGTAGCCACCAAAGCAGCGGTATGGTGGGTAGAATGAGCTCTTATCCCTTTGGGAGGCTCCATGCCCGCCAACCTATAGCAGAGATCTATGCAGGAGGTGACCCACCTAGCTATCGTCCACTTGGCTGCAGGTCTGCCAGGTGCTGCTTCAGCGTAGGTGACAAACAGCTGGTGAACCTCTCCTCGAACTTCAGCCGTCCACTCCTTATAATAAGAGAGCGCTCTTCTAGGGTCCAGAGTATGGAGCCTATATTTGGCCTCCGAGGTGTGACTGGGGTAGAACACTGGCAGAGTCAACACCTGGTTATGCTGAAACTCCGGCACCACCTTTGGAAGGAATTTTGGGTGGGGGCGCAGGACAACCTTGTCCCTGTGGAAGACCAGATAAGGAGACTCAATGGAAAGCACCTGGAGCTCTCCCATCCTTCTGGATGACGTGATCGCCACCAAGGAGGTGGTCTTCCACGACAGGTGAGAGATGTCACACCTGTGCATCGGTTCGAATGGCTTGCCCATGAGCTTAGCCAGTACCAGCAGTAGATCCCACGGAGGTGGAGGTTCTCACATCGGAGGGGATATGTGATCAAGGCCTTTGAAAAAGCACCCAACCACCTTCTCCTGCGCCACCGACTGCTTTCTAGCCCACACCCGGTAAGCATAGATGGCTGCCAGGTGCACCTTAAGGGTTGTCGACCAAAGCCCTAGCTGAGAAAGGGACCACAGGTAGTCCAGAATGCTAGCCAAAGAACAGGAGGAAGGGTCCAACCCCTTATCCTGACACCAAATGGAGAATCACTTCCATTTGCAGGCATAGCATTTTCTGGTCGACTCCTTCCGGCTCCATTGAGGACCTCGTCGGAAAAACCCAAGGCCTGGAACTCTAGCCGCTCAGGAACCAGGCTGTCAAGTGCAGGGATTGAAGGTCCGGGTGGCGTACCTTCCCCTTGTTGGCTGAGATCAGGTCCGGGCGGGCTGGAAGCCACCTCGGGAGCCTGGAGCTGAGGCTGAGGAGATCTGGATACCAGAACTGGCGGGGCCAGCCTGGGGCTACCAGAATCACCTGCGCCTTGTCCCTCTTCGCCTTGAGAAGCACCTTGTGGATCAAGAGAAATGGAGGGAAGGCGTAGAAGAGGCCCGGGGTCCACGGCCTCGAGAAGGCATCCCCCTGCAGCGAGCCCTGCTGAGGGGGGTGGGTATGAAACAGCCTCAGCTTTGCATTCTCCCTGCAGGCAAACAGGTCCACCTGAGGAGTGCCCCAGTGGGAGAACAGATCTTGTACTACCTCCGGCAGGAGAGACCACTTGTGAGATGCAGCACCTATCCGGCTGAGGGCATCAGCCAGAGTGTTGGAGGCTCCTGCCACATGGATGGCTAGGAGATCTGCCTCCAGTCTGCTCACGAGAGACCAAGTGCGGAGAGCCTCCTTGCACAGAGGCAAGGAGTGCATCCTGCCCTGACAGTTTAGGTAGTACATGGCCGTGGTGTTGTCCATCTGGACCTGGACCACTTGACCCCATACAAATGGAGCGACGGCGGTGAGGGCTAGTCGGACCGCTCGAGGCTCCAGCAGGTTGATGTGGCATCGAGACTCCTGCGGGGACCAGAGTCCGTGGGCTCTGTGTTCCCCCAGATGGGCAACCCAACCCATCAGAGAGGCGTCGGTCGTCAGAGTGACCGTCGGCTAAGCGGACAAATGGGATACCCTCCTGCAGATGAGCTGGAACGAGCCACCACTGGAGGCTGTTCCACATCTCCTGGGTCACTGTCACTGGCTGGTCCAGAGGACCGGAGTGCTGTGACCATTGGTGGGCCAGCCCCCATTGCAGGGGATGCATATGCCAGCGGGCCCAACGGACCACGCTGGTGCAGGCCGCCATGAGGCCCAGAAGGCGCAGGAAGTCCCGGGCAGGGTGCAAGTGCCCAACCAGAAATGATTGGGCAAAGGAGGAAAGGACCTTGGCCCTGTCCGCCGGGAGCCATGCTCTGGCTTAAAGAGAGTTGAGCTCTGCCCCAATGAACTGAATCACCTGTGTTGGCACGAGTTCCAATTTGGCCTCGTTGATGAGGAGGCCAATCTGACAGCAGACCTGGAGGGCCAGATCCCTGGACCGCTCCACCTCCAACTTGGAGGGGACTGCAATCAGCCAATCGTCCAGGTAAGGATACACCTGGACCCTTCGGCGCCGCAGAAATACTGTCACCACTGCCATGCATTTGGTGGAGACCCTGGGAGCTGGAGAGAGGCCGAAGGGCGTGGCCCGGAACTCGTAACGGGATCCCTTTAGTCTGAAGCGGAGGAATCGCTGGTGAGACGGACGGATTGGGACATAAAAAAATGTGTCCTGGAGGTCCAGAGAACAGAACCACTTGCCTTATTCCAAGGATGGAATGATCTGAGCCAGAGTGACCATCCTGACAGTCCAAGAACTTAGGAACTTGTTCAGGTCATGTAGGTCTAGAATGGGGTACCAGCCCCCCGTCCATTTTGGGACCAGAAAGTACCTGGTCATAAACCCTGGGTCTGGTGGAGGACCCGCCACCTCCCTGATCACCTCCTTCTGCAGGAGCAGGGCAATGTTGCTTCGACAAGCCAACAGAGAGGCTGCGGAACCCATAGCCCCCTGTGGGGCGACGGCCCGATAAGGTGGGGACTGCTCGAATTCCAGAGGCAGACCCTTTCCTACCACTTCCAACACCCAGCGGTACATGGTGATATCAGACCAGGCGGAAAGGAAGTGGCGGAGCCATCCTCCCATGGGGGGAACCCAGAGAGGAGCGACGAGGTTGGGGGCAACTGGGCAGGCTTGGAGGAAGGGCCGGCCGAGGAGCCGCCTCGACCTTTTCCTCCCTGCTTCCTGCAGGAGGAAGCTGCAGGCTTGGCTTTGGGGTGCCAAGTACGAGCCTGCTGGCCCTGATGCTGGTGTTGCTGGGCCGGACGTGCCGCAGGGGCTGAAGGACGAAAGGGCTTATGCTGCTGCTGGCTGCCTTTGTCCTTCTGGGCAGATGTGACCGAGTCCAAGGTGGCGCTGGACTTCTCAATCCACTGCAGATGACCCTTCACCCCGGGACCGAACAAGTCGGTATCCAAGAAGGGAACATCTGCCAGCTTGTGCTGGGTATCCGCCGTAAAGGTGGAGATCCACAGCCAAGCGCTGCAGCGCATGGCCACTGCGGCCGCTACTGACCGGGCACATGAGTCAGCGATGTCCAAGGAAGTTTGGAGCTGCTGTTTGGCCACTACTCTTCCCTGATCCCGCACCTGCTTGACCGTCGTTTGAAGGTCAGCCGGGAGGTGAGGAATCACCTCATCCAGGGAGCCCAAAAGGGCATGTGAAAAGAGTGCCATCAGGACGGCCAAGCTGGCCTGATGAAGGCCTAGGGAGGAAGCAGCATAGACTTTCCACCTGGAGTAGTCCAGTTTCTTGGACTCCTTATCAGGTGGCTTGTCCACATCCCAAGCGTTCCCGGAATGCCGGAAAACGTTGTCGGTCACTAACTCCTCCGCAGAGGGGTGCTCCGAGAAACCGGAGAGTGAACCGGTGGAACAGAATACTTCCAAGCCATCTTGGCCGAAGGTGCTGGACAAGAAGCTGGCCGCTGCCATAGCTCCAGGGCCAGGCCAACAATGGCTTCAGCCACCGGGAAGGCCTCCGTGGGGGAATCCTCTCAGTCCAGTATCTCCGTGAGGGGATATTTGGCCCATTTTGAAACGGGTTTGAGCTTCATCCCAGTGGACTCTGAGATGAGCCGAAGCATTCCAAGGAACGAGGATGGGCTCTCGTCCACCGACTGACCCCCAGTGGACTCCAAGTCAAGAGGCCTGGAGAACAAGGAGGAGTCGTCGTCAGAATTCGAGGAGTCTGCGAACAGCTGCTGAGCACCTGAGCCACCCTCCACCTGCTGAGGTCGATCGGGAGTGAGGATGACCGACAACCGGTGGGGCAAGCCCTGATCTGACCAAGAATCCTTGGTCGGGGCCCCACATTTAGGTTGTGGAGGCGGGGGTTCCACCACAACGGGTGGCGCAGCCAGTTTTGGCCGAACAAGTGATGCCGGCTTTGGCTCTCGACCACAACAAGGGGTTGTTTGCCACTCGGTGGATAGCCACTTAATGTCGAAGCGATGGAGTCAGCTTATTCCTGGCAAAAAGGAGCTGCTGCCACATTAGATCCTCAGCCCGGACGCACTTGCACCAGAGCCATCCTCCAAAGAGGAAGACTAGATGAGCGGGCGCTGCCGCTTTCCATGGTGCCGAGACCGAGACCATCGACATCGGTGGGACCGGCTGGACCTGGAAGAGGTCCAAGACTGAGACCAAGACCTTCGGGGATTCCAAGGGTGGGTCTGAAAGGGGGGCGGGGGAAACCCACTCCTTCCTCGGGTCAGGGACCTTAACCGGGGACTCCGGCACAGGCGAGTCCTCTGTTTCCACCAGGGAAACCGGTGAGGAAGGGTTGTTGGCTTCTCCAGTCAACAGACCATCCGGGTCGAGAAAAATCTCGACCGCGTCGACAGGTGTCTCGGCCAGCTGACCTGATGGGGACATCAGAAGCCAGCGGCCTTAGGCCGCAACCTCGATCAAGTCGAGTGTCAACTGTCCGGGAAGGGACCTCTCCCACTCCCACAAACGCCGATTTATGGACTTACCTTTGGAGTCCTTCTTTTGGACCGAGAGGAATGTCCTGAAGGCCCTTCTCCCTTGGTGGAGAGGGATTGGCAAAGCTCCTTAAACGAAGCTGTGTAGGAGGAGCCCAAGGAGAGCGGGATAAATGCCACGACCAAGGATGATGATGCTGCAGCCTGGGCCGCCTCCTCCTCCTCGAGGGCGATCATCTGTTCGAGCTGTTCAGCCGAGCCCACAGCCACGGACACTGCCCAATGCACCTCCTTCGACTTGACCGAGGATAACATTTCTCAAGGCGCCCAAGTTGTAATCTGGCAGCGTGATCCTCTAATACCGTAGCCGAAAAGGACTTGCACAAGTCGCAGGCCTGCGAAGTGTGACCAAGCCCCAGGCAGTAAACACACGTGGAGTGCGGATCGGTCGGGGACATCTTCTGCCCACAGGGGCACCGACGAAATTTGGGAGCCGATTTGTCCATCGCAGCCGCGAGGGAAGATAAAGACCGAAGTCTAGTAAACTTTAAAATTAGTTTCGGGTCAACCAAAGAGTTTGGATCCAGGCCTAAAACGCAGAGCGCAAAGGAGGGAACCTGAGCTTCCAAGTAGTAAGGAAGATCTGGCGTCACGGGGCGGAGCCGAGAGTTTTACCACCCGGCTGGGTGGAAGGAGCCAGCTTGAAGACCTTCTGGCAAGATTTAAAGCAGCAAGGAACCTGCCAGTAAGTGTGGATGAACAACATATCCACGTCCCTAGAATTAAACCATCCAGTTACGAGTAGCTGACTGCTCCTGGACATTGTAAGAGCTGGCTGGTGGCTGCGTCCATATCCCCTTAGCCCAGAGTGAGTACTTAGCAAATTGTGTGAATTTTTTTTTTCCAATTGTTTAACCAGGAGAGACACACTAAGCTGAAAGCTTCTTTACAGGTGTGACCTGGGATCACAGGGAAGTTAAGTGACTTGCACAGGGTCACATAGTATGCAAGTGGGGGGGCTGTGGGATTCAAACTTAGGTCTCCAGATTTGCAACTCAGAGCCTTAAACCACTGCACTATACTGCCTCCCTAAAATAGAAGACAAGAGAGCACAGCAGTCATAAAAAGGGTAGTCATATCAGATGACCTAAAGGTGGGCAAGCAATGTGAGAGGGCAGCAAGGAGGGCTGGGGGGATACTGGGATGCATAGGGAGAGGCACCACCAGTAGAAAACAGGAAGTTATTATGCCTCTGTACAGACAGCTGGTCAGACCCCATCTGGAGTACTGCGTGCAGTTCTGGAGACCCAATCTCCGAAAAGACATAGACAGGATGGAAGCTGTCCAGAGGAGGGCAACTAAAATGGTGCAGGGTCTGCACTGGAAGACATATAAAGAGATACTTAAAGAGCTTAATATGTATAGCCTCGAGGAAAGGAGGGACATGATAGAAACTTTCAAGTACCTCAAGGGAATCAACAAAGTCCAAGAGGGTAGCATCTTTCAAAAAAAGAGGTGTGCAAGAAGAAAAAATTACTCACCTTAGTAATGTTGTTTCTTCTAATGGAGTCTTGCTATATTATGACAGATGCAGTTTGTTCCACCATTAGAACTGCTCCGGAGGTGAAAGAGTTAACTTCCATGCAGTGCATGGAACTTAGAGCGCGAGCTCGGTTAGAGAAGCTCAGTTAGGGTGGTTTCAAACCGAAACCATCAGATCTTTACGAGCAAAACTCACTAAGGCTCTGTGTGGAAGCTGTAACCTACACTAGCCAACTGGCTACTAAAATATTCACACATTTTCCTGGTCCCAACACCAAGACTCAAGTCAGGGGACCAGAAACAACAAGATAAAATAAATAAATAAAACACAACACCCAAACATAAAAGGGGCATCAATAACTGCCAACAGTGGACTGCCCACCCCATACCCGAAGTAGAAGTTCTGAGAGGGGCAGGCTGGGGGGGAGGTCATAATATAGCAAGACTCCATTAGAAGAAACAACATTACTAAGGTAATTTTTTCTTCAAACAACATGAAGTCTTGCTATATTATGACAGATGCAGACTACACAGCAGTACCTCCATGGAGGAGGGACAGAACCTACTTAGGGAATAGGCTCTGAAGCATGGCTGTGCCAAACCGAGCATCCCTCCTGGCCTGGATATCCAGGGAGTAATGCTTGGTGAAAGTGTGTACTGTTTTCCAAGTAGCTGCTTGACATATCTCCAAGATAGGGATGTCTCTAGCAGCAGCTAGAGATGCAGCTGTACCTCTGGTAGAGTGAGCCCTCAGGCCTGAGGGGGGAACCTTACCCAGTTTTTGATAGCAAAATTGGATACAAGAGACAATCCACCTGGCAATGGATCTCTTAGTGGCAGGTCTCCCTTTCCCAACCTCACCATAAGTGAGAAATAGTTGGAGGGAATCAAACCTGTGATCCTTGGTACGCTCTATGTAGTAACTTAGGGCCCTCTTAACATCTAAGCTGTGCAGCCTCCTCTCACCAGAGGAGGAATGGTCAGTGAAGAACACTGGAAGTGAAATAGATTGGTTAAGGTGGAATCTGAAACCACCTTAGGCAAAAACTTCCTGTTAGTCCTGAGGACTACCTTATCCCTGTGAAAGGAAATAAAGTCAGTCTCCACTGATAAAGCCTGTAACTCACTTTATGCCTGGTAGAAGTGATGGCTACTAGAAATACAGTTTTCCAAGTCAATACTTAAGCTCTGCCAAGACAGAGGCTCAAAGGGGGGTTGCATCAGCTGAGCAATGCAAACATTAAGATCCCAAGCAGGGGCAGGGTCCCTGAATGGAGGATTGGTATGAAGCAATCCCTTAAAAAACTTGGAAAATACAGGGTGAGCAGAAAGAGAAGAGGGCTTCCCTGCTGAAATGAAAGCAGAGACAGCTGCCAAATGCACTTTCAGGGTAGCTGGTCTCAGTCCCAAAGAATTAAGATGGACCATATAATCCAATACAGTGGGTAAATCAGCAGATTCCGGGAAATATAGCTTCCCAGAACACCATATGGAAAATCTTTCCACTTGGAGTTATAGGTAGCCCTGGTGGAAGGCTTCCTAGAAGCTTTCAAGATTTCTGAACACTTTGAGAAAGTTGTACATCAGCTAATCCTAACTCCTCAAGAGCCAGGCCCTGAGGTTGAGGGATTTGAGATTCGGATACCAGACTCTCCCTGAGCACAGGTTAACAGATTGTGGTTCCTGGGGAGGCACAGGGAAGATGGACTGCTAAGGACAGAAGGAGGGTACCAGGGCTGCCTGGCCCAATCTGGAGCAATCAGGATCATCTTGCAGGGCTGAGACCTGATTTGACTAGCACCTTGAACAGGAGAGGGAAGGGGGAAGGCATAGAGAAACTTCCTTCCCAGTCGAGGAGAAAGGCATCCAGGGGACTGAGCCAACACTGGGGACCTGCAACAAAAAGTGGAAGTTGATGATTGTCTGGGGCTGCAAACAGATCTATCTGAGGAGTGCCCCATCTGGCAAAAACTATCCCTCAGTACTAGGGATCCAGTGACCATTCGTGATGGCCCTGGGAAATCCTGTTGAGAGCATCTGCCAGGACATTGTCCTTGCCTGGGAGGTGAACTGCTATGAGGGAAGTGTTCAGGAATAAGCCAGAGACCACAACTTATCGCCTCGGTGCACAAGGCCAAAGACCGAGTGCCCCTTGTTTGTTGATGTACCACATTGTAGTGGTGTTGTCTGTTCTGACCTGTACCACCTTGTTCTGAACAGATGCAGAAAACCTGAAGTGCTAGAAAAACAGCTCTGAGTTCCAACAGATTGATGTGGAGCAGAGATTCCTGAGGGGACCATAACCCTGGGTGGAGAGGTCGCCCATGTGAGCTCCCCATCCCAAGAGGGACGATCTGTAGTAAGGGTCAAGGAGTGGGACAGAGGGATGAAAGGCACCCCTTGTCTCAGATTGCTCTGATCCTGCCACCACTGAAGGGCGTGGATCAGGGTTCGAGTCACTGGGATTAACTTGGATAGGGGATCTCTTCTTTGAGACCAGAAGGCTTTCAAATGGAACTGAATGTCCCTCATCTGAAATCTTGCTCCTTGCACCTACAGCTGTGGAAGCAGCCATGTGTCCTAGGAGCTGCAGGAAATGCCTTGCTGGTCGAGAGACCTGCAGAGTGAAGGACGAGGCCAGGGCCACCAAGGTCCTCACCCTTTCTAGGGGAAGGAAGGCTCCTGCTGTTTTGTGTCCAGTTCTGCGCCTATAAAGGTGAGTACCTGGACAGGTTCCAGAACTGACTTTGGAAGATTGAGAAGAAAGCCCAGAGAGGCAAGCAGCTGCTGGGTAACTAGCAGGTGTGATTTGATCTGGTCTGGAGACTGACCCACAATGAGCCAGTCGTCCAGGTAGGGAAAGATGGCAATTTTTGCCTTTTTAGATGAGCAACTGCTACTGCCAGACATTTTGTGAACACCCTTGGGGAGAGGTAAGGCAGAGGGCATTGCTCTGAACTGATAATGGCCTGAGGGCAGTTCGAATCTGAGGTACTTGATGGGAGCTTCTGATAAGAACATGGAAGTAGGCATCCTTGAGGTCCAGGGAAGCTAGCCAGTCCCTGGCCTTAGGGAGGTAAAATCATTCCCAGAGTCACCATTTTGAATTTTGGTTTTAAAAGGTGCTTGTTCAGATATCTTAGGTCCAGGATAGGCCGCCACTCTCCTGTCTTTTTGGGGTAAGGAAGTACCTGGACTACAGACCCTGCCCTGGTGTAGGGAGAAACCCTTTCTACAGCTCTGAGAGCCAGGAGGGTTGAGACTTCTGTTTCCAAAGCAAGAGTCTCTAAAGGGTTTGCAGGTAGAAAGATCTGGCTCTCATCTTTGGAAATTTTTGAAGCTGAGAACCAGACCCTGGCTCACTACTTCCAGGACCCACCTGTCTGATGTTAAAGACTCCCAGTCCTGGACGAAGTAAGCCAGCCTGCCCCTACAGGTAATGGAGAGCCAACCCTGGGCATCCCATCAGGGTGCCTGTTTGGCAGGGGCTTTAGGCTGAGGGGGGGAGCAGGCCTGCTCGCACCCGCCTGCCTCTCCCTCTGAAGAACCCTCTGAACATAGGCTGAAGAGGAGGCCTGGGTCTGGTAAAGGCCTGTGAAAAGGCCTGCCCCTACCCTGGGGGCTGCCTCTGAGGAGTGGCTTGTCGTTCCTTGGCTTGTGCACTCCTATAAGTGGTTCTATATTCATCCATTTTCTTCATATAATTCTCTGTCTGCTCCCGAAACAGAAATTTCCCCTACAGGAAAATCCATAGCCTTAGACTGGGTATCCTGTGACAAAGCAGTACACCTGAGCCAGGCCAGTCTCGAAAAGCCACAGATGTAGCCATGACTCTAGAGGATACATCATTAGAATCCACTGCAGCATGGAATTGCACCTTAGATGCCTCAATACCATCAACAGCCACCTGCTCCAGCTCCTTTGCAAGCTGGCCAGGGGCCTGTTTAGCTAAAGACCATGACAGTATCCCATCTAGATTTTTGGTATCTCGCAACATAAACCATATAGTTTGCTTGTCTGAGTCCCAAAGACGCTGCCATGTATTGTTTTTTGGCCATGGCATCAATCTTCCTGGAGTCCTTGTCAGGAGGATGTGAAGCCAGGAATATTAGCTTTATCACAGGCTGCAGCCTGAACTACCAACATGACTGCATTGCTGTGAAAGAAATTCTGTATCAGGACCTGACAAAGTGTACCTCCTGTCCATCTTTTATCTACAGGAGGCACAGAATTAGAGCTTTAAAATTTTTATTGTTTGTTTCTAAAAGATTTATGTAAAGGGATTGACAATCTCCTGGACTCTGGGATATCCATCATCTCTACAAAGTCAGGCTCCTCTTGCTCATCCAAAGCCTCCTCTAAAGGAAGCTGGAGGTTTCACAACTTTTATAAAACAAAAATGAGAAGGGACTCAGCAAGCCTAGGGGGAGATTCATCTAAGGTCTGTCAATGGGCACATCCAGACTTTCAAAGTCACATTCACACTGATCATAATCATCCTCCCCGGTTCATAAAACTCTTCTATATCATATTCTTGAACCCGGTGGAACCGACGAACCGACCTTTTGCCAGATAGTGGCGGTTCGGAGGGAACTGAGGACAGTGACTGGACAATCTGTATTGCCCTGGCTATCTCTGCAGCAGTTGGAGAAGGGATTTTGGACTCCACACCTGCTGACTTTCTAGTTCTCTTTGCTGGAACTGGCTCCTCAGAGTCAGCTTTATATTTGCCCGAGGAAGTCTGGCCCTGGTCAGAGGGCACTCCCTCCGGTTCGGTTGGCACCGAACCGGGCTGTCCATCCGGGTCAGCGGACTTTTTGGCCTCTCGTTCTCTGAGCCTACCAACTCTCTTCTCTAGGGTAGCTGCCAGGAAATTCTTGCAAATCTGGCAGTCTGCATTGAGGTGGTCAAACCCCAGACAATAAACACATGTGGTGTGTGGGTCAGCCTTGGCAAAGGCTTCCCCACAGACACTACAGTGTTGAAACCCAGTGGGCCCGGTTTTTCTTTTGGGTTTCTCAGACATAATGCCAGCCTAACCAAAAACTTGCCCTTTTGATGGCAGTGCCAGGCAAGACACCCTTATCGGTTCCCAACCGTGTCACGGGTCGTGGAAAAAACCGTAATGAAATCCGTTTTTTTTAGAACCGATAAGAACCGGGAACCGCACTCTAACAAGCCTTAAAAGGCTTCAGAATAAAGTTTAAATACAATTTGATCGGTTCAAACCGAACCGATAAACATTTACAAGTTCCACACAGAAAACCTATCTATTACTTACAATACCATAGACAGAGCTTGAACCAATCGGTTTTGCGGTTAAAATAAAGAATATCAGCGTTGAATTTAACTCAGAAAAGACACTTTAAACCGAGAAAATGAACCGAGCAGCAGGAGGAATTCTGGAGCGACTGTTCAGTGAGGCGGAGTAAAGAATTTGACGGTTTTGGTTTGAAACTACCCTAATAGAGTTCTAATCCGAGTTTACGCCTAAGTTCCATGCACTGCATGGAAGTTAACTCTTTCACCTCCGGAGCAGTTCTAATGGTGGGACAAACTGCATCTGTCATAATATAGCAAGACTTCATGTTGTTTGAACAAGGGGGCACAATTTGAAGATGGGGGCGGCTCAGAGGTAACTTAAGGAAGTATTTTTTCACAGAGAGGGTTGTGGATGCATGGAACGGCCTTCCAGAGGAGGTTGTGGAGTCAAAAACAGTGGTGGAATTCAAGCATGCATGGGACAGTCATAAGGCAATTCTAGGGCGTGGGGGTAGGAAGAAGTAGGCTGCTGGTTAACTAGGATCTGCAGCTTATCCATTAGGTAGGGAAATGGGCAGACTGGGTGGGCCAAGCGGTCCTTATCTGCCGTCAAATTCTATGTTTCTATGTTTCTATTGTGTGCTTTGTAGAAGAAAGGAATTACATAAGAATACTAAGAAGTTCTGGAACACTCGGTTAGGGAAATTTTGACTTGTTTATGGTGAGGAGAATGATTAATTGAAGGAACAAATGCTTGTAAATGTATAAATGCTCAGATTACTGTTTGGCTGTCTTTACAATGCCTGGTCTGTTAAAAATTTCAGGAGTCTGTACAGTATTTGATAAATGATTACTGATGGCAACATGCTGGGTATCCTTGTTGGGGTCCTGCTTTCTCTTCACAAATATTAACCCCAGTATTCACCCCGGTTTCCCCCTCACCTCACCTCCCACTTTAAAAACCCCTTCCATATCCCTCTCCCCCATTACCCATCCCTGCCCTATCTCCTACTTACGTAACCTTATCCAATCCCACCTCTCTGACTACTCAACCCTCTTATTATGTCACTCCCTTGGTCTCTGCCCCCACCCTCCCCTGCTCTCATCTGTTCTGTTCTCCACTTCCTTTGGTCACCACCACTTCTGACCCTCCATAATTCTACCTGCACGCTCTAAAGCTCAGCTACCACTATAAACTGCTTGCCCACCTTAGTTATGCTCCTAGTACTGTTGCAATAAAGTTGACCTCTCCTACCTGATGTATTTTAACTGTACTTGCTTGAATCTGTATCTGTATGTACCATAATGTACTTGCCTGCTGTATATACCCCTATCTATTTTGTAATGTCTACGTACCTTGTCTATTGCCTTACGATGTGGAACCTTTGTAAACGAGCTTTCAGTTCAAAGGTGTTATCCGAGTTTCCAATAAATAAATTACAACACTGTATGTTGAAGTATAAGGAAGGAAGAGTGAGACTTATCCGTATTTAGTACCAGCTTATTCTAACCCTAGTAATATTCAGGTATTCATAACTTCTGCAGTGACCCTTTAAGACAGAACTGCCCAGAGAGAATGGAACACATGCAAATGTGGAACCTTTTGCATGTGACAACTTTTCAAATGCTGTCTAGAACTAACTGTCTTAGTCCTAAACCTCTCAGATTTCACTCTTCGCCTGTCGAGTCTAGATGCTCTGAGTTCCTCTCCTCAACTTCTACCTGTAACGTGAAGAAACTTATAAATTAAATAAGTATCTTTTTTTCTTTCATTTGCTGTCTTTTACTTATTGTAAGCTAGTTAAACCATAGTTTTGATGTTAATTTTGGTATTTTATTGGTTTCTCCCAGTTCGGTATAACCGGCAGGGAACCGAGTTATTTTAGCTCAAATCGGAGTTTTCTGACTAAAACACTGTTAGTTTATTTTTATTTAAAAACCTTTACTTTAGTAACCACTTTATCGGTTACTGACCCGGTTAATTTTTTCTGCGGTTCCCGGTTCCTATCAATTCCTCATCAGTTCCAGAATTAGCCGCATACTGCTAAATATTACTTAAAATTATTTAGCGGTTTCAATTTTGTATTGGTTCCTAATAAAATGTCTGAAAAACCTAAAAAGAAAACCGGTGAACCTGGTTTTAAAAATTGCTCTGATTGTGGGGGAAGTATTTACCAAGGCAGATAAGCACAGTTTGTGCATTGCCTGCCTTGGCTATGATCATCTACAAGAAGATTCTGAAATTTGTAAAACTTTTCCAGAAAAAACTGTGGAGAAACGCCTGGAACGGCTAAAGAAAAAACCTCCTCTACCCAAGGGTCCCTCAGGATCTGACCAGCTGACACCCTCTTCTGCTCTGGGTGAAACCACTGCAGTGTTGCATTCAACCCAAGACAGGTGATAAAATGACCAAGAGGCCTGCTGAACCAGCTGACTCCCCGGTTCCCTCAAAAAAGACTAAAACATTAAAGCACATAGAACCCCCTACTGGACAAAAAAAGGGGACTTCTGTGGGTGCTCTGGCTCTCCCTTCTCCTCAGGAGATAGCTCAGGCTTTCAAAGTGATACAAGCCTTGAAGGAACTTTTTTTTCTCCTGGCTAGCAGCCATCTGGGCATACCCCAGCTGGACAGGCTGGCACCTCAGCCAAATCCTCATTCCTTGAAGAGGAGGATTATGGTGAGTGTGAGGAGGAGGAGGAGGAGGGGGAGCCCACTGAACCTGAGGTTCCCCCGAGCAGGACTTTGATTCTCCTCCTAGAACCACTGAAGATTGTTCCTCACACTTCAGTTTTGTGAGAAGGATGGCTGATGCCCTGGACATCATCACAAGTGAGGAAATAGAAGATGAGGGGGTAGAATACCTCGAGATGACAGGGTTAACCCCCACTAAAAAGCTTCTCCTACCAGTAAATAAATTCTTCGGAAAGGATGCTTTGAAGATTTTACAAACTCCTAACTTTGTCCCCCATCTTGATAAGAGACTGGTCAAGAAATACCAGCTGGACAGGGAGGGTGCAGAAGTTCTGTTTTCCCACTGTGACCACCAGGGGGTGGTCAGGCATCAGCCTGTGACAAGACTAAAGTGCCCCTGGCTTCCCACCCACCCACCAGAAAAGGAGTCCAGAAAAATTGATAGTATGGCCAAGAAGGGATATTTGTCAGCTTCCTTGGCCATCAGGCAGGCTAATTTTCAGGCCTATGTGGCACAGTACCAGAAGTCACTGTGGCAATCTGTCCTGGCTATGGCAGAGAAGGCCACATCACCCTTGTCGGCTGATTTTGCAGAAACTGCTAGGTTTGGCTTGGAGGCAGCCAAATATCAGTTTCAAATGGCTGATGATACTAATGACACAGCAGCTAGGTGACTGGCCAATACTGTTACCCATAGGAGGTTTGCCTGGCTAAGAGCCACACATCTTACCCAGGACACATAAACGAAGGCCATGGATTTTCCTTTAGAGGGTAATTCCCTTTTTGGAAACAAAACAGTGGCTGACATGAAGAAGATGGATGAATACAAAGCCACCTTCAAGAGCAATTCATCTAAAGAGGAGGGGAGGCAGGGGCAGGTCCTTTCATAACAGGCGCTTTTTCCAGGCAGTGGCTGCATCCCAATACCAACAGTATCCCCAGCAAGGGTACTTCAGAGGTAGAGGCAGAAGGAGCTCCAGGCAGGGATTTCAACCCCAGTCTCAGCCCCAGGGTAAGCAAACACCCTGACGTGTTTTCACAGGCCACCTCCTCTCTACCTGTCGTAGGCAGGCTGGCTCATTACCTCCAGGCTCGGCAAGGAATCACCGTGGACAAGTGGGTCCTGAATTTAGTAAGTCAGGGACTGTCTCTGATTTTCAAATCACTTCTGTTCTGAGAACCAGAATATTCAGACCATCCTCCCTCACAGAAAAGAAGCTGTTGGAAGAAGAGGTTTGAAACCTGCTACTGTCAAAGGCAGTGCCGCCTGTCCCAGCTCAGCAGAAAGGAAAGGGGTTTTACTCAAGTTATTTCCTCACCACAAAGAAAAATTGGGAGTGGTGGCCTTAGACCTCAGGGTACCAAACAAATATCCGACAAAACCAAAGTTCAAGATGGTAACTTTGGCACTGATTCTGCCAACACGTCAAAAAGGAGACTGGTTGGCATCACTGGACCTAAAAGATGCCTCTTTCCACATTCCCATAAGGGAGTCACACAGAAAATACCTCAGGTTCAGACTCCCATCCTGCCATTTGGTCTCACTTCAGCTCCAAGAGTGTTCACAAAGTGCTTGGCAGTGATTGTGGCACACCTTCAAAGACAGGGTGTCACAGTGTTCCCTTATTTGGATGACTGACTGGTGTTGGAAAAATCACCACAGCAAGTCGGACAGTACCTGCAGATCACCTAGAGGCTTCTGGAATCCCTCGGGTTCCTGAAATGACAAAAAAAATCTGTCCTTCTACCTGCACAAGTGCTGCAGTTCATAGGGGCAGAGATTAACACTCTGCAGGGCAGGGCCTACCTGCCTTTGGACAGGGTAAGAAGTATCCAGCTGATTGCAGACTCATTCAGCCTGCACAAGCCCAAAACTGCAAGGCAGTTCCTACAGCTCCTGGGCCACATGGCTGCGGCCACAGGCACAGTCCTAGGTTCCAGGTTCCAAATGAGAGACATTCAGTTCCACCTAAGGGCACACTGATGCCAAAGAAGAGATCTTCTGTCAAAGCTGATCCCAGTAACAAAAAATGGAAATTACGTACTTACCGTAATTATTGATCTTCTTGGACAGTCTCCATCACTCATTCACACTAGTGGGATAGCGCCGGGGGCGCTAGGACCAAGCGGGAGCCTACAGTTTTCTGAAGAGTCGGCGCTGAGAGAGGACCACGCATGCGTAGCACGGCGAGACTAGCTCGCGCCTGTGTAGGCTATCTCGGTGTCAACCCTCCAACCGCCTCACTACCTTTTCGACCGAGGAGGTGCAGCGTAACTAATGAGAATAACTCATCCTGAGTTTCTGGGCCTGAGAGGGCCCAGATGGCCTTTACAAGAAAGGTAAAAGAATAATGTCCTCACAGTCTAAACCATAGGACCGTGAAGACCAGGAAAGAAAACAAGTGAACCCAGGGGATGGTGGGTGGGCATGTGAATGAGTGATGGAGACTGTCCAAGAAGATCAATAATTACGGTAAGTACGTAATTTCCATATGTTCCTGGACTAAGTCTCCATCACTCATTCACACTAGTGGGAGAGTACCGAGCTAAAACTAACAACCCTGAGTAGGGTGGTAGGAGATAGGGTTCACTCAGAAAGGACAGCCAAGGACTGTCCTGCTAATAAAAAGAGCTGTCTTGTAAGAGCATCTAGAACATCATGCCTACAAGATAAGTGCTTGAGTTGTAACTCGCCACTTTGCAGACGACTGCAATGGGCACAAAATGAAAGTCTGCCAGGAAGCCGCAACCACTCTAGGAGAGTGGCAAGAACCTAGCCTCATAGTTTGGCCTAGGACCAAAATTAATAGTGTCAAAGACATGTACTAATGTAATGTAAAGGGACCTCAAGAACTGAAAGAGTCGGAGGTAAAGTCTACTGGTTCAGGGTAGATCGGAAAGTGCAGATGGAAACCCCCACTATCAAACATGGCTGACCTGTAAACAACAGGTCCAAGAGCACTTGAACCCCGTACTTGGTGAGCAAGGGGTCCAGATGGGGTTAGCCCATCAAGGAGAATGGTCTCCACTTAGTCACAGGAATCTTCCTGATGGAAGGTCAAGCACGACTTAGAAGCTTCTCATGGTGATCTAGTAGAACCAGATCCTACCCACTGCATATTCCAGAAGGAATCATCCTGCCCCTGTGTGTACAACTGTAGCAGCAGTCTCTGAACTCAGGGAAGAAAAGAAAAAGTGTACAGGAAGACGTGTCTACTATGGAAAAAAACATTCCGACAGAAAAAAAAAAAAAACGGGCTGGATTTCTAAGGCAAATAGAGGCAGATGTGCGTCGAGGAGGGACACAGCAGGACCAAGTTAGGGCTAACCCGTTTGTTGAAGTGACTGAAAAAGGCAGTGACTCAACGCGGTGAGGCACTACCCACTCTGGCTTCGCTGAAGGGAGTAGGAAAGGATTCTAGTTTGTTTGCTGAAAAACAAACATCACAACTCCATCCCGCACATGAAGAGGATAGCTTCATGAGCGACTGGCATGGACCAGTGCACAGGAACCGAAGGTGTGAATATTTGAGAAGCTACCTCATAAAAAGGACCTACTTGACCTTCCGTCAAGAGGGAGAAAATCGCCTGTTAAATTAAACAAGCAAGGAAGTAGGAACCTGAGTTCTGACTTGGTGAAGAGTCGCTTCTGCTGTTGCAAGGCTCTGCTCAAGAGAAGAAAGCCAGATAAAAAGAAAGGGGAATTAACAGACTGGGCAGTCGCCTAGGTCTAGGAAATGTCTCTGAATGAGAGAAATCTCTCTTAGAGAAAGAGATGACCCATACCGCTGCCGGATCGGACTCCCTCTAGGGGAAGAAGAAATCAGGTACTCTTTACCGTACTCTGGAGACGAGCGCCTCAGGGGCTGTAGCGGAACCTGACCAGATCCAAAAAAAGGGGGGGTATCTGGTAATTTCGGCTAGGCCCTGTGCTGTGATAAAAAGTATATTTATATATATTTTTTTTTTTTTTTTATTTTTAGTCCAAGCCTAACAAGGCTTTCAGGCCGCTATTTGCAAGGATTATGTTGATACAAAAAGACAAAGATGTTCTCCATCTGAGTGCAGAAGGAGCCTGAGCGTCCATACTGAAATCATGACCAGACTAACAATCACAGCTGGAGAGATGTTAAAAACCTGTGCCGAAGAAGCCTCTGAAGAGGCAATATCACAAGGGGGCTATATACCCCTATCAAAGGAGCGGAAGAGTCAGAGCAGCTCCCAACCATTAAATTAGAATGTTCCACAGAGTGTAACTGTCTTGACGATTGATTCTCAACACTGCCACTTTTTCACACCTCCTTATGAACAGTACAGCTCTCATTTTTCACATCCTGGCCCAAAATGTGTTTTTGCACTTCCGGCACAGAATAGTGCGGTCGCTGTGGGAAATCAGTGTTAGGGACAGATTAAGAAAATGACAGTGACACTGTTCATGAGCAGAGGTCCTAAAATGCCTATGTTGAAAATTTGGTGATGAAAGTCCATAAAATGACTGTGTTACAAGCGTGCGTTGCGCTGTTTCCACGCACCATTGTAAGTTTGCAAATTTGTAATATTTTCACGCCAGATTTTCAACACTGGCATTTTTTTTTCACACCTCCTTATGAACATTACAGCTGTCATTTTTCACATCCTGGCCGAAATGTGTCTTTGCCCTCCTGGCACAGAATAGCGCGGTTGCTGTGGGGAAATCAGTGTTTGGGACAGACTAAGATCGAGTGAGTGAGAGAGGGGGAGTGAACGAGCTCAACTGAGCTCTGTCGGGACTGCTGCGGATTTCTTTGTGGGCAGAAAAAGGCGCCAGCACAGGCAGAAGTCCAGTACAAAAGGGTAGCCTGCAGCGCCAGGAGAAACAGAATGAGCAAGTGGGGGGGGGGGGAGTGAGCGAGCTCAATGGAGCTCTGTTGGGATTGCTGCAGATTTCTTTGTGGGCAGAAAGTGGTGCCAACACAGGCAGGAGCCCAGTACAAAAGAGCAGCCTGCAGCACTGGGAGAAACAGAACGAGTGAGTGCGAGAGGGGGAGTGAGTGAGCTCTCAACAGAGCTCTGTCGGGGCTGCTGTGGATTTCTTTGTGGGCAGAAAAAGGCACCAACGCAGGCAGGAGCCCAGTACAAAAGGGCAGCCTGCAGCACCGGGAGAAACAGAACAAGCAAGTGAGAGAGGAGGAGTGAGCGAGCTCAGCAGAGCTCTGTCGGGACTGCTGCATATCTCTTTGCGGACAGAAAAAGGTGCCAATGTAGGCAGGAGCCCAGTACAAAAGGGCAGCCTGTGGCACCAGGAGAAACAGAATGAGTAAGTGAGAGATGGGGGAATGAGCGAGCTCAATGGAGCTCTGCCGGGACTTTAGAGTTGCCCACCCTCCTGCCCAGGGTCCTCTGTGGTCCTATATTACAGCAGGGCCTCTGGGGTGGAGACAAAGCAATGATTGGATACTTTGAGGAGTGCTGTAATAATACAGATTTAGTTCCGTTTATTTCGCTGAGCTAAGTACTGAGCTAAACTGTTATGATTGCTGTAATAATACATATTTATTTGTTCCGTTTATTTCTCTAACTGAGCTGAGTAATACATGGAGTGCAATAAGATTTCTAACTGGGCTAAGTGAAACTATATGAGAGCTGAGAACAAAAAGTATGGTAGCTGAGAGGTGAAAAATGGGCAAGGAGGCTTTAGGATTGCTATAGTAATACACAGAAACATAGACTTTGACGGCAGATAGGGACCGCTTGGCCCATCTAGTCTGTCCATTTCCCTACCTACAGGATAGGCCGCAGATCCTAGTTAACCAACAGCCTGCAACGGATGAGATCTGAGACTGAATTACCCCGGTCGGCAAGGGGCCAGTAGGGGGACTAGTGTGTGTGGGGGGACAGGAATTTGAGTAAATAGAGGCCTAACAGTTGTAGTGAGGTACAGAACCTGGGAGTAAGGGCCCGTAACATAAGATGAGGGCCAAAATGGGGCAGGTGCCACATGTCAATAGGGCGGGTATCTTTGGAAGGGTGGTAGGGTGTACAGGGTGTGGGTCTGCCATGATCCTGGATTGGGCTTGGAGGATGGGGGGGGTGTATGGTCTGTAGATGACTGGCTAGTTTGAGGGAGGAACTGTGGAGGTTAGGGAGGAGTCTAAGTGGCAGGGCAGATGAGTATGGTAGGCATCCTGGCTGGGGGAATAGGGGATGGCAAGGGGGACGGAGGAAGAACAACTAGGGACTGAAACCGACCCCAGTATCAGAGGCACTAGCAGAAAAGAGAGGACAAAGGAGGGGTGACCAAGGCAAGGGGACCTCCTGTTGGGAGAGGAAGAGACCACGAGAGTACCAGGGAGAGAGCAGATGGCTGCGGGTAGGGAGGAGGGAGGGAGCAGGGGTGGGACCAGGGGTGACATGGAGGGAACAAGTAGAGGGAACCAATAGGGAAGAGATGTAGGAGGGGTATCTACTAGGAATAGATTTGAGCCTCTGCTATAGAAGAGAGAGGGGGAGCAGAAACATACTGAAGGGCGAGGACAAGCGGGGCATGAGAGGGATGGCAACAGCTAGGGGAGGAGATAGTAAAGACGAAAGGGTAGAAGGCAGGCTAGTTAGGAAGGGGGGTGGTGACTGGAGGACAGAAGGCTACAGGAAGAGGGAAGGATGGGAGGGGCATCACTATCGGGGTAGAAGAGAATAGGGTCTCTAAATCGACAACAGTGGGGATAGGATAGGGGTTGGAAATCAGCAGAGGAGGAGGGGACGTCGACATGGGAAGCCCAGTAGGAAGTAGTCAGGCTGGGAAGGGGTTCAAGGGGGATGGGAGGAATAAGGCAGAGAAGGGGTGAGGCGAATGGGGTACAGATACAAAGTCACAGAGGGTGCAGCTGGCGGGGGTAATGGGCAGGGAAGATCGAATACTGGGATGGTGAAAGGGGCATTAGAAGGGAAAGGGGCTAAGGGATGGGGGGTACTCGTCCTATAGGATTGTATACTGAAAGGGGTGAGGTGGGGCGGAATGGGGGAAGGCACAGCCGTATTTGGGTTGAAGCTATCCCCAGGCTGACTGCAGGAAGGGCAGGGCAGGCACTGCTCAAGTGTGCAGTGAGGGGGAGGAAGAAACCTCATTTACTGTTGCATGTGGGTACAAATGACTTGGCGGGGGAGACTGTGGAAGTAGTGAGGGAGAGGTTCGAGTAGTTGGACAAGCAGTGTGAGGGGGTTGGGGAGTTGGTGACATTCTCGGAGTTACTCCCTGACCATGTGCAAGCATGGGGAGAAAGGGTAGGATTAAGGAGTTCAACAAGGGGCAGAGGGATTGGTGCCACACTAAAAATTATGGGTTAGTGACTAACTGGGGTAGGGTCTGGAGAAATAGTGACTTATATGCAGGGGACAGGGTACACTTGAGCAGGAAGGGGAGGGGAGTATTAAAGAGGGATTAGAGGGGTATATCTCTACTAAGGTGGATTTAAACTAATGAGGGGGGTGGCCAAAAGACTGAGGTTAGTAGAAAGGTCTGGACAGGGGAGCCTAATGAGCTCACCCCCCTAGATATAGGTAAAGGCGGAGGCGTAGTAACCCTGGGAGGGGGCGGGCAGAGTGGTCTGAGTGTAATACAGAAGGCACTGCCACCCGGTAAGAATAAGGAGGAGAAACGGTGTGGACTACCGGGAGGAAGGACACAGGCCAAGGAGGAGGAGTGTAAGGAGAAGTAGGGGTATGGGTGGAAGGTGTTCTCTCTTAATGCAAGAAGCCTGGGGAACAAAACTGCAGAGCTTCAGGTGCTCCTTTCAGAGGGGAAGGTGGACATTGCTGCAGTGACAGAAACTTGGGCCACAAAGTACCATGATTGGGGCTTGGCAATCCCGGAATACAGGAAGAACTGGGGGTTGGAAGGGAGAGGGTTGTATTGTGAGGGAAGGGATTAAATGCATATGGATGAGGGAGAAGAGGAGAGGACAGAGGCGCTTTGGGTGCAGCTCCTGCACTCCAGGGGCAGAAAGCTGAGGCTGGGAGTGGTGTACAGACCACCAGCCCAATCCGGAGAACTGGATGGGGAGTTGGCAGAGCAGATAAGGAGGGTGTGTAGAAAGGGGAGTGTGGTGATAGTGGGGGATTTTAACCTACCACGGGTTGACTGGAGCACCCCGTCACTAGCAGTACCAGGGAGCAGGTGTTTTTTGTTGCATTCCAGGACGGCCTTCTCACGCAATTGGTAAGTGGGCCTACAAGGCTTGGTAGCACTCTGGACCTAGTACTGGCACATGGGGAGGTGGTGAGGGAGGTAAAGGTGGAGGACCCACTAGCAGGTAGCGACCACCAAACAGTGTGGCTTGTTGTCGCGCTGGGCAGGGAAACAGGAGGCACGGGCACTAAGGTGGTGGACTTTATTAGGGTGGACTTTGGGGGGATGGGGGCAATACTGCAAGGAAGACTCCAGGATATAAGGCTGGGGATGGATGCAGAACAAAAGTGGGGAGTCATAAAAGACTGGGCTAATAAAGGCCACAGTAGCCTGCACCAGGGCCAGCAGTAAGAAGAGCAGAGGCAAGAAACCATGCTGGCTGAACAAGGAAATGCTGCAACGGGTGAGGGCAAAGAGGGTTGCATACTGGAAGTACAGGAGAACAGGGAAGGCAGAGGATAAGGAGGCTTTTGGGAGTTGGTCAAGAGAGGTTGCCAAGAAGGTGAAAAAAGCTAAGGCCTCCAGGCAATTAAGTTCTGCACAGGGCATAAAAGGAAGGGAAAATGACTTTTTTAAGTATGTCAGGGAAAAGAGGAACTGCAAGGAACATATTGTGAGAATAAAGTGGGGAAGGGATTGGCTGGAAATGGGGAAGGAGCAAGTGGAAATTCTAAATGAGTACTTCTGCTCCATTTTCACTAAGGAGAGAGAGATGGCCCACTACCAGAATGGGCTGGGGTGGTGGGGAAAGGGGGGTAAGAGGTACAGACAAAGTGATCACTGGAAGTAGGGTGCTAGAGGGGCTGAGGGCAGTAAGGGTGGACAAGGCACCAAGTCCCAATGCCATCCACCCCAGGGTGCTGAGGGAGAAGGCGAAGCTGTTGGCTGAGCCGCTTGCAGATCTGTTCAACACCTCCCTGGAAATGGGGTGTGTGCCCCAGAACTGAAGGGTGGCCCATGTGGTGCCCATACACAAGAGTGGGCCTAGGGAGGAGCCAGGAAATTATCGGCTGGTAAGTCTCATGTCTCATGTCCATAGTGGGTAAGCTTATGGAGCTGATACAGAAAGAGAGGCTGGTGGCATTCCTAGACAGTAATGGTCTCCAAGATGGGTGGCAACATGGGTTCATCTCAGGGAGGCCTTGTCAAATCAACCTAACAGAATATTGTGACTGGGTGACAAGGGAGTTGGACAGAGGCCATGCGGTACATGTCCTGTACTTGGACTTCAGTAAGGCCTTTGATACAGTGCCTCATGGGAGACTGGAGGGAAAGCTGATGGCAGTGGGGGTGGGGAAAAAGCTGACTAAATGGATAGAGAACTGGTTACAGGGGAGGGTGCAGAGGGTGGTGGTGGTGGGGGAGCTCTCGGCACCCAGAGCAGTGACAAGCAGGTTGCCGCAGGGGTCAGTGATGGGCCCGGTGCTATTTGGGCCTTTATCTCTGATATAGCACGTGGAGTGGGGAACAGGGTTAGTCTGTTCTCACATTATACCAGCTTGGGAGTGGTGGTGGACAAAGAGGACAGATGGGAAAAACTGCAGGGGGACCTAACCAAACTAGAGACATGGTTGGTAGAGTTGCAGCTAGGATTCAGTGCAAAGAAGTGCAAGGTGATGCACTTCTGGGCTAAGAACCAGAAGAGGGACTATTGGTTGGGGATCAGAGAGGAGGAGGAGAAGGACCTAGGGGTCTTGGTAATTGGGAGCATGAACAACTCAGCCCACTTCATGAGAGCAGCAGCGAAGGCAAACTGCATGCTGGGGTGCATCGCAAGGGGGTTCTCATCCAGACACAGGGATGTGATCCTACCTCTCTACAGATTATTGGTCAGACCGCACCTAGAGTACTATGTGCAAAACTGGAGGCCATACCTGAGGAGAGATATAAAGTTACTGGAGGGGATGCAAAGGAGGGCAACAAAAATGTTAAAGGGGATAAGGAAAGAAATATGAAGTTAGGCTGAAGGACCTGAACATGTACACACTGGAGGAGAGGAGGGATAGGGGGGATATGATTGAAGCGTTAACATACCTGAAGGGGTAACTAAACCTAGCACCGAGGGGGTGTTTAAACTGAGGAGTGGAAGAGAGACGAGCGGGCATGGACTAAGGTTGAAAGAGGGACGTTTCAGAAGGGAAATGAGGAGGCACTACTCCTCTGAGAGGGTGGTGTCTAGTTGGAATGCGTTGCCAGAGGGTGTGGTAACATGTAGGACAGTCAATAGCTTTAAGGAGGAGTGGGATAGAGCAAGAGTTGGTGGGCAGGGGCTGGGACAAGCGGGGAAGGAACTGAGGGGAAGGAGGCTGGGGCAGCTGCAATCTAGGGTGCTAGCTGCACACTCGGGCAGACTTATATAGACTAATTGGTATGTTCTGCTGGCAGATTTGTATGTTCATTTGTAAAATCACAGTGACTCTGTTCATGAGCAGAGGTCCTAAAATGCCTATGTTGAAAATTTGTTGACAAATATCCATAAAATGACTGTGTAACAAGCGTGCATGATACAGTTTCCATGCACCCTCGTAACTCCACAAATTTGTAGTATTTTCACTCCAGATTTTCAACATTGCCATTTTTTAAGATCTCCTTACGAACAGTACAGCTGTCATTTTTCACATCCTGCTCGAAATATGCGTTAATACATCTGGCGCAAAATACCACGGTTGCTGTGGGAAATCAATGTTCGGGACAGATTAAGAAAATCATAGTTACTGTGTCCATCAGCAGAGGTCACAAAATGCCTATGTTGAAATTTTGGTGAAGTAATTCTACTAAATGACTGTGTTACACGCATACATTGCAAAGTTTTCACGTACGCTCGGAAGTTTGAGCATTTTTAATACTTTCACTACAGATTTTCAACATTGCCTTCTCTTCACACCTCCCTATGAATGGTACAGCTGTCATTCTTCACATCCTGCCCGATCTGTGTTTTCATACACCTGGCACACAATGGCACGGTCGCTGTGGAAACTCTAATTTCAGGACACATTGACAAAATCAGAGTACCACTGTTCATGAGAAGAGGTCCCAAATGCTTTCATGAGGTGGGAGGCCACAAAATGCCCACACTGAAAATCTGTACTGCAAATACCAACACATGCCCGGGGCATTACGGTTTCTATCCATAACGTCCCATCCTGTACAGACGGACAGGCATCAGGGGTGTACCTTTGGAGTGTTGACTGTAATGCTCATGCCACTGCAACCCAACCCCACCCCACCCTGCAGCCACTGACAGGCATCGAGCTGTGCCTTGGACACTTTGGCCCCACAGTCCACCCCATTCTATACTGCACCCATTTCAGCATATGTCCTTATTGGGGGGGGGGACTGTAAAGCCGAACATCCCAAGACACACCTCAACACTTGTCAGTGTCTGCAGGAGAGGGTGAGGTGAAATGGCATGAACGTTATGGGCGACAACCCAAACACATGCCCCAATGCCTGTCCGTCTCTGCAGGGTGGAGGTGGGGCTGGAGTGAAGTTCATTACTTCACTGCCATTGCTACTCTGCATCTGTCTAACTCCAGCATTTCCAATGCTAATACCAGCAAGCAAACATTCGGCATTGACAAATGCTTGTTTCTTATTGGCAAGCCACTTATGAAAGCAGCGGAAATCTCATGTGAGAGTAGTATTAAGGGTAGCAAGGAGTTTAGAGCTGGTATAGAGAACCAGGTCATCAGCATATAAAAGGGTGGAACACAAAGAGACAGAAGTTATGTCATTCATGAAGATGGAAAATAACAGAGGGCCAAGTATGATGAAGCCTTGGGATACTCCAATGTTAATAGTAGAGAAGTTAGACGATACAGAGCCGTACTTGACAAATTAATGTCTGTCTGTTAGATAACTCTGGTACCAGGGAAGGGATCAAAGCAATGGAACTAAAGGGTAAACAGGGAGGAGAGGAGGCTCTGTGGGTCACCCTGGAGGCAGGAAATGGCACCACAATCCACGTGGGGGTTTGTATACAGACCCCCATCTCAGGGGGAGGCAATGGACAAGGGAATTATAAAAGGCATCCTTAGAATGGCAGAAAAAGGGGAGATATTGTTGATGGGGGACCTGAATATGCCAGATGTTAACTGGAGCACCTTTGCTGCAGCCACATCCAAGAGCAGGGTCATTCTTGATGCCCTACAGGGGGCATGCCTCAGACAGCTAGTGTTGGAACCCACTCGGGAGGGAGCAATCTTAGACCTGGTACTCTCAAATGAGGACACAGAGAGGATCTTGGATTTAGAAGTGGGTAGCCAGCTGGGAACGAGCGATCACCAAACAGTGTGGTTCACAATAAACACAGCCATAGAGTCAGGCCATACAAAAGCAAGGGTACTGGACTTTAGGAGGGCTGACTTTGGGAAAATGGGAAAGTGCCTCAGAAAAGCACTAGCAAATGGGCAACAAGGAGGGGTGGAGGAACAATGCGGAAAAATCAAGAATGCCATCACAGAGGCAACAAGCCTTTGTGTGAAACAAATCAGCATAACAAAATGAAGGAAAAAAACACTATGGTTCTCTAAAGAGGTGGCGGAGAAGGTTAGGGAAAAAAGGTAGCATTCAGAAAGTATAAGGAGACACAGATGGAGCAGGACAGAGAACTGTACCAGTTAAAGCAGAAGGAAGTGGGGAAGGCAGTCAGAATAGCAAAGGCCCAAACTGAGGAAAAGATATCCCACTCAGTTAAGAAGGAAGATAAAACTTTTATAGGTACATTAGGGAGCAAAGAAAGACCAAGGGAGGGATAGTGAGGCTTAATAAAGGGAAGGGGGTGGGCAGAGGGTGACAGTGAAAAAGCAGGGACACTGAACGAATACTTCTGCTCAGTATTCACAAAAGAAGAAGAGGAGGGGGAGGTACCTAAACCAAACAATAGAAGCACTCTGAATAGGAGGATCGATACCAGTCCATCCACAGAAGAAAGGGTCCTGAAAGAACTCCTAAAACTGAAGGTGGACAAGCAATGGGGCCTGATGGGATTCACCCCAGAATTCTAAAAGAACTAAGGGGAGAAGTAGTGACACCACTGATTACCCTTTTTAACAAATTATGAGAGGATGGTGTGGTACCTAAGGACTGGAAGAGGGTGAATGTGATTCCCCTTCACAAAGGTGGAAGCAAAACAGAGGCAGAAAACTACAGACCTGTTAGTTTGACCTCAGTGGTAGGGAAAATGATGGAATCACTTCTGAAGGAAATAATTGTTGCACATATAGAGGCCAGTGGGGCACAGGACCCAAGGCAACATGGATTCACAGTGGGAAGGTCATGTCAGACAAATCTAATCTATTTCTTTGACTGGGTGACCAAAATAGTAGACCAGGGAGGGGCTGTGGACATGGCCTACTTAGACTTTAGCAAGGCATTTGACACTGTCCCACATAAAAGATTAATAAACAAGTTAGCCAGCCTGGGAGTGGGTCCCAGGGTTGTAACCTGGGTAAAACATTGGCTGGATAACAAGACGCAGAGGGTAATAGTAAATGGAGTTCACTCTGAAGAAAGGGGGTTTTTAGTGGTGTACCACAGGGTTCAGTACTGGGACCGGTCCTCTTTAATGTCTTTATAGGTGACATTGCAGAGGGACTGGAAGGGAAAGTATACCTTTTGCAGACGACACGAAGATCTGCAACAGGGTTGATAGACAAGAGGGGTGGAAAGGATGAGAAGGGACTTGGCAAGGTTGGAGGAATGGTCCAAAGTATGGCAGCTTGCCGGCCCGGTGGCACAGAGGGTTGAGGCACTGGACACCTTACCTCACACCACCCCAGCAACCTGGGTTCGGAAACAACCTCAGGTCATTGGGATGCTGGCTTGGGGGGGGGGGCGGAGCAGGACTGAGCATGCCGGTGGGCAGCTCTCCTCTCATGAGGGTGGACTGGTGTCCCCCGTAGTTCCACTCCCAACGGGTGGAGGTTCAGTGGGTAGCGTAGGTGGAGAGGGGGTGGCAAAAGCATCAGGAGGCGGAAGGGGCTGAGCTGGCACCACGGGGTGCAAAGCGTGCCTCCACATGCTTGCACGGCTGTGTGCCAGGGCCTCGGGGGAGGTAGGGGAGAAATTCCACACAAAAAATAAAATATAAAAAATAATGCGTATGTGTCTCGTCGCCAGTTAGCAGGAGGAGGTGACTGGGACAAAATAGCTAAATTAAAAAAGTATGGCAGCTTAGATTCAATGCAAAGAAGTACAAAGTAATGCACCTGGGAAATAAAAACCCAGGGGAAGAGTACACAATGTTGGAGGAGGTACTAACAACAACAAAAATGGAAAGGGACCTGGGGGTAGTCATATCAGATGACCTAAAGGCAGGCAAGCTATGTGAGAAGGCAGTAAGGAGGGTTGGGGGATACTGGGATGCATAGGGGGAGGCATCACCTGTAGAAAACAGGAAGCTTTTATCCCTCTGTACAGACAGTTGGTGAGACCCCATCTAGAATACTGCATGCAGTTTTGGAGATCCCACCTCCCCAAGGACATAGACAGGATGGAGGCAGTCCAGAGGAGGGCTACTAAAATGGTGCTGGGTCTGCACCAGAAGCCATACGAAGAGAGACTAAAGGAGCTTAATATGTATACCCTTGAGGAAAGGAGGGAGAGGGGGGACATGACAGAAACAATACCTCAAGAGAATCAACAAAGTCCAGGAGGGTAGCATCTTTCACAAAAAGAGATGTGCAAGAACAAGTGGGCACAATTTGAAGATAGAGGGGGGACAGCTCAGGGGCAATGTGAGGAAGTATTTTTTCAGAGAGGGTGGTGGATGCATGGAATGGCATTCCTGAGGAGGTTGTGGGGTCAAAAACAGTGGGGGAATTCAAGAATGTATGGGACAGACTCAAAGCAATTCTAGTGGGGGTAAGAGGAAGTAGGCTGTTGGTTAACTAGGATCTGCAGTTTATCCAATAGGTAGGGAAATGGGCAACTGGGTGGGCAAAGTGGTCCTTATCTGCCATCATCATCTATGTTTCAAGTTAATCACTTCAGTAGAGAAACCAAGAGAGAACATTTCTGATGAGAGGAGAGAGTGATCTACTAGATCAAAGGCCTTGGTAAGGTCTATAAAGACCGCACCTGTAAGAAGACCATTATACATGGTGATCTTAGCATTGTTTATAAATTTGAGAAGGGCAGTGGTAGTACTGTGACCCTTTCTAAAGCTGTGCTGTGCCACAGAGAGGAGTTTTCTATTATGAAGATACTTAAGAGTTTGTTCGGAGACCAGTTTTTCCAGACATTTGCTTAAGACCAAGAGAATGGCTATGGATCGGTAGTTGGAAATGGATTAGGGGGTCACCCTTTTTAAGAACAGGGACTATCCTGGCTATTTTCCATATTTTAAGAACAATCCCAGAGCCAGAGGGATAGGTTAAAGATTTTAGCAAGGAGAGGGGCAGCAAGTTTGAGCAGTCTAGGCTCCAGGCCATCAGCACCAGCACTTGTGCAGTCAGAGATAGTTGTTGAGCTTGTGAACAGCTTCATGAGTAATTTTGCGTAAGCAGAAACTGGAAGTAGAGTTAGGTAGCTCAGATTGTGTCGGAGGAGTCCGTGTACTTCGATAGGTCAGTAAAGTGGTTGTTGAAGGCTTCTGCAATAGTGATTGGGTTGTTACAATGTGTTCCGTTTAACACCATCTCATTAGAATGTTGGTTCCAAAGTTTATACCTTGAACAACAGAGTAAGGAGGGTGTTGTATGGGGCAGCTAGCCCAAAACGTAGAACTCCTCCAAACAGACAGCCCTCTAAAGGCACAAACCACCCTGCACTAGCAAAATATATACGAATGGAGGAAGGCAGTTGCCGTAGCACTGGGTTAGTGAGCACTTGTTGTTTAAAACCACAGTAAATTCCATTCAGATGTATTTTGCTATTGCAGTGTCATTAGAATGCTGGGCATGTTTGTAACCTAAAAAGTTATTTATGTGGGCCCAGAATGTCTTGGGGTCCCCACCATTGTTTTGCAGTAGGTTTTTTACAGTAAGAGCTCTTGGACAGACGTATAGCCCTCTTGCTAGTGTTATATTTAGTCCAATAATCAGCCAGGTCAGCCTGTGAACCCAAGGCCCTATATCTGGACCAGCTCTTATCCCTAACTTTACATAAAGCTAGTAGTTCTTTGTGCATCCATTTGGTAGGAGTTCCACGGATTCTACGAGATATCTTAGGGGTGTGCAGGTCCTGAAGGGAGCATAACTGGGATAAAAAGTAATTTAGAGCTTGATCTACATTGTTGGAGGAATACAGTGCAAGCCAATCTGTATTAGCAACATCTTGCAGGAAGGTACTAGGGTTGAGTTTAGAGTATTCCCAAAGGTGATAACCTTCGGGAGGGTCATCGGTCCTAACTCTCACCCCATTCCATGGGTAAGGAAGCTGAGATGATACAGTATAGGAGAATGTGGTGAGAGTTCGGGCCTACAACCCCAAGGCACACCCCAACGCCTGTTATTGTGCGGAGGGTTTCGGGGTGGTAGGCTTGGGAACCCTAACATTGCATTTCCATACTTTTGTGGCTGTAATAGGAACCTTAACCGATGCATTAACAGAGATCTTCCCCTGTGTCAGTCTTCACCATTCATCACTGATGGGTGATTGGCTGGAGACAAACCCTGTGGGAGCTTTTTTTTTGTAGGAGGGAGGAGCCCGCACTGCCCATGAGGCCGACGCACTGTGTGGTGCTCGTGGGTTGGCCAGTAATGGTCGTTGGCTCCTCCTCCACCTCAGTTGTGCTTCTCCTGCCATTGAGACAGCACCTCGCCAGCAGCTCTGATTTTCTATTGAACACTATGGCCTCAGTCTGATGGTCGAAGCCACAGTCCTCGGAGTCGTTGCTCCTTGGGGCCGTTCTCTATGCCGAGCTTCTTCGACACCGATTGACGCTGTCGACTCCGTCTCAGTTCAGTAGCGCACTCTGCACCATTTATAAACCAGCTGGTAAGATCTTTCCTTTTTATTAAGCGGCATCGAGTCTTTACTGGTTTTTATGTTTAGTTACTGTCGCATCATGCCTAGTCCTCGGGACAAGAAACATTCAAAGAAAACGTGTCAGCTCCCTATGCATTGGTGTCCTTGCGGCCGGCAAATCTCCGTTACCAACCAGCATGATGTTTGTCTTACCTGTCTTGGACCCCAGCACAACATGGACACCTGCAACACCTGCTTTTTTATGGACCGACATGTTCTGGAGCACCGCACATTAAGTCAGCAAAGCTCTGCCGACTTTCGGGGGGCGCCGTTGTTCTCGTTGGTCCAAGCGCAGGACTCTCACCCCTTCCTCCGGGTAACTTCCCGGGTCTACACAGTCAGGTGAAGAAGGGACCTCCTCTTCTTCTTGCCTTGCCATAGAGGAGGTCTCTACCACGGTGCTGGAGGTCCAGTCTGGCTCTACTTGGGGCCGAGCCGGGAACACAGCTCTGGCAGTCACCTCTTTGGAGGTGCAGGCTCCCCCGTTAGGGCCCATGGCTGCGTGTCCCAGCGCGGGTTGTTCCTCGGCACTGCCTTGGATCCTGGAGCCATTCGCAGCTCCAGTGATCGGGGCGGCGCCATGAGGAGTGCAGGGCCAGCCCGTGCTGTTGCTTGCAGCACTGCAGGCGGGAGAGTCTCCGAGCCCGCCAGTCTGGAACTCTTCTGGATCATCTCCTCTTTGGAGCCAGATGATTTGGAGGCTGATACGGACTGGCAGCCTGACTCCTCTGAGTCAGAAGGTTCTCCATGGCCTAGTACTCTTGCGCCTCCCCAGGTGCTCCCTCCTGCGGCTCTGGCAACTGCGCTCCATGCTGACTCTCGAGTCAATGGCAGCTCAATGGGGAAGGTGTGAGCTGGTGGTCCCACTGCTGCGGGGGTGGTGGTCTGGGCTTTGGTGGAGGGGCTGGCTGCCATCCCCAGTGCCATCCCCTCTATCAAGGTCAAGACCTCCCTCCTATGTGACTCTCCTCGGGGCTTTGACAGAATTGGGAGGTTCTTTGGCACAGGGTATGAGGAAGAGGGCTTCCTCAGAGTCAACGGGGTTGAGGGGACGGGGTGAGGGACAGCGGCACCCCTCCGTGGCCCTCTGGGGCCTGGGTAGGAGCTGCTGTGCTGAGCCCTGGTTCTCTCCCTTGTCCCCTTCAAGGGAGTCCTCATTGTGGGGGCTGGGGAACCCCCTTCTGGATCCACGCAGCCCCAGTCCCCTCATAGGGAAGCTTCCCCTGCAGGGCTTAGTCCCAACCACTTTACTTTTCTTAACAGGACGGTGACTTTACAGACCTGCAGATTCCATGTTATGCCAGGATTGCCTGTTGGGTCCTCCAGCCCTGGCAGAGGCACATCATGTACGCTGACAGGTTCGCCCATGCCTTTGCATCCAGCTGCTCCTCTCCCAGGCCATGTTGGTCCTTCAGGGCCTTTGACATGGGAGCAGTTCAGATCACGGGCTGCGGATTTCCCCCAGTACATTAGGGCTATGGACGAACGGGTCTTTCGACCAGTTTCCTCTCCGCAGTCAGAGTCTGACTCTGCAAGTTCCTTGGCCTCCTTGTCTTCCTCCACTGAGGAAGAGGAGTTCTCCATCCACGTGTCCTCTTTCACTGACCAAACCTAGTATCAGTGCTTCCTAGCAAGGCTGGTCAGGGGCTTGCATATCGCCTATTTTGCCCATCAAAATACCAGGCGTTCGATGCAAGCCTTCTTGGGCGAGTTCAGGGCACACCATTTGGTGGTCCCTTCCTGGTCAATTCCCTTCCAGGAGGCATCGTACAGCACCTGGCAACTTCTATATGCCACAGTTCCAGCCCCCATGGACTGCAGGAGATGGTATTGTGCACCCCAGGGGTCACCAGGCTCTCTGCTTCATCCTACTTTGGGACCGATGTGTCTGGACACCCCTGCCTGGCACAGACGCCCAGTCCGTGACCGACTGCTGGATCCTGACTCTGCGGAGTTAGATCATCAGGGATGGAGAGTTTTCTCCTCTGCACAGATGGTACTATCCATTGTTTCACATCAGGCGCACCACACTGCCTATAATGGGCATTGGTGGGCAATGCTGGGCCAGGCACTGGAATTGCTGCCCGATTTGGAGGCTACCCTGTGTCACAACCCCACTCAGCAGGTCAGGCCCTCTGCTCCACTGTGCTAACCTCTGAGCACAGTATTGTGAACAGGAACAGAAAAGGGTAACCCTCCTTTCTGTTTTGTGGGTTCGAATCACCTTTGGTCTCAAGTTCTGGAGGGATTCAAACTGTGAAACTCTTGCTAGCGTACCCAATGTACTGGCTCAGATAATTCTGCTCTTTGGGGAAATGCCAGATATCTTTTGCCAAGGGCACCTAACCAGGTATACAAAATGAACCCTTAAAAACTCTATGAAAGATCTCAGATAAACTCTTACCTTTTCCCAGTTTGGTATACCGTTAAGCTTATGCACAGTGTCAACTTTAACCATATATGCTTCACTTGTCAAAGAAAGAATTTCGAAGGCACACCAAGCAGTCTCTTTAAAATAGAGATTTACTTTAAAATAGATAAAAATGAATAATGTAAACACAGAACAATATATCACAACGCATACAATCACTTAAAAGAACAAGGTTTAAAAAAGTGTAAATTCCTACCATCAGACAGTTAGACTTGTCTCTCTAGTGTATATCTTCTAACAGTGCTTGAAGTAGATGTTGTTGATTCAGAGCGTCCAAACAAGAAATGTCTCTAAAGGTCAGCCACAGCATAATTAAAAACTGTCTTTGAACCTGCCTACTCCATGATGTCACCCAGCTCCTCCTCTGTTTATTAAAAATTATACAACCAAGATGTCGTATCACACAGGAGGTATTTTAAATAACATGACATAAGCAAAAACTAATTTCCAATATGACTCTTTGATCTGTAGTGGTTTCCTGCTCCTCCTTGATCCAGTGGTTTTTCTGCTCTTCAAAGACATCAAAGGACTTTCTAATGACTAACTCTGCCAGATCTCACTGAGGTGTACTATGTTTTGAAACACCAGGTGAAATTAACTGAGCTTCTGCTGAAGATGTCATAAAATGGATATTTTAGTTCCTGGCCTTCAAAGCACAGCTCAACAAGACCATAAAATGCGAGTCTTTGGAAGTTAATCACATTACAGAGATCTGCTATTTAACATATCCTGTCCTTTGAAGTGATACCTGGGGGGAGGTCATCCCAGGAGCACAGGATTTTCTCATGACAGACAATCACACTACATTTTTTTATATTACAAAAATCATACAGTAATCAGAACCAGTTGTCCAAGTGTCACACCCTGCAAGCCATAGCCCTATGTGCTATAGGTCTGGAGCTAGCAAAGCACCAGTCAAGGGCATCTTACGACACCAATGAAGTCGCTTCATGACTTGCAGGGACAGCGTTCTGCATTAGGCGGACAGCGTGGCTTCGCTTTTTGAAGTTGTCACCCTTGGCCTGGTGTAGGTTACTGGCCTCCTCCTTCCGGGGGGCCCATCTCTTTTCCCACAAGGCAAAGACGGGAATTACAGGGGTGCCTTCCTTCCCCCAGGGGACCCAGTCTCGCCCAGAGCAGTCCCAGGCCTAACTGGCCGGTGGAGGGTTCCCCCCCATGGGGGCTGAGGGGTGCTAATCTCTCAGAGATTTACTGGGCCCCCTTTGGGGGGGGGGGCTCTTTACTCACCTACCAGTGATGAATGGTGAAGATTGACATAGGGAAGATATGAAAATTATATATCTACTGTAATTCTTGATCTTGCTGTGTATCTTCACCATTCATCACTGAATCCCACTTTCCCCTCACAAGGCCTCAGTCCTAGGGCCATGCACTCTCCCTGCTCACCCTCTTTCACGGGGATCTGCTGGGGTTCTTCCCCTTCCTTCTACTCATGACCTCCTAGGAGACTTCTGAGACAGTCTCAGAGGAGGGCGAGTAGGGGCTGTGTCTGGGCCAATGCAGGGACTTCTAGTGGGCCCTTCCCCCTTTATCCTGGGTCTGATCTCAGGGGTCGACTAATCCCCTGGGGGTGCGCCAACCCTTGGGTCCCCTGGGATGGGGGGTTCCGGGGCTGACTGGAACTCCCGATGCCCCACCCTTGTTGTTATAGCCCTTGCTGTCTCCTTCCCCTTTGGGAAGGGATGCATTAAATAGTTGGGATCCCCTCTCAACCCTGTGGGTTCTCCTGATAAATGGTAACAGGGAAGGGACAGGGAATCCCATAGGGGTTAAAGGTTTGAGAGGGGGGGCCTATCCATCTTAGGATTCTCCTGAGTTTTCTCTGAATCTTTCCAAGTTGGGTTCTGACCTCCTGGAAGATCTGCTCTTGCCAGCTCTGTATTCTGGATGGGTTTTTGCCTCCCCCCCTTTTCTTCCTGTCCCCTTAATTTCTCTCTCTCTGTCTTTCCTTCTATTTTACCTCCCTTCCTGCCCTTCTGGTCGTCCAGGGACTGGGGCCTTTTTGGCCCATAACCTCCCTGGTCCTCTGTCCTCTGGTTAGCCTATTTCTTTTTCAGTTTACATCCTTTCCTTTTGCTGTCTCTCAGGGCTCCCTTGCCCCACCCTTATTTTTTCTGTCAGCTTTTTTCCTCTGTCTCTCCGGCATGCAGAACTGAGGTGGAGGAGGAGCCAATGGCCATTACTGGTCAACCCGCGAGCGCCACACAATGCATCAGCCTCATGGGTGGTGCCGACAGCACCTGGTCCTCCCTCCCTACAAAAAAAAAAAGGTCCCGCAAGGTGCTTGTCTCCAGCCAATCACCCACCAGTGATGAATGGTGAAGATATACAGGAAGATCAAGAATTATGGTAGGTATGTAATTTTCATTTTTTTGCAATGAATTTCCTTACTTTTTGAGAAAGTGTAATTTTATCCTTATGTGGTTGTAGTGTATTGTGGGAGCACAGAGCCCTCTGGGCCCTATGCTTCCATGCATGCATATTGTAATTGTCCCTGATTTTCATGTGGGAACGCAGGGCCCTCCAGGCCCTTCACTCCTATCTAACCATAAGTGTAGAGACATTGCAATTAACCCTCATCTTCCTGTGGGAGCGCAGCCCCATGACTGCATAATGGAGGGCCCTGCGCTCCCATTACTGCATAATGGTATCCATATGTGGGAATGCAGGTCCCAGAGCCCTGTGCTCCCATCTATCCATAAGTGTAGAGACACAGTGCAGGGCTAGAAACATTCCAAGTAACCCTTGCGCAGCAAATGGAACAGTATCACAGTAACCATAGCGACAGTGGAAAAAATTCCACCACAGTTGTAATCAAGGCCTGGCAACCTGCCTACTTGTTTAGTACACCTAAAGGTGTACTAATGCTGTGTTTAGTGAAAAATCCATATCTTGAAGCGTTTTTGAGATATAGCTGCCGAAAGGTACCACGACCGCTCCGATGTTATCCTATTAGAAATGTCTAAATTTTGGAATGTTATAACTATGGAACAGCTGTAAATTTTATCACCAAACCAGCAAAAGCCACATCTGTGGGGCAAGCCTTTTGTACCCTGAAAATGTCAGCCCAAAAGATCAAACCATTTGTTTGCTATGGCATGGCAAAGAAACAGGCATTGCTGGCAAAGTAGTGTCACAAATTTGCAACATTTTCACAAATTTTGCAAAAGCTGACACTGAAACTGTCACAAATTTGCAATGCTACGTTTGTGAAACGTTCGCAAAAGTAGTGTCAGAAATTTGCAATATGTCCAATGGCCAAATAAACATATTTCCAAGCATTATTTTTAAAATTTAACGCCAGGATCATGTTCCTTGGGCCCTGATTAGGTAAACGCAACTGTTGGTATTTACAAAGGAGCAGTATTTTTTTAATTACAGTGTTTTTTTACCCATCGCTAACTGAAAACCAGATGGTGGCAGCACGACACTACTGAACTCATTTGCGGCAGTAAAAATGTGCTTTTGCAAAAGCAGAAAGTGCTTTCGCACAGCACATCTATTTTTTCCCATAGACTATAATGGGAAACTTTAATAACTTTTGAATGGATTAATATTTTTTCATCAAACCTTCATAAGGTACATCTGCAGCCCAGACCCCATGTACTCTACCAATTTTAGACTAGACCCCAAAGCCATTTTGAAGATGCGGCCGAGCAAAGAATTTGCACCTAAATGGCAAATTTCACATTCTTTGGCACTCCGCAGCTCTGCAACTGCACCACTGACTGGAACGAAAGTTGCCAGATCCAGAGATCTATAGTACCAGACGGCACATGAAAAATGTTGGACACATCAGTCATGTGGTTGCAAAGTTAATAAAGTGTAAAATTTTGGGTTTAACATTGAAGTGGCCGGGCAACCATAATTATAGTTGCACTACCGTGCCACTATAATATATATAAATTGCAAAAAAGTTCATGTTCCAGTTAGGGTTAAAGACACAAAAGTAGGGAAATGTGGCGTTAGGGTTTCCAACCCTAACATCCTAACCCCTCACGGCACACACCAACAGATGTTGGGGGTGTGCCTTGGAGTAGTCAGCCCTAACGCTCAGCCCATTCTCTTATAATATACCCATCCCCACTTATTTACTTATGAAATGGGGTGAGTGTTTGAGCTGATGACCCCAAGACACACCCCCGACGCCTGTTGGTGTATGCAGGGTGGTGGGTAGGGTGTTAGGTTTGGAAACCCTAATGCCACATTTCCCTACTTCTCTGGCTTTAACCCTAACTAGAGCATTAACACAGTTTTTTGCAATATATATAAATTCATTGCAAAGCAAACTTCACTAATACATCAATTAGGGTTAAACTAACAAAAGTAGGGAAATGAGGCATTAGGGTTTCCAACCCTAACACCCCCCAACCCAACCGTACCACCACACCCCACCCTCCACAGACCAACAGGCATCGGGATGTGCCTTCAGGTTGTCGGCCCTAACGCTCACCCCATTCTATGTGTAAGGAAGTTGGCATGGTACAACATAAGAGAATGGGGGTGAGCATTAGGGTCGACAACCTCAAGGCACACCCTGGCAGCCTGTTGGTCTGTAGAAGGGTGGGAGTGAAATGGTGTGAGGGTTGGGTGGAGGGGTATTAGGATTGGAAACCCTAATGCCTCATTTCCCTACTTTTGTTGCTTTAACCCTAACTGATGCATTAACAAAGTTTTTGCAATGAATCTCCTTACTTTTTGAGAAAGTGTAATCTTACTCTTATATGGCTGAGCGCAGCACTCCCATCAGTCTATAGTGTGCTCCCATGCATGCATATTGTAATTGTCCCTGACTGGGTTCTGTGCTCCTATCTAACTATAAGTGTAGAGACATTGTAATGAACCCTCATCTCAGCCCTGCACTTCCATCACTACATAATGGTATCCATATGGTATCCTGTGAACATGGCGACCATGATTGGGTGCAGGGCTCGAAACAGCCAGTTTCAAACTAGGACAGCCGGTTTTTGAAGTTCGCCTGTCCTGGGGACAGGCGGTTTACATTTGCAGCCCGGAGTATTGAGCTGGGCACTAGGACCCAGCGGCAGACGGGAGGTTTCCGGACAGCATCGACGTCATGACGCCTAGCTCCGCCTGCCGAAAAGTGCAGCTCCACTCGCCCATTCCCACTGACTGAGGGTCAAGTGACTGCAGCTACTAGCATCACCTGACCTCTCAGCGAGCGGAAAAAACTGACTGGCGCCGACTCGCGCTCCTCACTCTCACTAGTCTGGCCATAGGGTGAGGAGCGCAGAGTGAGGAGAGCGCGAGCGAGCGAGTGGGGAAAAAATCAGAAATTTAACAGCCCTTCTCAGGGCTCTAGCATTTGGGGGCTGCTGGTACTTGGAGGAGGACAGGGAAGGGATTTATTTAGAAAGTAAAAAAAAAGACTTCTGTAAATTCTCAACAGCCCTTCTCAGGGCTCTAGCATTTGGGGGCTCAGTTTGTGTGCATCAGTCCTGCTGGTACTTGGAGGAGGAGAGGGGGGGTGAACAAGGGATTTATTTAGAAAGTGGAAAAAAAAAAAGACTTCTGTAAATTCTCAACAGCCCTTCTCAGGGCTCTAGCATTTGGGGGCTCAGTTTGTGTGCATCAGTCCTGCTAGTACTTGGAGGAGGAGAGGGGAGGTGAACAAGGGATTTATTTAGTTGGTCTCAAAAGTGAAAAAAAAGACTTCTGCAAATTCTCAACAGCCCTTCTCAGGGCTCTAGCATTTGGGGGCTCAGTTTGTGTGCATCAGTCCTGCTGGTACTTGGAGGAGGAGAGGGGAGGTGAACAAGGGATTTATTTAGAAAGTGAAAAAAAAAGACTTCTGTAAATTCTCAACAGCCCTTCTCAGGGCTCTAGCATTTGGAGGCTCAGTTTGTGTGCATCAGTCCTGCTGGTACTTGGAGGAGGAGAGGGGAGGTGAACAAGGGATTTATTTAGTTAGTCTCAAAAGTGAAAAAAAGACTTCTGCAAATTCTCAACAGCCCTTCTCAGGGCTCTAGCATTTGGGGGCTCAGTTTGTGTGCATCAGTCCTGCTGGTACTTGGAGGAGGAGAGGGGAGGCGAACAAGGGATTTATTTAGTTAGTCTCAAAAGTGAAAAAACAGACTTCTGCAAATTCTCAACAGCCCTTCTCAGGGCTCTAGCATTTGGGGGCTCAGTTTGTGTGCATCAGTCCTGCTGGTACTTGGAGGAGGAGAGGGGAGGTGAACAAGGGATTTATTTAGAAAGTGAACAAAAAAGACTTCTGTAAATTCTCAACAGCCCTTCTCAGGGCTCTAGCATTTGGGGGCTCAGTTTGTGTGCATCAGTCCTGCTGGTACATGGAGGAGGAGAGGGGAGGTGAACAAGGGATTTATTTAGTTAGTCTCAAAAGTGAAAAAAAAGACTTCTGCAAATTCTCAACAGCCCTTCTCAGGGCTCTAGCATTTGGGGGCTCAGTTTGTGTGCATCAGTCCTGCTGGTACTTGGAGGAGGAGAGGGGAGGTGAACAAGGGATTTATTTAGAAAGTGAAAAAAAAGACTTCTGTAAATTCTCAACAGCCCTTCTCAGGGCTCTAGCATTTGGGGGCTCAGTTTGTGTGCATCAGTCCTGCTGGTACTTGGAGGAGGAGAGGGGAGGTGAACAAGGGATTTATTTAGTTAGTCTCAAAAGTGAAAAAAAAGACTTCTGCAAATTCTCAACAGCCCTTCTCAGGGCTCTAGCATTTGGGGCTCAGTTTGTGTGCATCAGTCCTGCTGGTACTTGGAGGAGGAGAGGGGAGGTGAACAAGGGATTTATTTAGAAAGTGAAAAAAAAAAGACTTCTGTAAATTCTCAACAACCCTTCTCAGGGCTCTAGCATTTGGGGGCTCAGTTTATGTGCATCAGTCCTGCTGGTACTTGGAGGAGGAGAGGGGAGGTGAACAAGGGATTTATTTAGTTAGTCTCAAAAGTGAAAAAAAAGACTTCTGCAAATTCTCAACAGCCCTTCTCAGGGCTCTAGCATTTGGGGGCTCAGTTTGTGTGCATCAGTCCTGCTGGTACTTGGAGGAGGAGAGGGGAGGTGAACAAGGGATTTATTTAGTTAGTCTCAAAAGTGAAAAAAAAGACTTCTGCAAATTCTCAACAGCCCTTCTCAGGGCTCTAGCATTTGGGGGCTCAGTTTGTGTGCATCAGTCCTGCTGGTACTTGGAGGAGGAGAGGGAGGCGACAAGGGATTTATTAGTTAGTCTCAAAAGTGAAAAACAGACTTCTGCAAATTCTCAACAGCCCTTCTCAGGGCTCTAGCATTTGGGGGCTCAGTTTGTGTGCATCAGTCCTGCTGGTACTTGGAGGAGGAGAGGGGAGGTGAACAAGGGATTTATTTAGTTAGTCTCAAAAGTGAAAAAAAAGACTTCTGCAAATTCTCAAAAGCCGTTCTCGGGGCTCTAGCATTTGTGGGCTCAGTTTGTGTGCATCAGTCCTGCTGGTACTTGGAGGAGGAGAGGGGAGGTGAACAAGGGATTTATTTAGAAAGTGAAAAAAAAAAGACTTCTGTAAATTCTCAACAGCCCTTCTCAGGGCTCTAGCATTTGGGGGCTCAGTTTGTGTGCATCAGTCCTGCTGGTACTTGGAGGAGGAGAGGGGAGGTGAACAAGGGATTTATTTAGTTAGTCTCAAAAGTGAAAAAAAAAGACTTCTGCAAATTCTCAACAGCCCTTCTCAGGGCTCTAGCATTTGGGGGCTCAGTTTGTGTGCATCAGTCGTTCTGGTACTTGGAGGAGGAGAGGGGAGGTGAACAAGGGATTTATTTAGAAAGTGAAAAAAAAAAAAGACTTCTGTAAATTCTCAACAGCCCTTCTCAGGGCTCTAGCATTTGGGGGCTCAGTTTGTGTGCACTAGTCCTGCTGGTACTTGGAGGAGGAGAGGGGAGGTGAACAAGGGATTTATTTAGTGTAAGTCAAGTCTCAAAGCAGTCAGACACTGTACCTGTAGTACACCTAAAACTCTCTCAAAGCCAAAAGACACCTTGTGATCTGCAAGTCTCATCATCTCTGACTCTAAATAAAAAAATATATCTTGAGTGTACAGAGAGGTGAAGGCAAGGCTCTATTAAAGCTTATTGTTCACTCAGCCTGTGTAAAGCCCTCCAGAGCTTGAACCTTGAAGATAGATACTGACAGACTTACTGTACTACTACTAATTTAAACTAGCCCCTGTCAGCCTGCTGTTGTGCTCTGCCACTGGACTAACTGAATAAAAGTAAAATTGAGTGACACTGTGACAACTTCAAGAAGGCACTGTCAAAGGGAGAGGAGGGGATTAAATTACAAAACAGGTTGACAGCAGGATACCCCTCAGGTTTTAGTTGTGAAATCTGAGCGGGAGGAAAATATAAATATTAAACTCCTTTGTCCGGGGTTTTACAGGGAGGGAAAGAAAACTAAACAGACTGTTCACGTCTTCTAATATCTCTGATCATCACTTCACTGTAGTGTCCACTGTCTTCAGAGTGCTTACTGTACTTAAATTGTACTAGCTAAGTAAACCAAAAGGGGAAAAAATGTCTTTGTTAAAGTTTGGCTTTAAAAAATTACAGGAAAGCCTTCGGTTTCAAGCCAAGAGGGAGGAAACTCGGGTTCTTCCATGTGTACTGCTTCTCCATTACTGATAGACTCAGTAGCACCAACTACTCACCCCACCATTGTGGCCACAGATGTGACAACTTGTAGTGCCAGTGCTGATATGCCAGCAACTCTGACTACTGTTGAAAGTGGCGGGAGTCCCGGGGCCAAAAGAAAAAGGGGGTTCCAGGAGACCTGTAAGAAAAATAGGGAGTGGCTACTATATGAGCCTGATGTGGACAAGACCTGCTCATACTGCAAAAAATACTTAAGGGAGACAAACACTTTCATGAGTGGCTGTAAGAGTATGAGACTTGAAAATGTACGAGCTCATGAACTCTCCAAACCTCATAAATTAGCCAATGAAAAAAATACTGTGTCTAACACAGACCCTTCCAACTTAGCAATAGAACGAGGAATAATACAAATGGAAAAAAATGAGGCGACACAAGTGGAACATTTGTTTAGAACAACTCTTTATTTGATTAATTCAGAACGCCCATTCACAGATTTCCCTGGCATCTTAGAATTATAACATGTAAATGGTGCAAATGTCGGAGTCAGTTATAGAAGTGACAAACAGGCAGCAACGTTCACACATTTTATTTCAGAATCAATAAGGATAAAAGATGCAAAACTGGTTAACAGTAACACTTTCATCTCTGTCCTATGTGACTCGAGCACTGATGCCTCAGTAATAGAAGAGGAGGCAGTCTATATTAGGACAATGGAAAATTTCCGTCCAGTTAACAAATTTGTTTCCCTTCAGCCAGTCTGTATTCCAAATGGTGAAAGCATTTATAACTCAATAGGTGATGCCTTAGAATTCACCTTGGACTGTAAAGACTGGAAAGAAAAAATTGTTGCTTTTGGATCTGATGGGGCACCCGTCATGTTGGGTAAAGTGACTGGGGTGTTTGGCAGGATTTTGAAAGATGTATCTCATTTGTTAGGGATTCAGTGCAGTGCCCACAAGTTGGAGCTAGCTATAAAGCAATCAGCAACATCTATTCCATACATGAAAACAACAGATGAAGTCTTAATGGGTATCTATAAAATATACCATAAGTCTCTCCCAAAAACTGGGCGGTCTCAAAGAGTTAGCCAGTAATATGAGGTACACCATTCACAAACCAGTTAACGTGTCAGGGACCCGGTGGGTTGCACACAGAGAAAGGGCTCTGTCTGTTATTCTGTCCATCTACAAGGCCTTAGTTGTACATTTACAGCACATTGCTTCCTGACCAGGGCAAACAAAAGATCAGGCCAGTGGGTTGTTCAAAACAATAAGTACTGTGAGATTTGTCCTCTTTTCTCAGTTTCTGGCTGAATACCTTTCTTTCATGATGGCCTTCAGTCTAACTCTACAGAGAGACAGCTCAACAGCAGAAACAATAGTCAGCAAGGTTGAAAGCACGGTGCTCTGGCTAGAGAACTACCCTGCACAGGATAAACTTGACAAAGTCTGTAACAAATTGCTGTTGCTCCCTGACTCTGACACAGCTGACAGTGACACTAGAACAAGTCGACTGACAGGCTCAGCCACTACTCAGGTTCAGTTCCGTGGATCTGACATCTTCCTTAACTTAGAAAGGGATATTCTATAGATAGAACCAAACAGGCAGTGTTGCGTGATGTTACAAGCCTTCTTTCATCTACAATTGAAAGTATTAACTCACGATTTTCCAATTTTAAAACAGACAAAGTCCTCACGGTCATTCAGTATATTTAACCCATTACAGTTACCAGATGTGACCGCGACCAACTAGCCCTTTATGGCAATGAGGAAGTCAGAACCCTCACAGAGCACTACAGTGACCTACTGAAGAAACACAATAATAATATAAACTTGATTGAGCGCAATGGTTAGAGCTTAAACCACTTATGAAAAATCACTGAATGAGCTGTCTCAGAAATTTCACTATTTGTTTCTGGCAAAAATTCTCCATAATGATGCACATGAACAGCGATCCCCTGATATTCTGGTCTTAGTCACAATAGCTCTACTGATCCCAACCCAAACTGCAGTAGTTGAGAGAAGTTCAGCTTGATGGGCAGAGTGAAGTCTGACTGGCGGTCCTGTCTGTCTCCTATGACTACATCTGAACTAATGCGTGTCAAGCTGTCAGATGCTAGCGTTGCTACATTTGACCTGCAGGATGCCATAACACTATGGTTCAAATCTGGAAAACAAAGAGAAGACCTCATGTGAGACCATATGGCTGCAGACTTGATTCAAGTTCTGATTCAGAAATAGACTAGACTCAATCAGTGTTTTACCTTGAAAAATAACCCCCCAAAAAGCAACAGTTTTCTCTCTTTCCACTTTACAGTCCATTTTATGTTTTAAGTTTAAAATTCACCTCACAAAAACGTGGACAGGTAAAACTTTGTCCGGACAGGCAACATTTACATTCCACCTGTCCCTCAGACAGGCATCTCAAAAAAATTATTTCTAGCCCTGATTGGGTGACTGCAAAAAAAGGGCATCTCAGTCATGGTGCCTGTGTTCTAGGCTACCTGGCAGGGTAGTGACAGGATAGGGGGGTAGGCGAATATGGAGACAGGATGTTTATGTGTATACACGCGGGGGAAGGAGGGGACCACAATGCATGATGGGAGGAAGGGTATGTGGGAGGTAGTGTGGCAGTCGGCTGCCGAGCTGGCCATGTGGTGTTGTAAGCAGGGTGGCAGGCTGGGATTGGGAGGGTGCCATGTTCGGTTCTGGGGCGGGATCACTTTTTGCGTCTGGGTCGTTTTTTTATTTTTTTTTAAGTTTTACAGCCCCCGACATGCACCCCTCTGGAGTTGAGAATCTTTAATTAGGGAGGGTGGGGGGCACAGCCCCCCCCACATAACATGTAAAACTGTCACCGGTTTTGAAGTCGCCACGAGTGTACATCGCTGTTATTTATTTTTGGCGATGTACACTTGCCCAAATGGCGATCGCTTTTATGACAGGGAACCGTATCCATATGTGTGAGTGCAGGGCCTGGCCCATCTATCCATAAGTGTAGAGACAGAGCGCAGGGCTACAGACATTCCAAGTAACCCTTGTGCTACAAATGGCACAATATCACAGTAACCGTAGGGACATTGGGAAAAATTCCACCACAGTTATAGTCAAGGCCTGGTAACCTGCATTGTTGTTTGGTAGCTGCATTTAGCATAAAATCCATATCTCAAAGCATTTTTAAGATATAGATGCCAAAAGATACTGCGACCACCACAGTATTATCCTATGAGAAATAGCTAAAGTTCGGAATGTAATAAGTATGGAAGCGATGTACAGTACATTTTATCATAAAACCAGCAAAAGGCACATCTGCGGGGCAAGCCCTTTGTACCCTACAAATTTCATCCCAACAGTCCTAACCATTTCTTTGCAGTGACGTGACAAAGAAGCATTATACTTTAAATATCCTTTTTTGTGAGATGTTAAAATCCTTTTTTGTGATCTGAAAAAGGATTATGTCACCTCATGAAAAGGGAATTCGTCTGGCGAAAAAGGATTAAGGGCAGGGCCATCTGGTCTGAGAAGTCCTAATCCTTTTTCGCATGATGAAAAAGGATTATGACACCTCGCGAAAAAGGAAATAGCTGACAAAAAGGGATTAGGACAGCTGACATAAAAGGATCACTTTTTAAAATCCTTTTTCGTGAGCTGTCCTAATCCCTTTTTGTCAGCCATTTCCTTTTTCATGAGGTGCCAAAATCCTTTTTTGTCATGTGAAAAAGGATTAGGACTTCTCAGACCAGATAGCCCTACTGGCCATCCTTTTTCGTGAGCTGTCATAATCCTGTTTCCTGATACGAAAAGGGATTTTTGACACCTTGTGAAAAAGGAATTTGTCTGACGAAAAGGGCTTACCGGCAGGGCCACTTGGTCTGAGAAGTCCTAATCCTTTTTTGCATGACGAAAAAGGATTTTTACACCTCACGAAAAAGGAATTGACTGATGAAAACGGATTAGGACAACTCATGAAAAGGAATGGGACTTGTCAGACCAGATGGCCCTGCCCATAATCCTTTTTTGCCACATGAGTTTCCCTTTTTGCGAGGTGTCAAAATCAAGCGAGTCGCAAAAAAGGATTTTTAAAATTAAAAATAAGCATTCTGAGGCCACATAAAAGGTAAGGTAAAGGATGTCCATGTGAACAAAATACATACTTGGATGTCTCCAAAAGACATCCCTAGGCAAAGCTATGATATTTCTTTTGGGCTAAAAAAACAAGATGGCGGCTGACGAAAAAGGAATTTTTTTCTCATGAAAAGGGATTCTAAGGATCCCTTTTCATGAGGTGTCAAAATCCCTTTTTGTCAGACCAAAATCCCTTTTCGTACCATGCAGCTGTCCAAAAGATTGAACTGAGCATGCTCAGAACTCGGAATTTCAAAATTGAATAACTTTGGAATGGATTAATATTTGTTCACCAAACCAACGATGGTTTGTTCTTTGCGGCAAGCTCTTTCTACCCTGAAAATGTCAGATCAAAATTCCAAACGATTTGGCAGCAGCAAAATGTGGGAAAAAACAGCCACCCCCCCCGCGGATTTTAGCATTTTTTCACTAGGCATAGTGCAAAATTGGCCAATCTGATTGAAACAAAACTTGGTACATCAGGAGACCTACCCCATGGGACAGTGCATCCCAAATTTTGTGTAAATGCATTGAAAGGTTGCAAAGTTATTAATGTACAAAATTTGAGATTTAACATTAAACTGCCTACTCAACCCTAACTATAGGGCCACAGCCATACCTCTATAATATACATATACATATATGTATATACCCACACACACACATACATTTTTAGATGATTTGAAATGAAAAAGGAGAGAAACTCAAGGGTGAAAGTGGAATATAAAAGATATAAAAATTGAGATACAAGATTAAGTAGTTTAAAGATGAATGTATTAATATACATTGGGACAGAAGGAATTGTAGAAGTGGTAGCCTTTGCATGATGTTCAGAGGCATAGTGGAGAATTGGAAATGTGATTAAGTCTCACTTCTGATAACTGGGGAATATGAGCAACAAGAACTGAGCAGCTTTTTGGTGAAGAGATATCGCGTGGGTGAAAAGAGAAAAGTAATTAGTTTTGTGATTGTGGCGAGCACTGTGCTGGTGTTTTATCGAAATGGTAAAAAAAATTTAGGTTTTGTTTTGTAAAAAATGTGTTAACAGTGTAACAGCACACAGGGCTTGAGGAAGTGGCGACGCCACAAAACACTGCTCGCCCCAAGACTGTGTGCAGTTGACAGAAGAATATTTGGAATAAACAGTAAGTGGTGTTTATCCCATTTTTTCCTGGCATTTCAGATCTGCCTATTGAGGATGACTCCAAGTCCTAGGATGGTACCTCACAAGAGGAAGAGCAGCTTGGGCAGTTATGCAGGATGCTGACCCAACTCCAGCTCACTTTGCCTACCTGTGGGGCAATCCTGTGCCGCACTATTGGGGGGATCCCACCATACTAGACTAGCTGGGCTCAGAAAGGCATCCTCCATCTCCAGGACATACGGACTCCAGATGGTCTACATGTTGAAACCTTCTCTGCTATTCAGACTAAATACACTTTGCCCACGCAGGACTTTAAGAGAGATAGCTCCATAGTGCTATTACCCCATACCTCCCAGAATTATGGAACAATGCTGCTAACAAGACCAGCTTCATTATAAACACTTGCCACAGGTTCCTTAAAGTGAAAGCAAGTTTTCTATACAAGTAGCTTAGAGATTCTCTCCCTGACCCTTCTTTGCTAGCCAAAAAAACATGGGAAAAGGATCTGGGCAAACCGATCTCTGAATTCGCTTGGGCAACCTGTATTTTCAGTGCTCATAAAGCTTGCAAGGATGGCAGGAGCCATTTAACCAAGAACAAAACCTTCCTACACTGATACTGGGGAGCAGGACAATTCGCTCCCGTCAATTCGTTCCCCAACAATTCGCTCCCGTCAATTCACTCCCATGTAAAGTCACTCCCTTGACAACTCATTCCCACAATTGACACCAATGGATACATACAATAGTTTCAAATGGAATATTCTGATGGGCTCACTCACATTCTAAAGCATTATACATTGCTTTATTTTTATTGCTGCAGTACTAGTAATAAAAACAGTGTTTACTGTAAGTAAAAGTAGTTCCTTAGACTTATCATGAGATTGTGTCTAGATGATGTTTCAGTTATTGTTTCTTTCCCAGTCTCTGAAGCCCACAATCATTTGATGTTATTGTAGTCCTTTCTCTCCAGTTATTTCTATCCCATGTAATAAGATACATATTTATTGTCACAGAATTCATTTTTTATGTGTCAAGGTGTTAAATTTAATTGTTTTTAGCATGGGAAAAACTGTGTGGAGACTAATATGATATCATACTGCTCCCAAAGAATATTGTGGCTCTTTGTACGTAGAGCAGAGACAGTAATGATAAAAACACAGGTATGCAATGGGTACAGAAAACCTTGTTCTCTGATTAGTCAGTTTTGGTCCCTAACCATGGGTAAATCCAGCAATGTCTCTTGGGTAAAGATCCACCTCACCTCATCACATTTACTTTCTGTACTTTGAATATCAAATACCACACCTTGTAAAATGTTAGTATTTAAACAACCATCCTGTCTGTTTAACCAGTTCAGTTAATATCTGGGTTGTGGTAGGAACAGTGCCTAAAGGATTAACTGTTGGGGTACGGAACTGAAATGGGGGATGGGTCTATGAACAGAGGAAAGCAAACGTTTGTACACATTAGACACATGCAGTGATCAGCCTGTGGATGCTTTTGAGATGTATCCATTGGTGTCAATTGTTGTGGGAGCGAGTTGTCATGGGAGTGAACTGACGAGAGTGAATTGTCAGGGAGTGAACTGTCATATACCTACTGGTATTGCACCCCTGTCATCCTCAAGAAAAGAAGCCTTCTTTCAAAGGATATGTGTTGGTGTTGTCAGCAAGGAGGTGCCAACATACTGTGGGGCTAACCTCACAGTCAGGCCTAGTAGGCAGATGTTCTTAATATCTGCAAAACAACAGAGGGTCATATATCCCCCTTGATGCCTCACTGATGCTTCTAGACCTCTCTGATGATACTGTCCACAAAAATTTGCCTTCCACCCTCTGCTTGGCAGCAGTGGGAGTAGTAGCTAAGAGGCTTCTGCTACATCAGTGGTGAACCACTAGTACTCCAATGGTTGCAGAGTGCCAGACAGTGGTGGGACAGCTTGCAACTTTAGGGAGTCTTTTCCATCAGAATGCGGGGACTATGCACACCTATCAAACTGGCCACACAGCTGATCACCTTCTGCCACAGTCATATATACACATCCATTCCTCATCAGGATAAACCCCAAACTCAGGACTAATCTCGTATTAGGCCTTGACCCCATTATAGTTTAATAAAGGCTTTTCACTCATCCCCCCCCAATCAACTGTAACCATTACCTGTCTATACAGAACTGGAAGGTATAGATTGGTCATGTCATATAAGAGCATTAGAACATGACTGCAGATAGAGACCATGTGATCCATCTAATCTGCCCGTTATTTGACCTACCCCCCAAGTATATTCCCTTATTTCAATATTCCGCTATGTCTGTCCCAAGATATTTTGAACTCCTTAACTGTCTTGGTGTTCACAGCATCCTGTGGTAGCCTGTACCATGGCTCCACCACCCTTTTGGTGAAGAAAAACTTCCTAATGTTGCTCCGAAATCTCCCTCCCATCAGACATCTGTTGTGGCCTCTAATACATGCCTTCTTATTTTCTTGGAAGAGGTTCTGATTTTGCACTGAGCTGATACCCTTCAGGTATTTAAAAGTTTCTATCATGTCTCCTCTGTTTCTTCTCTGTTCCAGGAAGTACATGTTTAATTCTTTAAGCCTTGTCTCATAGGGTTTGTGGTGGAGGTCCTTAACCATCTTTGTAGCTCTTCTTTGCACAGTTTCCAGGCGGTCTATATCCTTTTTAAGGTGGGGTCTCCAGAACTGGAAACAGTATTCTAGGTGTGGCCACACCAAGGATCTGTAAAGTGGGATTATCACTTTGTGCTTTCTGCTTGTGATCCCACTTTCAATGCAACCGACGATGTTACTGGCTTTCTGTTCCACCTTCTCACATTGTCTCCCTACCTTTAGGTCATTGGATACCATGACCCCTACGTCCCATTCTGGGTACACGATGGCGAATTGTTCATCCCCTAGATAGTAATTTTTTCCTGGGTTTCTTTTCCCTAGGTGCATGGCCTTACACTTCCTGGCACTGAACTCCAACTGCCAAGTTCTGGAACATTCTTCTAGTTTTGTCGGGTCTGATTCCATCGCTATGGCACCTTCCTGTGTGTTCACCCTGTTGCAGCACTTCGTGTCATCTGCAAACAGGCATACTTCCCTCCCAATCCATCTGCGATGTTGCTGATGAATATGTTGAAGAGGACTGGTCAAGCACCGAACCCTGGGGAATCCAACTGGCCACCATCCCCTCTCACAACAGGGTGCTATTCACTACAACATTCTGGGTTCTCCCCTAAAGCCAGTTTTTCACCCAGCTAACTATCTTCTCTCCTACACCTGCATTTCCCAATTTAATAAGCCTCCTGTGGGGGACTGAATCAAAAGCCTTACTAAAGTCTAGATATACAACATCTACTGCCCCACCTTGGTCTACTACTTTTGTCATCCTTCACGAGGCTGCCAGAAACAATCAACCACAGTGGTGAGTCAGAGCAACTGTGCAGCTCCTGAAGATCCAAAGGTAGGGGAGTATGGTAAATGGCTGAAACAAAAAAACTTGTGTTAGAGTTCAGGTAGAAGCTGTTTGAGAAACGTTACATCCAGCCAAAGACTTTGTGAAACAACTTTGTGTCTTAGCTGTTGCTTGTGGCTGAGAGCTTTCTATTAGCCGACCAGTATTTCAGTAGTGGGTACAGCAGTACAAATGCTGATTTACATACAGCAGCCAGGAATTCTGAGTAAGTGTTCCAACTGCTCCTTATGCTGAGAGAGCAGCCGTTGGCTGTGTCTGAGCATAGCGAGGGAGGAGAGGAGCCACCTCAATGGAGAAAGGAGCCCGAACTGTGCACTCCAAGGGGGATTCACCCCCAGGTAGAACTGTTGTCAAGGAATCCCTGCTTCTGCACCTGTCGGAGTCTGCTTTCCCTCCGTGATTGGTTTCTCTCCTAGTCTGTGAAGATCAGTGAAGCTCAGCAGACAGTAAGGCTAGGGGCTGAGCTGCTCTTGGCATATGCCTCCTAGGGTTGTCCTCTGTGTCTGTGCTGTTGCTTCCAGCTGAGAACTTTCTATTGGCCAACCACTATTTCAGTAGTGGGTACAGCAGTACAAATGCTGATTTATATACAGCAGCCAGAAATTATGGGTAAGTGTTCCAACTACTCCTTATGCAGAGAGAGCAGCCGCTGGCTGTGTCTGAGCAGAGTGAGGACAGAAGCCACCTCAGCAGAGAAAGGAGCCCAGACTGTGCACTCCAAGGGGGATTCAGCCCGGTAGAACTGCTGTCATGGAATCCCTGCTTCTGCACCTGCCGGAGTCTGCCTTCCCTCCATGGTTGGTCTTTCTTCTAGTCGGTGAAGATCAGTGAAACTCAGTAGATGGTAAGACTAGGGGCTTGACTGCTCTTGGCATATGCCTCCTAGGGTTTCCCTAGTTGGGTCATATGCCCTAGTTTGTGAATTATTCTGCCTTATCCACCTCATCAATGTGTCAATATGTATCACATTGCCTAATTGTAATACCTTTGATTGCCATGGTTTTGTTTGTTTTCTGTTTGCAGTTTGGATCTATATGATTACAGTCCGTATATCTGTTGTTCTTATTAATTTTCAATAGAAAGATTAACTGAGAAAAAAACTTTTGAAAATGGGTTGTGAGATCAAAGACTTTTCTTTGCCAGCTGATATATATGTTGATACCGCTGCTAAGTGCACTTTAAAGGGTGGAGGCCATAGGCCTAACAACTGTAGGTGTACTAGATACTGCAGAACTATATGCAACCCTGTCTTTATTGTGTTTTTTTCTGGAGACACATTAGTAAGAAAACCTTTTCACTTAGAGGAATAAGCTTTCCTGGCAGCAGGTTTCCTTGAAACCGCAAGTATCTTTGGACTCCTCCTGAGAGGTCCAATCAGGAAAATTCTAACTCAAGAACCATGCTGTCAGATACAGGGTTCTGGAATTTGGGAATGATGTTCTGAACTGTGACAAAGTCAACAGAATGTGACTGAGTGGCAGGCTGACTGGATTCTTGTCAGAGTACCAGGGGCACAGAGTACCAGGCCTGTCTGGCCCAATCTGGAGCGATCATGATCATTGTTGCAGGTTCCCTCCTGAGTCTCATGAGTACTTTCTGAATGAGTGAAAATGGTAAGAAGGCATACGGAAACTTCTCTCTCCAGTCCAGTACGAGGGTGTCTTCTGGGACTGTTCCTCTGGCTGGTCTGCAACAAAACTATGGGAGCTGATGGTTATCCCAAATGCAAACAGGTCTACATTGGGAATGTCCCACCTTCTAAACACTGTGGCTAGAGCTTGCTGGTTTAAGGCCCATTTGTGATTTCTCTTACTGATTCTGCTTAAAGAATCTGCCAGGACATTCTCTGCCTGTCAGATGCACTGCAAATGTTTGCTTCTAAGGAATATGTCAGGTCCCAGATCTTCATTGCCTCTGTACAGTTTTGAGGATCTCACTCCTCCCTACTTGTTTATGTAGTACACTGATTTTCTTCAGAGATACCTCTGTCATCAGGTGACACCTATGGAACTCAGGCGTCAGGACCACATGGCAGCCTTTTCTGCAGCAGTCTATTAGGGGTTGCCCACACCGTCAGGCTCCAATGTCACATGCCCCTAAAAAAGTGTAAGAGGCCCTGCTCCCTCCCCGGTTCTTTCATGCCATCGACCCATTCATGCACGGACTCCACGGAAGCTTCATTGCTCAGTTCGACTGCCAAAACTGCTTACTTGTTTCTTTGGTATTTGTTTTTGAATCACTTTATTATGAAGTGATTCCTTTTGCCTTTATATGTTGAGAACTAATCCTTCATTGGCTCTCTTTCATCGCTGTCACTGTGGAAAGAAGATTTCTTCAACCAATGACCATGAGCTCTGTGTCTGCTGTCTTGAGCCTGACCACAATGTTCTCGCCTGTGAGTTCTGCCTGAAGTTCAACCTCACCACCTGGTGCCGACGCAAGAATGTCCTGCAGAAGTTCCTCATGGAGCAACAGGCAGCCAACGGAGAGCAGGGGTCTTCCAGAGCCCCCCCCCCAATTGCCAGCACCCTCTTCAAGTTCTCAGGCCACCAAGGCCCAGGAAAAATCCTCTGGGAAAAACTGTCATCGGGATAAGGACCAGCCTAAGGACCGTTCCCCCCAACAACAATCCTAATCCTTGTTGGATTCTTCCTCCTCTTTTCCTGGGATTCATCTGTCAAACGCTTTGGCGTCAGTGTCGCTCAGTGCAGGCCTCTGCTCCTATCATGCCCCCCACAGAGTAGAGTTCTTACAGCCTTAACATGGCTGTGGAGGGGCCATCGGCCCCTGGATTGTTGGCCTAAGCCCCACTGTTGAGACCTCTTGCATCTCAAGCTCCACAGGTGCTGGGCCCTACTGCTTCTACTATGGTTAGTGGCTGTTCATTGGAGCTGGGTTCTGCACCCTCTCCATCAATGCCTGTGTCAACGACACTTTCTGTTCCCGTCATTGACCTTAATGCTATTCTTTCCTCCATTACCTCGTGTCTCATACAACAGTTTGTTACATGGCCTAGGCCATCATCACCCATGCCATAAGGTGCTGCTTCTCCATCTATGCCAGTTTGACCTGTCTGCCCTGCACCCTATAGAGAGCCATCGGTACTCCAACCATTGGTCCCTGCTTCTGAACAGGCTGTCAAGGAGGAATACCACTCTGATCTCATCCTCTCTGAGGAAGAGGATGAGGAGGAAGACATTGAAGTGGACTTTTCTAATAGGTCTACTGTTTTCTCCAGGAGTGAGGACTCAGTCAAACACACCCCCAGGTCTCCCCCGGAGGACCCCTCTTTCTTCAATATCATGAAGCAGCTTTCCTCTACTATGGGGTTCCAGACTGTGGAAGAGGATGTCACAAGGACGAATCTGGTGCATTTCTTGGAGATCCCAGAATCACCACCCAAAGTTATTCCTCCTTTGCTGCCAGCAATGAATAATGCTTCCTCTGCTGCCTGGCACAGGCCTAACCTGGAACCAGCCATGCCCAGAAAGGCTTATAAGCTTTACTAGACACCTCAGGGGCTGCTCTGTTATGCAGCCCAGCAAGAAACTGACTCGGTGGTAATTAAGGCTGCTCATGACAGGACTAAGGCACCCAAGCATCTTAGTTCCCTGCCCCCTGACCGTGAATCCAGGAGGCTAGACATTTGGAGCAAGAGGACTTTTTCTCTGCCACTCTAGGCCTTAGAATTGGCAATTACTTGGCTCATTTGACCATTTTGACCCTCATTTGAGGGTACCAGAATACCCTCTGGAGGAAGGGCAAAGCTGCTGCTCTGGACCTTCCTGAGGGTTCTCAGAGACAAGAGCTTCTCAAAGTTCTCTGGGCCTCAGAAGATGTCAGTAAGCATCTCCTCAGAGCCACCTATGATACTGCTGATACTATAACCAGGGTGGCTACCACCGGCATTTGTCTTAGAAGACACTCTTGGCTTACGGTTTCAGGCTTCGCAGCTGATGTCTAGCAAAAGGTGCTGAACGCCCCTTTTGTGGGTCACAAACTCTTTGGTCTTGATGTGCAGAATATTATCAATGACCTGCAGGCCTCAGGCAGGGCTATTTGGTCAGTCCACTCCCTTTACCATACCCAGTCCAACAGTAGACCGAGGTCCTCCTTTTGTGAGGTCTCTCACAAGTCTGGTTCTGGAACCAAACACCAGGGTAAGGGTAGGGTCAGCTCTACCTTGCCTGCCCCTCCTCTACCTCTGGTTCCTCTGCTAAGCACTCCAGAGGAGGAGGTGCAGCCCTGGCCGCCAGTTCAGTCTCTGCCTGACTCCTTTATAAACTCCCCTCCTCTTGTTCCAAGTCAGAAGGTAGTAATCAGAGATCCGTTCTCTCTCTATCTGTCCCAATGGAGAACCAGTACTATGGATGCTTGGATCCTGCAGATGGAATCGAAAAGGACCATACGCTAGAACTTCTAGAACAGCCTTCAGAAGTTCCCCCAGTCCCTACCTCTTACCTTCCAGACCACACATCAGTGCTCAGGGAGGAGGTGCTGACCTTGCTCTGCAAATGAGCCATAGAACAAGTGCCAGGCATCAAAGGAACAAAGGTCTACTACAGGTTCTTCTTGGTTCCCAAAAGAACAGGGGACTTGAGGCCCATTCTAGACTTCAAGGAGCTGAACCTTGTTATCCAGTATGAAAAGTTCCACATGGTCATACTGCATGGCCTTCTTCCTCTGCTCAAGCAGAGTAAGTGGCTATGCTCCCTCAATATGCAGGATGCCTATCTGCATATCATGGTCTGCCCCCGTCACAGGCGATACCTGTGGTTCCTGTTCACATGGAGCATAACCAGTTCAGAGTATTGCCCTTTGGCTTATCCTCTGTGCCATGGGTATTTACCAAGCACTTAGCAGCTGTAGCAGCAGCCCTCCGGTGCAGAGGTCTCTATGTGCTCCCATACCTGGATGACTGGTTACTGAAAGCCCAGTCCAGGGAGCTCCCGTTGTTAACTCTAGAGTGCACACTGCAGTTGTTCCAGTCCTTGGGCATCACTGTCAATCAGCCCAAGTCTGTGCTGACTCTGTCCCAGTGATTACAATACATAGGAGCAGTCCTGGAGTCTACTCAGGGCAAGGCCTTCCTCCTCCAAGACAGGGCAGACCCCCTCATTGCCCAGGCCCAGGAGGTGGCTCACAGCTGGTTTGTCCCATCCAGGACATTTCTGAGGCTACTAGGCCTAATGGCCATGGCCACTGTTTCGGTTCTGTGGGCCAGGCTGCACATGAGGGTCCCACAGTGGACCCCCAGGGTCCAGTGGGATCAGTGCTCAGACGATCTAGATCAGCTGATTCTTGTCTCCTCCCCAGTCCATAGAATGCTTCACTGGTGGATGAACCTGGCCAAAATCTTAAAAGGGGTTCCCTTCCTCATCCCCACTCCTCAGCAAATCCTCACACTGGATGCTTCAGGTTTGGGTTGGGGAACCCACCTTGGTCCTTATCAGACCCAGGGCCTCTGATACCAGTGGTAAACTGACCACCACATAAACGTCTTAGAAATTAGGGCCTTTTTGCATCCCCAATCGATGCAGAACTGCCTAGTTTCTGTACACTAGATCCAGGGCCTGGAGCTTTCTAGTGGGACACATTGTCCCTCTCCTGGAAAGGAAGGTTTCTTTATGCCTTCCCTCCCTTTCCCCTAATTCAGAGGGTGCTCATCAAGCTACAGATGGAGGGTACCACCCTAATTCTGGTGGCTCTATTTTGGCCTCATCCGATATATTTTCAATTACTGCAACAATTGGCTGTGGAACCTCCAGATCTTCTTCGGGGGTATGTCAGTCATCAGGTTACACCATAGGAACCTTTGCCATCGATGAAGGGGAATCCACATGGATGATTTTCAGCAGTACAATTGGAGACACCCATGCCGTCAACGTCCGCCTACGTCACCAACCCTATAGTTGTAGGCGGCCCCCCTCCCTCCTCAGTTCTTTCCTGCCATTGACTCATTTACATGGGTCTCCACAGAAGCTCCATTGCAGTATTCGCGCCTTTTTTCAGCCGATGGTTTTTTTCACTTACTTTGTTAAAATCTCTCTTTCAAGAGATTTCTTGTTTTGTTTATGTCAAGAGTTAATCCCCCCCTCTTCTCTTTTTCATTGCTGCCATTGCAGAAAGAAGATTGCCTCTACAGACGAACATTCAGTTTGCGTCTACTGTCTTGGGCCAAACCATGAAGTCTCCGACTGTGAGCTCTGCCAGAAGTTTAATTAAACCACCCTACCACCACCCGAGCCACATTGGAGGGGTGGAAAAGGGGCACTTTGAAAGAGAGGAAACATGGAGGTTACTGGAGATATGGATGGTGGGCAATTGACCCCACTTTCAGTCCGCCAGCAGTGGATCCTTGGTCCCTGGATAGGGCAGGGGAAAGGACTGCAGGCACCATGGCAGTTGTTAGAAGGAGGGGGGCTATTATCATTTGAGGGGACACAGAGATCCTTTAGCCTTTCCCCCGCAGATACTGTAGAATGCACTATGTACAAATTAACAGCTTTATTAATAAAAAACTCCAGCTGGAATGCCGTACAGGTTTTGGGGGGCTTAGAGAACAGACCTTTGAACATATATGGAAGGTCGAGTATGCTTCAGGAGTTGTCTCCCAGCTGTATAAGAGGGGTGTTAAATGGACTGGAGCAAACACGAATTATATTAAATTAGCCTGGGAGCAGGAACTGAATATATCCATCTCAGATGGGTCCTGGGAAAAAGGCTGGGGCAGCATTTGGAGGGTTTCCCTCCTCCCCTACCTGGAAGGAGTTCCTGTGGAAAATGAGGGTTAGATATTTTCAGGTGCCAGCGGTGGTCTCCAAACAACATTTGGGTACAACCTCAGAGTGTTGGAGGAAAAGCGGAGCGGATAAGGCTACTCATGTACATATTTTTTGGCCATGCCCTATTATTTCTCAATTTTGGTCAACTATTGCTACTTCTTTGAAGCAGATTTTTCAGACCTAGGACCAATTGGGGCCAGAATGTCTGATATTAGGAGAACTGCCGGGAGAAATTAGGGGGAAGGAAGCCACATATTTGTGGCAGATTTTAATAGTAGCAGTTTAAAATCAATAACTAGGCGTTGGTTACAACCACATCCTCCAATAAAGGAGGATTGGATAGAGGCAGTAGGGCAAATCCAGCAGTTAGAGGAACTGACATTCAGGATACAGCAGAGAACCACTGCCTATCTGAATTGCTGGACCCGCTGGATGAATTTGGTTGGGGTAAGATTAATGTTAGTGCTCCATAAGGAAAAACAGACCCCCTAGATGGATTAATGGACCCTCCCAGATTCCCAAACCACATGAGAGTTTGGGGGTGCCTGCCTCCGCGGTTGGGCAAAGCTGTAAGCCTGAGCTGGGGAGATTCTTTGGTACACCCTAAAATACATGGAGGGTGGAAGAAATAGCCTAGGCCGGTATACTGGCTTTATACTCTAAAACTAAATAAACTTGACACTTATAAGTAAGTTGGTATAATTGAATGGGAATTGTATTAGGATTGTGAGACCCTTTTTTGTTTGGATTTTATAAGTAGTTATGATTAATTTAGGACTTATTGTCTTTTGTTTTTAAAGTTTGAATATACACAACTACTGAAAACATCTTATGGATGTATCTGAAAAGCTCTGGTTGTAGAGAACTAATAGTAATACTCTGTTAGGTAGATAACAACATATGGATATATAAATGTAAACCACATGTACTGTAACTAAAATGGAATTGGAAACAATAAAAGAAGTATAAAAAAAATAATTAAACCACCCTTTGGCGGCACAATAAGATTCTCAAGAAGTTTCTTAAGGAACAGCAGATTGCCAGCTCCAGGCAGGGGTCCTCCAGGGGCTCCGGCCTCCTAGTCACCGATCAGATCTTTAAGTTCCCAGGCCTCTAAGGCCCAAGACAAGTTCTTGGGGCTCCCATTGGCCTCCGAAGAGAACTGCTGTCCAGGTCTCTGTGCCTACCAGACTCATATCAATAGCACCTCCGCCCGATTCACAGGGCACCAGGCTGTCGACCTCTAGGTTGTCAGATCCTCCACTGTCGATGACTGGTTCATTATTGACGACTCTCCCATCAAGGCCTGCCCCTTCACCAACCAGGTCTACAGGCTCATCAGATTCCCAGGACATGGCAGGTAAGTCATCGACACCTGTATCGTCGAACCCCCCTCCATCGACGTCCACTATTGACTTGAATGAAGTACTGGTCAAGTTCATGAATGTACTTGTTCAGCAGCTAGGTGCCTTGAATAGGCCTACTTCGCAGACGCTGTCGACTGCAGCCTCATTATCAGCTCCTGTGCATTGGCCCCGGGAGTCTCCCTGCAGATCAGCACCAGACCCAGAGGTAGAAGAGGTCAACGTCGAAGAGGAGTATCACCGTGACCTCATTTTTCCTGATTATGTGAAGGAAGAAGAGGAAGAGATCCTTCTTTCTGACAAGTTCACTGCCTCCTCTGTCAGTGAGGACTCTGTGAAGCATACTCCCAGGTCCCCCCTAAGGACCCCACATTTTTTAATGTGATGAAGCAGCTGTCCTCCACCATGGGCTTCCTCACTGAAAAAGAGGATGTTACCAGGAAAGATCTGGTAGACTTCCTGGAGGCTTCAGAATCTCCCCCAAAGATCATTCCTCCAATGCTCTCAGCATTGACAAATGTAGCCATGGTAGCCTGGCACAGACCAGACATGGTGCCAGCTATGCCACACATGGTGGACAAACTTTATCACACCGCTCAGGGTCTCCCCTATTTTGCTGCCCAGGCTGAAACTGATTCGGTGGTCATTAAGGCAGCTCATGACAGATCTAAAGTGCCTAAACACCTTAGTTCCCTGCTGCAAGACAAGGAATCTCGTAGGATAGACCTCTGGGGGGAAAAAGGGTTTATGCCTTCTCCACCTTAGGCCTGAGGATTGCAAACTATCTGTCACACATGGTCAAATACCAGAATACCAACTGGAACAAGGGCAAGGCTATGGCTCAGGCCCTTCCTGATGGCGCACAAAAGCAGGAATTGCTTCAGTGTTTCCAGGTGGCCGAGCACGTTAGTAAACATCTCCTCAGAGCACTGTATGACATGGCTAATACCATTGCAGGAGCAGCTGCCACTGGCATATGCCTCCGTAGGCACTCCTGGCACAGAGTTTCTGGATTTGCAGTGGACATGCAGCACAAAGTGCTTAATGCCCCTTTCAATGGCACTAAGCTGTTCAGCCCTGATATTCAGGACCTCATAAATTATCTGCAGCCTCGGGCATGGCTGTCAAATCAGTCCATTCCCTCTACCATACCCAGCCAAGGGGCAGAGGGTGGCCTACTTTTCATGAACAGACCAGCAGACCTGGATCAACCCCCCCCCTCGTAACCAGGGAAAATGTAGAGCCCAGGCTCCCTTGCCCACCCCCTCCGGTGCTGGAGTGGTAACAGAGTGCCCCAGAAGTGAGGGACTAGCCTCTGCAGCTGGCTCCACCTCAGCTTGACTCCTTGCTAGACCCCCCCTCCTCTGGTTCAGACCCAAGAGGTGGTGGTGGTCAGAGGTCGGTTCTCCCTCCATCTGAATCAGTGGAGGAGCATAACTTCAGATGCATGGATTCTACAGATCATAGAAAAAGGGTCACACCTTGGAGCTCATATAGCAGTCACCAGACACCCCTCCTCCATCCTTCAGTTATCCCCCAGCTCACTTGTTTGTTTTCTGGGAGGAAGTACAGTCTCTTCTGCGTAAGCAGGCCATCGAACCAGTGCCCAGGTGCCAGAGAAACCAAAGGTTCTATTCCAGGTTTTTCCTGGTTCCCCAAAATTTCAAGTTAAAGTTTATTTGTGGGAAAACTCCATTGAGCACGCTCACAAACAAGGAGGTCCTGGTAGGACAACAATACATCAAATACAATAAAGCAATAAAAAATTGGTATAACACAATCTGCAATCCACAGTAAGATGACAGGAACAACATTGTAATCTTGTGCCCCTGATGGAATGGAATCTAGATTTATAAAGGACTCAATAGAGGTTATAACCCCAATAATAACTAAACTATTAAACTGGAGTCTAACAAAGAGGCATTTCCTCAGTTCTTGGAAATTAGCAACAATAATCCCTATACATAAAGGTGAACAAAAAAACAGATCCTGCTAACTACAGACCAATAGTGCTCTTGTCTATAGTTTCAAAAATCCTGGAGGCCTTGGTCCAAGAGCAATTGGGAGAATACCTGGACCAATACTCACTAATATCAAAATTTCAGTCTGGATTTAGGTGTGGGTACTCCACAGACTCTGCACTCACCGACCTGATTGACATGATTGCCACTTCTTTGAATGGCAGCCAGGAGGTGAGTTCAGTGTTCGTGGATTTATCCAAGGCCTTTGACATGGTGGACCGTGTACTGTAATTATGAAAGACAGGCTTTTGGAAAATGGGGATAGCAGAAGATACCTCACAATGGTTTGATTCATATTTATGTAAACTGTCTCAGCATGTCTTGGTATGTAATGCTCTATTAAAAAAACAACCTATAAGTAGGGGCATCCCATGGGGATCAGTTCTGGGGCCTACACTATTTTTAGTGTACGTGAACCAAGTTGCACAGCACATGAAGGAGACAAGCCTGCGCTTGTATGCGGATAACATGGTGCTACTAGTCACAGGCAGCACCTTGCAAGAAATAGAAAAAACATCTCCAAAATGACTTCAGTGTGCTGTGTTACAGTTTCACAGGCTCCAGACCGGTCCTTTTACTATACATAAAGGGCCATAAAATAATATTTGTCAAGCATAAATAAAACAAAGTAACTATCCGTTAATAAAAAAAATTTTAATTTCCCAAATATACAGGGTCAATGCAGTAAACAATAACTTCCTGTTTAGGAATATGAAAATGAGGTGCTTGGAACTGTCTTATCAAACTGTACACCTGTTAAAATGATGTGTTTTTTTTTTAAACTGTATATCTGTATGATTATGTGGTGCTAGTAAACGTGGTACATGTTCAAATTATAGTAGTAAACATGTATATATAATTGTGTCAAAAGGGATATACGATCAAATTGCAATACTAATTACGTAAACAGGACCACTTTGACAACAGGACTTCGGTCCTAATGGTTGTATTTCCATCTTTCTGTATATAAATAAAGATTTTACTACTACTACTATATCAGAGAAATAAAAATGACGTACCTACCGTAATTATGATCTTTCTGTGTATCTTCACCATTCATCACTGTTGGGTACTCAGCCGGAGGTCAGGACGGCGCGGGAGCTTTTTTTTTTTTAGGTAGGCAGAGCCGACGCACCACCAGCACCGCCCTTGAGGCCCACGCACTGCGTGGCACTCACGGGTTGCCCGTTAGGCACCGTCGACTCCACCTGCCTGTCAGTTCTGAGTCACCGGAGAGGTAAGAGGAAAGGAGTGGAGGGTGGGACAAGGAAGTCCAAGGGACAGAAAAAGGAAAAGATCTATAAACTAAAAGGAGAAATAACGACCAAGAGGACAGAAGAAGAAGAAGTTGGAAACTAAAGGGATTGGGAGGGGCCCCAATCTCTGGAAATAGAAGAGGGAGGTAGGGTGGGTAGAGAATTTAGGAGAAGAGGGGGGAGTTAAACATCCCAGACTCTGGTCCGTCTCCAGATTACATAGGAACTGCAAGGAGTAGCCAAAGGCTTTCTGCCAGAATTCAAGGCACAGAATGGCTGGCAAAACACTCCAGATAAGCAGAGCCAGCTATTCTGGAAGAAGGACAGGGTACAGAGAAGTAACACCCTCTCAAGGAAAGATTTTTGGTGGAAAAAAAAAAATAGGAAATTTTTTTTTTGTAATAAACGAGGAGAAACAAGGAGGAGGAGAGAATGGAGGGCAACTGCCCACTCCCACCCCACAGGGGTGGAGCTAATGCACTGGAGAAGGAGTGCCCCCCCATGTTGACCACTCTCCCCAGAACATTATCCCCCATGTGCCCCTGTTTTACCCCACTCCTGACACAAACATGAAGGGGGGAAGGGATGGGTACAGAGAGGGAAGGGGACCCAGAGACTGAGGCCACAGGGGATGGTGGGTGGGATTGTGATGAATGGTGAAGATACACAGAAAGATCATAATTACGGTAGGTACATAATTTTCATATCTTATCTGTGTCAATCTTCACCATTCAACATTGTTGGGTGAGTGCCAAGCCCCCCAAAGGGGGTTTTCTTTTACACCCTAAGGGACAAAGTCCCTTAGCTCTCAGTGGGTGACACACTAAGAGGGAGAACCTGCAGGGCCTGGAGAGGCCTGAAAGTGGGGAGAGTGAGACGGAGACCCCCCGAACGAGGAAGGAAGTTGCCCCAACAAGCGCGTCTCACTCTACAGGAGAAAAGGTATGTTCTCTGGTGAGAGGAGTTAATCACCCTACGCCGGGCCAAGGGTGACAACCGGGAAAGACGCAGCCATGCCGTCCACCTAGTCTTGATTGTTTTCCTACGACCCTGGTAGCTACCTCGTTGGCATCACAGGATGCCCTTGCTTGGTGCCTTGCTAGCTTCAGGCCATGCACAGAGAGTGCAATGGCTTGTCTGGTTTGCTCCGTATCAGGCAATGAGGCTAGGAGTTGACCTATCCTGGACCACAAGAACCTGTCATAGGCTGCATAGTGCGCCTGATGTGCAGAAATGAAAAGCAATAACCGTGCCGAGTAGAAAGTCCTCCTACCCCAGAAGTCAAAATTCGAGGAGTCTTGATCTGGGGGCCAGTCACGGTGAAGGGCGTGAAGCCCATCAGGAGTATCCAAGTGCGTCAATCCGGACTGCGGATGAGGCATGGAACCTGGAGACTCTGGGGGGGGGGCGCAATACCTCTGGCTGAGATCCCTAGGGGCAGAAGCTCCAGAGAAGGGCCTCTGCCAGGAACGCAACGACGCCTCCCGAAAGGGAGCAGGTCAGGGTGGCACAAGGGTGGCCTCACCAAAATCGCCTAGAAAGGCATGCGCCGACTGCTCAGGATTGCTAACAGTGGCAGGGGTAAGGTGCAAGTCCTTCAACATCCTCACGAGGAAGCGCTGATACTCAGCGAGATCAGCAGCTGGAGAGATGGGGACAGAAGGTTCCTCTCCCCCAGAAGAGGGGGATGAAGAGCTGGAGGGCACTGGCTGTTCAGAGGGCGGCTGCTCGGGGGGAGGTTGAAAAACCTGACTGTCCATCGTCCTAACGTAAGCTGGGAACCGAGCAGCCACCACCCTGAACTGTTCCCAGGAGAGAGGCCCGCTAGGACCAAGGATGCCTGGGAGCGCAGGAGAATATGGCAGAGGAAAAGGGCACAGAGCCGAGAAGAGATGTCGGCTTACCTCCACCTGGGCTAAGGAGCGGACCGGGAACACCCGCGGAAGAAGGTGCCCCAGAAGACCCCATAGCCGACAGCTGAACAACCATTTCGTTACTGCTTTGGCTGCACCCGGAAGAATCCCCCCTGTGAGGCAACCGGGGCCGTATAGGACCAGAAGGATGGTCCCCTACCTCAAAAGAATGGGGCTCTCTCAAAGAGACCGAGGAGGAAGAGCAGAGATCCGCACTACAGCTTCTTCCAGTGCCCCCACAGCACCGCCAGCGGAATCCGTAGGGGACACGGCTCCAGCCTGAACAGGAGCAGACTCGGGACCAGCCACGGCACCATCAGGCCCCATGGTGCTGTAAGCAGTGCCAAGGATGAAGACGGCACCGACAGCCCAGATGGCACCATTGGCGCCGAGGACATTGCCGCCCGGCTCCACAGCACCAAGGGCAGAGGCAGCACCAACGACGGTGCCGATGGCAGAATCCGATGGCCCCATGGCGCTGAGTCTTGAGAACACGTGCCGTGCTCAACTTTGGCGTCGGGGAAAGCGCCAAGGTGAGACAGAGACAAAGATGGCACTGTAGAAGCTCCCACAGCGCCACTAGCAGTGTCAGCACTGCGAGCGGCTCTGACAGTAGCCACAGCGCCATGCAACAAACCGGCACTGATGACGGCTCCGTCAGGGCCCATGGCACCGCGAATGGCACCAAGGCCCTCAGCGCCGACCCAGGCCTTGCGAACTGTGGGTCCGACACCAGGGGAGCCTTCACCCCCCAAAGGTGCGATTGCCATGGTGGCGCCTCCCGTCCCACCACCCTGAAAGGAGCGGGACGGGCCTCCTGCACCGTGGAAGGAGCCTCGGCAATGGCCTGGCTACTAGTAGCCAAGGCTCCCTCCTCCTCGGTCCGTGTAGAACCGGGAGAGGACCCGGAGGAAAGGCCAAGAATGCATGGCTTGGCCCGACGAGTGCACGCCCGACCCCCGAGAGTCAGCGGAGCTCGCCCCACTTTCCATGCGCATTGCTCGATGACCCGGCGGTCCATGGAGAAACAGGCGTCGCACAAATCCATGTCGTGAAGTGGACCACGACATGAAAGACAACGGTCATGCTGGTCGGTGACGGAATATTTTCAGCCGCATGGGCACCATCGCATAGGGGCCGACCCCTCCTGGAAGTCTTCTTGCCCTCCGACCGAGACATGACCTACAGAGAAAAAAACACCAAAAACAGACTCAGTGTCGCAGAAAATAGAATAATGGAAAGATCTTAGCGGGCGACATAGAGTATGACAAAACAGAACCGGCAGGAACCGATGGACTTCGGCACCGAAGGTAAAATAATTACAGTCGAGAAAACTGCGAAGCAGGCCTCAATCTTCACACAGTGTCCCACGAGGTGACCTCTGCAGTGAGAGACGAAGAACTGGCAGGCAGGCAGGCAGAGTCGACGGCACCTAACGGCCAACCCGCGAGCGCCACGCAGTGCGTCGGCCTCGAGGGCGGCGCGATGGTGCTTCGGCTCCACCTACCTAAAAAAAAAAATTAAAAAAGCTCCCGCGGGGTCCTGACCTCCAGCTGAGTACCCAACAGTGATGAATGGTGAAGACTGACACAGAAAAGATCAAACATTTGCTGGATGACAATACTATATCTAACATGAGAAAGGAAGGAAGGAGCTACTACGGGTTGAGGGATAGTTTGGGAGCCAAGTGCTTCTGTGTTATCGGACTGTGCAGGGGGAAAGTGCTAGCAATTGTAGCGATGGCAATTTTCTTTAAAGGTTTTATTGGTCAGGGATTTAAAGAAGTTTATAGAGACTAGTTCTGGAAGCCTCAGAGAGGACTGAATTTTATTCCAAAAGGTTGGGATGACGTAGCTGATAGCACCTCTGCCAAGGGATGTGTGCACTTTGGGCACGTCCAGTAAGATGAGGGTGTTTTTTCTTAGAGAATAGTTACTATGTGACCTATGAACAAGGAAGGTGATATACAGTGGAAGTTTATTCAGCAGTATTTTCAGAGCCCAGGTGCCAATGTGGAGCATCCTTCTTGTAGCAAGAGATGTCCAACCTACTGCCAGGTAAAGGTCACAGTGATGCGTTCTATAGGGCACATTTGTTATAAAGCGTATGGCACGATGATAAAGTATGTACAGTTTATTTAGGTTGGTCACTGTGCTGCAGTTACAGATAATGTCCACAAAGTCTAATAATGGGAGGAAGTTGGCTTATACCAGTCTTTGCCTAATATCAGCTGGGAATAAGGATTTATTCCTATAGCACAGTTCTAACCTTGATTTTAGTTTGTTAGAAAGGAAATCGATGTGTGCGGCAAAGGATAATTTGCTATCCAGCCAAATTCTCAAGTACTTAAATTTATCCACAACCTTGAGTGAGTCTCCTAAAAGGGTTGTGATGGGTGCTGGGGCAGCCTGTTTACGTAAGACTGCCAAGGGATGGGTGGAGAGAAAGTACATCGCCTTGGTTTTAATGGCATTCAGTAACAGTTTGGAGATAATCAGGTTGCGTTACAGTTGACTGAAATCTGACTGCAGCTCAGCGCCTACTTCCGTCAGGGAAGGTTTAGATGTATACAACATAGTATCATCCGTAAAGAAGTGTACCTGTAGCTTTGAATTGTAGATGTTGTTACCTAGGGAACTGATGTAAATGGAGAACAGTAAACATCCTAGTATAGAACCTTTCGGTATGCCTCTTGTCAGCGGCAGGGGATTAGAAAGGAGCCCGACGGCTTTAATCTGTTGGAGTCTACTAGTAAGATAACTGGAGAACCAGTTTTCTGAGCAGTTGTTCAGGCCATGTTCTTTAAGTTTAAGAAGTAGGAGATTATGACTGACTGTGTCGAATGCCTTACTTAGGTCTAGGAAGACAGCTCCCATGGGATGCTTGCTGGCAAGGCCTGCGAACAAGTGGTTAGATACTTTAGCCAATGCTGAGACAGTGCTGTGGTTCTGCCTGAAGCCAGACTGTAATGGGTTAAATAAGTTAGAGTTTTCAAAATGCTCTTTTAATTGGTTATTGACTATTTTTCTAAGCATTTGGACAGAACTGGTAGGATGGAAATAGGTCTATAGTTATTGAGATCACAAGGGTCACCTGACTTAAGGGCAGTATGAAGGCTGTTTTCCAGCATGAGGGAACTGTAGCAGAAGAGATGGACAGATTAAAGATGTGCATAATTGGTGTAGTTGAAAGGTGGCTCCCTAGTTTTAGGAATGAGGACTCAATCCCATCAGCACCAGCACTCTTTTTTTAAGTTCAATTTTTTCAAAAGGTCCTCGACTTGTTTATAGGTTACTCGGGAAAGACAGGAGTCTTGGATCCTCGGATCCAGAAGGATGTCCTTAAGTATGGAGCACTCAACCAGCCCAGCAGCCAGCAAGGAGTCAAATGCAAGGCCCGCTGTAGCAAAGTGCACATTTATTTTTTCTATGATGGCACCTTGATCAGAGATCACAGTACCATCGGTTGTGATTTTTATGGGTATTGATGGGGGAGGGGGGGGATTTTGTGGCCTTCAACCGTTTTGATTGTCTGCCATATTTTAGCTGGGTTGCCTTTGGCATTCTCTAGGGTTTCCATGTAGTAAGCTTTGGCTGTTCTAATAAGCTTTGTGCAAGCATTTCTCGATGTTCTGAAGGCCTGCCCGTCTGCAGGGGATTTGGTCTGTCTTGCTCATGCCCAAAAGTTTATTATGTTGGGTTAAGGCAGCTTTCAAAACCTAGGTGAACCAAGCGTGTGTGACCTTTTTCACCCTACGCTTTGTGAGTAGGGCATGCTTCAATCAATCAAATCTATTTATATAGCGCCTTTCCAAAACTAAGGCGCTGCACAGTTAAAATACAATATACGACATAAATTTTACAATAAAGTCGAGGACCTTTTGAAAAAATTTAACTTAAAGAAGAGTGCTGGTGCTGATGGGATTGAGTCCTCATTCCTAAAACAAGCAATGTGAGAGGGCAGCAAGGAGGGCTGGGGGGATACTGGGATGCATAGGGAGAGGCATCACCAGTAGAAAACAGGAAGCTATTATCCCCTCTGTACAGACAGCTGGTGAGACTCCATCTGGAGTACTGCGTGCAGTTCTGGAGACCCAATCTCCGCAAAGACACAGACAGGATGGAAGCTGTCCAGAGGAGGCAACTAAAATGGTGCAGGGTCTGCACACGTAATATGTATAGCCTCGAGGAAAGGAGAGAGGGAGGACATGATAGAAACTTTCAAGTACCTCAAGGGAATCAACAAAGTCCAAGAGGGTAGCATCTTTCAAAAAAAGAGGTGTGCAAGAACAAGGGGGCACAATTTGAAGATAGAGGGCGGCTCAGAGGTAATTTAAGGAAGTATTTTTTCAGAGAGGGTTGTGGATGCATGGAACGGCCTTCCAGAGGAGGTTGTGGAGTCAAAAACAGTGGTGGAATTCAAGAATGCATGGGACAGTCATAAGGCAATTCTAGGGGGTGGGTGTAGGAAGAAGTAGGCTGCTGGTTAACTAGGATCTGCAGCTTATCCATTAGGTAGGGATATGGGCAGACTGGGTGGGCCAAGCGGTCCTTATCTACCGTCAAATTCTATGTTTCTATGTAATAAATTAAATTTTGTCTGGGAAGGCTAGATGATACAAATACATTTTCAGCTCTTTTTTAAATCTATCGACGGTCAGGCATTTTCTTAACCGACGCGGTAGAGAATTCCACAGGGTAGGTGCCGCAAAAGAGAAAGCATGGGCACTAGATATTTTTAAACAAACCCTGGGAATCTCTAGCAATCCCTCGTCAGTGGATCAGAGAGGATGAAGGGGGCAGTAGAGAGTCAGGAGATCTTGCAGGTAGCTGGGTCCCTGTTCATGTAGGGCTTTAAAGGTTAGCAAGCCAACGTTAAAGGTGATCCGCCACTGAACAGGCAGCCAGTGCAGTTCGCACAGCACAGGCGTAATATGACTGGCCCTCAATGTACCAGTCAGAAGACTGGCCACAGCATTCTGCACTAGCTGCAGGAGGCGGATATCAACCCCAGGAAGTCCTAGGTAAAGGGCATTGCAGTAGTCAAGGCAGGTGGTGACAAAGGCGTGGACCAGTGCTGGAAGGTCATCTGGAGGAACCAGGCATTTCACCCAGGCGATATTCCTCAGATGGTAAAATGAGGATTTAACCACGGCCGACACCTGAGATTTCAGAGTCAAGCCGTTGTCAAAAATAATGCCCAGGTTATGCACCCGGTCTGAGGTAGTGAGCTGAACACCATCAAGCCATAAGCCTGACGCCTGTCCTGCCCCCAGGCCCCCCCCCCGGACGACCTAGGTCCACTATCAATACTTCAGTCTTGTCCAGATTCAGTCTCAGCCAGCTGGTGCTCATCCAGTCCTTGATCTCGGCAAGACAGTTGTTTAGCACAGAGAGTGCATCAACCTGCCCGGGTAGAAAGGACATATACAGTTGAGTATCATCTGCGTAGCAGTGAAAACTCAAACCGTATCGCCTGATGATATCTCCCAATGGCAGCATATACACTGCGAATAACATGGGTGCCAATATGGAGCCCTGTGACACCCCACAGGACAGAAGGAGGGCGTCGGAGGAATAAATTCCGGTGACCACCCTCTGAGACCTGTCCGCGAGGAAGGATCAAAACCATTCGAAGACTGTGCCCGATAGCCCACAAAGAAGCTGCAAGCATTCCAAAAGCACACCATGGTCCACAGTATCAAATGCCTCAGAGAGATCAAGAATGACCAAGATGGTACAAGCCTTTCGATCACTCGCAATTAGGTTATTCAATACTCTGACAAGTGCAGTCTCGTTGCTGTGTCTCTTCCTAAATCTAGACTGGATAGCATCATAGACATTGTGGTTCACAAGGTGATTGTCCAGTTGCAATGCAACCACCTTCTCAATAACCTTACCCACAAAAGGCAGATTAGATACAGGCCGGTAGTTAGCAGGACAATCTGGATCTAGGGAGGGTTTTTTAAGGATGATCGTATGACCGCCTCCTTGAGGGGATCAGGAAAGATCCCCCTCTCCAAGGAGCACCAGACAATTTCAGTTAGGATCGGGCAGATAACATCTACACAACCCACTAATAGGGGTGTAGGGCCCGGATCCAAACTTCAACTGGTTGGGTGCAGAGTCTGGACAATCTTCACAATGTCCATGAATTCTGGCCAGCTAAAGTCTGTCCAGACAGACCGAGAGCTCACCAGCTTTAGCCGACCTCCATAATCCCTCACTGCGGGAGCCAGGCTGATGCCAGACCTGATGCTGGCAACCTTATCTGTGAAGAATTGAGCACACTCCTTGCATTTAGCCTGAGAAAAAGCTCCTCCAGGTTGAAGACAGATTGGATTGCACAATCTGTCAACAGTCCAGAAGAGCTCAGCCGATCGAGTCTGTGTAGCAGAAATCTCCGTGGACAGGAATTCTGCCTTCTTATGGGTGATTTCTGATTGATAACCCTTATAATGTTCCATCAATCTAAGCCTGTCAGCATCCAGGCCGGACCTCCGCCATGCTCTCGCCGTCCTTCGACCAACTCGCCTCAACTCCTTCAAGGAACCATCAAACCAGGGGGTCCTTGGGCAAAGAGTGAGTGGTCGAACTTAGTGATGCTTATTAGCTAGTTTTGTAAGGTCTGCATTCAGTATAGTGGTGGTTTCATCTACTGAGGAGGCCAGATAAAGGCTTTGCCAGTTTACACACCTGAGGTCAGATAGGTAACTGTCAATTTTAAACTTGCAGAAGCTGTGCCTTGTTATAAATTTGGAGCAAGAGGTATGTTTTTCCTGGGTTCATGTACAGATAACTATGTTATGATCACTCAAGTCGTTATGGAAGATGGCTGTGTGCAAGATTTTATGGGGTCTGTTTGTGAGAATTAAGTCAAGTATGGTGCTTTTATCATTATTTTTTATATTGATTCTGGTACATTCAGAGATAAGCTGCGAGGCACCAAGTTCATCATATATGTCCTTTAAAACATTTGCCCTGGGTGTAAGCCAGTTCAAGTTCAGGTCACCAAGAATAATAGATTTATTGATATTGGATTTGATAATGTTTCTAAGGGTTGACAGAAGTTTGACACCCCCTGCTGGTGGTCTATAGCAGCCAGTGATGTTGAATGCCTCAGATGAGGGCAGTGAAATCCTTAATGCTACATATTCAAATTCCTAAGGTTTGGATAATGATAGGGATTCAGTTGCAGTGAATTTAGTTTTAACATAGATAACTCCCCCCCCTTCCCTATTAGGTCTATCCAGACTGAAGGTATTGAAGGAGGGGAGCATAATTTGCTGATCTGTGGTGGTGCCTTTTAACCACATTTCAGTAACCACTAATATGTCCAGGTTTGTATGCACTACCCATATTTTTATTCAATCAAGTTTTTTAAGAAGGCTAGAAGCATTAATCAGCATCAATTTCAGGCCTGGAGCTGATGCAAAGTCTAATAGGGAGGCAAGGGGGGTAGAGGGCCCAGGTTTACTGGCACATTTCCTGAGCATTAAAGTAAAAGCATGAGTTTTTTTTGGGTGCATCTTAGAGTTGTAAGCTCTTTTATTTATTGGAGATAGTATTGCCCGACAGTAGCGGGGTGAGGTACTTGGATGTAGGTGTAAGGCATGACAGATAGGTCAGGAAAGCGAGTGACACTGCCCAGACGGATGATTTTTGTGGTAGAATGAGAGTGTGTGCTAGGATGCTGGAGGATGAATCCCAAAGAGGGTGTGGGTTGAAGATATGGAACACATTTAAGTATGCCTGTGGGGGTGGAAGAGATGACTTGGGCTCCGTATGCTGGACCGGGTGGGGGTACATTGCCAACGCGAAGAACAGTGGGACTAGCATTGCAGGGAGACAACCCTTTTAAGTGATATCACTGAGAAATCTAGCTAAAGTTTAATAATAAATGGTATTTTAAATGAAGTAGATTGTGGGTATGCAGTTTGTGTATTTGTGTTCAGAAGTAATTTAATGCACACTATTGACACTCTGTGCCAGAAATAGATGGTTACAGGCACAAAATTAAGCACACTGCGTGAAGAGGGGAGAAGGGAAGATGCTGATAAGCATGGAAAGTGTGCTTCAGTAAGAAGTACAGGTAGACCTTAGGATCAATTTACAACAATCCAATGGGTTGTGGGACATGTTATGAGACACTTAAAACTGGTTGAACTACCTATCAAAAGGGATTACCCAACCTGGATAGAAGCTTCAGGTGCAGGTACTGCCTCTCTGACCGGGAGAAAGCACTACCATTCAATACTAAATGGCAGGGGAATGGGGTGAACCAAACAACAACAGTAATAGGGGTGTAGAACTTGGCTGATTGTTTCTAACAGCCAATAAAAACACCACCACCTTAGGGTGGGAGAGTGGTTGGGGCGGGTTGGGTGGCTAGTGTGAAGCGGTGCTGCACGAAGTGCAGTGCCACCGCCTGATGCTGTTGTCCTGAGGGTAGGTTGGTTGGAGGGGAGGGGGGAGAGCTCTTGGAATGCTGGCTGCCCCTTGAATCCTGTAAGGAGGAGCAGTGCTGTCTGGCGGCACTGGGGCTGGTGGGGGGGAGCTGGGGAGAAAGAAGCAGACGGTTATATACAGAAAGGTGGGATGGGCCAAGGTAAACTGAGCTTGGGGAGGGAGGGTCGGCCAGTGCACTCTTCAGGCCACAGACAACCGCGGACTGAAGCCCTGGAGTTCCCTTCGAACAGCAGGTAGCTGAGAAACATGAAAAAGCCCACAGAAATCAACTAACATTGCTAGCATGCAGGAAAAGCACTGTACTGTCCCGTAATCTGCCTACCACAATGCAGGTACTCTTATATTGCACACTACGACCTAGAATGTACTAGCATACATAGGAGGCAAAATAATACATTCAGTGATCTCGTTAAAACAATGCAGGAACTGGAAAAGGCACTCTAGAGCAGCAGTCAGGCTGCAAAATTAATTAAAGGCTTTAAAACACCAAGGGTGAAAACCTGAAGTGCGGCAACTAACAGTGAGACCATAGGCATTACAAAAGGCTGAAATTAAACATAAATGGCTAAAAAATGAGCATGTAAGGAATACACTGGCTAGACTTCTTAAAGTAGCCACAAAATGAAAACTATTCAGTTGATGTCAGCTGACTAACAGTGTCAAGGTCAGGTGGTGTGGCACAGCTACTTCAGGGTAATCAAGATGGTGCTTCATGCCATAATGAAGGTGGGTCCCATACCTGTTGCTGTTGTCGTGAGGGTAGGTTGGTTGGTAGGGAGAGGTGAGAGCTCCTTGAACACTGGCTGCCCCTAGAATCCTGTAAGGAGGAGCGGTGCTGTCTGGCAGTCATGGGGCTGGCGAGGGGGAGGGCTGTTGCTGTTGTCCTGAGGGTAGGTTGGTTGGTGGGGGGTTCCTGGAATGCTGGCTGCCCTAGAATCCAGTAAGAATGAGCGGTGCTGTCCAGCGGGCCTGGGCCTGGGGCTGGTGGGGGAGGGGAAGCTGTTGTCCTGAGGGTAGGCTGGTTGGTGGGGAGGGGGGAGAGCTCCTGGAATGCTGGCTGCCCCAAGAATCCTGTAAGGAGGAGTGGTGCTGTCCGGTGGTCCTGGAGATGGCAGGTGGGTGCTGTTGCTGTTGTCCTGAGAGTAGGTTGGTTGGTGGGGAGGGGGGAGAGCTCCTGGAATGCTGGCTGCCCCTAGAATCCTGTAAGGAGGAGCAGTGCTGTCCAGCGGGCCTGGGGCTGGCGGGGGAACTGGAGATCTGAGGCCCATCTTTGATCTAAAGGAACTCAATCTGTTTGTCCAGTACAAAAAGGTCCGGATGGTAACTTTGCCAGGCCTACTGCACCTCCTCAAGACTGGGGACTGGCTCAGTTCACTGGACAAGCAGGATGCTTACTGGTCTTTCCTCCACACAGGAAGATCTTATTTCAAGAGGAAGCTCTTGCAGCAGGTAACACATGTAGGACTGACACCACCTGGTGGCAGATCTTGGCAATTCTTTTCTCTAGCAGTATCAACGTGAGATCGCCCACCTGGCGTCGGCTCCGCCCCCGACATCACCCTGTATAAAGGTACTCCTGTATAAAGGTACTAGGTGGTCCCCATGTGCTCCAGTTCTTTCCCGCCGCAGCAACACGTTTGATCAGCTCTCGGCTCTCTATCGGTTCCTCAGCTAAGAACAGTTATTTCTTCTTTATTTTTCTCAGCAAAAGTGTGACGTATGTCCTCTACTTCGACCAGGCACCGTAATAAGTCCTCTTATGGGAAGTAGATCCCTGCCAAGGACAGACATTCAGCCTGCCTCTTTTGCCTCGGCCCAAACCACGACACCGGTGCCTGTATCCACTGCTAGGCCTTCAACAGCTGAAATAGGATCCGCATGCAAAAGTCTCTTCAAGCCTTTTTGGTTGAAAAACATTTGTCCCAGATGCAGCAGGAGACGTCCTCTGGACGGGAATCTCGTTCCCCATCTCCACCCAGGAAACATCGGAAGGAGAAGCACCATCACCGGGACCGGGACCGCTCGCCCTCCAGGCCCAGGTCATCCAGCTCCCAGTCCGCAGGTCACTCTGGCTCCTCCGGACATGAGGCCCGGCTTGCTTCCCTCAAGCCTCCCGCCTCAGTCTCTCTCTCTCCAAGGGGCCCGCCTTACAACCCATCAAGATTCAGGCCCCAGACTCCAGCACCGCAGCAGCTCATAGGCCCTCGAACTCCGGCGCTACTGCTAAAAAGCCCTCTGACCCCGGCTCTTTGACCCACAAGAGGCCCTCCGACACCAGTTCTGCAATGGCGAAAGGTAAAACGTCCTTCAATCAGCCTCGGTCAATCCCTGGGAGGCCAAACAGGCTTCGGAGCACTCGGCTTCTAGGGCTTCTTCCCTGCCGCCTAAGACTAAGCCTGACCTTCGTCAGTCTGCAGACTCGGATAGATGCCACTTGGATAAGCCCCATAAGTCATCAGATAGGCCGTCTAAGGCCTCTTCTCATTCCGATCGTCCCCAACCATCTCCGGCCAAGGGACGCCCGTCGGACGATGCTTCTATCACAACGCCAGACAAGCCCTCGGCTCCTCCTCTGGTGCCAGCTAAGACCACCGTACCTCAGCCGTTGTCGGTCCCTCTGACGTTGTCTGTCAGCACCCCTGACGTCTCTCCTTGGGACTGTTTGCTGGTCCACCTGACACTGGAATCCAACAATGGTGCTACAGAGGCATTACTGACATCGTCCATTCCACCGACACCGGACCCGGCCGACGCCGATGCCGGTCCCGGCCATCCGACACTGCCTAAGACTGAGTCCCCCAAGTTGGGTATGTTTTAAGTGAAGGTGCTCTTTACTTATTGGTGGGAAACCATCAAACAAGACCTGATCTCCCCTCCTACTCCTACTCCTCAGCCTCCTCCAGTCCCTGAGCCAGATGCCCAGGTTACTCCTGTCCCATCTGGGAACGAAGGGGATAAGACTCCTGCTAGCCCCAGGAAACACAAGGACAAGAGCAAGAGGACAAGACTCCTTCCACTTCCCACTGTCCTTCGCCCAGGAGGCCTAGACACAAAAACAGGAGCTGACATTCTTCCTCCTCCTCCTCTTCCTCTGATGCCTATGAGGAATCAGAATCTTCCCTTCCTGATTCCTACCCTGGCTCACTTCCTGGCGACACAGAGGAACAGCCTAAATCTCCACCTGATGACCCCAGCTTTATGGAGGTCAGCGTCATATACAGGAGAATATGGGATGGGATACAGAGGCCCTGGACCCCGAACGCTTGTGTCTGGCAAAGTACCTACGCCAGAAGGACCCCAAGCCAGTGATCATTCCCCATTAGTGGATACCTTCCAGGACGTCACTTTGACAACCTGAAGGCACCCACATGCCAATCGTTTGTACCGTGCCCCCAAGGACCATTCTTACGTAGCCGAACATCCCACAGCTGACTCAGTGGTTATTTTGGCTACGCATGATTGTTTGCAGAGGCCGAAGCACCTAAGTACCCAGCCGCCTGACAGGGAGTCTAAGCAGCTGGATTCCTTAGGTTGCAGGGTGTACTCGTCTGCCACTTGCAGCATACAAAGCCTCAATTTTTTGACTCATATGGTCCAGTTCCACAATGCTCTTTGGGACCAAGGACTGGACATCCTGCAAGGCATGTCCGACTGCCCCCAAAAGGCGGAGTTTGCAAAGCTTTTACAGACGGGCTCGGATGTGGGTACCCATGTCCTCCGAGTGGCATATGACTCTGCGGACACCACGGTGAGGGCGGCTGCAACTGGAATTTGCCTTTGGCACCACTCCTGGCTCTGGGTCTCAGGGTTCGACCCAGAGGTTCAAACGACCCTTCTGGATGCCCCTTTCAGAGGTTCTGTGCTCTTCAGGGAAGACACAGAGAAAGTTATTGTCAAACTGCAGGACTCCGGAAAGGCCATCCGTTCCGTGCAGTCCATGTACCGCCCAAAACAGGACTGTTTTTGCAAGCCCTGTTTTCATGGCAGAGGGGGACATCAGCCTCAGCAGCCCCGTGCTCAGTCTCATGCACAGCGGGGAGGCTTTGATCGACGAGGGGGGTCCAGAGGTGCTGCCTCTACCCCCTCTAGACATGCTAGACCTTCTGCCGTCATCCTCCCTTCCCCTCCTTCAACCTAACTAATCAGGTGACCCTCCTCTCCCAGACCTGTCGTCCGGAGAGCAGGTGGGAGGTCATTTTTCTCTTTACACCCAAGCCAGGAGAGAATTGACCTCCGATCAGTGGGTCCTCGACCTCATGGAGTTCGGGCACTCCATCGAGTTTGAATCCTTACCGCCGGACAGACCACCGCCCCCGTCTTATTATCCGAGAGACCACAGAGCTCTTCTCAGACAGGAGATCCGGTCTCTCCTAGACAAGGACGCCATAGAGCGCGCTCCAGAGGCAGAGGTAGACTCTGGTTTCTACTCCTGCATCTTCCTGGTTCCCAAGAAGTTGGGGGACCTAAGGCCTATCCTAGATCTCAGCGACCTCAACTGGTGGGTTTCCTATCGGAGATTCCGCATGGTGTCACTCCCAAATCTCCTCCCCTTCTTGACGGTCAGGGATTGGCTGGCGTCACTGAATATGCAGGATACATATCTTTA